>OZ005668.1:4776104-5978960 GCA_963930725.1 Candelabrum cocksii | reverse complement strand
CTCTCTCTCTCTCTCTCTCATCTTCTCTCTCTCTCTCTCTCTCTCTCTCTCTCTCTCTCTCTCTCTCTCTCTGAAATTTGAAAATTATTTACAAAACAAGGTTTAGCATTGCGATATTCTGAACAAGGCCGTGGTCTGTTTTAGAGCGTTTCGCGTACGAAGTTGTCTGCGAGAATCCATTGAAGATCCCCTTGAACCTTTTGAATGTGACATTGCTATGGAGATTTCAGCCAGCTAATGATACTACCGTCTCATACAGCAATCAAGTATTGAACCATTTTCATACAAAGAGTATCTTTTTCAAAACGAAGAGTAACATATCTAAGAGATGTATTAAAAACATATCCAGCTAAACGTTTCTTGTCTGTTTCAGACAAATTGTGATTCAAAGTGCATTGAAGCCGAGGTCATCGCTGATGTTCTAATTGGTCCCAATGAAAAGAAACCTGTGAGTATAGATGCTTCTGAAGTGCACACACAACTTGTTAAACCAATCGATTAATATATTATTTATTTTATGTATATTTAAGATTAAACGAAATTATTTCGTGCTAATGTCGTGGATAGATATTTATGTTTTTTGCTACTCTATTTTAGATGTGCTTACAAATGACGGCGCGCGAATGCGGGGACGTAGAGGTGGTCGGGTTAAAGTACAAACTGAGCAGTGTTGCTGTGGTCAACCCTGACTACCTCACCCTGAAAATGAACGCGCAAAACCTAAAAACCATCGATGACGTCGGGGTAATAGGCATGCTGCCGTTAAACGTATTGGGACCTCGCCTGAACTCAAACAAGGAAGATAGGAATAGGTGTTCGTACGCCGTTGATATGAGAATGAAACCACAAATTCTACCTGCGCTACCTCTGTTAGAGGTAAAATCATTAGCTATTCGACATACATTGAACTCTGTACGTAATGTTATTCGTATGTTTGAATATGCTAATGGTGTTTGAATTACGTAGCGCTTGCTGCATCAAGGTCTAAACCCACTCAAGATACTTACCTTCTATTCCCACTCAATACAAAGTGCGCCAGAATGTTAAAAAGAAAAGAAAAGATAAACAATAATACGACACCTGTAAAATGGAAACAAACGATGTCTTACTCATTGAGCCGAACTCAACTTTTTTTATCCCGTCGGATCAAAAATTATCCTATCAGGTTGCTAAATTTGTGCATAATTGGCAAATTTTTTTTATGCGATCCCGTCCGTCCACAGATAATTCATTATCTTAAGTGGAAATGGCCTTTAATTGTATAAATCGGCATCGTCTTGTTAATTTATTAATGACGTGCACTCGAACTCATTGTGTTGCAGGCGACATTCCACAGTGTTCCCCTCACCCTCCTGTGTGGTGAGATGCAAGAAGCTTCCTTACAACTGAAGAATGTCGGACTTATGGCCATGGAAAACCTCCACTTGCTCTGCAACAAGCCGGCACTGTTCACTTTTGACGGTTACCATGACAACAAACTTCCCGTGAGCACCTTATTGCCCTCTGATGACGTCACTTTCACGTTGTATCTGCGCGGCTTTCAAACCGCGGGCGTTCACGAGGTGGATTTCCTGTTTTACTACGAGCCGTGCGAGCCGGTGAAACAAGTAGCGTACAGGCTGCTGCAGCACACTGTTCGCGTGCAAACGCTCAGCACCATTTCACTGCACGTGACGAGTCAAACGAGCCAGAAGAAAGACAGTGTGACCACGACACAAGGAAACAGGTTTTTAACGATTTCTTTGGTGGGCAAATTTGTTTTTTGCGTCTGTTTTTCATGCAATTTTTCAGTAGGAATATAAATAAAAATAATTTTCTTCCATCGATTTTAATGTTAATAATCGAGTTTTATTCGGTATATACATATATAATATATATATTAATTAATTATATTAATAAATACCATTGATAACAGCTAAAAAACACAGTGCTTGTCTTGTTAAACGATTCTTATGCATGAGTATATATGAAGTAATAATTTCAGCTAATTTATTCTGCAGGTTAAACAACAGCGAGCTAATGCTGTCGCTAGTGGCTGAGAATCGATCGCAAGTAAATCACGTTTTTTACTCGTGGTTCGAACGTGACACACCCCGTGATTATTTGTTTTAGACGACGATGAATTTACGTTACAACGAGTTCACCTTACGACAGTTGTTTTGTTACAGCACCAAATGGAGGCTCGCCAATCTACTGCACATGTCAAGTGGTAACATTTTTACTCTATGTTAATTTATTCCAATCGTTAATTTTCGTGTGAATTCATGTGGACTTCTTAACCCTATTCATGCCGGGGAGGGCTGATTCAACCCGTTTTTAAAAAGCTGTGAAATCTAGAAGAATTTTCCAGTTGTCACTAACTTTGCAAATGACTTTGCAACAGAATTTTATTAGTAGGATCACCAAAAAAAAATTCGAACCGCCAGTCTTTTGACGATGGCGGCCGATATTTTCCTTAGATTATCAAAATTTTGTATTATTGGACAGTTTTTCTACAATGCGACCTATGTTCTCTTTGATTAAATGATGAGTATATATATATACATATTTAATTTATTTACACGTTTTTATATATGTTAATTTATGTCACGTTTCTTAATTATGCTATTTTTTTGTATTAATGTTGATAACCTTTCTTTATTATGTTAATTTATGTATAAATGTTTATGCTTTTTGCAAAAAGATATATTTTCCATAATGTATAGATTAAATATTTATTTTGTCTATATAGAAACTTTTACACTGCGAGTTGGGGAGACAGTTCGCCTCTACCTCAAAACACAAACTATAGAAAACCAAGGTAAACGCTCATTACCGTTAAACAATTCTTCCTAATCATTTCATTGGTTTAGCGAATGATGATATCACAGTATCCGTTGTTCCTCTAAGTCCGCCGGAAGAAGTAAGTTTGTAGTTGTCACGCGGAATGCATTTCTCAAACGTTTCGTTACAGACCACGGGTAGATTCCCTACTATGCAACTATTCACGAGGGACATTGAAAACATGAAAGCCGTTGACCAATCAGTGGGATTGGTTCTTGATTGGCAGGTGACCTCGATTGCCAGCTTTTTATCAGTTTGAGTTTCAATCCTGGGTTGTTCGTGGTAAACTGTTTACCACGCTTTGTTGATGTGCTCTTATGCTATATCCTAATTGGTTTAGACGTTTTACATCGACGAATCGTTCACAAGACACGTGATCGCCGGTCAAAGTTACGCGGTGCTATCCAAGGAAGTCAACATGGTGTGTTGACTATTAAGTGTTCGTACGGCGATAGTAATCGGTAACCGGTGTTTTTTATTACAGCAATCGGTAATAGCAGAGCACGCAGAGCAAGATATATCGGAAGGTGTTTGCGTAACGTTTGACTATCCGTCAATCGTGAAACATTCGTTTACAAAGACAAGGTGGCGTGTTTCGTCGGAAAATATTTGTTCTGTTCTACATAATTTTACATTCTGTTCCCTAACGAGCGTTGTTCTTACAGATTGTGTGTTATTTCCGTGGAAGTACAATGTTGTAATTTTACCACGTGCGATGTAGATATAGAGTTCGAAACTGAAGATCTTCAGGATAATGAAAGGCAGGTTGATTAGGGGAATTATTTTAATAGAGATACACATGTTTAAATCTATTTTACCGAACAAAAACCCCATAACCTGTATTGATTGGTTAGGACGGAGATGAGCGCACGCAGAACCTCTTCTCTTATCCAATGGATTGGCGCTCTCCAACACGTAGTCACCGTTGCGAGACAATCAACGGTCCGTACTCGTATGCGCTGTGTTGTGACGTCACCCGGGGTTTACGAGTTGAGCAACATAGACGGTTTCATTGTAAACAGATCGAGCGAACTTGACGATGGAGAGATTGGCAACATTCCTCTTTCGCTACCTTGCTGTCAATACATATGCGTACAAGAAGTCGAATTATGCTAAATCAGACACTATAATTGTACTAGGATTTTTTTAGAATTTATAAAATCTATTTTTTGAAGAATAATTTACACATCGCAATTTAGTTGATCGCGCGCCAGTTGTTTCCCTTATAATTTTAAGGGCGAGATTCGAGAATTGTACAATATATGTTTTGTTTTTATATTCTTCAGGAAGAGCGGAAATTTAGGGAGGGAGATAGTAGTGCTTTCGACATTAGTGAAGCTCGTTAAGCAGGAAGGATCAGCTGTTTTTTTCTGGCAACAATACAATATCGTGACTGCATGCTCGTGGGAAAGTACAACTATTCAAAAATATTTACGCTCTCGTAGATATTTTGGTTCTTTTTAAGTTAATGTTAGAACATGGATTGTTATTTCGTCACTTCCGCTTTTCCTGCCATAAAACAGATAAAAACATGAAATAGAAAATTTATACCCTAAACGACTATGTTTTCGAAGTTGAATGAATTTTGATGGATTACCCGGACGTAAGAGCGCGATTTCATCTCAGCTTCAAGAATGGTGCATTCAAATAGTATTCCAAAGGATTGTTCATCATATTTCGTGGATAACGGGAAGTGTAGTACAGTGCCTACTTTCTTTCATCGTACAAACCGATCAGTTTCCATATTGTGTCGTGTGAAAAACAGGTTTTTTAACAGACTATTTGGTCACGCATTTACAACCACAACTAGAAACCTAACTTTAAAAGGACCGCGTGCCATTTTCTTCCATGTCTTCTATTATTAACTGAGCAAGAACCAATCAGATGATTCACTACTGCGTTCGAATTCCATTTCAAAGCAAGAGAGAATCACGCAACAATGAAATGAGCCTCCGAAACTAACTGAATGTTTCAATACAACTTTTGATTAGGTTTTTTCTTTCGCTGATCGCGTAAAAGGTCGAACAATTTCACATAAAAATATAACATCAAAATGTATAAACATGCCTCATGAAAATAGATTTTCGTTTTGCGGAAGAAAAAAGGAAAGAAATGGGGGGGGGGGGGGGGGGGGGCTTTTCGTTAAACAAAAATACCAACGTCGAGCGGATAACGAAAGAACGTGTTGAACCCAACATTTAACGAAAGCAACAAACCACGAGATGTTGGCTAGAGCAAACGAGTCATAGAAGCTCCGCAACAGATCGAGACAAACGTTTTCGTAGGAAGTTTGGTAGCATACTTCTTCTGATGTCCTGGCAGAAAGAAAAAACATAAAAGGGTAAAAGAATACAGAATCAACAGCGTACCTTTGAGCCGAAAAAGGTTGTGGTAGAAATAGAAGTGCTCAAGCCTTTTTTGGAGTTTCTTCTGTTGTTTTTCTCTGAGGATACGTCACTGGAGTTCGAGGATGTGGACAAATGGCGCGTGATGATGGGTTCTGTCGAGAAGCACCTGATGGGAGGCGGCCGACAGTCGACCATCGACATACTAGACTGTGCATACGAGTATTTTCTTGATGGATGGACGTAATAAGCCTGTTCACTATATGAAGTGAGGTCACCCTGAGTGAACGACTTTTGAATAAGTGGCGAGTTACGTGGTTCCTCTTCCACACTTTCAACAATCGACTCAGGCGAAGTGGGTCGTTCAGATAGCACCTTCCTGTACTTTGTTTTCTCACTGCTCGGAAGAATGATGGGCTGCGTCGCGTACCGCCCGCCTCGATAACTCGCACTCCTACGCGGGAACTTTTTTTGCTGAGCGGGATTCGCGAACCGCGTGTCCGCTTGAAATGTTTTCCTGTACACGTTATTCCGAATGAATGCTCCCTCGTGCGCGTTGTTCACCTCGCGGCGAAGTGTAACCGATCCGTATTTGTAGTCAGAGTCTCCCCTTTTAAAGAACTTGTCGTCTCTGGGTGAACAAGAGATGATATCTTCAGGTAAACTGCACATATCGTGAACGCCTGAGCTCTCGGAACTCTCCCCTACGCTCATCCAAGAATGACGCTTCGTAGTGGGAAACTCAGTAGACCTGGGCGAAAGATCGCGCGTTCTAGTGTAAGGATTGAAATGGTTTTCTTCGGGAAAAATGGAAGAAGGCGTGCTCTCAACGCTGATGCCGGTGCTTGCTTCTGTAAGTCCGTACTCCTTGTTTCTCGCAGCTTGCCGCCAAAGTATTTGCGTTAAATCTTTTGTCCAATCATCTTTCACAATATCCGTGGTTGCCTAAACATCAAATTTCCTCAATACCTTGACACGTTACTTGCACAGACAAAAACAAATGAGTATCAATGAGGACCTCTAGAATGTACGTTTCTGATGCTCTCCTTTTGTTCCATCTTCTGTACCAAACCTCGAATTTCAGACCACTTTCTCCAATGTTTTCTGTCAATCCCAAATCAGCAGTCTACAGAAGAAAGAGAATTCATAAAATTTTATAGCAGATCACTAAGTTCATTTTTCTTTCTTCCCACCTTGATCGAATGCTTGTACATGAAAATGTCTCCCTGTGCCTTTTGTCGTTTAGCCTTTGTAAACACGAGCATATGTTCAAATAGGAACACCCGTCGCAAACGCTTCCTTCGTCCGTACCACACAATGAAATCGGCCTGAACAACGTTCAAATTACAAACCCTTGTAACAAATCGGGTGAAAAGGAGAGGGGGTTTGCACCTCATAAAACACATAAAACATCAAAAAAAGTAACCCTTAACCAAAAGTGGGGCCATTGAACCATTGAGTTATGAGGTGAAATTGAAAGTAAAAAACGTTTACGAATATAAGAAGAATGAGAAAATACAATTTTGTGAGCATCTCACCTGTCTAAGCAAACATCCCCCTTCCTTCAAGTTCACCTGAACGGGAGAAAAAAATAGAAGTTCACGTGACAGTTTAATGTTTTTAATACTTACGTCAGTGCGCTTGATGGCGTCCATTGCTAGGAGATCGTTGCCATGACGAAGCTGGAACTTCATCAGTTCGTGGGCTTTCTAATTAGTAAAATTTTACGATTTTCAAAAGCATTGAAAACAAAACTAAGTTGATAATTCTTTTACAAGCGCAAGCAAAAGAATAAATAATATCTCGTATATTCACACGTCAAATATTTTAATTGATATTGTATATATATAAAAATTCAATTTGAATAGTTGAAATTGCATTAACTAATAATCCGTTCAAATACCTTCATTTCGACGGTCCTAGGATCATTCACATCGCAACAGCTGATCATGTCTCTTAGCAACAGAGAGTATTTACCCAGCCTTTGAACGGGTTTGATGAGGTAACTCGCTAACCCAAGTTTGTCTTTCATTTCGATCATTTTACGCTGAGAGAATGAAATGAAATTAATTCCTACTGTTTGAAAGACAACGAATAATAAAAATAAAGAACAATAAAATTGTGGTAACAATAAAATAACACTGATTACCTCAAAGTGGGCGTTCGCAAAGTCATCCCAGATTTCATCGCTGCGAGGTTTGTTTTTGTTGTATTGGGCGTACACGTAAAATTGTCGTTCCTAAGGGCAAAAGGAAATACGGATGAGCACACAGTGTTGCCATATGGTTCGATTTCTAAAAACTTCGATTAATTCCTAGGGAGAAAATAACTTAATCAATGTTGAAAAGGGTTTTCACGATTATCTCTTGTTACAAAAATAACACCAGGAATTACTCGACATTGCCACAGCCGTAATAAAAAATACAGTATTGCAAAGAGATTACCCATTTCAGAAAGCATTTGCCGATCTGCAACGGAGTGTGTCTGTAAGCTTCGATATCGTGCGAAAAATGTCTAAACACAATCAAGTTGGTGAACACGTAGAGTAGAGAGGAGAACACGTACAGTAGGGAATAGAACACGTAGAGTAGGGAGGAAATAGACTCACCTTTTGTGAAACTCGAATATCCGGTCAAAGTTACCGAACAAGATGTTCTTCTTTCCCTTCAGCGTGGCCGGTAATGTATCGGATTCCATCTCTGGCAGGTAATTGATGAGCACATATTCCAGTGAATCAACGTAATCGTGCTCTGTGTTGATCATCTCGTCAATGATGAAGCGAAGTCGCTCTTTCGTTTTCGCGGGCATGGCGGCATCAAAGACCGCCAGTTTGGTGTCATTCTCATTATAATGCTCGTGAACCGACATCCACTGGTAGATGGGCATCGAAGTATCCGGTTCGTAATAAACACTTTCTTGGTAGTCTTCAACGTCAGCTTCCGTTGACAGGTCGTCCTCTTTGTAACCACTAGAGCTCTCGTCGTTCTCTGGATCGCTGATTAGTAGGTCCCAGTTGCACTAGACAGAAAGAAGACACGAGATAGGACCAAGGAAAGTGTGCGCCAGTATCTACCTTTCTCAATCTTTCTTCAGCTCCGAATATTTGATTTTGTTTCGCCAGAAACATCTCTTTCACCTCCAGACACCTGCAGTTGTTTAGTTCGGCCTGTTCCACCTGCTTGCTTCCCAGATGATGCGCGAGCTCTGTGATGCGAGCAATCTGGCTCTCTCTTGGCGGCGGGTTATTTGCGTTAAACTTCTCAAATGAATCTTTCAATCGCTGTATCCCGTCATATGTTTGTATTTCCTCCATGTTCATGTGGGCAATAAACTGCAGACCAGCCATCCACCATGTGTGCGTTTGCAAGACCAAAGTGTGAAAGTCCAAACATTGCAGCAGTTTCTTTTTCCTTTCAGAGAACTTGGATGTAAACTCTTTGAGCACCCTTTCCAATCCAGCAATCTCCTTCTGTATACTTGCTGTAATATCAGGAGAAATTCCTCCATCATTAAGAATCTTGTTTCCAAGCAACAGGTTCTCCTCCGCAGACGACGTAAATTGCTATATTTAAAACAATCTTATAGTTGTCTAAAATAGTTTTTTCAGTGATAAGAAAATTAAAATGGGAAAGTCATTAGCGGTTTCGAGACAAGATGTTTATAACGGCAAGCTGACTGATATAAGGAAACTGAAACTGTGAATTACTCAATGCTAAACAGATCTATACAAAACATTAAAGTCCACCGCAACTGTCTACTAAGTCGTAACTAATGAGGCATGAATTATGTCCCACGTAATCATAGGGATGAGCTGGTTAACAGAATGTAATAATCCCATCTTTTCATTTTAACATGCTGATTATAAAAAAGAAGTTCCGGAAATAGCTCAAATAACACACTGATTATCACAAGCATTAACTTGTAAATACATGATTTAAAAACAGTTGAAACGTACATTTGATAAGAAAAAAGGTCTTACTTCAGACTGGTTACTGAAACTTTGAAACTCAACTAAAAGTGACTGGGCGTGTCCGATTGAATCAGCAATATCTATATGACGTCCCAAGAAGGTCATGCCTTCATTAAGTAGCCAATCAACAGTCTACAAAGCAAATTCATTAGTTCAAACATTTTGTACAGTTGCAAAACCACATACTTGTTTTGCTTCCTCGTTGAATGAACAAACTTGCATGGAAAGCTGTAGCTCATTCAATTTTTTATTGCAAATCGACAGAAGAAATGTAAACACTTCATCAAGGTGACCATGCAAGGCGTACACATGTTCAACAGTTTCTTTGCAAACAGGAGTGAGTGGTGGTAAATCAGTGGCGTTTTTCAGCCATATAATAATATTGTCGCTATCAGCTCTAAGGTTCATCAATTGAAGGTTATTTAGAATTTCTGTGGACTTTTCTTTGTGCAGAAGAAGAGCGTTTTTACATTCAGTTGAGCTAAAACTACTTTCTTTTTTTACAAGCTCAATCATTTCTTCTTTGAGCTGTGTCAACACATGAAAGTTCAAAGTAAGAAACGGCTCTACGCGCTATAACAATTACAATATAATGTGAGTGGTTTTTGGGTTGACCAGAATAAAACATACCTTTCGAAACTTAATCCAGTCATTGTGGTTGTAATGAAGCTCCCCATCGTAGTGGACAGGCAGATCCAATTTTGATAACTTCAAACAACTGATGGAGGAGATAAACTGAAACTATCGATAAAATCACTTTCATTGAAGGCATAAAGAAGATCTGGAAAGACTTACCGTAAAACTGAAAATATCTTTTATATTTGCTGATTGACAAAGCAATAGTAAAGAGTCTTTTTGTAACAAAACGATAGCGTCATGCGAGTGCAACAAAGTATGTGTCTAAAATTTATGCCAGTTTAAAACAATTGGTTCCTTATCAGCAGTATACATTGTAATTAAGGATGCAACCCCATTGAATATTTGTAAATGATAAAGGATATCACATAATATGAGACTATACACATTTATAAAAATTCTAAATTCAGGACAGGATTTATTTACGGTGACAGTTATTCAATATAATTCAACAAACTTCCTATTTTGCTTTTGTGATGTCTAAAGTTTTACTAACCGAACGTGAAATAAGCAGGTATACAGATATAAAACTATCTAGATTCGTGAATTCCGGTAAATTTTTTAAAGCTACTGTCTATATACAAAGTTGACAAAATACTAAAACACAAATTGTAATGTTAACCTGGAACAAAGTCAGAGATTTTCCAATAATTTGCAGTGTCTGTGCAATATGGCTGGAATGTAGACCATCAATAACAAATACACAGCCGCTACTCTGCTCCCTACAGCAAGAAGTGAAAATGATGAAGAGCATATCCATAATAACACAAAATATCAATTGTGATAAAGCTTTCTAATTTCCCTACTTGGGTATTTTGTAGAGATAGAATAGCACATTTGTGATGTCAGCAATGCTCAAATTAGGATCTTTCCAGTAATCTTTATCGGTGTTGATGAATATAATCAATCTGCCGTAGATGTCGAGACTACCCGGGCAATAAATCATCTCATTCTGCAAAATTTCAATATTTAAATCCACAATTTTTATCTGTTTCCATCCTTCACAATCACTGTTTATGGACACTGAATTCAATGAGGAAGTCACTGATTCTACAGCTAAAATAAACAAAAAAATCATAGAAGGATATATATATATATATACATAAATTTGTAAAATCAATTCTAACCTGTGTTAATATCAGACATTTCACCAAGCAACTTTTTCCAAGACACTTTCTTCAACTTGTAATTATGCCAAACAATGCAATTCTTGTAAACAAATGTATCTTGAAGTTCTGTCTTTAAAACTTCAGTCCATTTTTCTGAGCACATTAAAGTACAATCAGCAATATTTAAAGTCCTTGTCATTAACCCTCCGTGATAGCAAAATGTTATTTCCAAAGTTCTTGGTACAGCTGACGAGATGTGAATATAAAAATCGCCTTTGTTTAGATCAGATTGTAGTGCATCCAAATGTATTCCGTATTTAACAATATTTTCGAACTGCAGACTCCAATCGCCAAAATCCTTTCGATTTAAACTGTAGTAATCCTAAAGGAAAAAATACTATCAAACTTCTGTCCTTAATAACTACACATTGAACAGCTCTCTTAGTGAATAAGACCTATTTAGTGCTGTCTTTTGAAGTTAATAAAACAGCTGCATGACGTGAGAATCAATAACTGTCAATAGAACATTGGGACAAAAGATTATTCTTTTTAGATTTATCTAGTATAAAAAATTCCAGAAAAATAGGATTTAATCGGTTGAAATGTACGGAATTTTTCTTCCAGAGGTTTAAAATGAGAAAAAGAAGTCAAAAGAGAAAATCTAATGTGTATTATCTGCTATTCATATACTATTGATAAAACTATTGCACCTATATATATATATTATTAGATAAGTTGGTTTAGGTATATGTACAATCCTGTATACAATGGATATTATAAGGAAAAACAAATTTATTATATATGTTATAAGTACAGTATCTATAAAATATTTCAATATAGAAATAATAAAATATTTATTTCATAAAAAACAATTTTACAATGAATTAACACCGCTCCTTACACTCTAATAAAAAAAAATATATAAAAAGTAAAAACAATTGAAAGATTTTAACCTTTTCTACCTTGCATTTTGTTCGGATATTATCAAGTAATTCCGCAATGGGGCATAAGTAGTCTTTCACAAACTCCCCAAAGTTTCCAGAGAATTGATTTTCGCATACTTCTTTCAGTTGACAGAGCCGATTTGAAAACAGAGATTTTTCCAAAATAACCTTCCAATGATCATCCTGTTGATAAAACATAATCAAAACAAAGCCAATAATCATTTAACAAACACATACAAATCTTTATTTAATCACATTAAATCACATGCAAACATAACATGTGAAAATATATAGTACCTGTGATGAAACGAACCACTTTTTGTGCCTCCGTAAAATAATGATCAATTTAGAATCTTTCATTTTAATATAATATCAAATTTTATATCTATTATTATACAGTAATATTAAATAAATATAATATATATATAAGCGATCAATCGGTTGGTTCTTTAAACAATTTTTTCTTCTAATTCACAGAATAAAATATATGGTCAATTGTTTGCTCAATTACAATTGTCATGGTAATTAATTGCAGACATTTAGAAATTAAAAAAGAATCAATGGAAACAACATATTTTCAGTTAAATAGAAATTAATTTGAATGTGACTATTAGAACCCAAACAAACAAGATAATTGCTCAATAAAATAACCAACCTCCATCAGTTTAAGGAAAAATCATTAATAGACCTTTTAAAATCTTTTCCTTGTCATTTTCCCATATGGCATTGACTTCATTTTTCTAGTATATTATATTATATATATATATAGATAATAATGGTAATATTGAGAAGTACTCTTTAGATATAAAATTACTAAATATAAGCTGCACCTTGTGCAAGTGGTGGACAGTAAAACAATATTAGCAACTTAAACAGATGTTTGAGAATGATTAAAATAATATTTATTCGGCAACATGAAATTTATGTCACTAAAATATTTTGTTCTTCAAATGTGTTTTTTATTTCTTCGTTTCACTCTCCACCACTGCCGTTATCGTTGCTAAAATATTTTGTGCTTCAAACGAGCGCTCGTAATTTTGCAATTTGCTCTTCAAGGAAAAATTTACGCAATAGTTCGGGAACGAAACGATAATATAAGATGCGATATACCTTATTTTTTAAGAACGCGGTTTTTAAAAAAGTTCAGTTCACCACGTTTTTAATAAAATACTATCATTTAATAAAAATATTAAGGAGGGAAGTAAATTAAGCCTCAATTACTGCCTGTATATTGTTTTTAGTAATCATGCAAATTAACGAATCAACGCTATTCTGTACGGCATGATATGCGTTACATAAAAAGTAACTTAAATTGGAAACTGAGCAACATATATGTAAATCGAAACAAGATTGTAACTCCAGAAATACCTTTATCGGACAAAACAATGTCGGAACACGTGCCGAAATTTTGTCCAACGAATAATTATGTCCGAAACAAAAATTTTAATAAAAAACAAATTATATTTTCTGGATAACGGATTATTTTCTCATTACTTTATGTATCACAATATACAAGTTATCATTTTGTAACGGGTAAAAACATTTCTAACAAAATTCAAACGGAATAATGAAAACGGTATGAAGTTAGTTGAAGGTAAAACATGATATGAACGGCGGTAATATGGATGAACGATTAAAATATTTTCCACAGTCACATCTACACCTCACTTAAGCTGGTTTCAATCTTATCCAAGATTGTAGATGCTTTGGTTACGGCTTCTGATATCCCAGCACTATCGAAGCCATTAACGATCATTTCTCGGTTGTCTGACAGATGTTTATTACAGATCAACGATCGAAGACGCGTGTAAAGGTTTCAAGTTGGATAACTTTAAAGTCAACTGGGTCTATCCCTTTCTTCAACTGAACTGATACTTCGTTCGAACACCAATCACACGTTTTTTCTATATAAGAAACCTCTTTATAAGAAACCTACATGTAGAGTCTTCAAAAATTGATGAAAATTGTTCTTAAAAAAAAAAGTGTACGTAACTTTCGAACTTTCAAATATTAAATTTTGTGTTTATTGAATGTTTATTTCTGTTTTGACAATCGACTGTGTGAACTTAAGAAACTGTTTGAACTATGCTTGATTTGATATAAGAAACAAAATAAGAAACATTTAGAACTAAAAACATGGTATTTCAGACTATAAATAAGAAACTTTTAGAACAAGGCCCTTCGCTAGGTTTCTTATAAAAAAAAACGTGCATTGCATTGATTTTGTATAAATGCTTTTGCAGCTTTGTTTACTATCGAGAGGTTGAAATTTGTTTGTGAAATTGTGTAGTGTACAATTACAATTTGGTTTCGGAACATAATTTTTAAAAGTGTCACCTTTAAATGTTTATATAATTTTTAAAGAGCGTTACTTTTTAGGGTAACCTTTTCTTCTGTCGTCCTCTCAAGATATGAGAGGACGAAAGAAGAAATCATCAAAAAAATTCCATTGATTTATCGGTGTTCGATGCTTTTTGGTGAAACTAATGGAGAAAGTGTCCAGAAATTCGAATTTTGACAGACAACGTCAAGATTTTCCACGGTAAATAAGTTGAATCGACAAGAATATTCCATCTAAAGTAACAGCGAAAGTCCTAAGAAACATTCTTAGCACCTCTAGCTGAATGTATACTTTCCAGGCGAAACGTTGCTCAAATGGTTTTGTTTTCTCCACAAAATATAGAACTTCGCCAATTCAAGCTGGAGGGTTAGAAATATCTCTCATATTGAGTTTCAAGTTTCTTAATCAACTTTACTCTTGGGAAAAACGACGATGAAACAGAAGTTCAAGACGAAGAGACAATCGAAGTCTTAATAGAAGAGGATGCGGACAGTGAAGTGGTGAAACTGGAGAAAAAGAGAAAGCCACCGAAAATTGACTAATCAGATGATAATGGATGGCTGTCAAGGAAGACGATAGCAAAGTGATGAGGTAAAAAGTGAAAAAGCCACCATTGATTGAGGACAGTGAGATTGAGTAAAATCGTTTAAAATTAGAATATGTTTTTTGCTATTTTTATGATAAAGAGAGGGTAAAAAATACATGAAATTGAGTCTTTCTTGAAATTGACAAAATATTTCGTCGGATAAGTGACGAAATTCTCTGGCTTATAATGATGTTCGACGAATATTTTGCCGACATTGTTTTGTTCGATAAGATACGTGATTTGAAAGCTGTCCGCGAAGAATTTTTGCTTGTGTAAATCTCTCGTAAAATTGCATTTGCCATAGTGAGGTAATACTAATAGTTTAAATGCATTTTTGTTTAGACCGATTGCAAAAGAGTTTCACACAATGCACAGCAAAGTATTCAATGAACATTTATGTTTTAACCTTCCTTTTTACTTACCTCTTTCTTTAATTGAAAACCTACATGCGATGACCAAGAGAATTTCGCGGTTTTAACTTGTTTGAAATCGGCTCCATCAAACAGAATGGTGTTCATGGAAATTTGCGCTTTGAGATTGAAATCGTCGTAAATAACATCCGAGTGAAAAGTGCATTTGTTTACACAATTACCTTTATCCATTTTCTTTCATTAGTGATGAACTGCCAATCGTAATCGTCCCAGAGCATTTTACCTGCCGGTCAGGACCCAGCAAAGATAGGGTAATCCAGATTTTATTTACCCCACAAAGCACACGCTTAAATTTTTATAGGATGATACTCTATGGATAGTAGATCTCAAAAATAACAAAAACTGACTTAAATATCGCGTGTTAAGTTCAGGTCAGTTGCCGTTGTATGTCTCGAAGTATGTCGACTTCTTTTTCTGGCAATTTAATATCGATTGGTAGCTTTCAAGGCTACCAAGAGCCTTACAAATTCCCTTTTGTCCTGCGTCCATAAGGTTATCGTTCAACCAACCATCTTTACTTTCCAGGATTCCTCTATCTGCATGGATATAAATAATGACGTAACTTTCGAGGATGATTGATTCAGCTGACACACTTGGTGTGCCAGGAGTGTTTCCCAAGTGTCAGGATGAGCCAAGAAGACCACCATTTTTCATCACCGATACAATTTGAGAGTTGGCTGGCTAGTCCATTAGATTTTCCAAACATGCTTGTCAAAGATATTCATCAGAAAACGAGAATATGTTTGAGCCATTATTGTGAAAACTTCCCACTAAATCCCTTCCTATTAGGTTAGCTATTTTTTCCATCCCTCAAAATGCATTAATTAAAATTATGGCAGAGGAGAGTTGTAATTTATAATTTATTATCATACTCACCAACTCAGTGCTTTATTTTGTTTTCCATGTTCTTAAAGCCCTGCATAATAACAATATTTTTTTTTTATAAGCAAGACAGTTATAAGCATCGTACGAACAAAAATTCCCAATTATTAGAGCGTTGCCAGTTAAAATCCTCCCGGCCTCGCCGACTCAGCGAATGGGTAGCATTTCGATGCGGTAAAGTACGGGTGTTGGTGGTAGGAGTGGCGCCCGCCTCAACAGTTACACCCAACATCTTGCGCTAACGAAAAGGGAATAGACACCCTCGTTTACGCCCGTTACCAACATTAAGGTTAATTCGGTCAATTTTTTTACTTTCATTTTTATCCAGGCTATGCTTCACATCAGTTGGCAAAAATGGCTCGCGGGTATACAACAGCATGAAAGGAGAGTACTTGGTAGAAGAATATCGACTAATGTGATGAGCGTACCCTCAATGATTTGTGACCACATTTCAGGATTACCTTCCAAAACCTTTATCAAAGAGTTCTTTATTGTTCGGTTTAGTGTTCTACCAATCTATTCGCCTGAGGGTGATAAGCAGACGTAACTCTCTGTTCTACTCCTGTTAATTCAAGTAGTTGTTTTCATACTTCATTTACAAATTCCCGGCCTTGGTCATTGATTTGGATTTCAAAGCACCCATGCCGACGCATCACTTCGTAGAAAAATTGAGCGATAGTTGGAACTGATTTGTCCTTGGTCGGTTTCGTTTCCCACCATTTGAAAAATAGTCAATCAAGACGAAGATATGACAACATCCATCGACCTCTGGAAGGTTACAGATGTCCACTCCTGTTTCATTACACTGGATGGTACTGGCATCGACTTCAACTCTACCTTTGGAGACTTTAGCTCTAACTCTACCTTGTTTTTTGGCACTGTTCGCAACTCTTAATATATTCACTGATATCAGCAGCAATATTATGCTAGAAAAATCTTTGTGCAATCTTGCCATAGTAGTGTTTTTCCTCTATGTGAGGCCATTGCCTTGGAGTATTCAGAATCTCCAATACCTCGGTGCACGTCTCTGATAATTTCCATTTGGCGTTCTTTGTCTTTGATAACCATACTTCCATTTCACTTCGTGACGTTTTGTTGCTCTTCGAAAATTTGATTAAAATCCATAATCCCGTGCAGGTATAATAGAAGGGTATGTTTCATTTCTAAGATATTCTTTTATCTTATCAAAATCAAAATGCTTTTATGGTTACATATATATCGTATTATTTTCACCTACTTTTGCGTTCGAATCGACTTACAATACACTTACAATAGAAAAACTTACCATGAAAACAAGACATGTAAGACTTAATTTACCGCACTGATCACGTGGCGTCAAAATTTACCGGAAACCAAGACTTTGAAGTACTAATTCCATGGGGTCTTAATTTCCCGCTACACCGACCAAAATACTTTTTTGTTGAATAATAATGTCTAAACCTTCTCAAATATAGGGTAGAAAGATTGAACATTGTTGTATATAGTGCTCTTGCAATAGTGGTTTATTTTTCTGAATGTCCCGTCCGGATCGCGTGGATTGGCCCGGCTACTATTGAAGAGTTACGGTATATATAAATATAGAGTTCTTGAAAAATCTGACAAATAATCCTCAGTACTTATAAATATTTAAAAGTACCACTGCACTGGTCTATGTTCACCATAAATATGTTATGGTGTATATGTCACATCTTTGTTGCATAAATTGCAATATAATTTGTAAAGAAAGTTGACCATTGTTTTACTTTTGTTTAAGTCCTAGCCATCATCAGAACTAAAGAAACACAAAGTAAAACAGTGTCTTTACAAATTATATAGTGTATTATAATGCAGATTTATTTTCAGGAAATTAAGAAATTAAGAAATTAATTCAAAATCTTTTTTGGTATGTATATTGGTGTGTATTGGAATTGTTTCGTCATCTGTTATTTCAGAAAATTGTTTCAGGAAAAGGAAATCACACAAACAACTGGGCTGGGCTGGGCTAGTCTGCACATCTTGTTACTGGTTCAACTACAGACATGTTGCCAATACTTTAACAATGTATAGAAGTATAAAGAGATTGGGAATTCCTGACAGCCATATTATTTTGATGTTAGGTGATGAAATGCCTTGCAATCCATGAAATCGCCGTCCAGCAACTGTTTTCAACAATGTTAAAGAACATATTAATGTTTATGGTGATGATGTGGAGGTTGATTACAAAGGATATGAAGTTTCTGCTGAAAATTTAATCTGTGTTCTCTAAAATTGGGCGTGCTTTTCATGATGTTCCACAATCTAAACAGCCGATGTCTGATGAGACCAGCAACCTCTTAGTTTATCTCACTGGTCATGGTGGCGAAGGATTTCTTAAATTTCAAAAAGCGGCAAAGTAACCAATATTGAATTAGCACATGTGTTTCAACAAATGTATCAGAAACAGAAATACAATCAGTTACTGTTACTTGCTGACACTTGTAAAGTAGCTTCGTTATACGAGATGATTTATTCGCCAAACATGCAGTCAGCAGTAAAAATGGAGAAGACTCTTATTCCCGTCATGATGATCCAAACATTGGTGCCCCAATTATCAACCGATGGACATATTATTATTTATTACAGTTTTTAGAAGGTGTAAAACCAAACAGTAAAAGGAGTAAATTTAAAATGATTTTTTGATAGTACTGTATAGTATGGTATATACGATCTATCCCCGAGTGGTACTCTACGGCATACATTGTAGCATATCATATTATTATTGATAATAGACATGCGAAGAAGACACATAATGATTCTGTTACTATTGTTCTCATTGCATAATTCTACGTGCCGCTGTGAGTAGGATTTCACTCGATCAACTTCACTATAGAAGAAACATCTAGAGAACATTGATATATATAATATTTGAATATTCATCCTGCATCGATCATTGGCATAACAATCTGCAAAAGCATCAGGATCGTTACAGGGTCGCGACTAATTCCTACTCAGCAAGTCAGATCTTCCCCGAAGCTTATTTAATTATTATAATTATGCAAAAACATACTCTAATTTATGCGTTTCTATTATGATATCTCGCGCGCGTGTGTTAGTGGCGGGAAAAGAAGAAAATCACAAAACACGTTCGAGTGGTATTTTCTTTATTAGAACGCCATTTACTTTTATTACATTATTATATTTTATCTATATTTTCTTTTTTATAGCTATAACTTCATTCTCGTTCAAAGTGGGTAGATCCAAGCGCGGGGGGGGATTGGGGGCCTAAAAGCCGCAGCAGCCGGTAATTTGATACATATTTCATTTTTACTATTATTATGTATTATAAGCTTCTTGAATATGTATAATTTGTTGTGTTTTTTTAAATTATGTTTTTTAAGTTTTTAACTTTCAGAATTCGGCAATCGAAAGTGAAAATACATAGAAAAATATAAAAATGCATCTTGGGTAATTTTCAAAATACATAATTTCGCTACCTGACTTGCTGAGTAGGAACTAGTCACCACCATCGTACAGTCGGATCTATACAGACGAGAAGGTACATTTCTTTCACAATATCTCTATGATTGTAATTGGCATTCGTTGTACCAAACCTTAACTTTCTCCCTTGGTCACTTCGACTTCGTACGATCATCATCGATCAGGTTTGTTGTTATACTTGGTCACACTGCTATCTTTGGTTTGGAATTCCTGAATTTATCTTCCGTGGTCACACAATATTTTATTTACGAAAAGCCGAACGCAGTACTTCGTATCCTTCTAAGTTCCTCAAACACAGTGATGAACGACACGTCGCCTGCGTCTGCCACAACCGGGGCTGCCAGCCTCAATGAGTGCCGCATCAAACGCCATTACTGACGATGGATTTCAAGACAACTCATTGTTAACATTGAAGCGTCAATCAACAGGCTCGCTTACCACAAACTTAGACTGTGGATCCTGTGGATAATCGTTCCCACATATTGGATAATCCATCAGTACTGCTCTCCACCATTGCAGATACGGGCGCACAAACGTGCACCACCGGTATTGATGTTCTTGCCGTAAACGACAACAGACTATCGATCATTGATACCATTATTTTAAACTTGTCACACGGCACCTTCAACACAACTGAAATTTGCATCTGTCAACAAGTACATGGGCTATATCTTTCGCATACAGCACTAAAAAACCTTGGAATGATCAACAGTGATTTCCCTAATCTTGACTCACATATATCCCCTACAACTGCTCCATCACAGCCCACTCAGGTCAAATCACCGACAGCTGCTTGTTATTGCCCAATTCGATCACCTTGCCCACCGATTCCGGAGAGAATCCCATTCCCAACAACTCCAGAATACCGCGGTGAAATCGAAAGCTGGATAAAAGATTAATTTGAAGGTAGCCCCTTCAACACTTGTACACACCAACCTCTGCAAACCATAACAGGTCCACCACTACAGATTTCCTTCTTACCAGATAACAGTCCTGTCGCCATACACAAACCGATTCCCGTTCCTCATCATTGGAAAGAAGATGTAAAGGCTCAACTGGAATCTGATATTTCATTGGGAATTATCGAGTTAGTACTCGCGGGCACACCGACAACCTGGTGTTTCAGAATGGTAACCTACCATTCTAAGGAAGAATGGGTCCCCAAGACGGACGGTCGATTTACAGAACCTCAACACTGCAACGAGACGCGAAATACATCACACACCGTCACCTTTCCACATCGTGAATGTGGTTCCACCTGGAACAAAGAAGACGGTACTCAATTGCTATCACAGCGTACCACTATCAGCCGACGACCGTGATGCTACCACATTCATCACAGAATGGAGCAGATTCCGATATCTTCGCGCACCACAGTTTTTCCACGCCTTTTATGGGACAGCGACATCTCGTCATCATTTTGGCACACAGTTCAATATATAAAACTGTATGCAGGTAACGGGATAGTATTTAACCATGACAAGTTCCATTTCGCACAAAACACTGTTGAATTTGCGGGTTTTTACTTAACATTGGAGAGTTGGCAAAGTTGCTTAACTCCATCGCGAACTTCACAACCCCTTCAAATATTACCGGCACGCGGTTGTCTTACGCTTTCGCCCAAGCACCCATAATGAACTCCTTCCGTGAACTACTCAAGCGCGATACCAAGTTCTATTGGGACGACACGTTGGAGCAACTATTCCACAAATCGAAACAGGAAATCCTGAACCAAATCAAGGAGGTCGTCAGAACATTCCAGACACGCAGAAAGATTTGTCTAGCAACTGACTGGAGCAAAGGTAGCCCTGCCCTAGCTTTACGCTATCTCAAAAACATTGCTCATGTCAACTAACGAACGATCCCTTGTGCGGTACAGGACACTGGAAACTTGTATCTGCCGGTTCACGGTTTACGACTGCAGCTGAACGTGCATATCGGATGCACCAATTGAAGGTGAGGCATTCTCGTTATTATTTGGCTTGGACCAGTTGCCGCATGTTTGTTATTGGATGTCCCGATTTGATAGTTGTTGTCGATCACAAACCCCTCCTGCGCATATTCAATGATCGAAGTCTGGATGACATTAAGAATCCGCGTCTTCTTAAGATAAAGGAAAAGACACTAATGTGATGATTAATGACTAATGATTACCGGAGCAACACGTATTAAACGATTAAAATATTTCATTTGAATTTTTGCCATAAAATCGATACATTGCATCGTTTTGACTGGAGTTTTCGACGAATTGCTGTTATTTGCGTAGCTTTTGCTGATAGTGGTTTTTATTTATGTGATGGAAAGATAGTTGTTGCTGTTAGACTTTCTATCCAAAATAATTAATCAAGCTTGTTTACTTTTTGATCGAAACACCTACGAAGGAGAGTGAGATATTAGACGATAATTAGTGATTAGTGCAAGCAACTAATTAAGTGCTACTTTAGTACTGTAAATATACTTTATCATTTCACAATAGATTATTAACGTTGCCATAGAGAGACTTTTATTTATTCTGTTAATTAGTCTTGCATCTTGCTGCTGTGATTACCCAAACAAGAACGTTGACACGATTACGGACTTTTAACCTATCGCCAGACGCGTCTACTTCGTTAGACGAGCATAAAAAAGCACTCTATTACAACAACACATGCGCAGCACTTAACGTCATTATAGAGTGCGGCGATATAGAGACAAATCCCGGACCTTTGCGGCGGCCGAAATGTCCTGAATGCGAAAAAACAACACGATGTAACCAAAAGCGTATCGTGTGTGAGAAATGCTTCGAAGTTTCGCATGCATCCAGCGTTAATTTGTCTCACGTTGTTCGACCTCGTCAGGAGATACAATATACCTGCAAGAACTGTCTGTTCACTGTTCTTCCTTTCCCGCATTGTGACTTGAGCTTCGACTCACAACACGAGCTAATTGACACCAATGCCTCTCTAAATCAAGCCGACACGCATCTACAAAACCTAAAGACCTCATGAAATCGCCTGAGCATGATGCACCTCAATACCCAGTTGCTAGCATCAACATTCGATGAATTTCTAATCACTTTTGATAAGTACAAATTTGACCTTGTTACCATGTCGGAGACTTGGCTGACCAATAATCAACACCTCATCGATTATATATCTATCCCAGACTATGACCTCATCTACCAGAACCGTGCCTATGGGCGAGGGGGTGGAGTGGGATGTTACATCGCCAGTCACGTAAAATATAAACGTCGGAAGGAGTACGAATTGATCGTTGCTGGTTCGAAAATATCTGGGTTGAGATTGCCGGCCGAAACAAAAATAGCAATTTTTTGTTGGTGTCATATATCGACCATCATCTACCGATGCTCTTGTCTGGCTTGACAAACTAGAAAACTGCAAGACCTTATCGTTTGCGTTCAAGCAAAATGGAAGCGCGAGTTCATTAACAGGAGACTTCAACGTCAATCTACTCGATAAACAAAAACCCGAAGTTCAGCGGTATCAAAGCGTCATGGAGCAGTTCAATCTGCAGCAAGTCGTTGTTAAACCAAAACCAGATAACCAAACCTTTAACGAAAAATCGTTCGTCACGACGTGATGTTGGACAGCAGAAGATATCCGCTCTTCTACGTCGGAAAGAGTGCGCACTGCTGTATCTGCCGCCAACACCATGGTAGAAACGAGCGATGCGCGAGCGAGGAAGAAATGGCGGAGAAAGGCAGCGAGCAGGAAGGCGTGCAAGAAGAAAGCGAACAAGAGCAGGAAAGCGAGCAGACGGACGGCGAGCAGACGGACGGCAAGCAGGCGGAAAGCGAACAGACGGAGCAGGCGGAAGACGACCAGACGGACAGCGAGCAGGCGAAAAGCAAACCGACGGGCTAGAAAACGTGCGAGGGAAGCGTGCGAGGGAAGCGTGCAAACGGAAAGAGAACAGGAGCAGGTGGCGACTGAGTGCGAGGAAAGCGAGCAGGAGAGCGAGCGGTTGAACGCATTAAACGCTTTGCAGGAAACCGTTCGCAGAATAGAGGACGCAAAGGCGGCAGGGGAGAGCAAGCGGGCGAACAAAATACTCTCACTACTGAAGCTCAAGTATAGCATACACAGCAACGCATCAATGAAGGAAGCGATCGCGATGATCAAGCGCAACATAAGAGCCCGCAGCATATTTATAAAAGAAAACGAGGAGATCCCAATCGACTTGGTCAAGCGCAAAAAAACCCCGCGAGAACAAACCAGCCCGACAACAGAGTCCCCCAAAATGAAAAAGAGAACAAGACCCCCATCGACTCCACACAAGGACACAAAAAAGAAACCGGACAAACTGCCCATCACCCCATGCAAAATCGCGGTGCCTCTCATCTCTGATGAACACTAAACTTATATATACAGCGATATTTACGCCACGGGAAACGGTTGACCACGGAGACTGCGATGTATCGTCAACCTAGATAAACACGCAGCCCCCGCGGTCTCCCTAGACGCATGCATAGATAAGCCCAAATAAAGAACCTCTCTCCCCTCGCTTTTCGATTTTTTCGACTTTTCGATTCTCAAACAAAATGAAACAAAGAAAATGAAACAAAGAAAATAAAACAAAGAAAATAATTTAAAAAAAAATAAAACAAACCAAATAACATGAAGCGGCCGAATTGTATATATATTTATCACGGCTATAAATAGAACTCCTAGCCTGAGTAATATATTTTAGCACGCCCTTCTGTAAGGCATTTATAGCCAGAGGAAGTAAAACAAAGAAAAACAACAACAACAAAAAAATCGTTCGTCACCGACGCATCTCAACCTCCATTCTCTACAATGTACGCCTTTGACGATCCTGGCAACTAGCTTTACATGCTTACCACATCGTTGCGTGCTTGCATTGATAGACATGCGCCTCTTAGGCCTAGTTTAGACAGCGCATTTTGAGCGCAGCGAATTAAATTCAATTAAAAGCGCCCTTGGAGCGCTTCTAATTAATTTTGGTTTTAGACGGCGAAGCGAATTGCAAACAAGGCGCATAATGCGCTGATAATTCGCTTGGCAGACCGCATTATGAGCGAATTTAATTGTTTGATTCGCTGCCGAATTTAGACAGCGAATTATCAGCGCATTTAATTGACACTTATATTTTTTTAGGAGCAATAATTTAATTCGCTGCGCTCAAAATGCGCTGTCTAAACTAGGCCTTAAACGCGTAAAACTGACAAGAACGCCTGCGCCCTGGATGAAGGACCCTGTCATAGTTGAACTGCAAAAATCGAGAAACAACTTTTGCTATTTATGCCATCTCAATAACGATGAATCCTTATGGGGAAAATTTCGAAAAACAAGAGGAAAATTAAAAAAAGTGATTCGAACGACCAAACGATCATTTTTCAAGAAAGTTCTCTCTAGTTAGCAGCCGAAGGAGAGGTGGGATTTGATACACAAAATGTTGAATTTTCCTCTAAAAAAAGTTACCCAAGATGCTGACGAACTCAACAAATTCTTCGCAGAAACTGCAAAACGAACGAAAAGCGCAACCCCAGTGGCGACGCCGATAATCGAACAAACAATAAAATTACTCAGCGATGACAACGGGTTTAAGCTTAGACCTGTAACCTACGAAGAGGTCAAAGCGCCTATTAAAACAATCCGAAAAGACGACTCCACAGGCAGCGATAAAATAGCCCCGCGGTATATAAAATTTACTAGCGAACTGCGAACTTCTTGTTGTATAGTATATGCGATCTATCCCCGAGTGATACTCTACGACATGCATTGTAACATATCTTTATTATTGAGAAAGACACGCGAAGAAGACACATTGTCTCTGTTATTGTTGTTCTCACCGCATAACTATACATGGCGCTGTGAGTAGGATTTCACTCAATCAACTTCACTATAGAAGAAGCATTGGAGCATCCACAGAAAATTGATATATATATATATATAATATTTGGACTAGCTAGCTAGCTACATTATTATTATTCCAAGCTCGATATCCAATCTGTATTGATCGTTGGCATAAAAATCTGCAAAAGCATCAGAATTATACAGTCGGACCATACAGACGAGAAGGTACATTTTTTTCACAATATACCTATGATTGTAATCGGCATTCATTGTACGAAACTTTAACTTTCTCCACTTTGTTTGTTGTTATACTTGGTCACACAATATTTTATTTACTAAAAACCGAAAGCACTACTTTGTACCCTTCTGAGTTCCTCAAACACAATGATGAACGACACATCGCCTGCATCTGGAACAATTGGGGCTGCCGACCTCAATGCCGATGCCACCACTCCCGGCGCTGAACCCAATGCAATCACTTTCATGTTGCATATGCAGCAACAACAGATGGCTATGCAGGACCAGATAACTCAGCTTATTACACGACTTGTCCCTATGACACCAACCCCGTCTCCGCCACTACCGCAACGTAGCAAGCCGTCTCGTCCCATCATTGAAGCCGATTCTACGGATAACACATGGGTCATCTTCAAGGACGCGTTGACCCGATACAAAGATATGACAGGGTTAACCAACCCCATCCATATACGTTACGAACTTTGAACAGCCTGCTGCCGGTCTGTTAACGAATTATTGTTCAACTTTATCGGTCCCGACGTGCTTAATAGAGCCTGCGAAAATGAGCTTCTGGAGCATATCAGATCTGTTGCAGTGAAATCCGTTCATACCGAGGTCTACCGCCAACAGTTTTTCGGCCTAAGGCAAAGTGATAGCGAAACTGTTACACATTTCATATCTAGACTGAAATCCCAAGCTATGCTATGCGGTTTCAGCCAAAAATGTGAGACTGGAGAATGTGAGATTTCCTACTCTGAGGACATGATCAAATCCCAAATTATCGCTGGTTTATATAATACATCACACCAAACCAAGGTCTTAAGCGAAGATTCCAGTCTAACAACACTTGGACAACTCACTCAACGCCTTCTCACGTTGGAATCCACCGTCAAAGCCGCTTCCCACTTCCACTTCCATGGATTAACATAATGGCGGCAGTAAAAGCGGCACGTTGAAACTGCTGTTTACAGTTTTTATAACGTTATGTATTAAGAAGCCGTTATTTACGAACGCATATTTTTGTTGTTACTCGTTTCATGGAGAAGGTGTTGTTGATCTTGATAATTTACACTTTTCAAGTTTATTTTGGGAGTATTATCGCGAAAAAGGTATATCGTTGAACCCAAAGTTATCTCTGCGAATTCTACTCATACTCTCCGGTGATATCGAACTTTGTCCCAGTCCAAGATGTCGTTGTGCCAAGTGTGACAAATGTTTCAGAAGAAACATAGATCAAAGATATTGTATTATTTGCAACAAAAAACATCATGAAAAATGTCTGAACTTAGTAGATGGTAATTTAACGTGTGATACTTGTCAACAATATAACACCGAAAACAACGATTCAACCGAACGAGGATTTGATGAATTAATTAACCTATGTAAGTTGTCTGGGATTAAAATACTTCATCAGAATATTCGAGGGCTATTCGCCAAAAAAGACGATATTCAAGATATATTATTAAATCATAGCATTGATATATTTGGTGTTACAGAACTTTTTCTCACAGAAGACATTACATCCGCTTTTGTGAAAATTCCAGGGTACACATTTCTTCAAAAGAACCGTACAAGTGGAATTGGTGGAGGAGCGGGTGTATATATTAAAGATGGTATTCCGTTTGAAAGACGTATCGATCTTGAACATGGGTCCTGTGAAGCAATATGGATTGAAATTTGTTTTCCACATACAAAATCATTTATTGTTGGAATTATGTACAAACCCCCTGATTCATCGAAACATCTTGCAAGAAACTTTAATGACATTTTATCAAGTTGTCTATCTACTATCAATTCAGAAAATAAAGAAATAATCGTCTTGGGAGATTTGAACTGTAACTATTTAGTTAAAAGCGATCACAAAGTCATTAAAGAAATCTTTACTCTCAACGGTTACAAGCAATTGATTAATTCACCGACACGCATAGCTGAAACAACAGAAACGTTAATCGATGTCATTCAAACAACCCATCTACTCAATATTCGCAAGTCTGTCGTTATCCCGGCCAGTTTGAGTGATCATGATATGATTGGATGCGTCAGAAAAATGTACAAGTTCAAACGGAATCCAAAAACTATAACGTGTAGAAACTATGTCAATTATGATCCAGAGAGAATGAATGAAGATCTTTCAAACCATGATTGGACCAATGTTTATGCCGCACCAAATGCTAACAATGCCTGGCAGTATATAAAAGATGTGCTTACAAAAGTTATTGATCATCATGCGCCGTTCATTACTAAGCGAGTGTGAAATAAACCTGCGCCTTGGTTAAATAATGATCTGAAGAAAAAAATGAATGTTCGAGATCAACTGATGCGTAAGGCAAGAAAAACTGGTCGCGAGGTGGACACATCTAATTATAATCAGAAAAGAAATTATGTCAAAAATGCAATTAATCGTGCAAAGAAAGCTCACTATAGTAATATTTTAAAAGAGAATGCATCAAAGCCGGATAAATTTTGGAAATCTGTGAAAGAAATATTTCCTACAAAGTCAAAAGGACACAAACAACCTTCTTCTTTCGTCATTAATGGCAAGAAAACAACCAACAGTAGCGTTATCGTTAATGGTTTCTGTAAATTTTTGTCAACGATTGCTAATAAGTTAAAGTCAGCTGCATTTCCATTGACTGATTTTGTATAGGGACATAGACCATTCATTCCATCGAGACTTGAACCGAGTAAATGCTTCAAATTTTCACTCGTTAATTCGAGAGAGGTGCTGTCATACTTACGAAAACTGAAAAGAAATAAAGCTGTGGGAGTCGACAACTTTCCACCTGGCTTCTTAAAAGACGTGGCGTATCCTATAGCTGCTCCGTTGACTCATATAATCAACTTATCACTGAAGACAGGTGTAGTTCCGAATGACTTTAAAATTGCAAAACTCACTCCGTTGTATAAATCTGGTGCCAGTGATAATTATTAGAAAATTATCGACCGATTAGTGTACTACCCATAGTTTTGAAAATACTTGAAAAATGTGTACATATGCAAGTCATGGAGTATTTAGAAAATAACAAATTGCTTTCTATATACCAGTTTGGATTCCGAAAACAGCGATCAACTGAACTTGCAGCTACTATTTAGGTGGGTCTAGATCATAATTTTCGCGACCATTATCTGGCTAGTGTGTTTTGATGATTGATTTGACTTCTATAGACCTTTTAGAACAAATTTAGCCCCCAGGTCCCTCACAAAAATCCCGGCAATTTTCGCAGGGGGCGAAAATTAAAACGGTATCAAAAATGGCTGCAAAACTGTCTTAATTTTGAACAACAGTACCTAGAATTATAATTTGTCATACTAGTAGGCAGATTCTGCTCATATGCTATTGTTTTACACAAAGTGGCTGACATTCAGTCAAGTGAACAGTCAGAACACAAAAATTAAACAAATTGAATAAGTCAGTCTGAATCAGACCATTCTGATTCACTATAATCTGAGTATGATGTGTCATCTTCCTGAGCCTCCTCATCACTTTCACCATGCTCACTCTTATCACCTGGCCCAAGTGCTGGTAGATGTGTTGGAAGAGCCCCTTTAGTACCTCTTCTTCAGGGTCAAGTCTATCACCACACTTGGAGAGCTGCTGCCGTGCTGCAGCACTCTTTGCTACTCTTTCATACACTGACAATTTGCCCTTGCCATAGAAGCCAGAGTTGGCATCACACCCTGTAAAACAGTGTAGCTGGATGATACAATCTGCCATCTCTGTTACTAAGCCCCTGCATAAAATGGTCTCTTGCTTTCTTTTGATACAAAGTATACCAGGTAACTGCCGAGAAATGGCTGCAGATGCAACATATGCATCCGTATCAGCTACATCAATGACAACAGGGCCATTGTAGCCTGATTCACGCAGAACTGTGTAAGCGGAAAAAAGAATGGTGTCAGCCTCAGATTGCTGGAAGCTGTAGTTCTCCATATGCTGCTGTGTCGACAAGTTGGTGCAGTGGGAGCCAATAGAGTAGAATACCTCTACATCCATTTTCTGTGCAAGATCAGTCAGGTAGCTGTGGATTAGCTTCTGTAGCCGTCCCTTGTTGCTGGTACTACACAGAAATGTTTTGAATTTCTTGGCGGAAGGAAAGGGGTCATTCAATTTCATGAAGACGTTGGGAACATGCACTCTACCCTGTACTCGCAAGGCTCGCTCATCATCCTTAATGGAGTATGTTGTGTCATATGGATCATTCACGCAGAAGATGCAATGGGCACTAGCATGGCGAGCAAGAATGATGGATGACACCTTGTGGGCATAATCAGACCATTTGTATGAAGTGGCGTCTTGCTTCTGCCGATGGAGTAGCCATTCTCCAAACCATACCCATATCAATGAGAGCGATGTAAGATTCTTGAAGATCAATTGATTGGAGATGGAGTTTCTGGATCAACTTGCTCTTCTGTGTCTTCCTGTATGTGCCATTGGAGTTGAATATGGATACACATTCCTCAACAACACGATGCTCAAGCAATTCAGGAAGATGTACAAGTTTACTGACTTCGACTAGGTCAATCACTGCTTTAAGAGCAATCTCTTCCATCTCTGCAGCTCTTGCCTTAAGGTTCTCTTTGGTCTTGTCTGATGATAGTCCCTTGGCAAAAGTCAAGCGTTTGCTCAGGGAAACACGATCATGGAGAGAAGTACTCTTGCTGAAAACCCGAGCTTGCATAAAGCTAGTCAACTTCTTCTTTCCATCGACATGAGCAGAGTTAAAGTCTGTGGTGAGTTCATCAGAGGCTGGCATTGCTGATTGTAGAGTCCGAAGAGTGGGTGAAGCTGGATCAAATGGGAATGAGTCAAACTCATTCATGCAGGTGATAAGATCTTGCACACACTGCTCATCTTGCTGCATCCGTTTTGGGCTACATTCTACATGCTTTCTCTTGGCTCTCTTTCGATTTGCCTGGGCATTGTGAACAGCCCGGATCCGAGCTACATTGTTCACATTCCTGGAGTGCACAAGTAGCTGCTTCTCATTCTGAAGGATGGATAGCCAGCCAGATTTCATCTTGCTCCCCTTGTTCATTGTGCATTCACTCCACATATCCCAGGGCATGCTGGAGTAAGGGTTTCCAGTAATAGACTGTGCAAAGTCAGTGCGAAGAAAGGCAAGTTGATCGGCAGGAAGAGCTGTGAGCATTGCCCAGAAGTCAGGCAGCCACCGCCCATACTTGTTGTTGTCGTATGCTACAATTCATGGCAGCATGGCACAAAGTGAACTCACATACTCATTCCAGTTACAGATATGAACGGCATGTACATTCTGCATGAGAGCATCTGTCATGGAAAGAAACTCCCTCCAGTAGCCTGCCATATCACTCTCATCCACATGAGAAAATATGTGGGCAGTCAGTTGTTTGAGGTCAGCATCCTCCTCCAATTTAGCATGAGCAAAAGCATGAAAATATTGGGAATTAGCTTCATCTTTCAGGATCTTAACATTCTCCACAGTTGTACTGTCCAAATTGGGAATCAGCCTTGCCTTTATAAGCTCAGTTACTAGTGCCTCATACATGAGCCTCAAACAACGCAACCCTCTCTTATAATGCTTACCTTTCAGTGCATGATCAACTGAACCTTCAGCAATAACTCCAGCTGCTACAAGTACATCTCCTAGCTCACTCCCTTTGTAACGCTTATAGATGGCACTCATCATCACACACTGAGTGTGAAAGGGACCAAGAAATGGCACAATATCACGATACTTGTCTGGATTTTCAGCCTTCAATAGAGTGATAAGGACATATACAGGCTGATCTCCTACTAAGAAAGCAAATGGCATGCGCTTAGTTCCTATGATGGTAGACAGCTTATCCATGATGTCATTCACAACCGATTTGCTGGGTGGTTGGTTGTATGACATGTGATAATAAGCCTTACCTCTACTCTGCTCCACATTCAAGCTAGCATGAAACCCACCGTAGGAAGAAATGGTCTGTTCTGCTGCAGCTGGGCGATTACCATTCACGTCTGTACGAGCAAGAGTATGAATTATACTACGCATGCGCTGAGACTCTGTGCTAGATGAAAAAGCAGTCGGCTTGGGACGAATTGGAGGCTCACCACGCTTAATAGTTCTATAAGGCTCAACAGTCTGCATATCACGAACCTTTTCCGTAAGTGCGCATGACACAGCTTTAGCATCTTTAAAACCTGTAAACTCACCACGAACATCTTGGACTCCAGTACTCCTGAGCTCAAGACACTGCAGAAACATCCAGTTGCAACGGTGTGCTGTACCCCCTCCTGTCAAGGTGTCATTGCGGGAATCATCATTATCAATGATACTAATGCTGGGTTCCATCTCGGCAATCTCATTAGGACACAGAGAACATCGATTGAGGTTATGCATGGTCCACAAATCACGTAAAAGAAGCACATTAGAGTAGCTGATCCCCATGCCTAGTTTGTAGTAAGAGTCAACAAGCTCTCTACTGCGAGTTATCCCATGAAGGGTAATGGTGGCATTGATAGCAGTAGTTGTTGGTCGCTTTGTGACATACTGCATGATAAGAGAGGTGAGAGAAAGGGTTGCTGGGGATAGATCTGCCTTCTTCCCTCGCAAAGCTGATAGTAGCTTCACAAGCAGAGGTGAGAGCTTTTCTTTTTCTTCTAGCTCTTCGACCCTTGGTGGCCATGATACAAGTTGGACAGACTTGATATCATCTCTGAGACGTTCAGCTACATTCCACACTAGCTGTTCACTGCTGATACCAATGGAGGAAAGTGCAAGCTCAACGTATGAACCACCCCCAGATGTATCATAGGCTATTTCACTGAGGCTTTTTTGAGGGCGAGAGTGGAAGCCAATCTTGCCCTGAAACTCTCTAATCAGAATTTCTTTGATGTAGGAAGATTTAACTCCCGATGTTGGGAAGCCATACCTAGAAATGATAGAGCCGTGATCTAAGCTCATGTTCCACAAAGACAACTGTTCTGACATGATCAAAGAAGATAGTTTGTGCCTCACGAAGAGTGACATTGTGCATGTGTGGAAGTTTGTCATCTTCACACATTTTCTGGTACTTCAATATATTTCAACCAGCACTTATAATGATACCTGATTTCAAGGGCATAAGGCTCGTCGCCGGCAAAATCAATTAGACAATTGATTCTGTCTCGCATTGTTTGGTCTTCCAAGGCAACTGTATGGCTTTTGAAAGCAGCCCATGCATAGTCATATGATATCAGGGAAAGCTTAGTTTCTGGGTGCTTAGGTGATTCTCCCTTACAGCACCAGACACATTTCATTTTATCATGTATCAGCCCAAGACTTGATCGTAGTCGCTTAGCTGGTGGAGCAATAGCTGGGGAAGCAGCAGGTGAAGACTGAGATTGGCTTTCATCAAGCACTCTCTTTTGCTCTCTTTTCTTTGCCTGCTCAAGTTTCCTAGCATTACATAAGGTCAACTTGCAAGAATCATGGACATATTGCCCAGTAGGACCTTTATGCCAGTTAATAGCTCCATGGACAGTTCCAAACCTGTCCAAACCTTCCCATAACAGGGCTTTTTTCTTAATATTTTCCCACCTCTCAATTGAAGAAATGCAGTCAGTAGCTTGATCACAAGGCTCACAGCAGAGGATGCATAAAGGGCTGACAACACTCATCCTTTTTGCCTATTGAATGGTGACAGTCACAGTTCTCAAGTATACACATAGTATTATAGCTTACCTCCACTTCAAGAAAGTCCACCATGTGCTTGTACTGGGCTAATTAGAGGGTAAACCCCTTACCTGATACACTAATGAGTTAAACGATTATGTACAAGTGTACAAAAAAGATGCATTTGTAGCTTTTGTTGAAAACAAGATGACTTCAGGAGCCATTTTTGATATCATTTTGATACCGTTTTAATTTTCGCCCCCTGCGAAAATTGCCGGGATTTTTGTGAGGGACCTGGGGGCTAAATTTGTTGTAAAAGGTCTATAGAAGTCAAATCAATCATCAAAACACACTAGCCAGAGAATGGTCGCGAAAATTATGATCTAGACCCAACTAATTTTTACAGATCATATTCGTAAAGGCATGGATGATGGTAAATATACAGGTGCAATTTACATCGACCTCAGCAAGGCTTTCCACACAATTAATCATGCTTCCATCCTGAATAAATTGCCAAATCCTGGTATCACTGGAACTTCTTACGAATGGTTCTCTAGTTACTTGTTCTGTCGACAACAAAAAGTAATGTTGAATAATGTATTTTCCGATTCTCAACCAGTTTTTTGCGGTGTACCACAGGGGTCTATTTTGGGACCTCTTCTCTTCCTGCTACGTTTTAATGACTCTTCAAATTGTCTTATGCATTGCAATATTGTAGAGTATGCAGATGACACAGTACTGTTTATTTCGCACCGCAACATTCAAACCATTGAGAAACTTCTCAATGAAGACTTTGCAAACATATGCATCTGGCTTAAGGAGAATGAACTTGTAATTAACCCCAAACGAGGAAAAACAGAATTCATGGTATTTGGAACTGGTAAACGACTACACTGCTTGGCGAATCAACCTATGAATATTAAATACAACTACACTCCAATCAATTACACAACGTCATACAAGTATCTTGGCTTAGACCTCAATAATACGTTGAATATGTCAGAGCATATCGCTATGACTTTGAAGAAATCGGCAAGTCGTGTTAGATTATTAGAAGGATATTTCATAGATTCGCATACCGCTAGTTTAATCTACAGCTCGATGATTGTACCGCTACTTACATACTGCCCACTTATAACGTCGTGTATGAGCAACACTCTTCATTTTAACATGACGAATTTAGAATCAAGGGCACTACGTATAATTTCGGATAACACAATATCTATTCCTAAAATCTCGGTTGTTCTTCGAAAAAGATGCTGCACATTCGTATTCAAGTGCCTCCATGACGAAGTATGTGAAAATTTCACTAATTATTTCAAGGTTGTTTCTGGTAGAATCAAAACACGTAATCGAGGAATATCTGTCAATCTACCAAAAGTAAAACTGGAAGTAGCAAAGAAAGGTTTTTATTTTATAGGTGGAAAATATTTCAACGAATTACCTTATAATATACGCACTGCAGATACCTTGCTTATTTTCAAAAATAGACTTAAAGATTATTTAGTTTAGCCTTTTTATTTATTCTTTTTATCAATGTGCCTATCCATGGGTTTTGTAGCACTACTTAATCGTTTTCCTACCTACCTTTTCTTCCTATAGCCTATATTTTATCCAACAGGTTTGATATCCGTTCTTCGTATGTTACAACAAAGTTAGCCTTCTCATGAATTTATTTGTTTATATTTGATTTGTATGTATATATATATATATAGCTATAATTTTTAACTAATTTTTACTGACATTTTATCAAAGCAGGACTCCATTGACAACAGTATTTTCATTTTATATGTATATAACTGACGGATTATCCTGTATAAATATTCGTAAATAATAATAATAATAATAACCCTCTCGAGCAGTTTCCGATTGTCGCACCAGTTAAGTCTGAATACCAGAAGATGAAGCGCATCACACCAGTCAGAAGACGTCCTACCCCACGAGATTGTCATGAAAAGGGACGCAGGCAATGCCCTGCACAAGGATTAATATGTAAAAATTGTGGTAAACTCAACCATTTTGCTGCAGTCTGTATGGGCGCCGCATCAAATGCCATAGCTGACAATGGATTTCGGGACGACGACTCATATTTTATCTCTACTGTAGCCACCACAACGCCGTTATGACTATATGAAGAAGGTAGAGGACTCCCACATGGCAAGTGGGAAGATGGAAACATCATTCCAGAGAAGCCTGAACCGCCCCCCATTGTTCACATTGAAGCGTCAATCAACAGGCTTGCTTACCACAAACTTAGACATCCTGTAGATAATCGTTCCCATATATTGGATAATCCACCAGTCCCGCTCTCCGCCGTTGCAGATACAGGCGCACAAACGTGCACCGCCGGCATTGATGTTCTTGAACAATTGAAATCTACAAAACAATGCCTGATACGAACTCGCCACCGCCTGCGCGCCGTAAACGACAACAGACTGTCGATCATTGGTGCCATTGTTTTAAACCTGTCGCGCGGCTTCTTCACCACAACTGAAATTGTTTACATCTGTCAACAAGTACATGGGCTATATCTTTCACAGACAGCTACAACCGCTCCATCACATCCCACTCAGGTCAAATCACCTACAACTGCTTGTTGTTGCCCAATTCGATCACCTTGCCCACCGATTCCGGAGAGAATCCCATTCCCAACAACTCCAGAGTACTGCGGTGAAATCGAAAGCTGGATAAAAGATTATTTTATGAGTAGTGCCTTCAACACTTGCACACACCAACCTCTGCAAACCATGACAGGTCCACCACTACAGATTTCCTTCTTACCAGACACCAGTCCTGTAGCCATACACAAACCTATCCCCGTTCCTCATCATTGGAAAGAAGATGTAAAAACTCAACTGGAATCTGGTATCTCATTGGGAATTATCGAGCCAGTACTCGCGGGCACACCAACAACCTGGTGTTCTAGAATGTTAACCGTACCAAAGAAAAACGGGTCCCCAAGACCGACGGTCGATTTACAGAACTTCAATGCTGCAACGAGACGCGAAACACGTCACACACCGTCACCTTTCCACATCGTGAATGTAGTACCACCTGGAACGAAGAAGACGGTACTCGATGCTTGGAATGGCTACCACAGCGTACCACTATCAGCCGACGCCCGTGATGCTACCACATTTATCACAGAATGGGGCAGATTCCGATATCTTCGCGCACCACAGGGTTTCCACGCCTCAAAGGACGGCTACACAAAGCGATTTGATGATATCACTAAAGGTGTTCATCATACCGCCCGCTGTGTTGACGACTCTCATTTATGGGACAGCGACATCTCGTCATTTTTTTGGCACACAGTTCAATATATAAAACTGTGTGCAGATAACGGGATAGTATTTAACCCTGACAAATTCCATGTCGCACAGGACACTGTTAAATTTGCCGGTTTTGACGTGAGATTGGATGGTTACAAACCAACGGCAAAGTTGCTTAACTCCATCGCGAACTTCCCAACCCCTTCAAATGTTACCGGAATGCGGTCGTGGTTTGGTCTTGTAAACCAGACGTCTTACGCTTTCGCTCAAGCACCCATAATGAGCCCCTTCCGTGAACTACTCAAGCGCGATGCCAAGTTCTATTGGGACGACACGTTGGAACAACTATTTCACAAATCGAAACAGGAAATCCTGAACCAAATCAAGAAGGGCGTCAGAACATTCCAGACACGCAGAAAGACTTGTCTAGCAACTGACTGGAGCAAAGGTGGCCTCGGCATTACGTTATCTCAAAAACACTGCTCATGTCAACTAACAAACGATCCCTTGTGCGGTCCAGGACATTGGAAACTTGTATTTGCCGGTTCACGGTTTACGACTGCAACTGAACGCCGATTTTCACCAATTGAAGGTGAGGCGCTCGCGTTATTATTTGGCTTGGACAGTTGCCGCATGTTTGTTATGGGATGTCCCGATTTGATAGTCGCTGTCGATCACAAACCCCTCGTGCGCATATTCAATGATCGAAGTCTGGATGACATTAAGAATCCACGTCTTCTTAAGATAAAAGAAAAAACACTAATGTACCAGTTCCGGATCATTTTGATACCTGGAAGCGATAATTACGGTGCAGATGCTATGTCACGAATCCCTGCACCATCGATAATTTCACACATTGCCGATGAAGAGGATATCGATATAACCATTGTAGCAGCTTTTCACCATCAACAGGCATATGATACCGAACTTCCGATTAAGCTCGAAAGGATAAAGAAAGCCGCCCGGATTGATCCAACGTATCAAGATCTTATGCGTCAAATTAAAAATGGGTTTCTCGATTGCAAAGCCAAACTAACTGACAATCTGAAAGAATTTTGGAATGTGCGGAATGACTTGTATACAGTTCACGAACTAATATTCCTTCAGGGCCGTATGTTGATACCACAAGAACTCCGTCGTCACTTACTCGACCAACTGCACATTGGACACCAGGGCCCAAACAGCATAAAAGCCAATGCCAAACAGAGATTTTTTGGCCAGGAATGGGATCACAAATCACTTTACGCCGTGTCTGTAATATTTTCCGTAGATATTTTACCAGCTTTGGTGTTCCAGAGGAGGTAGGGAGCGATGGAGGACCCCCTCTTGAATCTCGCAAATTTTTAACCTTTCTCCGTACGTGGGATGTATCCCACCGCTTATCATCATCTTATTACCCTCAAAGCAACGGTCGAGCGGAAGCAGCAGTCAAATATATGAAGCGCATTCTAACCTCTAACATAGGATCCGAAGGTTCTCTTGGTACTGATCCCTACGTTGTTCCTACAAGAATATGTGCACTAAAGAACTGCCCTGTTTAACTATCGTTAATCCAGTTGCGATAAAAAATCAACGTGGCAACCACTCTCTCCGATTGGAAAACACTGGTACCATAACTGAAGCCTTGCCCCACTGGCAATACCGCATCCTCATCGATGGGAGCCGCCGCACAACACTGCGTAGCAAACGGTTCCTTCGTAGGATCGACAAATATACTCGAAATAAGACAGTAGATCTATCGTCCGGACCGTTTTATAATTACAACCAACACGAGACACCAGAACCAACTGCAACCTCACCCGCTAGTCTACAGCCGAACATACATCCTATACGAGCTCAACAACCAGAGACTAACATGGCTGAAACAGTAATGCAACCACACCCTGCTACATCAGCAGAGAACCGAGCAGCGGAACACCCAGTCAGAAAATCTACACGAATACGTCGAATGCCTGCCAAATATAGGGATTATTTCATGAACTGACAGTTTTTCCCTTTATTTTATTTGTTTTTGTGTTCTGTAAAAAAAAAAAAAAGAGCTTGTATAGTATATGCGATCTATCCCCGAGTGATACTCTACGACATGCATTGTAACATATCTTTATTATTGAGAAAGACACGCGAAGAAGACACATTGTCTCTGTTATTGTTGTTCTCACTACATAACTATACACTTGTCTCACCGCTTATTTTCATCATCAACAACTACATTAAGGACAATCGATACCCTTCTGAATGGAAGTTGTAGCGCGTTGTCCCAATACCAAAGGTGAAAGAACCGAAATCCATATCCGATTATTGTCCGATTTCGATACAATGCTGCTTCTCAAAGATTTTTGAACGAGCAGTTTTATCTCAGCTAATCGAGTTCATTGACCGAAACCATGTATACAAGGACACCTTGACCGGCTTCCGAAAGGGTTACGGGACCATTATCATGCTGTCAAAAATGCGAGACGACATTATTAAAGCCTCGAAGGCTAACGAGATTACACTCGCTTTAATGATTGATTTTTCGAAGGCCTTCGATACGATTGCACACGACATTCTCATCCAAAAGATGTAATCAACTGGGTTCTCGCCGTCATTTCAACTTTGGACCCTTAGATACCTCCGTGAGCGCAAACAATATATTCAAATCGAAGACCGCAATTCTGCATCTATATCGTTGTCATTTGGAGTGTCGCAGGGGACAATACTAGGAACAGTCCTTTTTAACCTTTATGTTAATGACTTGCAAGATCAATTGCCTGTTAAATCGTTACAGTACGCGGACGACACTAATCTCTACGCATCGTGCAAGTTCGAAAACCTACAAGAAACAACAGTTAATGAACAACTCCATCAAAAACGTAGCACAGTAGTCGAGTACAAACTGCTTGTCACTGAATTCGCTAAAGACAAAGTACGTGATGTTCTTTGAAAGCCGCCCGTATTGATCCAACGTATTAAGATCTTATTCGTAAAATTGAAAATGGGTTTCCTGATTGCAAAACCAAACTAACTGAAAATCTAAAAGAATTTTGGAATATGCGGGTTTGTATACAGTTCACGAACTAATATTCCTTCAGGGCCGTATGTTGATACCACAAGAACTCCGCCGTCACTTACTCGACCAACTGCACATTGGACACCTGGCCCCAACAGGATGAAAGCCAATACTAAACAGAATTTTTTGGCCAGTCATTGGATCACAAATCACTCTACGCCGTGCCCAATGTAAACGGTACAACGAATTGGCACCGTCCAATTCAACTGAACCTCCAATCCTCCCCACCCAACCAGATCATCCGTTTCAAATTACATCATATATGCTGATCGTTTCTTGGCTTGGACTGAAGTAGCCTCCACGAACGCCAGTTCGAATGCTATAGCAGTGTGTAATAGTTTCCGTCGATATTTTATCATCTTTCGTTTTCCAGAGGAGATCGGGAGCGATGGAGGACACCCCTCGAATGTCGGGAATTTCTAACCTTTCTCCACACTTGGCATGTATCGCTTATCATCATCCTATTACCCTCAAAGCAACGGTCGAGCGGAGGCAGCAATCAATTATATAAAACGCATTCTAACCTCTAACATAGGATCCGATGGTTCTCTTGATTCCGTTGCGAAAGCTCTGCTACTCCTCCGAAACACACCATCAGCCGATATTACTGTTTCTCCAGCTGAACTGTTATTCGGAAGAACGATACGTGATCACCTACCAGACCCGATACGCTTTCGACGCGAATGGAACGATCTAGCAGACATGCGTGAAACAGCAGTACAGATTCGAGCCCTACGTTGTTCCGATAAGAATATGTCCACTAAAGAACTGCCCCGTGTAACTATTGGCGATCCCGTTGCGATACAAAATCAACGTGGCAACCACCCTCTTTGATGGGAAACACTGGGACCATAATTAAAGCCTTGTCCCACAGGCAGTACCGCATACTCGTGTATGGGAACCGCCGCACAACACAGACGGTTCCTCCGTAGGATCGATAAATATACTTGGAATAGGACAGTGGATTTATCGTCCGGACCGTTTTATAATTTCAACCAACACAAGACACCAAAACCAACTCCAACCTCATCCGCTAATCTGCAGCCGAACATACATCCTATACGAGCTCAACAACCATAGACTAACATGACTGAGACAGTAATGCAACCACACCCTGCTACATCAGCAAAGAACCGAGCAGCGGAACACCCAGTCAGAAAATCTACACGGATACGTCGAATGCACGCCAAGTATAGGGATTATTTCATGGCCTGATTGATAGTTTTTCCCTTTATTTTATTTGTTTTTGTGTTTTATAAAAAAAAGAAAAAAGTATATACCTTATTCTAGGAAATTAACGCGCAATGATTTTAAGACGAAGAATTTAACACGTACACAATTAAAAAAAATGAAGACCACTGACCTAAATTTTCCGATAGAATTAACAAGAATCAAGCAAACAGATTTCAAAGTCTATAAAATTAACACGAATTTTTGCTAAGAACTCTTTTTCTATCGTAACTACTAGAGTAGGTTACCCTAGTAATGACCTGGGTTATGTCGATGACTCAAAGAAGATATTAAGAGGATTACTAGGAGACAATGCAGACAACATTGACGAAGATGACGGGAGGATGTGATGCTGAACTGATATATCATATGATACCGAAACGGACGGCGAAACTTCGGGTCAAACCAAGTGAAAAACATTTTTCAGTACATTTTTTGGTTTTGTTAAAAAAGTTCGAAATGTTATGCAGATAAAATTAACGCCTTATGATATTACCCCCTTATTAATTTAACGCACTAGAAAATTAATGTATATAAAATTAACACGCATTTTAAAAACCGTGTTAATTTTCTAGAGCGTTAATTTCCTAGAATAAGGTATATATATAGTAGAGCTTGTATAGTATGGTATATATGATCTATCCCCAAATAGTACTCTACGGCATACATTGTAGCATATCATATTATTATTGATAATAGACATGCGAAGAAGACACATAATGTTCTGTTGTTATTGTTCTCATTACATAATTCTACAAGTACCAGCAATTTCAATCTAATACGACTCATCCAACAGTTCAAAGAGATTTGTTTCCATGGTCATTAGATTGTGTTTTATTTCGGACTTTTTTGGAAGTGTGCACTCATTTTTTGAAACAAAAAGAAATGCCACACAAAGTGTTAATAAACCAACCAATCAACCAAGGAAATATGGTATCGAGGAAAAGTTGCAATATGTTTCGCAAGAAATTGTTTTTAAATATTTTTGGTTATGCCCATTATATATATATGTAAGTGTAATTCATGTTCATTATTATTTTTCTTGCTTATTTATTTATATCTTGATTATTTATTTATATATACACGTGTTTTTTAATGATTTCCAAATATTGCTATATATATATAATATATATATAAGTTGTTATTTTCAAATATTGTTTTTTGTTTTTCAGAAAAAATGAATTGAAATGTTGATTATTGCATATTTTGTTTTTGTTGTTTTGCTCTCTGTTGGTTTGGTAATTGGTGTCAAGACATGGCAAAGTCAAATCAAGGATGTTGTTATTAACAACCCAGCATTCCTCCAGTTTCAAAGCAAATACTTTCGTGTGTATTTTCTCACACTGATAGCAGAATGGTTGCAAGGTCCCTATCTGTTTAAACTGTATCATGATTATGGTTTTGTTGACCCGAACATTGGTATTATTTATGTGTGTGGTTACATTTCAAGTGTTGTCCTTGGATCGTATACTGGAGTGTTTGCTGACAGATGGGGGAGAAAGAAAGTTTGTGTGTTATTAACTGTCTTGTACTCTATTTGTTGTTTAACAAAATTGTCTAGGAATTTCACAGTTTTGTGTATTGGTCGTATTCTGGGTGGTATATCAACAAGTCTCTTGTTTTCTACATTTGATGCTTGGTACATGTATGAACATGCACAGAGCTATGAGTTCCCAAACGAATGGTTAGATGTCACATTTTCAAAAGCCACTTTTTACAACAGCATCATTGCAATATCATGCGGGTTTTTTGCTAATCTACTTTCTGAATGGTTAGAGTTAGGGCCAGTATCTCCGTTTATTGTTGCCATACCGTTTTTACTTGCTGCTGGTATTACTATTCAAGCAACTTGGGAAGAAAATCATGGTAGCAGTTCAGCACATGCATGTCGTGGTTGCATGGAAAGTTTAAAGGCAATTGTAACCAATCCAGTGGTTTTATTGATGGGTGCGATACAAGCCATGTTTGAGAGTGTTATGTATATATTTGTATTTTTGTGGACACCGGTACTTCAACCTGCTAACCCTCCCTTAGGAATCATCTTTTCATGCTTTATGTGTTGTATATGGATCGGTGGCACCATATTTGAATACCTAGACAGAAAAAAAGTTTCTTTTACCACCGTTATCATGATTGTTGTGTTTGGTGTTATGTCAGCGAATATTGGTGCTGCATATGCATCAGCGAATCACCCTCGAGCATCATTCTTCTTGTTCCTAGCCATTGAAATGTTATGTGGCATTTACTTTCCAACCATGGGTAGACTGCGAGCAAAAATCCTACCAGCCGCTTTGAGCACCGGTATAATGAATTGGTTCCGTGTTCCATTGAACATCATTGCAAGTGCAGTGTTGTTAATTTTGCATGATAGTCATACATCACACGGAATCTCGCACATGTTTTTCCTTTGTGCTCTACTGTTATTTTTTGGTGGATTGTTTTCTTTTATTTTGCACATGCGTCTTCGAAATGATGAGTCAGAAGAAGGCAACGAGGAAATCTTATAACGTAATTTTGCTTATTTATAATTCACTTTTGTAATTATAATGTTATTGAATTTGTAAAGTTCCCATTTGTTTATATTAAAAATATTTGTGAACTCTAATGCCTTTTCCGGTACTTCTCTTGAAGAACACAAGAACACTAAAAAGCCTTGGACAAATGAAAGCAACATTAAACGCAACATTTAACGAACATACTCTTGTGTGCCAAATAAACGCCCCCCCCCCCCCCGCCCGCTTGTTCATTTTTCGATTATTTTCCAACCCCCCGGACGTTATTTCGACAAAGAAATTCTGACTTTTCACTTTTCCAATCTAACTTTTGTAATCGATATTTACCACCATGATATATTTGATATAGTGAAAGACTCGTAAAGTTAAATCTGTACTCCTTGCATTATCGCAGGGAACGGGGGGGGGGGGGGATATGATCCAAGTCTTCAAGAAAATGCATGGATTAGATATCCGGAATCCTTCTTCGTGAAATCTCAGTACCAGGGTACAAGAGGACAACCATTGAGACTTTTCATCACTCACTGTCGGCTGAACATGCGCAGTAACCTTTTCACCAAAGGAGTGATCCTTTGCCTGGAACAGTTTGCTTATTTGAGTTTCTGAAATTGGGCGAAAGCTGACAAACTTTTGTTTTATCTCATTAGATGGGATTCCCCTTTGTTCAGAAATGCCATTTAATGATGCCTTCACTTTGATGTCTCGTTTGCTATATTCCCAATCAAAAATATCCCAAAGACAGGGCTCTTTTAACAAATCTATTGCCAATTCAGTTTCGTCGTTGGACCACTTACGCTTTTAGACCTTTGCTAAACTGCTACATTTGGTCATATATAAATACAACAAAATAGGTTACAAAATATTGGATTTGTTGCGTATAATGTTGCATAGAGTGGCCAAATGAATCAAACAAATTAAAACACTGAATTTTTTTTTGAAGAATCCGCGCGCTTGTTCCAACATGTTCTTTTATGTTTTAAAACAGTAAATTAGCTATGTGAAACGAATGCAACAATGTTTGATTGAATGTTGAACTATTATGCCGCGGTCGAACAATAAAGATAACAATGCCAGTTCAATGATTATCTTCCTCATGCTTCTGCTTGAACTACTGCCATCTTGCCTCATTTACGTTTTTATATTGTACAACATACAAATGTACTCTTGGAGTTGATTGAATAACTTAACTCCTCGGATAGCGTGGTTTCCAATCCTATACTCGCAAAACAGGTTTCTGACCGCAGTGCGGCTACTTTGCTTCCGATCATTCAGGCAGTAATACGATCAGAAACTACTATAATATCAGATCTCAGGAGAGCGTATGGTAGAATAGCAGCAATGCAGGGTATGGGGATAACCACTTGACAGTTAACCACAGCCTTAATTTTGTCGTACTGGGGCGCACACGCAAAGTGTTGAGTGGACGGGGAGATCCGCAAAAGAGCGAAATAAACGACATAACGGAACCCACCGTCACATGTTAAACTCTTATTTGTGTGAATGGATGTGGAGGCAAAGACAAAATATTCATAACTTATTTAAACATTTTGACTAATATGTATTGTCCCCCTCAGTAGCATTATAAATATGTTACAAAGAAACTAACATTTGGGTGCTGTAGGGTGACTAATCTTAAATGCTCTGGTCACATAATTCCTGGATAACTACCTTCACGTGGTGCACTTGGTGGTCTTTTTTTATCCTGGTGTTCTCGGGCTACTACCTTATTTGCATTCGCGCAAAAATCTGAAAAATGCGCGAAAATTAGTACAGTTATTATGCGCGAAAATAAAAATTTTGATATTTTATATATGTGTGGATGTGTATTAAAGGGGAAATAAAATAATAAAACTTTTCACTTTATTTATCCTAATCAATCAAAACTACACTATGTAACATCCTCTGCTTCGGGCTCTTGTTCTGCGTATTTACATGCAATTTTCTTGAACATGGTCCGAATATCCTTTGATTTATTTTTCGCTACTATAGTAGCAGAGGTTTTAGGTGGTCCTGGTTTCGTTGCAGTTGCTGAACTTTGGTTGGTGAGTGTCGTCGTTGTTATACTAAATTCATGAGGCGCGAAAGTAAATACGGGTGAAATTACACGTAAGGTCCATTGCTCGAAAAGTAATACGCGCGAAAATTAGTACAAATAAGGTAGTTTATACACAAAGATTGCTGCAAGACTGTTTCGGTGGTTCCAACATGGTCGGGTGAATCGCTGATCAGTTATGCTTATGAGCTGGATATTTATGGGGTAGATGGAGCTCTGTAGCTGTAGTGAAGGTAATGCATCTAGGAGAAGGTACTCTGATTTAAAATCATGACAGGTAGAGTCATTAAACCTTGGCTGGTAATCTACCTAATGATGGTGTCATGATGAAAACACCCAGTTTCTCCTGTGCTGTGAATAGGTTGTTCGTTAGGAAGGGCATCCGGTCCTATTAAAACTATGCTTCAATTAACTCATGATGGTAAAACTAAACTCAAATCAAAACTGCGTTAACGGGACCAGAACTAATAGTGAAGGGCCCGAGCACGGTAGGAAGGATGTAAGGTGTGAGTATCCTCCGAAAATCACCCTGCATATATATGAGAAAGAACCAGCCCGCTTAGGAGGGATAGCCCTCTTAAATTAATAATATCTACGGAGGAGAGAAAAAATGCGAAAGAGTTTTTTAGCGCGCGCGTGCACAGAGACAAATTTTCTAGCCCTCCTAACCGGTCTGGAGCATATATATAGAGAATTTACAGCCCGCTTTGCCGAGATCTCGGCTAAACAAAGCGAGATCTCGGTTAGGAGAGGTAGCCCTTTCTTCATATATATGCAATGTGAAAACAACAGTGACTTATTATATAAGCGGGATCTCGGCTTGAAGGAGGGCTCATCAGTGCCGTACCTAGCTACAAATGTTTGGGGGGGGGGGGGGGGGGGCGGCTAAAAATTTTTTGGAATTGCCTAAAATGTGCCGCCCACCATGGTTGTGCGGCGAAGAAAATTTTGACACCTAGAACCTCTGAAACGCCTATTTTAGCACTTTGGACATCAAATATTTATAAAAATGAATTGCAAAACATCTTCGAAGAGATAGGGAAAAAGGATTACAAGGATATTTAATCTGCCAGTTCGGATTAATAATGTTTTTTTATACATTCCATAAGACATATATACAACTCTGAAGTGAATAAAACTTAGTTGTTGTTGCTAGGCCTATCTTTTTCAGAAAATGTCCCAAAAATTTTTTTGCAAGCGTCGTTGTTTCCAACAAATCTATTAGCTGCTTCAATAAGGTCAATTTTGTCTGTCAATTCTGAGTGAACATGTAGAATCATCAAGTGGTTTTGTTCCATGGTTGACCTCAAGTAGCTCTTAACTCGTTTCAATGCTGAAAATGACCTTTCACTAATGACATTGGTAGCAGGTACCACTATCAATATCAATATCGAGTAATGCTTATTTTTGTCGTTTGACTTTAAAGTGTAAAAACAGCCTGTTCTTATTTTGAAAATGGTCATGTTACTTTGCAAAATAATGTAAATTATATAAACCAGAATCTCAGCTTCAAGTTGTTCCTTATAAAAGGTTAAGGTGTTCATTAAAAATAACACGAAAGGAAAATTATTATTTCATTCCGGAAATTTTATCCTCCTTTTTTAGAAAAATTTGTCAAACAATATAAATTAATAAAGTATCGTTAATTTCTTTGTTACTGGTTTTCTTCTGAAAATTGTGAATATAATAAAGATATTATATAAATTATATATTAGATATAGATATTATAAATATTTCAGACGCAGGTCTAGCCTGGGTGATACTACTACTATTCTTGAATACTTGCGCCTAATTTAATACATTAATTTCTGTTTGAGCAAACACATTTAATGATAATTTTATTCTTTTTTATTTATCTTCATTTTAAAGATTTACATCTCTGAAAATTATTGGGGGGGGGGGGGGGCTAAAGCTCCTCAGCCCCCCCCCCCCCCCCCCCCCCCCCCCGGGAAAATACGACACTTGCCCTTAGTGTATTTAATTGCTCCCATTTGTGCTACGGTTATTTTTGATGAATTACGGCGTTGTTTATTTATAACCGCTCACTAAACAACTTTGTGATACCTTTTTCTTTAAAGGGAAGAAATTTTCGCGGAATTTCTTTTTGGGATTTTGGCCCCAAATTGCGAAATTTTTTTTGTCAATTTTTTAGTGTCGCTTAACATGCAAAAACCTGTACAATTAAATATATAAGAAAATACAGTGCACTCCCGATAACTCGAACCTCCAAGGGACCAAGAAAATGGTTCAAGTTATTGAATGTTCGAGTTTATCGGAGCATTCGATAATTCGCAAATTCGTCTCCAGCGCTTCTTCTTTCTCGACAATAATTCGAACTTTGACAGAAAAGTGAACTGGAGGAAGATGAAGAAGTATGAATACTGCATCCAGGGATTCGTTGTAGTAAAAAAACTGCCGCTTGGCAAACCATTCTAAGTGACAGCTACGTTGAACTGGCTTAATTTGGCAAAAGATCTTTTGGGAAACCTATAACTAATCTGTGGATGGTATCGCTTGTCTGGAATAGCCACTATGTCTGTACTTGAACTCTGAATTGAACTAGAACTAGCTGCTCTTGTTGAGCATTTAAGCATCACATTCACTGACCACGTGGTAGGGCGTGGCTTATTGTGAACTCTGAACTCTCTAGTCTAGGATTAATCTATTGTGTAGGCTATTAGCTAAGCTTGCTAAATTTGGTCCGGCCAAAACCGGACCGGCCGTATTCTATTGTTTGCTACGGCCCTATTATCATGAAACTACTAGAGGAAGAAGCTATACTTTTATTGACCTTGAGAAGGTATTTGATCGGGTACCACGTGATATTATTTGTTGGACAATGCGAAAGGTAGGAGTTGTGGAGTGGCTTGTAAGAGTCAGGGGCGGATACAGACTTTTTGATGCTGTAAATTCTATGTAATGGAGTTGTACATAGGTCAGTGATACCAGAAGCGCACCCAAGATGGGAACTGAGAGGCGGAAATTTCAAATTCCCAAAAGGTCTAGATACCCGGAAAATGCATCGGAAAAATACAATTAGGCAAATGTTAAAGCCATCAAAAGGAATCTGCCTTAGTTTGTTTTAGAGACTCTTTGCCTCTAAACTGACGTGATATTTCTGGAATTTTCACCAATATATATACTTCAAAAAATTTAAATTGAATATACAATAGAAAACGGTGTAAATTAAGGCTGGTTCGCTCAATATCAGAGCTCGTCAGCATGTCTAAGATAGAAAATCGAGACATGGACTGCCAAAAAGAAAAGCAATCGCAAAAGAAGGAAAGAACAGGTAATTAATTGACAATTGCGTAACTCCACAGTACCCTGCAACTGTGTTCTACTGTTTCTTGACAATGTCAATATAAAAAGGACAAGGAAAATATCGGAACAAAGAAAGGTAGAAGAAATACTTGATAATTTAGATGAATAATTTAATGCCAATGTTGTTCGAGACATTTCCAGATAAAAAAGATGTACACGGATTTTTATTTTTTAAGGCCTGTGAGACAGTACACCATATGTCTATTTTAGATGGAACATAAATACCTAACTTTTTTGATTACACATCATAATTTACTGAACTAATTTGTTAAAAAAAATAAATCATTGTCATTCTAGAAAACATGGATGTATTTTATAGCACAAATGTTACCACCTTAACCAACTTTTAATAGAAGGACTGGATTCGAACCAGTACAAATGTGCAACAAAAATACATTAATTTGTTAAATTAAAATGTGTATTTTATGTTTGGGTGAATAACAGGCGTATTTTAGCTATTTGCTGAGGTTAAAATGAAAAAAAAACAACTAAAATTAAGGCATGTTTATTCGTGTTATAAAATAAATTAATTATATAAAAAACAAATTTTTAAAACTTTTATACATGTTTGGACTTCTTTTAAGTATAAACATATAGTAGTATAATTATTATTTAGATTCACTTCACAAAAACTGCAGTGGTTGTTTCAACCTAGTAGGTCTCGTCAGCATGCCTTAACAGACATGGACAAACACAAAACACACAAGAGCACATCAACGCCTCACCAGTGACTCAAGACACTCACCCACCCTCCAGGTTGAGGGTTGAAATCATCTCTATGATCATATGACGGTACCAACAATTGATCAAAGAATAAGTCTGTTTTTGCTAGGACATTTTTCTGCAAATAAAACATGTGAAATGCAATTAGACCCATCTTCATGTTTAGAATGATGTAGCCAAGGGAACGTCTTTAACCACGACTTTTAGAAATGTCTACATTTGGTTAAAGGATAAACATAATCATTGGAAAGGAGAGATATGATTTTAAGTATTTTAAAAACTTCTCCATCAGACAAACGAGAAACTTTTTCTTTCAGAAAAGCTATATCATTTTTGTCACAGAGTTTAGATGTGGAAACTAAAGAGTTGTTGATTGGGAAAAGGGAAAAGACTTGAAGTATGTAGTAGTTGTAGTACTTACTTGCCACTGCAGCTTGAGTAGATTTAGAGTTTAGTTTTGTTAGGATGAGTAAAATATGTTAAAATAGATTTATTCTCTATTTGAGATGACATTTTTGGTTTCTTCTTGGGCAAAGACGGGGGCAAATGCGTCAAACTCGCAAGTTTGATGGAGTGTTTGACTCATTTGAGATGACCATCAAATACAATTTTTTTCGAAAAATGAGAAAAAAAGAAAAAAATCGTGTTTGATGAAGTTTGTTCCTGATTTGTTCCCCCATAATTTTCTTACTAGTAGTATGTATTTTGTTATTTCTATTAGTTGTATACATACATAAATGATAAAAGAACCAACACAATAACACTAAAAATATTAGTAGTTTCCTTTTTTATAATAAAATTGTTGCGGTTAACAATTAAAAATTAACAAAATTCCCACTGCCACTCTAATGTCCCGTCGTTTACAAAGTAATCCATGAATGTTTCTCTAGTTGACTTTGCACACAAGCTTGCATTATGTCCTGTTCGTGGAACTTGCAATGGGTCGAGTGATTCCTGATTTTCACGCCATTCTGATATCTTCAATATATTTCGGCTCTAGACTAGCCTCTCATCTGCGTTGACGGGATTAGTTCCTCCAAGTCTCTCCTTTGGCGAAATTAAATCCGAAATCTTCGTTAAAATGAACTCAAAATCAGCTATGTCCATTCGGAACATTTCTCGGAACCCAAATCGATCTTCTATTTTCAGTATTGTTGAAGTACCCCTTTTCTTCTTTACGTTTGACCCAATTACGTGTTTTTCCTTGGTGAGGCTTTTCATTCATTTAGTCCATTAGCTCACTCAACACAACAAGTGTTGCTAAATCAGCCGCCGCCATTTTGTATTTTTGAAAATGAATGGGTCCTAGATGATTTGAATGTTTTGATGAAACGTGTTTGATGAGTTGACGCAAATGAAAAATTTGATTCCATCAAACACTCGAAATTTTCATCAAACAGTCTGATGACTTGTTTGATGAACAGTTTGACGCATTTGCCCCCGTCTCAAACATTTTCAGAATTTGACAAATCCAACAACAGAAGAATAAATAAATAAGAACTAAAAAACTAAAAACTAAACCATTTACTTGTGTTACCTTGGCTTCAAATTTCACAAGATTTTCATTCTTCAAACCACTATCAATTGAAAACAAAGAAAAAAAATAAAACATTGCAATCACTAACAAAAGTATCGGTAAACTTACCGAAAACAGGATGTTGATAATCATAGCGTGCATTCAAGAATAAGAGATTAGTACTCTAAGAGTAAAAGTTAAATCATTATTACCAATGCCGAGAGGGAAACTGAATCTCAGATGGAATGAAAGATGACCTACAGAAGTCTGGTCTGACACCAAATATGGCAAGCAACCAAACGTGCCGGAGGGATGCCATCAAGCCTCGCGTTACACAACAAATGGATCCCAACCCGCTACAAGTGGACGACAGAGTGGAAACAACGACTAACTAACTAACAGAGACATTGATGTGCAGCACTGTATGCATGCACCATTCGTCAAGGTCCTAGAAAAAAATAAATACTATATTCAAGTTTACTATGAAAGTTGTGTGGGTAAAGGTGACAATTACGAATTTACAGGGTAGTCCTGAACACCAATATTTGAACTGAATAACATTTTAACAAAAGTTGTTTACTCAATTATACTCAACTCTAGGTAAAGATATAGATAGAACTCTAAAAAAATGCTATTTCTGCCCAAAGGGACTGGAAACATTAAAAATGGTGGATTTTAGCTGTTTTTTTATCTTAGAGAGCGATTTAATCAATGCAATTAAAAATGTGAATAATATTCACAAAACTCATCTGTTAAGAAAAACTATAGTAGCTTCTATTATATGGTGATTCCTATATAATATAATTAGCTTTTATCAGTAAAAAAAAGATTATGCTCGAAGCAAAAGTAACTAAAATACTATTGAGCCAAATTGACCTCGTTACCTGATCTGCCATTATTGGTGTCATTCTGTTATGTTGCATTTTCCCACCCCATTTCAAAGGATCGATGTTGGATTGCACCAATGAATGTCATTGGAAAACTTGTAAGTAGACGCGGAGACTGCTAATCGTTTTGTTGGTGATAGTATAATTTTGATGGTATAATTTTAGAAGCAGAAACTTCTATTTTCATATACAGGTTGTATCTCAGGTCAATTAAGCTGTGTTGTAAATATACTAAGAAGATTTCGTGGAACAAGGCTTTATTCAACACAAACTATAGTGCATGTATCAGTTGTAAATATGTATATAGACCTAAAATAAACAAAAGAAGAACTATATATAAACATCAACGATTTTCATAACATTCTCCGTCGGTTAGGAGTTTTCTCAGTCTTCTTCAAATCCGTACTTCTGAGGTGGACGTCTTGTACGTGTGGATCGTTGTAACTTGTCTGTAGACGGATTCATTAGTTCTGTTTCTAATTCTTGATTTAAAACCACGTCTTCACTTTCTTTCACTGTTTCATCAAAGGCAGATTCAAGAGCAGTGTCTGCTCGCTCAATAGGAATTTCTAGTTCGCAACTAGTAGGCTGTTGGTTCTCGTCATTTCTTGGATATGGCGCTAGGTTGGATTGCTAAACTGTTGACTCGCGACCATCATTATGTTGAACGTACATGTAAGTGGCGTTGACATGGGTTAGCTCAACTTCTTCAACGAGATCATCATTCTTGCTTGATCTTACAAATTTACGGAGGAATACTGGACCTGGCGTCAACCACGACAGCAATCATTTCCCTTGACTAGGTTTACGTTGAAAATTGAAAAAACGTTCATGAGGTTTGGAATTCGTTGCAGTTGTTAAAAGAGAGCGGATAGAATGTAATACATCAGGAGTACTCTTTCCCAGTGTGGCACCGAAAGTCCTTTTGATGCTAAAGCTAGTCGAATAGCTTTCCAAACGATACCGTTGTAGCGTTCAACTTGGCCATTATCGATAGGGTGATACAGTGTGCTGTGACTCGATGCTATTCCTCTGTCGGTAAGATATTTCACAAGTTCTGTCAACATAAATGATTTCCCCCTGTCTGAATGCATATATTCTGACATGCCACACAAGGAATAGATCAAATCAAGGCATTTTATAACGGTAGGTGTTGAAATATCAGGGGTTGGGAAAGTCAAAAGGAAAGTGAGATTATTCATCAATGACAGTCAAGAAATACTTATTGCGTGTAACAGATGAAAGGGGTCCTTTGAAATCTAGGTTTAACCTTTCCATTGGTCGAGTCGCCTTAATCAATTTTCCTTTAACACCTTTGTAATATTGTGGTTTGAGTTATGCACAAATCTTACAAATTGGAACATACTCTCTTGACATCTTCGGTAGAGTTTAGATTTTTGGATTTGACAAAATGTAGGAGGCGGGTAACTCCAGGATGACAGAGCTGCATGTGAATGTCATCAAGGTTACTTGAAACTACTAAACAATGAGCTTGTGTAAAGGAGTCAGCTACAACATTCTTCTTTCCTTCCTGATACTTTATGACATATGAAAATTCAGCCAGTTCCATACGCCACATTTGAATCTTGTTCTTTATCTTAGTCCGTTTTCAATTATCAAACATATATGATACGGAACATTGGTCAGTAATTAGGGTAAATGGTGTTGACGTGATAGCAAGTGGTTCCACTTTCTGACAGATTCTAAGATAGCAAGGGCTTCCTTTTCTACCACTGGATACCATTTTTCACTTTTTGATAAAGTTTTCGACATGAACGTCACTGGACAACCATTTTTATTAAGTGAAGCAGATATGGCTACGTCGGAAGCATCACACTCGACTACGAATGGTATGTCCTCATCGATTGGAGCAAGCACTACATTTCCGTGCTCGATCTTGATAGCATTAAATGATTTAATAGCAGCTTTGGTTAGCGGAAAGGTTTCTGATTCAGCAAGGGGTTGAATCTTGTCGGAAAACTGAGTGATCCATTCGTGGAAGAGGGTACGCATCAAGGTTAGTGTATAAGTTAATTGTTTGAGAGTAATCTACACAGAGCCTCTTACAGTGACGGTTGAATTCATCTTTGGCAACAAGAACGTGAGCTCTCCAAGCAGAATCACCTCGTTGGATCCTTCCTGCTTTAAGAAGTGATTGAATTTCGGTTTTGATGAAGTGTCTATCATCTTTATTGAAAGATCTCAACTTTGTTGTGATTGGTTTGATATCCTTTGGCAAGCTTTTGAAAAGAGACAAAAGAGGTGTGACATCAGCAAACTTTGTTGGTAACACATTGGAGTGAGAAGCTGGTTCTGGCAGTGGAGCTGATTCAGGCATAGAAGCTGGTAAGGGTGAAGAAGTTGGTTCAGGTAATTTGTCACTTCCAGGTGGTGTGACTAGTTCAGGTGGTGCAACTGATCCAGGTTTTGCGGACATTTTGAGTGATGTAGGGTGTGTGGATGACTTGTGTTCATCTAGTGCAGTCACACGGGAATTGACGAGAGGTTTGACCATAAATTCTGGTTGATTTACTGTGTTGTTTTTGAAAATCATGCCCAAGAATGATATCACTGCAAAGGTTCTTAAGAATGTCTAATTCAATATTCTGGTATTCACGGTCGTTCACTAAAAGTGTTGATTTACAACTTCCGATTGCAGTAGATTCCATTGAGGTAAGTGCCATGGATACTAGTTTGTTGGAACGAGTCATTTTGACATTGAGTCGTTTAAAGGCATTCTCACTAATGAAGCTGTCAGAGCTACACGAATCAATCAGTGCGTCCATTGTTAGGCCATTTACAACCACAGGAATCGAAGCATGACAAAGGTTATGTGGACAAGCAGCCGTTATTGCACAGAGTGATGGAGAGGAGATGGTGGATAGACTGGCATCCTTTTTGGACTGACAAACTTTTGAAAAATGTCCTGTCTTAGAGCAGTTGTGACAAGTTGCATCACGGGCTGGGCACAACAATCGACTAGCATGCATAGAACCACCACAAAAATAACACAATTTCTTATGGGTGGTTTGTTTTGTCCTTTTTCTTAACGCTGCAATAGATGATTGGCTTTCTGGATCGTCTATGACATCAGATGTTGAGGCTGCTGCAACAGTAGGTTGAGTGTTCTGGGTGTATGCTTCAGTGCTTCAGAGTTCTTTTGAGCGAGATCAAGTGTTCGCGCTTTATCCTGCGCTTGCTCTAGAGTTAATTCTGCACTTACCAGGAGACGTTGGCGGATATAATTTGATGACAATCCATTGATAAATGAATCTCTAATCATCTCTGAGTGATACACCTCTGCAGAAACAGAAACAAAGTTACAATGTTTACCAAGTTTCTTCAATTCCTCCAAGTATTCGTCAAGATTTTCACCAGGTTTTTGTTTTCGTGAAGCTAATTGGTAATGAGCAAATACAGTGTTGGGTGTTTTAACTCTCAACAACTTCTTCATACATTGTACATTCCTCGACATATTCAAAAACATCTGAAGATACAAAGTTGACAATCGATCTGAATTTGTCTGGAGCACCTTCTCCACATTCCGTAATGAAGTTATCGAAAGTTCTTTTCCAGTGTTTCCATTCCTTGGCAGCTTTGGGAGAAGTTGGATCAACATCCAATCGACACGGCTTCAATGCCTTGCTCATGTTTGTGTTGAATAAATTGTTGTAAATATACTAAGAAGATTTCGTGGAACAAGGCTTTATTCAACACAAACTATAGTGCATGTATCAGTTGTAAATATGTATATAGACCTAAAATAAACAAAAGAACTACTATATATAAATATCAACAATTTTCATAACAAGCTGACATAAGTACATAACGATATGAACAAATTGATGCCTGCTTGACCAATCTCATCTTGTAAACTTGACGAATTTAAAAAGATATCACCAAATTGCCAGGCCTTTTTTGATTTGAGCAGAAGACGAAGGAACGAACCTATACCCTTATCGTGAACTGCCGATTCCGTGCAGCTTTTACAATCAAATTGTCGGCATTATCAGTACATTGTGTTGTTGTACACCCATCAGCCTAAAGCTTTTCCCATAAAAGGTTGATCAGGTTCATTTTGCTGGCATCATTTGAAAGAAAAGTCTGTTGGTTCTGAAGTACTGGATACATTCTTTCATACTCTGCCTTTCGAAGAACGGTAGCGGTGAGAGGTCCACATGTAATATCATAAACTGGGTAGTCATAAACTTGTTGATATCCTTTGCAAAATGAACTGGAACTTCATCAAGTACAGTTGAAGTTGATGTTGCTGCTCTCTTAAACATCCACATGTATTTTCAATTGCTGTGTAGGACCTTTTTCATTGTGTAGGAACGTGCGCACACTGTTACAAAGAAGTGTCCTACTTTTACCCCATCATCAAGCTAGAAACGCTGTGGGCTAAAAACGGAACTGTCCCGTTTTTACCCCGATTATTGAAAACCAACTGGGGTAAAAACGGGACACTAATTTTTGCATGAATGGCACCCCTTTCTCAAAAATCATTTTCGCGGTTTTAAAATAGAATGTTTATGTGTCTCAATTATTGAAAAAAACTTTGAAGATAATAAACGGTATAATAAATATTAAGCAAGCAAATGTGATTTTAAATCGACAAATTTATGTTTTTTTCTGGTTAAATGATGGATGGAGAATATGTATTATACATTTTTGAGATTTTCACATCATCTGAGGTGTTTTATTAGCCTGTCCCGTTTATACCCCTTCATTATAACTGTTTTTACCCCATTTTGACTATACTTGGTGTCGGTTTAAAAAAATTTCTATAAAACCAAAAGAAAATCTTATTGCCCATACAAAAAAGTTAAAAACATCTGGCGTACGCAAAAAAAACACGTACGTGAACGTTCCTATACCAAGGTTGGCGTACGTGCCAGGGAGCGGGTACGCAAAAATGAGAAGACTGAGGGTATAGAATCTAAAGGGCTCAGAGTTAATATGTAGAAGACTAAGATTATGATCAGTGAGAGGAACAGTTTGCCTCCTCAGCCATCTGGTAAATACCCATGCTGTGTAAGAGGGGTTGGCAGTAACTTGATATCCTGTGGATTCTGCAAACACTGGGTACATAAGAAATGTAGTGGACTGACAGGTAAACTGGGTGCTGTTGTAGACTACAAGTGCAAAATCTGTACAGGTGAAGTGTCAAAATTGAAAAAGCAACATTCGGAACTACTTATGATAGACAACAAGGAGTTAGATGTTGTAGATAAGTTCTGTTATCTTGGGGACACGATCAGTGCTGAAGGAGGTGCAGTGGAGAGTATAGTTACCAGAATAAGGTGTGGATGGAAGAAGTTCCGAGAACTTCTGCCTTTGCTGACAACTAAGGGTTTCTCCCTCCAGAGTGGAGATATCAAGCATGTATCTGTAGTGTCATTATTTATGCTGGGGAAACATGGACTGTTAAGGAGGATTTATCCAAGTTGGAGAGAAATGATATGATGATGATGATAAGATGGATGTGTAATGTGTCATTAAAGGACAGAGTTTCTTCTGATGAGCTAAGGGCACGTCTGGGACTTGTATCCATCAGCAAATGTATATATACAAAAGCACCGGTTAAGATTGGATTGAGATTGGTTGGATTAAGCGCATGTGGAAAGGAATGATGATAATTGTTGTGTTAAAAATGTAGAGATATGGTTGTTGAGGGACATGTAGGTAAGGGCAGAACTCGAAAGACTTGGGAACAGTGAATGAAAAACATCCATGCAGACCTTGCACAGGACAGATTGGAGTGGAGAAAAGCCATCAGGTAAACCCGTCTAGCCCATGATAGCATGGAAAATAGACGTGAAAAAATGTAAAAGAAGATGTTTGTTATTATAAAATTACAAACTTTTTTCTGGAGGGGGGTAACCGACAAGTACCATAGCATATATATAATAGTTAGTTTTACTATATTTACTTTAATGTAACAAAATGTTTTTCGCGTCAAAATGTTTAAATTTATTTGTTCAGAAAATCCTAAAGCGACACAAAGAAACGTTCATACGCACATTATTTCATATCGAAAAATTTGAAAACTTTGTTTTGTAGGCGGGTTATTTAGACAGCTTGTTACCACCATCTTGCTTCAAATGTTGCATAATATTGCAAATATTGCATAATCACGCCTCGCCACGTCTGCACCACGCGATTTACAAAGTTCGTTTTACTGATAAATTTTTGTTTTGCAAGATACGAGGCGTAGCGTCGAAAAGTAAGTTTATTTTCAATAAACCTTAAATCTGTTCATAAATATAGAACTGATTTTCATGTTTATAACAAGTTTTCGTTTTTAAAAGTCTTCTAGGCGTATCTTTTGAACTCGGTTTGCGTTTGCGAACGAAAATAACACATCTATTTCACCGTTTAGCCGTTGTTCATACAGTAAATGGCTATTCGTTTCATTCCGATCAAAGGATTAGATGCGATCAGCGTTTATCGATCTTTCTATTTGCATCTAGATAAGAACGTTCAGAATTTATAAAAAAGTTTATTCAGGAGAAATGATAACAAATGTGTCAAATTGAAAGAAATGATAACAAATAAAAAATTCAAAACCTTTATTAAATTTTCGAATAACGGTTTGTAAACTTTCAAACAGCAAAGTAAATATGTACTATTTGCTTTGTTTGCACATTTAAAATGTAATCAGATACGTTTTTTTAATAACAGAAAAGACCTTTTCTCTGACTGACGTTTCTTATCGTTAATACTCGTTGTCAAGTCAACCGTGAAATATTTCGCAATTATTGTTGTGGAGAGTTGTATGTTTTTACCTTAAAAGGATTTTCAAATCTAATATAAATTCTGTCGTTTAGGAAGTTTGCAGCTGTCGTTTTGCAAAGAGGCTAAGGATTGTTTAAGAAAATCTTGAGAACAGAAAACATGTCAGGTAAAAAACCTTTCTTCTCTTTCTATTGTTTGAAATTATCGTATGCGAAAAAATTCTCAACAGTTTAACTTGCGTTTGCTTCACTTCAGGTGAATTAAAAATATTTTATAGTATTTGATTTGTTTTCAAATGTATCGCTTTCCGTGAACCTTTTTTAAAAATCCAGACATTTTTCGTTTCTAGGAAATGCTGTACGTCAGGCTTACAAGAAATTCAGTGCTGCCGATGATTACCCAGATCTCAGCCTGCACAACAATTGTATGTCGCACAGTCTAACGCCCGAGGTGTACGCAAAGCTGAGAGATCTAGTAGGTCTTCTACGTTAGCGCACGTAATAAGTTATGTAAATAAACTCATCATTTCAGTCCACTCCGAGCGGCTACACTCTGGATCAGGCTATCCAAACGGGAGTGGACAATCCCGGCCATCCTTTCATCTTAACGGTGGGTGCGGTAGCAGGTGACGAGGAAACGTACAGTGTGTTTGCTGATTTGTTTGACCCTATCATTGAAGAAAGACACAACGGCTACAAAAAAACTGCCAAACATGTCACTGATCTTGACTTTACGAAAATTACTGGGGAAAATTTTGATGATAAGTACGTCTTGTCATCTCGTGTGAGGACTGGAAGGAGCATTAAGGCCCATGGCCTACCACCTCACTGCACTCGCGCTGAGAGAAGGGCTATCGAGAAGATAGTTACAAGCGCTTTGAATAACTTGAAAGGTAAACTATAGATAACTGTCAACGAAAAATAATATTTAACAATAACAATCTCTTAATGAATTTTTGAATATTTGGTTTCAGGGGATTTTGAAGGAACATATTACCCTTTGAATAAAATGACTGAAGCTGAGCAACAGCAACTGATTGATGATCATTTCTTGTTCGATAAACCAGTCTCGCCTTTACTCACTTGTTCTGGTATGGCTCGAGACTGGCCTGATGCACGTGGAATTTGGCACAATAAACAGAAGAACTTTTTGATCTGGGTCAATGAAGAAGATCATACTCGTGTCATCTCAATGGAGAAAAGTTCGTGTGATAACCTTTATAATGTGCTCAACCTAAGCCTCGTTTCCATTTCAAAATTGTCTATCTCACAAATGGTCCATTAACGAGTGATTTGATTTTAGGTGGCAACATGAAGGGCGTGTTTGAAAGGTTTTGCACTGGTTTGAAAAAAGTTGAGGAGCTTATACAAAGTCAAGGATACGGATTCATGTGGAGCGAACACTTGGGATTTATTTTAACGTGCCCGTCAAACCTCGGGACCGGATTGCGAGCTGGTATAATAAGTTGTTTTTCAGTCTAAGACCTCTGATCTGTTGTTGTTGTTGATTGTAGGAGTGCACGTGAAGCTTCCTAACCTGTGCAAAGACGAGCGATTTGGTAGCATTCTGAAAAGCTTGCGTTTGCAGAAACGTGGAACTGGTGGCGTTGATACTGCTTCCACAGATGGAACGTTTGACATTTCAAACCTAGATCGACTCGGTTTCTCTGAGGTAAGATATGCTCAATCGGCATAATAGTGTTAACGTAATGTAAGAATGTGTCTCTAATGTTTTATATGTAACAGGTGCAATTGGTCCAAAAGGTCATTGATGGAGTGAACACATTGGTTGGCATGGAGAAGGCGTTGGAGAAAGGGAATTCTATCGATTCTCTCATTCCTAGATAAAAAAGTTGAAGACGGCTTCACAAGACAACGTTTTATTTAAAATATTTCACTTTTTTATGCACGTTGCTATATAATGTCACTGTAGGAAATCTGATTTTTTTTTAAATGCGTAGCTTGAATAACGGACTTATTGCAAATACAAATGTTTTTCTTGTCTAAGAAGTTATTTAATTAAAAAATGGATGAATTCGTGCATCACACTCCACTGGCAAGCACACCGAAATAATCAATTTATGTCAATCCGATATTTTTGTATTTCCAGCAGGCTGAGCCAACCAAATTTAGCTCCTTAACTTACGATTCTTTAATTTAAACCACGTACTTGTCTCCACGTATTGACATTTTGTACAGACATTTCGCTACTTTAACAAGGAATGTTAATTTAATTTGATGAACTATAATGAGTGGGAAGCGTTCAAACGCAAAAATGACGAATATTCTGCTTTGACAACGGAAACATTGGGACAGAGAGTGATCAAAGAGTAGATTTGTTTATAATTTTCTTTTCTTCATTATAAATAACTTTTTACCCTTCATATGCGTAAAGGTTCACTACTTCTAACGGCGTACAGACGTTTCGAAACTGCCGATTCGAAACCGGACGGTTTGAAACAATATTTTTTATATGTTTTAAACTTTTATTAATTTTCGAAATAATTTTGTTTTTCGTCGTTTTTTAAAATTTTATTGACGTTTTTTAAATTCGCGAATTCAAGTCACGAATCAATCACATGGTTTGTTTATCTTGGAACGTTATTACGGTTGTCTTTAGGCGGCCCCGCGACATGCGTTTGAAATGTTTCCGCACGTTCATGTGACGGAGCTTGTGCGTATTTGTTCAATAAAAATTTTGTGATAAGAGCTCTCTCTGATATGGATGAATATTAAATAAAATTTTAAGTATTGAGGTCCAGAGATACGATGACGAATAGAAAATATTCCATAAATATCTGTACCCTTACAATAACCATAGAAACAAAACAAATAGAATAGAAAGTCCATTACATATGCACGCATTTTACTTTATAAGAAAGGCGTTTAGGCTGGCCATAAAATAGTGTTGCAGGTCAGCCGAGAAAAAAAAGTAAGCCAAGCTAGCATTGAGTCATAGAAATCAATCCATGAAAGCTTTTGTTTGATTGTTCGAAGTTAGCATTTTACCACGGAAATTAATCTAACATTTAGAATACTGCATGTCGCATGCAAGAACGGAAATCAGAAGTTTTATGGCAGGGGAACCTTTAAATAAACGATTTCGAATAAAGACACTGACGCTCCAGAGGCGCTTAGCCAATTTAACGCAGGGCTACACCAAACATGAAATGGCTAGCTTATAAGATTTCTATCGCTTAGGTGATCTAAAATTTAAGGAAACTCTACAGTTAATCCGGCGATAGCGCAATGGTAATGGCGTTTGGCTCTTAACAGAAAGGTTCTGGGTTCGAGACCATGCTATCACAAATTTAGTTTGGTGAGCGGTTATAAATAAACAACACCATATTTCATCACAAATAACGGTAGCACAAATGAGAAATTAAATACACTAAAACCCCGGGTCGAGGTCTTTATTATAATTCTTAAAGTTTCGAAACGTAGTGGAATCACTTCTAACAACCAGGCTGAGATGTTATTGTGGAAATACAGCTTTTATGTGGGAAAATAAATATAGTTGGCGTGGTTGGTTTATTGACCACCTTGCTTAGGGAAATTTTGAAAATGCATTAAAATTGATAAATACTATTACTATGCAGAAGAGAAAACCCTTTGTATATTTGATTATTATTTCAACACTATACGCTCTTGCATGTGAGTATTTCCCTAAAGCAATCTTTAACTAACATTTATTGTGCTTTTTAATGAACGCTGTCCAGTCGAAGAAATAAGAAAAATCTTTTAATCTTTTTTTAAATCCGTTAAAAAACACTTATTATGTCCCAGAAGAACACAAAAGTACTATAGCAAATATAATAAATAACTAAGAAAAGACACAAGAAAGACATGTTTTGTATGCCTACATTTTTACAAAGGTTTTATTCGTAAAAATTGCCAAATTACCTACACAATTTCAATAATTAAAAACTATTTTAAAATACATATACCATTATCCATTTGTCGGAGTTACCGGAAGTTTCGGAATAAAAGAGAGAGAAAAGCAATTAAATGATCTTATAATGTAATTCTTGTTTAGTTTTTCCCCGCCAATATGCAAGACTTCCTTAACATGAGTTAGAGTAAGTAAGTAAGTAATCTTTATTTCAGTTTGGACAAATTTGATATAGCTACAAAGCTAATTAAATCCAAAAAACAAGTAAAAAAGCAATAAATTAAATAAAAATGTATTAAATGAACATAAAAAATAACAATCAGGAACAAATTTTACAATGACAATACTTTGAAATCAAGTATACGTTTTTTGAATATACTAATAGAGTTCGATTCTTTGATATATTTTGGAAGATGATTCCAAGCTAGAACTCCTCGAAAGTTGACTGAATTTATACCTGAAGAAAGTTTTACTGCAGGTATCTTAAGATTAATACCGAATCAAGTGTTTGAACAGTGTACTTTCGATATATACCTCTCTTTCATAAATTCAGGATTGAGAGAGTTCAGAGATTTGTAAATCTCGACCAAGAGTATACTCAGATTTCTTTCATGTAAAGTTTTGTCGCTGTAACGTAAAAGTAATTCTTCAAAAGACAAAGTAAAATCATTTGACACAGCGCGGAGGGATCTTTGGGTGTAGGACAAACCCCCCCTAGGACAAAACCCCCTTAGGACAAAACCCCCCATTTTTTTATAGAGTAGGACAAAACACCCCTTATTTTTAAATAATTATATAGTCAAGGCAGCTAAAATCTACGCATCAACAAAGTCCTGGAAAAAATACGCGGCAAAATTTCACAATAAAAATGTAAAATTTTTATTAAATTGTTTGGGCAAATTTGGGCCCAAAGATTAAAATATTCCGTTTGCTTTGAAAATTGGTAAGATTACTAATTAAATGATGCTGATTTCAAATCAAGTACCAGAATTTGAAATTTTTACCCCTAATTCCTTTTTTTTGGGCAAATTTGAGCCCAAAGTTTATCCGTTTGCTTTGAAAATTGGTCAGTTTACTAATTAAATGATGCTGATTTTCGACCAAGTACCAGAAGTTGGATACATGTAATTTGGCGTACAGACGTTTCAAAATTGACGATTCGAAAATGACGGTTCGAAATAATTTTGTTTTACATTTTTTAAACTTTTATTAATTTTCGAAATAATTTTGTTTTTCGTTTTTTTAAAATTCTATTAATCTTTTTTAAGTTCGCGAATCAATCAAATTGTGGTTTATCTTGGAACGTTATTACGGTTGCAGCCACGTGATATGCATTTGAAATGTTTCCGCACTTTCATGTGACGGAGCTTGTGTGTATTTGTTCAATATAAATTTTGTGATGACCTCTTTGATATGAACGATTAGTAAATGAATTCTTAAGTATTGAAGTCCAGAGACACGATGGTGAAAAGAAACGCTCTATTATCTACTCTATTTCTTATAGACCTCCAAATAAACCGTCGAAATCTATTTATTCGTTTCTCTCTCGATATTTTAAAAGTTGCGATAAAAATCAATTTATTTTGTCGGCGACTTCAACGTGAATTGTTTGACTTACGCAACAGACACCAAAGTAAATTGCTTTCTACACATATGTCATTCTCCTACGCCATGTGTAATTACGCGTCCAACGACGTCATCATTTGTTCTAAGAATCTACGGTTTCGTGCACAGACGCTAGCTTATAAAAATTATAAACGCTTAGTTGATCTAAAAATTAAGGAAAACTCCAAAGTTGATGTATTTAGTGAAAAATGAAAGCAATATTTTATTTATTAATCAAGATCAGTCCATTACACTCATTTCCATCTAATACAATATCCAATAGCTTTCAGAGTTTCCTCAACAGTTTTGCGACCATCACGGAGATCTGAACAAAGTGTTTGAAGAGTATTTTGTAGTTTCTTTGTTGAATTCTAAACAGGTTTTTTGGGAGAAGATCTGTTTCCACATTATCATGGTCTTTACGTAGACTATCAATGAATCTCCAGATGGTTGGGTGTGAGCAACCTACTAGAGATTGGAATCCACGGTTCCATGATTCACAAATGTTGTTGGTTTTGGATTCATCACGCAGCGTAATATCATGGCAGTTCCAGCACTTGGAAGGGAAAAGGGAAGGAGTCCTGCGCATTCTAAGTGAGGGGACAATTCCATCTGCCGCTGCTGGTTGTTGGATGCGGCGGAAGGCTCCAGTAACATTAGTTTTTGCAAAATAATCATAAAGCGGTTCAACAGAATCTGGTATATTGTTTTTTAGATAGTCCAGTCCTTCCTGTATCTGATCTAGAGTTAGGAAAGCCAACCCATCAAGCATCGCACAAAACAACTTGACGTCTTCCTCTGTGCGGTACAATGTCACTAGTCCAAGTTGCTGTACCTTACGCCAGGTACTCTGTGTAAGATGATAAAAACATCCATGCGTATCTATGTGTGTGCCAAAAACGCTTCGAGCAGCATTGATGGTTGCCATCTCAAAGTCTGTGATCACAGTAGATGGGTCAGGTTGGAAGCCAAGCTCTGTGCACTTGTCTAATACAGCTGTGAACAGTTTTTCATATGTAGACTGGCTTTTATTCGGTAACAAACCATACATACAACTAACAGTTGCATTCCCAAGTGGGACACGAATCATATATAACTGTTTAAAAATCAAGGGGGCACAGTCAAATATTCCATCCATATACCATGTGTTCGAATGAGCAAGTTGTCGCAGAGCTGTTTCCGAGGCAAGGACAATAATCCTGTCAGGATCATCTGAACCAGAGTCATGTATCATAAATGGCTTGGGATCGTCACCATCAGTCATGGTCCATTCACCGCTAATGCGAAGGCTACGAAGTGAGTATGGATTTGGGAGCGCAGTTTTGGCTTTCTCACGATGTAGTGATCGTTTTATGGTATCTTTCCGACTCATGACGACACGCACCTCTACTGACACTGTTGTGGCATTGTCCGCAATAAGCTGACTAGGTGTGGCTCTGGCAGTTTTAGCAGTTTCCTTCATCGTAGCACAGACTTTGGTTGCTGCAACCAAATCTTAATTCGGATTGCTTGAACTTCTATGTTGCAAATGATGCTGCGTATTTTAAAAATATTTTCTTAAGATTTTGACTCGAAAACCTACGCGCCATTATTTCTTAATTTCTATAAACGAACCAATCAAAACCTTTATATTTCCTAAAAGTAACACCTTCAAGGAACATGGCAATGCATTCATTTCAAACACATGTCTCGTAATCGAAAAGTTAGTCAGGCGCGGCGAGAACTCGTTACAGCAGTTTTATGAGGTCGTTTCAACATGACGCTTATTTCGATGAAAAATAAACACATATGGTCATAAATAAATAAGTACCAGAATTTGGATATATGTAATACAGACCGATTTTCGAAGCAAACTGAATACTTTAAACTTGGGGCCCAAATTTGACCAAATATGGTATTAGGGGTGAAAATATCCAAATTCTGGTATTTGATCGAAAATCAGCATCATTTAATTAGTAAACCTACCAATTTTCGAAGCAAACGAAATACTTTAAACTTTGGTCCCAAATTTGCCCAAATATGGTATTAGAGGTGAAAATATCCAAATTCTGGTATTTGATCGAAAATCAGCATCATTTAATTAGTAAACCTACCAATTTTCGAAGCAAACGAAATACTTTAAACTTTGGTCCCAAATTTGCCCAAATATGGTATTAGAGGTGAAAATATCCAAATTCTGGTACTTGATCGGAAACCAGCATCATTTAATTAATAAACCTACCAATTTTTGAAGCAAACGAAATACTTTAAACTTTGGTCCCAAATTTGCCCAAATATGGTATTAGAGGTGAAAATATCCAAATTCTGGTACTTGATCGGAAATCAGCATCATTTAATTAGTAAACCTACCAATTTTCAAATCAAATGGAATATTTTCAACTTCATTACCTGAGTTGTTTGTAATGTTGAAGAGATTTATGAGGGGTTTTGTCCTAAGGGGGTTTTGTCCTAGGGGGGTTTTGTCCTAGGGGGTTTTGTCTTAGGGGGTTTTGTCCTAAGGGGGTTTTGTCCGTATACCGGGATCTTTTATGCGCGTTATTTATGAGACGAGTAGCCTGTTTTCCACAAAACATCCATATGACATCCATCCATATTTCACAAAACATCCATATCATCAATCAATCCCATTGCTGATGCAAAGGACGTGTTTTTGTGGTTGAGAGTATTGAGGATTTTGTGAGTGATTATTTGCGCTTTCAATCAGACATTTGACATACGCTTCACATTGCAGGTATTCTTGTCATTGTTTCTACCGTTTATTCCTTGTTGCGGTTTTACACATCCCTCAAATCTACAAGTTTCAACATCACTTATTTTCCGGCTTGTTAAGGATTTTCGGAAGCTTGGGTTGTAACCCCAGGGGACTGCCTTATATCCCAAAAAAATAGGATTTTTGAGTGTAGGAAATCTTTACTGTTCCGTATCATTATTATAACATATTTCATTTTCATTTTCAATATATTTTCCCTTACAACTGCTGAGCGCAATTACCTAGAAATTATCTACCAATTAAAATCCTTTTTACGGTGAACTTCCGTTCATAATTATCTCTAATTGGAAGATTGTTTTGTGGCTTTCCATCCCTATTGCACCTGAGTAATTATCAAACTATTCTACCGTCGTATATATTTGTATTTAATACACCATAATACCTTATAACAAAACCTACTTTACCCTATACAACTACAAGCATCCGTGTCAAACTAAAACCTGTCTTCACTTCACTGCAACGAAAATGACGGACTTCTCAATCTGTCCCGGACACAAAGACAAGTTATGCGGGCATATAACCAAAGACGACGAGCTAGCAATTGAATGCGATGTATGCGCCTACTGGCACCACATAGATTGCCAAAACATTTCAAAAAATGCTTACGAGGCAATTGCTAAATTTAGTCTCTTCTGGGTTTGTGACTCGGTCATATTAAGTGCATCCAAATTAACATGATATCTTTCGTCTTTGACAAATTAAAGGGAGTGGAAACCAAAATTGATAAACTAACCGAAAATATTAATGCCGGTCAAACTGCAATACAAAGTTCATATGCCGAAGCCACCAAGTCATAATGTAAATAAAAAAATCAAAGAAATCACTAAAAACGCTAACGTTATCAACGGAATTTCAGATCTTAAAGCTATACCACATACATCAACTCAAACACCACTCACTCATCTGCACCACTCAGTTAGAGAGTGGAACGTAGTCATTTACAACTTACCTGAAAAAGAAGACGAAGTTAGAAACTGTTTAGATCTGTTCAGCGGAAACTGCAATGTTATTATTGAAAAAACGGAAATTGATAACGTTAGACGGCTTGGAAACATAATGGATTCTAGAGTTAGACCGCTTCTTGTCTCATTTAAAAGATTAGAGACTAAGTCTAAAGTCATGTCAAAATCAATTAACGTGAAAAACAAAATGGCCAAAATCTTCATAAACCATGACAGAAATAAACAAGAACAAGATCTCCTTAAAACAAAAATCGACAAACGAAATGATCTTATAAAAGACGATTCATCAGGGGAATGGTTCTATCGGATCACCGGCCCTCCGCTAGCACCGATAATTGTCAAGGAGCCGAGAAGAAAGAAAGGACTTCCTACAAAACTGCCTCAAAACTAAAATGGGTCAACTTCAGACCTAGAAAATCATTAAGTACAAGTTTCAAAATTCTCTATGCAAATATCGACGCTCTGATGAATAAACGTAACGAATTAAAGGCTATTTTGATCCAACACAACCCGCATGTCATATCGTTGACTGAGACACTACCGAAAAATTCACATTACAATGTTCACACCAGCGAACTCGCAATACAAAACTACCAAACTTTCACAAACTTTTCTGATGCAAGCTGCCATCGAGGAATCACTGTCTACATCTCCATCGAAGCTTCGAAAATAGAATTAGACGAACTACCAAGTGAAGCATTGTGTTGTGAAATTAGATTTAAAAATTACAAACTTCTAGTTTTAACATACTACCGTTCTCCTAACAGCAATGAAGAGAACAATGACAAATTAAACAAACACATTATAACCTGCTGCCGTAAATATCGAAATGTCCTTATGCTGGGAGACTTCAACTTCCCAGATATAAACTGGACAAACAATGCAAACCCTATACCACACTCATCTAAATCCGAACAATTTCTCGATTCAACTCGTGAGTCTCATTTATATCAGCATGTTTCTAACCCAACACACCTGAGACACACGCAAAATGCTACTACAATCGATCTCGGTTTTACCAGTGAACAGAACATGATCACTTCTCTCTCACACTTACCACCGATTGGAAAGAGTCACCATCAACTTCTATCCTTTGAACCTCTGACAAAATCAAATTTTAATCAGGATCAACTATTCAAATATAATTATAATAAAGGGGATTACAAAAAAATAAACAACGACCTGTCTATATATAACGCAGACTCTTCTCTTGACACCATTGATAATTGGAATTCTTTACTCAGCACACTAGCAACAAGTATCGATAAAAACATTTAAAAAAAAACAGTAACGAAAAAACATAACCCGAAGTGGAAAACACGGAGTGTCATACATAAACTGAAGGAAAAAAGTTACAAATATCGCATCTACCTATCAAATAAAAATCCATCAACTTACCAAGATTATTCGCACTTTTGCAAAGGGTATCAATGTGAGGCCGAAAAGACAGTTTATGGTCTAGGATAATACCCAGTAATTTTACATTTGCTGTGCACATGACTTCGCTGCCGCCAATATTCATTCCAAACTGTTCATAATTCCTCACTCCAAGTAATAGCATCTGGAATTTCGACGGGTTAGCAACCATCGAGTTTGTTTTAAACCACCTTAAAGCTGAAATAACATCAGTGTTAAGGCGATTTAAAATTTTATCGACAGAAGTGTTACAGACTGACAGAGAGTTGTCGTCTGCGAAATTACAGATACTACCCTCTGTAATGAAGAATATTAGATCATTTAGAAAAATATTGAACAGCAGCGGCCCTAGTACAGATCCTTGAGGTATCCCAAGCAGTACCAACAGCCATTTACTTAGTGAGGAACCAACACGGACTCTTTGTTTCCTGTTGGTTAAGTAGCTGAACAGAAAATGTAAGCTTTTTTTCCCAAACCCTTAAGCTTCTAATTTTGCAATCAAAAGGTCGTGTGGTAGGGAGTCAAAAGCTTTTGATAAATCCATCAATATTGTCCCAACTTTACCAGATTTATCAAGAGTATCTTGCCACTCTCCTATAAGATTCACAAGGGCATGTTCTCCTATAGGAAAAATTGATGATGATGATGATGATGTTGCGTACTATATATGCCCTTCATGTCTGTCTAAAACCTTCTCAAAATTGATTATATAATTTTTATACTGAATTAAAGTACACTCTTTAAAGGAATAACTTAAGTCACGTATAAAATCATTTTCAGAAAATTTATCGTAGCATCAATAATAATATTTCTTAGGAGGAAGTTTGACAAATTTTGTTTTTAGTAGAGTGTATACTAATACATGGTGATCACTTACCCCCACTCACACACCTTAGTATGTTGGAGTGAGTGTTTCTTGTTCAATAGGATAAGGTCAATGCATGTACCGTTTGATGACTTAAAACATGTTTCAATTCTATGATGATTATGAAATTGTTTCTCTCCTGAAAGGATTTTATTTCATTAACATTTGGTGTAGTATCGAAGTCTCCATTTATTAGTATACTTTGTTGGGTTCTACTATACTAGTCAACAATATTTGTCAAATTCTCCATAAAATATCGTAAACTTTGGCGAGGAGGTCTACAGATTGAGATTAGTAGCCATTTTTGTTTCCTAAAATTTAATTCTACGCAAATCACTTGTAAATCATTGGGAAATACAACTACATTTAGACGACGTGATGGGATACTACTGTTTACATAGACCAGTAGCCCTCCACATTTTTCTGTAACATCAAGTCGATATGGTCGCAGGTCAAAATTACCTTCGGGAAACGAGTCGTCTAATTTCGACTCAGCGATCGTTAGAATGTCGACTTTACCGTTAAGCAAATAATTAACGTCAGACAATTTATTGCAAATGGAATTAACGTTTAGGTATGAGACTATTACGTTTTTCGGAAACGCTAATCTTAATCTATAGAGCTCACTCAGATCGTCACAAGTAACAACTGTTCCTTCTAAAAAATATCAGTTAGTTAAGAAATTATTAAAAAATTTTCCAAGTACTTCCAAACCTTTGGAGTTTAAGTGAATTTTTTTCTTGGTCAGATTGGACTTCACGATGTTGTTGTTATCAATATATGGTAGAGAATAATCGTGACAAAATTTTACCAATTTAAGGTTGGTTTCCAATAAATAAAAATTGTCGTGCGATTGTTGTCGCGAAACATGTGTCGTGCAATGCACTAGTTTCCATCACAAAAAGTATTTGTATTTATTTTGTACTCTTTCTTTCTCTCTCTTGAACTATTCGCGATATAATCGGAATCGGATATGAAAAGTAAAAGGTTTTATCGTTTGCTTCAATGTCAGTTGGCTTTGTGCCGTACATTACTTGCACTTAGAAAAAAGAAAACACAAATATTGGGTATATATATCGTTACGATAATCGCACAACAGTCGCAGGAATAGAATTTTCTCTATCTCTACGATACTTATCGTACGACGTTGTACTGATCTTGCGATATGATAGTTGTGCGATTGATGTTTCCATAAGGTCGTGCGATGGTTGTGCGACTATCGCACGATAATTTTCTTTTATTGGAAACCAAGTTTTAGCTATCATCGACTTGACTTTATTTTCCATCAAGTTAACGTCTGCCCATGCAACTACAGACGATATAGCAACCTGTGTCGACTCGCTTTCATGATTAACGTATTCCAAGATTTTTCCTATATTTTCCATCGTACTCATTTTTTTTTCCCCGTTAGGTCATTTGTAGCAATGTGTAAAATCAGGATGTCGGGTTTTTTTACGAACGTTAGGTTTGATATGATCGCACATGTCAGCTGATGTTGAGTCACCATATGGCTTTATCGATACGTTAAAGTGGTTGTCGTCAAACTGGTTAGTAGCTAAACCACCAATCATAGAATCTCCTACAATAATAACTCGTTTTTTTGAACTGTTATTGTTAAGAGTTGACGTTTGTGAACTGTTTCGTTTTTTGCGTGAATCGTCACAGACTTGAGAAACAGAGGAAGGTTGTTTTTAACGTTAGCATTTTCAAAGTTCGTATTGTTCTGTATAATGGGTGTAATCAAGACGTTATTAGGTACTTTCCTGCTAGTCCCCCCCCAGATTAATATTCGAAAAGACACAATTTTCTATCGTTTTCAATTTTTTATCGTTAGGTGTTGAATTAAAAGTTTTTAACGGATTTACTTTTTCTTCCTGCTTTGACATGAATTTAACAATCATTTCTTGTTAATCATCAAGTTGCTTTTGCATAAGAGATGAAATGTTTACATCGATTTGTTGTTGTGACACGGTTGGTTGATTTTGTCGTATCATTGATCGGAGATCAGCGTTTTCTTGCCTTATATATGAGATTTCTTCCCTTAAAATTGAGATTATAGTATCCTTTCCTTCTTTAATATATTCATCGCTCGGCGAAAGAATAGATTGGCGAAGGCAAAGGATTATCTATGCCATCGACTTTTTGATTAATTTTAGCAAATTTCTCACTAACAAAGCGCTTAAAATCAATGAAGTCCGAATCCAAATCAACTTTTGAAGAATTTAAAATAGATGTTTGATCTGTTGATTTATCGTCTAATTTAATTTCTTTTACTGTGTCGGTGACATCCAAGCGCGATCCTGGTATAGTCTTTTGCTAAGAACTTTCTTTTCAATCAACCGAATGATACAGTTCTCCACATCGTTCTTAACCAGAGATTTACATCCATCTTCTAACATAATGTTTTCAACGTCACACGAATATTTTAATGATTTACGTTTTTTACAATATCATCAATATTAGCATTTATTATGATTTCTCCGATCGTCTCGCAAGAGCTCTGACTGGCCATTTTGAAAAAGTGCAAAAAAAGTTGATATTGAGTTGATATTCTAGCGGTCATTGTTTGTCTTGTGCAAACTTTAATCGTTTTATGTTTTTGTTGGTGGTATCAGGTAAAAATCTCCTCCTGGAAAAATTCTCTCAGAAAAAATTACCCCTGGATAAAGGATCCCTAGAAAAATGAACTATCTTTGACTTTCGCGATTCTTCAAAAAGTCACGAAACTCGATTTCAAGATTTTTTTGGTCGCCTGGAAGTTCAGATTGTCGATGTCAAACTACAGTAGATTTTAGCCGAAGCAAATGATAGCGAGTCTGCTGTGATTAACTTCCCAAGGATGGAGAACCTGCAAAGAACTATACGGTCGCAACAGCGGGAAGTAAGACTGCCAGTAAATCTCGTTGATAGGGATATGCTGTACCCAAAACCCCTTACGAATATAAGGAAACTTTAAACGGAGGACAGTTTGTAATAATTGTAATTTTTTTAAATTTAATAACGAACATCAAGCAAGTTCAAGAAATATGTTCGGCGATGGAACGTTTAAAGTATACCCAGAGATTTTAAACATTAACATGCTTTTTCCGCGCCGGTATGCTTTTCTCTCTGATAAAAGTCAATATATTTTTTCAACAAATAGAAAACAAGTTTTGTGCGATTTCAATTTTTCATTTCAATTTCAAATTGTTTATTTGCCATATAATAAAAAATACAAAATACATAGAAAAACAAATTACAAAAATATATGGTTGGTGTCACTCAATAGCATAAAAGCTGAACAATGTAGTGACAACACAGTAGAAATAGACGTAAAAATATCTAGAAAATATATATTATATAATTGGCAAAGATACACACAACATAAAATACAAACCACCAAGCAAAACATATATTTGTTTAATAACACTAAGCTAAACAAGGTTTACCCCTGATGCTAAGTTTGACTAAATTAGAAAATTGTTTGCTGTTTAAGTCAAAAATAGAATTTAACCAATGCCTGTTTTTATATTTTATATCAAAAATATTTTTAATGTCTCTAATTGATTTGTTCCATTCAATGATGCTTTGGTGTTTAATTGAGTATTTGCCATAAAAAATTGTATTTTATGAACAAATTTTAAGTTCATTAGCTAGGGCATTGCGAGATGGATAAAGATGAAAATGACAAAGCTTTGTGAAGAAATTGCCAATCGAAGGGGAGATATTTTGGTTTAAAGAATCAAAAACAAACATAATGTCGAGGAGTTTAATAGTAGACAAAAATAGAAAGATATTAAATTTAGTAAAAGCAGCAGTTACATTTGATCTAAAAGGTTGAAAATTTATAATTCTTAGAGCTGATAGGAATCGACAATGCGGGTAGATTTTTAAAGTGCCACAATTAATACGTTGTAATATGTTGTTTCTTTCATTTGACATCTAATATAAGGAGAAAAAAATTCATACAACAATAATGCAGAGTTTTCTATACATATATGCGTATGATATCAGCTATAGCATTTGTCCCGCCAGCAGATGCCATAGATGCGTTCGAAAAAACTGGCTGACTCTATTTGAAATAAATGTAATTCTGATGCGGATGGAAAGGCTAGAACAGGAGGCACGACCCCACACGCTACTTACACTTTTTTAAAACATCTATAAAACATCATTCCGATAAGCTTGAGATACAAAATGGACGCGTTTATCACTTTGTTGACAATTTATTTGAATATTTTTTGTATAAAGAAAGAAAGTTTTATTCAACCTGATGGAATAAGTTTAACATTATTGGTAAAGGATCTTGGAGAAAAGAACGAAAGTTTTGTATATTCGTCATTGTGGATTGACCGACAGAACCGATTTTTTAGTATTGGAAAACTCGCGAAGGAATTTGTTGCTTATACTCCTATTATCTTGTGGCGACATAGAATCTTGCCCTGTTAACAACTCAGTGTTGGATAATTTCCTTAAGAAAAAAGGTATGAAAATATTTCACCAAAATGCAAGGGGTTTGTTATCGAATATTGATAATCTTCGTATATTATTGAACAACAACCGAAACATTGATATTATGACATTATCCGAAACACACATAGTTGAAGATGGGTTTAATGATATTGACGATCTTTATAAAATTCCAAGGAAACCAGGACCATCTAAAACCTCTGCTACTATAGTAGCGAAAAATAAATCAAACAAATTTCGGGCCATGTTCAAGAAAATTGCATGTAAAAACGCAGATCAACAGCCTGAAGCAGATAACACAGTGTAGTTTTGATTGATTAGGATAAATAAAGTGAAAAATTTTATTATTTTATTTGCCTTTTCATACACTAATACAATACTAAGTACAGTAACATATATATGTATATAAAAAAAAGTAAAAAAAATATTAAATTTCGCGCGTATTAATTTTCGCGCATAACCCCTTTGCGCGTAATAACTGTACTAATTTTTGCGCATTTTTCAGATTTTTTAGTACAAATATGGTATCTGTAAATCCTGCAGCTTTTCAGTGACTGACATCAAGCATTGATATAATTGGTCATTCTCATGTTAGGCCGAGAGAAACGCATTACACGATCAACCATCTGCAAAGCATTTGAGATCATTTTGTTGCCATAGGAACAATGATTCTTTAGACCCGTCACGATTTCCATCGGTTTTTCGTTCTCTTGGTATTTTTTATCCCATGATCAGTTGACGGGTTCCTGTCGAGACTCCTATCTCCAAGCTATTCTTTCCACAGCAATGGAGGATTGTGACCTTCATGAAAAAATTGATATAGTCTGAGGGAGAAACATCCAACGCAAATTGAGTATCACTAACTTGCAAATTGTTCATCTTGTCCTTGATCTAATACTTGAACATCGAGACGTTATTTTCGAAAACCACACTTGTTTATGAAAACAGTTGGTCACTGTTTATCCATGAGATTACTTTCAAAACGAGAAAAACGTAAATTTTTTGGATCATGTCTGTTTGCCTACAAATTATTGTCGATCCTTGAAATCACAAACTTTCTAAGTTTCTATCAATATTTAACTTTGAAGTTTCTGATAATACCCACGTCTAAGGGTTAGAACGTGGCGTGGTATTCTTTGGTAAAAAGATGACTTTCACATTGGAAAAGCGATCACTTAAACCTTCCGGGAATGACGCATTATCCATGAAGAGTGTGATTTTTCTCTTTGCAGCATTTTACGATTGATTTTAGCTAAGATGGAAGTCATGATTTCAGTTGTCATCCACGCTTTTTGTTTAAAAGTATTAGTAAATACCATGGGGACTTTCACGATTTTTAATATTCTTGAAGCAACGGGGTATATCACAAAAAAGCAATAGGCAGTCTTGTTTTAGATTTTTTACCACCTCTTGTTTGACTTTTTTTTCAGCTAAAACTTTTTTAGGCTGTGCCATGAAAAAACAACCTGCTTCGTCCGTATTCCAGATATCGGTAGGTCAAACACTTACCGTGTTGTGGAGAAGACCCCTTATGGGAAACCCCTTGATGTGAAAACTCCTCAACTGAATTAATTCTGATTGGACAATACATTTTCTTTTGTTACATTTTTCTTAAGAAACTGATCCAGCATGCGTTGGAGAAAGAAGAGAAGAGAAAGAGTTTTTTATATTGGGTGTGAGCGAGGAAGTTTATATTTTATGTGTTGACGGAAGAAAGAAAGAAATTATAAAAAGTTAACCCGCGTCCTTCATCTTTTAGTTTGTGAAATATAGTTATGCGATTACACAAGTTTTCACACGTGTTTTCAGGCACTTCGCCAGCTTCACCATTTACTCTTCTTTCTCGTGCGCCATATGAAAACTTCCATTTCTCTAACCATCTGCTAGAGGCATCTGTTTGTTTTCTTTTTTAGTTGGAATCAAGTAGTTTAATTTTCCCTTCAAGCGTTAACGTTCTTTTGCTCAGAGCACCAGCGAGCTGCTGTTTTGACATCGTCATGACGAATAAAACGGGAAAGTCTTGTCAAACTCAACTTTTGTAAACTGTATTTTCTCACATTTAAATTCCGACGGTCAGACATTCTAAAAACCTTGTCACAGTTGTTTACTAAACAGAAACCAGACGAAAAAATGTTGATGAAACAAATAAAAATCACGCACGTCATCACAACGACGATCGAGAGCTGAAATGTCACATAACAACGAAACATTGAATTTGTTACCTATGGATGTTACACATTTGGACCCCTGTTGTTGGGAAGAAGTATTTTTGCATCCGAGAGATCAAAAATAAACAAGACAAGAATGTAATTGTAGTTACTCACAAAGAAAGAGTTGTTGGACACATTCCTATGGTGTCGAAATGCGTAAATATGTTTCTAAGTCTTCCAGGACCTTACTTGGAAGCAGAAGTAACTGGTTATAGAGTTAAGGGAGGTACGGATTGGAAGCCCTTTGTAATTATTGAGACGGTTCAAGAGAAAGCCATTGACTAGATAAAAAAGAAAATAACTGTTATTCGAAATAAATAAACAGTTGTTGTAAAAATATGTTTAGGACAAAAAAAATGTCTGCTAATGTCCGCTTTATGGAGGTCAATTTCAGCCGAAATGTTCAAGCGGAAAACGTGTCCGCTTTACGGAGTGTACGCTTTAGAGGATGTTCGCTTTACAGAGTGTCCGCTTTTGGGAGTTTCCACTGTTACCCGTTTGCGATTTTACTTACAGAGTTTAAAATGCTAATACGTTTCTTGCTTTCTCAATTTTCTCGCTTAACCACTCCTTCGTGCCCCTTCTTTTTCGTTGATTTTATGTTACCTTTGTGTTTTACTGTTTTGATTTTCATTACAAAAATTTCTTTGTTGGTTTGCGCTAATCCACTCGATGCCGAATCTCTCCAAAACAGTCTTTTTAAAGACTGGAACTATTGTAGAATGTTTATGATTCACCACGAAGAAGATCGAAACGAGTAGCACTGAAAAATAAACAAAAATTTTCCGGAATAGAGATCAAACATTTATCGTCAATATCTTTTTGTTCGCTTTTGTTATGCTTTTTCTTCTTCTTAATTTCAACAACTTGTCAAGCCGAAACACTTAGGAACCTTTAATTTCTTCACTTCAGTGATTTCAAAAATTTGTCCAATCAGCTTTCAAGCTTATTTAAAATCCGATTAGTGCAAAACTAGCTCAGCGGCAATGAAAAGAAGAGAAACCCTCATTGTTTGGGTTTTAGAGTTTGGTTTATGTTCCTATAATTTCATTAGATAGGCGAAGTAATTTAATTTTTGACCAACAGTTATTTTAAGTACCATTTTAAAATAAATAACTAAATTTCGTTTCAAATCACCAAAAATGCTTGAACCTCCTGACAGAAAATTCAGTAGCGGTTTGTAAAGCAGTAAAAAAATCTCTCTACTTTTATACTTATTACTTCATAATACACAATACAATTACTATTGTGAATTGTGTTCAGGCAAGTTTTTGCGGTTGTTATAAAAATGTATAAAAGTATTTCCAGTCTTCGTAAAACAGAAACGAATATTAACCAATCATGTCAACTCAAAAGAGAATTTTAACGCGGGAAAATGTGCTGTAAAAATTATTGTTGTAAAATTAGATCCAGAATGGATGGACAAACTTATGTTAGTCAATATTTTACTGCACGAAAGAATAATTCTACGGGAATCCACCCTTCAAAGAGGAGGAAGGTTGAAATTGATCATTGTAATGTAATTTCCGTCAAGGATCGCGTTATTGAACAACCAAAAAAGACTCAAGCAAAACCTAAACGTAAGTTATACAAAAAAGCAGTTCAATCCAAGGAAAACAAACTAACGATAAAAGATATTTTTAATTCATCACCTGTGGTTTTTACAAATGCAGTAACCACTGAAACTCTGGATGATCACAGTGCAAGTGCACCAAAGAGGCGAATGGTTCGTCCCGTGAAAATCAGTGCTGTGGTCAGAAATTTGGGATCAAGTTCTTCTGATGTGAGAACTCCGAGAAATTCCACATCAGAAACTGTTAAAAGTACAGTTGATATGAACAAAGACCCATCTATCGCAAGCACAGCAGCAAAGCACATAATGGAAACAACTGAAAATGTGTCTCAAGTCCCTCCTTCATCAAGTGGCCTTCAGAATTTATGTAGAAGGTCAAACCTTAGACAGAAATATGCCCATTTATTGAAGAAAAACTTTTCGGCAGACGAAAATGCACAAATTGTTGAAAAGGTTTCGTCTACTTGCTCAAAGAAAAATAACTCAATTATTTCTACAGAAAATAAGGGGTAAGTTTCATAGATAGGTATGGAACCCAGCTGAATTGTTCTGGTTGTCAATATACCTATATAAATTGAAATCAGAATGTTTAAGAACGTTAAAATATTCTTTGGTGAAGGCATTGTTCTAGAATTATTTTTCCGAAATTTATTTAGGATGGCAAGGGAACGACCCAGCTCAAAATATAAACACTTGGTTCAAAAACCTATCTCCGCGACTTTTGCTCTACCCCAAAAATATAAAATCTTAGTAGATACATTCAGATGCGCTGATTCAATTCTGTTTTTGTTGAACCAAAGAAATGAAGTGTGCACTTTTGATCGTTTGAAAAAATCCGTACAAACAATGAGTGGAAGGTATGTTGTTATGAATGTTTTGCTAAAGATTTTTTCAACAATTATACAAAAAATGATAATATAACATGTTGTATATGTACCAGGCCCACCGAGAGGGGGGACAAGGGGGGCAAAGTACCTGGGGCCCATGCTAAACAGGGGTCCATAAATATTTGAAACAATTTTTATTTTGTTTAGCAATGGGCTTAAATGCTTTAAAATTAAAAAATTAAAATAATGATTTGGTCTAATGAGTTGGTAGGCCCTTTTCAATAGTCCCCCCCCCTACTAAAATATTGTTTTTTGAAAATAACACTCGCGCTGCGCTCTCGTTCTAGGGCCCAACTATACTTCTGCCCCTCCATGCTTTTTTTCTCTTGGCGGCCCTGATATGTACTACTACTTGTTGGTTTTTTCTTTAAGAGAGTTCACTATGACACATCTAGCCTGTTTAAAGACTGTATTTCCGAATGGTTATATTTTCCGACAAGAACGAAACCTGCACAAATTGGAGGGCGATAAGACATCAAATTATCAGCTGACAATCGAGGCTACATTTAAAGAGAGTTTACCTAAACACTCAGCTGGCCATGTCATGAGCTCTTCAGTTCTGATTACTCGGCGGCTAAAGTTTGAAAGCAGATTAGTGGACTTAATGAAAGTGCATCATCAGGTATTAATCATGCAACCCCTTGCTTGATTAACTTATTGTTGGTCAACTTTTGTAACATCTTTTTAGAAATTTCTGCGTAAAATGAACTTGAAAATTGATGATAAAGATATTCACCGTTGGCATCCCAATTTCAAATTGGAAAGTGTTCCAGATGTGGAGGCTTCTTCTTTACCTCAAGTTCCTCTTGTGAAAGGTTTCTTGACCGCTGTGGATATCCTAGCGAAGAACAGTTTTGTGCCCAAGGTTGGTCCTACTAGTGATACAAGTGTCAATGAAAGTGAAATGTTCAAAAAGTATTCATTGCAACTATATATTTGTCGGAAAACAAATCAAATTTTTCTAAAAATTTCTAAAATTTTAGGTAAAAAAGTTAGGTAAGTTCATTAGATTTTAAACATTCAAATTCAAATCGAGTTTTAATGTTAAATTTGAGAAGTGTGGCAAAATGTTTTGTAGCCCACTTTTTCAGATTTCCCTCATTTTTCGTTGTTTGTTTATAATCTTAAACTGAGCCTAAATACAGTGAGCATTTAACAAAAAAATTTGAGCAGATAATGCCAACCGGTTTAAAAGTCATGACCATTTACAGTTTGACCGAATTTGGTATCTGGAAAAAGTGTTTTGTTTCTTTTGACTCATAAATATCAAATTTTGGGTGAAAAATGCTCAGAAAATAATAATTACAGTATATGCATTCATATTGTATTTTTGATGCAAATTTCAGTAAAACAACCAGGCTCAGTTTAAGATTAAAAATAAATGGTGAGAAATTTAGGAAAATCTGAGAGGATAAGTTGACATGGAATGTCTCAAGTGAGAACATGAGAACCTCATCATGATCACTTCATTGGATATGTTAAATATTATGATCAACATAACCAATTTAATGATTGGAGAAACCATTAAATGTCTTTGAGGGAAAGTTGCATAAACTTCAGGAATTATATGGCTTTGCTCACCCATGGTATCTTTTATTAAATATGAATTCAAAATTTCCTCAGAATTTCCTTAAAGACAGTGTGGTAGTATCTTACAGAGCTATTGTTCTACATGCCAGGTATCTTGTGGATTTTATTTCCGATAAACCAGAGAATATTGGGGAACTATTCAGGGAATTTTATTCAAAATCATTTACCTTGTATGTGGATAATATAAATCTGGGTTCACCAACAGTAAATATAGTTGAAAATAAAAAGTATCAAACTTAACCCTTATATTGGTATCTGGTGTAAATGAGGGTATCCCCTTCCTATTAGTGCAAGATGTTGGTTGTAGCTAATGCTTTGAAGAAGGGCCCTCTCCTACCATAACCACCCATTCTTTACCCCATCGAAGCGCCACTTGCTGGTGTAAATGAGGGTATCTCCTCCTACCATAACCTATCCATTTTTACCCCATCGAAATCCCACTGTTGCTGCGAAGCCAGAAATCTGAGATTGAAAATGCTCGCTACTCTACCAACTGAGCTATTTGGATAGCCTTTATGAATGCTGTTAAATATATGCTTTCTGTACTTATTCCATTTCAGTTAATTACAACGTTTTTGATGTGGATCTGTGTTTTCAATTCAATTAGGTGGAGAACGCACTTAAAAACGTCGCTGATAAATCAAAGAAGAAGGAAACCATTGAAACCTCCACAGCGAACCAAAACACGGTCGTCCTGGTTCCTAACCAAAATACTAGATTGAAAGACGTTTCATCTGCGCTGCTTGAGCGAATACGACTTAAAGAGCAGAAGAAACACACACTGGCCATGTTGCGCGACCCCGCGCTAGATCTACGTGTCGCGCAGATGGAGCGTCTGCCGGAAATCGCGCGAATTTTGAAAGCGTTTTTTCTGTCGGAGAAGAAAGCAGCGATAACGTTGGAGGATTGCATGTGCAAGCTCACTGAAAGTACGAGCACTTCGTTGAAAGCCGGTAAGTTGTCGGAGAAATTCTTTTGCACAAATTTTGTAACGCGTATGATTTTTTTCCGCAGGCAAGTGTGAAGATTATGTCAGACTTTTGGCCGAACTCGTGCCTCAGTGGATTACCATAGTAACGGTGCGAAACTGTTCTTATGTGAAACTTGCACGTAACTACGATATAAACGACGCTGTTAACATCATTTCCGTGGCGTTGTCACGTGAAAAATCAAGAACATCGTAAACCTTCGTCCACTAATATATTCTTTGTGTTCTTTTAACATGTTTTTGTCGTTTTTTAAATATCATTTTAAGAAAAGTTATCTGTAAACTTGACACTTGGTGTTTTTTTTGTGAATAAGAAAAGTTATTCGCGCCTCCTGGTCTTTCTTTTTATAAGAAACGAATCAACCCGACCTTATATCGGGCAAAAGAAAGTCAGACAAAATTTACTCAATTTTTGGGAGCTGACTAAAATTATGTCCGGCTAATAATTTTGTCCAAAATCTAAATTTCAAAAAATTGTTTTTTGCTTCTTTGAGGGCATTCAATTCAATTCTTAGCATTGTTTTAAATCGGTACAACAATTTAGAGAATGGCAGGACTTTGAGTAGAAAATATGAACAGACAACTTTTAACAACCAGTTTTTATGCTCTGGACGGATTTTCCACTCTTTCAGAAACTTCTTGTCTTCATAGATACCAGCCTCTTTAAATCATTTCAGAATTAGTTCATCTTCTCCTTGCATATACTTATACAAATCTACTATCCAACTGGCGTGAAGTGGTATACTTTGATGTCGGTTGGGTCTTTATCGCTTTTCTAAGTGACTTGATCTGAACACCAGTCGTTGTGTTGGTTTTAAATAAAAGCCTTTATTAGCAGTTAAATCTAATGGTTGAAATTTGTTGGTGAGGTTGCGAGGGACGATCACAATCTCACATCTGCTTTTAGAGCAAAACTCTTTTAGAATGTCCTGTCCTTTGAAGTTGTCCATAATAACAAGCGAGTGTTGCTCTTGTGAGAATCTCTTTACCTGCTTTAGATAAGGAAATATTATTTCATCAAAAGCAGATAGATTTATCTGTATTTGACCAATGATTGTTAGTAAATCCAACAGAAAATAAGGCTGGGAATTCATATTTAGGTAAACTGCGTGGCGTTTTACCAGTGTAAATCAACTGAATACTTAGGTAGAAATTTTCTACGAACTCACAGCAAACGTTGCAGTTATTTGTCGCTTATCGTCAACACCTTTTATTGGAACATTCTTCGATCCCTTACAGCTGAAAGTATACTTTCGTGGATGCGTCAGACGAAGGTGTTCAATGTTTAAACCAAATTTGGAATATCATGATCTGATATTGCCCGCTGAAAAGTAAACTTTTCCTCGGCAACAAATTGAGTTGAAAGTTCTATCTTCCCAGTAGTTCCTTTTCGCTTCGACCAATTCAAACTAGACAGAATGCTTCTCGCCTATCGATTTGTCAGCTCTACAGCCCACCAAACTTAGACAGAATGTCGGGATTTTTTGCCCTAACAACCATTCGCTATGTTTACAATTTGTCTTTTATTGATCATACCACCAACCTACTTTTCTTATTTCTTTTTTATTTGGACAAAAGCAAAGTCTTATTTACGTTTAATATATAGCATAATATGATCTGGTGAACTAGGAGAAAAACTTCATAACAACCTATAGGTTATAAGTTTAAAAAGACCCGTGTAATGGTAAAAAAGATTGGAGAAATATGGGCTATTGATCTTGTAGATATGTAATCATTTTCTCGCTTTAATAAAGGCTATAAATACTTGCTAGCAATCATTGATATTTTTTCGAAATATGCTCAATTGATACCCATGAAAAATAAGACTGGAGAAGCAGCAACTGAAGTTGTAACAACTATATTACATCAACGCAATCCGATCAAGGTATGGGCTGACAAGGGGAAAGAGTTTTACAACAAACATTTTAAAAGTTTGCTAGACAAGCATGGGATACATCTGTATGGAAAATGAGGGAAAATCAAGTGTTGTTGACAGCTTGAACCGAACCATGAAAGGATAAGGATGTTTAAGTACATCTCAGCAAACCATACAAGTAAGTAAATTGATGTTCTTCCACAACTAGTAGAAAAATATAACAACACTAAGCATAGAAGCATTGAGATGACAATTGCAGAAGCCAGCTTAAAGAATAATGAGGCTAAAGTCTACTGTATGGAAATCTTTCCTCAAACCCAAAGTTTTCCATAGGTGATATGGTTCGAATATCAAAGAAAAAAGATATGTTTGAGAAAGGTTATGCCTAAGAAAAGGTTTTTGAGAAAGGTTATACCTAATTGGTAAATAATTTGTTACTATCACTAAAATGCAGCATACACAACCACCAACATACAAGATCAAAGATACTGCATGAATAAAGTATTTCGACCAGATCGATTTGATGGAAATCCGAATGCTTCTACTGCACCCAAAGAGTAGTAGTGTCTAACCAACTAAAGAATTTTTTGCACGATGTTTGTTATGTACAAGACGTCAACAGATTGGCGAAACTCTTGACGAATTTTTACAATCATTAAAAACCCTTAACACAGATTGTAATTATAAAGCGGTTGGTGCAGCTCAATATCAGGAGGAGGCTATACGTGATGCCTTCATAACAGGTATCCAATCTGGATGTTGGAATGGGACATTTTCAAAAATCGTAACGATTCCCTCGTATTAGAATAGTACCTAAGTTATTTAATGCATCTATCCATTACCCTAAATTTGAAGCAGGTCCAGATTAACCTGGTGGGATGCCCAAAGCCCATATTGGTGGGGGGCATCTCCATGTTCTTTGTAGGTTTATACATTATTAAAGTTGAATCAAGCTCCTAACCCGTGATCAAAAATGGAAGATGCATTTATTTATATCGAACAAAAATAGCAAATAAACAACGATCTACAACACAGTCTTTCTAGAATTTTGCACGGCAAAGCTGTTGATGATAACTGAAAGGTCCAAGAAGTCATTCATAATATCTGACTAAATGCTCATGGTTGCTAAATTGACTAAACGGTCTTGAACCATCGATATACACAACCGATTCTTAATTTATTTTAATTTTGAAAACGTTCACCGCTGCAGTTTGCCACAATCAATACTAAGTAAAGAGCAATCTTGACATTGGAAAATGTAGGTTGCACATGTTTGGATATGATGAGATTGTACAGTACTGGTATCTTCAGGTTCTTCATCTTTAAAGATGATCGCGAACGTGACAACTTGGCACAACTCGTCAACAAATGCATCGTCTAGATCGTCAGGATAGGGAGTGACGGATCTCTTGGCAAATTCTATAATTTCGTCAAAGGAAATTTCCTAAAAACAGGAAGTTTAAACTTACAGTATTACATCAGACTGCTTGATGTATTATGCACATCATTATATTTTATCTCACCTATCATGTATCTTTGTGATGGGCTGAGCCGTGCTTCCTTTTCTCGGCCGTAATCCAAAGGATTATTGTGGCGTCTCTTTCGAATTTCTACATGTATATACTCTGTGGAACCGGCCAACTCTTGCCCTTGCCTCTCATATTCATTGAAGCAATCACGCTTGGATAAAATGAAGTCCTTTAGACTCGTCTGTGAGGCAACGGCTGTATTCAGATCAAGAACGGCTATAAGCATATTGAGACTAAAATTATCAAAAAATTAAGCATACCTTAAGCATGTACTGAGCCTCACGAAATTATGATGGAAAATAACATTCTTTCTATTATTACATAACAATAAGATAAGAAGTGAAAATAAGTATTTTTATAACTATTCTTTAACGTTTATCATAGTCCATATCAAGTTCAATCATTGTTAAATAGTTCAGTTAAAGTGGTTCAAGAATCAATGCATCAATAAATTCAAATATAAAATTCTTATATTATGATGTTTTGTGTTTCTTTGGGTAAAAATAATTGTTTATCAAATCTCTGTAGAGGATTCCAGGAATGGCAGAGGAACCTGGCTCGGATGGAAATCTCCTTACCACCAATCTCCTTGGGTCCTGGGTATGACAATAAACTGCATCCAGCTGTGGCGTTTTCTGATATCATCATGAATGTGGGAAAGTGAGGCTTTCCTTTACCACGGTTACCTCCGGGCTCCCCCTGGGCAGGGGACAGTACCCGTTCTAGCCCCCCTCTCTGGGTAACGAGCTGCTGCAACCAGGACAGCAGGACATCTGTGGTGGGCTTCAACAAACAGATTCTCCGGTGCAGTTGTCACTGTGGCTCGGCGAATAATCCATCATTGCGAGGATAACGGCGAGGCACCTAGCCCGAGTGAGGAACGACGGAAGCTCAGTCCAATTATTATGGCTAGTCGAAATTACACCGAAATTTGTGATATGCGGTGCCGGCAGACGTCGCAGGCATGTCGGTAACGTCTCCGGCTTGGCTGACTCTCGGGTGCGGCAGGCAGGGTCCAGCCATCGACGCGAATCAAGCAAGCACTCGGCCAAGACCAAGTTTAGAGCTGCCACGTGGAACGTGGGCTCGCTGAAGAAGAGAGGCAGTGAGGTGGTGGAGGCGCTAACGCGGAGAAGAGTAGATGTGTGCGGAGTACAAGAGCACAGATGGGCCGGTAGTCTAACCCCCAACCAGACACGCTGTATCAAAGGAAAGAACACTTTATACAAGTTCTATTGGAGTGGAAACAGGGATGGCCTTGGCGGATCCGGAATCTTGTTGGCGGAGAAGTGGGTGGATAAAGTCTTCGAGGTCCAACGTATCTCGGACAGAATCATCCTCCTCAAGCTTGTCGTCGGCAAGGTGGTTTGCACCTTTATCTCAGTGTATGCACCGCAGGTCGGTTTGTCGGAGTTGCATAAAGAATGTCTCTACGATCAACTGCAAAGTGTGGTCTCCAAGATCCCAGCTTTGGAGGTGCTATTCCCTTTGGGGGACTGGAATGGAGATGTTGGCACAGAGGGCCGTGGTTACGAAGAAGTACATTGCAACAAAGGTTACAGCGTTAGAAATGCGGATGACGAAAGATTGTTGGAGTTCGCTTTAGTGAATGATTTAGTGGTTGGTAACACCCGTTTCAAGAAAAGAGAATCTCACCTGGTGACATACCGCTCGGGGCATCACAGGTCACAGATCGATTACATTCTCTACCGAAAGAATTTCTGCAAGGCAGTTACTGATTTGAAAGTTATCCCATTTGAACAGTGCGCCCAGCAGCACAACCTGGTGGTATGCGACTTCAAAGTCCATGTCCCCTCAGTGAAGAAGCGCAAGTTTATGTCACGTATCCGTACCTGGAAGCTCAAGGACTCTGTGACTAGATATGAGTTCCAGGCAGCCTTCATGGAGAAGGTGGCTGCTGATAGTCCCAGCATTCATGAAGTGGAGGCTGTGTGGTCAAGACTCAAGGTCCCGCTCCTAGAAGCAGCTACAGAGGTGTGCGGCCTTTCCAAAAACCATCAATGGAAGCACAAGACCTGGTGGTGGGATGACTCGGTAGATGACGCAGTGGAGCCTAAGCGGGCCCGTTTCAAAACTTACAAGGCCCTTGAAAGAGCAGGCAAGACAACTGAAGCCAGGGAGGCCAACGCTGTGTACTACGAGGTAAAACGTGTTGCCAAACGGGCCTGGCATGTTAAGTCGGAAGCAGAAAAGGAAATGTTTGCGAACATCTCACCAAATGACGAAAGCATCTACAAACTGGCCAAGCAGATGGTCAGGACCAATCCGGATGTCCTTGGCGATATGTGTGTTAGGAACGACACTGGTGAGCTGTCACTCAGTGATGAGGAAAAGATGAAGGCGTGGGTCGAACACTACTCAGGTCTGCTCAATGTTCAGTTCGACTGGCCGAGTGAACTATTAGCCGATGTCCCCCTTGTGGAGGGTCCTCCTCCGCCTGTCACCACTGAGCTGGTCCGCAAGGCATTTGGGAAGATGAAGAGTGGTAAAGCTGCCGGTCCCTCGGGCATCATTGCGGAGATGTTGAAAGCTGCCGGTGAAGAGTGTGTGGAGCTGGTGCGACTTATGGTGGAAGTAGTCTTCTGTACTGGTGGGATTCCCAAGGACTGGGAAGAGAGCTACATACTGAACCTCTATGAAGGAAAAGGTGACGCTCTCGACCGAAGTAACTACCGTGGCCTCAAGCTCACTGACCAAGTCATGAAGCTGGTGGAGCGTGTGCTTGAGAATTTCATCCGTCAGATGGTGGACATTGACTCGATGCAGTTTGGCTTTGTCCCCGGCTGCAGCACTACAGATTCCATCTTTATTGTGCGCCAGCTCTAGGAGAGGTTCATTGCTGCTAACAGAGCTCTATATCTCGCCTTTGTCAACCTGGAGAAGGCTTTTGACCGAGTCTTCAGGAAAGTACTCTTGGTGGGTCTTACGAGTTCCACATTGGCGTGCCTTGGGAGCTACTCTATGCTGACGATCTGGTGGTTATCTCGGACTCTCTGGAGGACTGCATTGCTAAGCTGAAAGTCTGGAAGGATGGATTTGAAGATAAAGGACTGAGGGTAAACATGAGGAAGACAAAGTTCATGATGTCTGGACTCGGGCTGGATCTACTGCAGAAATCTGGAGCATTCCCTTGTGCTGCGTGTCAGAGTGGGGTTAGTGTCAACTCTATTGTGTGCTCTCAATGAAAACTGTGGGTGCACAAAAAGTGTAGTGGCATACAAGGCAGATTATCAGCCGATCCGGATTATGTGTGTCCTAGGTGCCGTGGTCTGGCGCGCCCGGTGGATGGGAGACCGGTCACTCAGGTGGATCTCGATGGAGCCTCGCTCGATGTCGAAGTCAGTTTCTGCTATCTTGGCGACATGCTGAGAAGGTACGGCTATGTGGAACGCTTGACTTCCTGCATCAACACCGTCAGGAACATGGCGATTCCCAGCTCTAGAAGACGCGGGAGACCACGGAAAACTTGGTCGGAATGTATCAAGAACGATTTGCAATTATGCGACCTGATTAGCATCGATCCGCTGGACAGAGTTGCATGGAGAACGGGTGTAAGACACTCAAGCCACCTGCTGTCTACCCCAGAAGCTGGAAACCCCGCAGCAGTATAATGAAAAAATCTGGATCTTACTAGCCAGGAGATAGTAGTGATAATATGGGCGTCTACCCGACACGCTCTCCTGGTTCCCCGCATTGGGCCCCACGGACCCCCAGAAGCCTTATTTCCTTAATTTAAACAACTAGAATCTCTGTAGCAGAGTCCAGGAAGGGTCGAGAAATGTGGGTCGAATGGTAATCTCCTTACAACCATGAGGTAGTAATAACATGGGGATCAATGAGGATTTTGTAGTTGATATATGAAAAAATTAATACAAAAACTTATATTTTGAAATAAATGCCTCCCTCTAATTAACGTCCCCTTTAATTGACGCCCCCCCCCCCCCCCTCTGGCCTCGAAATTTGAATAACGCCCCGGGCGTTTAATAGAAGATTTACGGTACTCCTTTTCTAGATTTTTTTATAAAAAAATTGTACTTTGTCAAATACTTTTTCTCTTTTCCTGGTGGTAGATCGAATTAAATTTACGGCACCGAATTTGTAAAAAATAGTTTGAAAGTTTTATGCAATGATATATATATATAATAACTTTAATTTAATTATATATATATCATTGGTTTTATGTGCCAAAATTATATCGGTGCCGTAAAAATTTCATAATAAACATAGATCGCGAGACGCGCGTATTAGCTTGTATTTTATACATTTCTTTGAGTCAGGAACATTGTTTTCAATTTATTTGTAATTTTTTCTTGTGTGGAAATATTTTGTTTAATCGGGTGGGGGTAAAAAATTAGTGAAAATCTAAGAAAAATATTGATCAACATTTCTTTTCTTTAATCAATTACAAATATGTTTAGGAGTATAGAGATAGATAGGGAATTGATAGCTTGTTGGTGATGGCTTTTCTCCCCCATCCATAAATCTGGACGTGTGACTGTGTCCAAAATTTTTTTTTTTTAACAAATGTTAATATTTCAATGAAAATATAACTGTGTCCAAAATTCATCTTTTGAGGTACTCTCGTTCTCAAGTCCAGAATAATAGGGGTGGCTGGAATAATCACGGTGGGTGGATTTTTTGCATAAAATAGATAAACAGGGTGCAGACATGATGCCAACTCTCCCGATAGGATATATCCTCTATTAGATACAACATTATTATTCTTTTTTGACTTTAACCCTATTTAAATGAAATTTAGATTAAAATATATATGTACTATACAATGACTGGTTTTAAAATTGTTGTTGGAACTGCTGCATCTGGTCTTTTTCTAGTGTCATCATTGTTATGCTCCAAAGATGAATGGCTCTGGGAAAACATTACAATGCCAGTTATTCAAAATCTTGATGCAGAGAAATCACACTCTTATGCAGTTAAGGCTGCTTCTTGGAGTTTTGTCCCCACATTTAAAACAATGTCAAAAGATAAAATTTTGCTGGTAACTTGAATTGTGTTATAATATATATATACATACTGAAAATCTTCTAATTAACACCCCCTTCTTTTAAAAGCTTCCCTCTGATAAACACCTCCCTTAAGATCACTTTTATTTTATAACCCCATCACCCTTTTGATCACTTCTTCTAATCTACGATAAGCTTCTATATTGGTTGGAAATGATAGACACCATATCTCTTGCGGTAAAAAAAACTATATATATGGAATTTAAGTGTAACGTTATAAGCTTTGCAGAAAGAACTTCAAACAATTCAAAATCTAAGTTAAAAGGATACGAGAATAGTGTCAAAATAAGGATAAATCTAACTTTAACTGTTTTTGTATAAATGCCTCCATCTTTTTAACGCATCTTCCTATTAAATACCCCCGTCAAATCTCGGAATATAAAATAAACGCCCCAGGCTTTTATTTGAGGATTTTCTGTACATTATGTTTGTTTAATACATAAATGTATATATAAAAAGCTAAAGGCTAACCTTTTTTTAACAAAGTTTAAAATTATTGTGATTTGTAATGTGATTTGATAATTTGTAATGTAATGTGTAATGTGATTGTAATGTTTTTTGAGAAAATTTATTCCTAATAATTATCTTTTAGCGTACAAAAGTTTGGGGCCTGCAATTTGATTCACCCATAGGATTAGCTGCTGGCTTTGATAAACATGCTCAGTGTATCAATGGAATGTTTAAAATTGGGTTTGATTTTGTTGAAGTTGGCTCAATAACTCCTAAGTCTCAAGTTGGAAATTCTAAACCTAGAGTGTTCCGATTGATGGAGGATGAAGCAGTTATTAATCGGTAAGTAATGAAGTCATGTCTATAATCATTTTAATATTTATTTCCAGTTCAACAATAGATGTTGTAGATTATTCAGATATATATATAAACCCAGGTGGAAGTTGCACCTCTTACTTCTATGATAAAGAATAACTGAGGAAGCTTGTTATATGTATATTGTCCTTGAAAATTGCAAGCATCACATGAAAAATATACTGCTTTTATTTGAATGCTGCAAATGAAGATAATGATTTGATTGAAGATGCTTAAAAAATCTAAGATAGCACTTTTGGACTTTGTCTGGTTTTCTCAGATAATGGGTCTTAAAACACATTTAAGAAAAGAAAATAGCTTAACTTAACAGCTTAACAAGTCTGTGATGAACGGCTTCATGACTTGTGATTGTAAATGCATTTCCTATTCCTAAAAAATTATCTGCATTAGCTGTTTTTATATTTATATTGTTAAAATACAATATCTATATATTATATCTATGTTGTTTACTGGTAAGATTTTGGTTTAGTTATGGTTTCAACAGTTATGGTGCAGACTATGCCCGACAAAACCTTTACGACTATTACTATAATCGGCAGATGAACGGAATTGTGGGAGTAAACCTTGGGAAGAACAAAGAAACTAAAGATGCTGCCACTGATTACATTAATAATCTATCAATGTTAGGTGATTGTGCAGATTACATTGTCATTAATATATCTTCTCCAAACACGCCTGGTCTACGTAGCATGCAAGGAAGAGAGAAGCTAAAGGATCTGTTAACTAGAGTAAAGACTTTTTGTTTTATCCTAATGTCTTCTTGTTATATAAATTTTAAGCAGACTTTTTTAGTTATTTAATGGTTGTAGTAACCATAGTATAAGCTATGTAGTTTACCAGCTCTACAGATCGATTTTTTTAATTTAGCATACAAATGTTTGTCCTGGATAAACAATCCAAGAAATACAATGAGATAGGATAGGTGTAAGGATCAAATATGTTTTATTGAGCTTTGGTAGGAGTAATTAACTTTCAAAACATTTCCAGAAATTTTTCCAAGTTAGTAGTAAGTAGTTGCTGAATTTCCTCAGACTTTTCCAAAATCCTTCAAAAAAGGACAGAGCAACGGTTTTGTTTGCTGAGGGAGTCCAGTAAACTAAGGCTCCTCACATAGTTCACATAGACAGTCCATTTATATAGGTCACGTTTAACCCTTTAAGGTATAACACTCTCATTTTGAGATTAAAATTAACACTGGTGTTAAGCTTTCCCTCTATCAGTGAAATATATGAAAATGAATAGTATGTTTCCTTCGAATACACCCCCAGTTTGATCATAGTTGAGCTTACTTTTGATGCTAATATCTCACTGGAAACTAAATGAGATTAAATTTCTTTGTAATTAATTATGATGAAATGACTTTTGTGTGCAGGTACATGCTGCACATGCGAGATTGAACACCCAACCACCTCTTTTAATCAAAGTGGCGCCCGATCTTACACAAAAAGATAAAGAAGATATCTGTGCTGTTATTACTGATCCAAAGGTGAGGACATGTTTTATAACTTCCGAAGAGGGAGCTTTATCTCTAGAAGTCCTTCAAGTAAACTCATTGAATTACCCATAATTACTCATTGAATTACCCATAAAATATCAATAAAAAATCGTTGTTTCAATATAAAGTAAAGAACAATATTAATAAATAATAGGATAATAGTAGTTATGTTAAAGTTCAAAAGATTTTCGTTGTAAAAAACAGTAAAAACCTTTCTAAATATATTTCCTGCAGACATCAGTGGACGGTCTTATTGTTTCAAACACCACAATACAACGACCGTCGTCACTGCAAAGCCCTCTCATGAATGAATCAGGTGGTCTTAGCGGGATGCCATTGAAGGATATCTCCACTCGATGCATAGAAGATATGTACCGTTTAACTGAAGGTGGGTTTGCAAACTTCGTACAAATAATTTAATGTAAAAAACAATTTATTTCAAGGTTGCAAATTTAAGTCAAAAAAACTTTACACCGTTTATATGTTTTCCACGGCCTTTGTCCCAAAGTCGGTTGTGAAAGAAATGGCCCCAGTGTTGACATTAATTAAATACAGTTATATTAGGTATCGATGGAAAGAAAATCCCAAAAGGATTTATAATTGTTTTACAAATATGTTCTAAAAACGCCCGTTCTGTTTGAAAATTAAGGATGTTGTAAACAAAGCAAACATTAGAAATTCAAATAGGGTGCAGTCCTTGCTATGAATTTTCCTTTTTCACTAATGTTTTCATTTTTCACCAGGAAAGATTCCCATTATCGGAGTTGGTGGTGTTGGGTCTGGTTCTGACGCATACGAGAAAATACGTCACGGAGCGTCATTGGTTCAACTCTACTCGGCTCTCGTATTTCACGGACCCCCGATTGTTACTAAAATTAAAAAAGAGCTAGCCGAGTTGTTAAGGTGAACTTGGCGAGAATTTTTAAAAATTACCAGTCAGCAATGTGTAATAAACATTTAGAATAACATTGTTATCTTTCAATATCTGATGAATGAAACGAATGTTTCATATTTTGAAAGAGAAATTTATGTTATTCTTAAAGGTTGAATGAAAACTGCTATTAATAATTTTCAGGAACGACGGGTTCAGTTCTGTGGAAGATGCGGTTGGTTGTGACGTCACGTTGAAGACTTGAAACTGGATAATTCAAGGCTCGGATTCTTCCGCTTATTACAAGAATTATTCATTGTTTCATGTTTCATATAAGAAGATTTTATAATGAATCTCCTTGCGTTATAGTGACTTCTTACAGTTTATTTAGAGCAAGATATTTATTTAGAAATTGCAAAAAAGCTGATTAGCGCTTGCACCTCCCCTTGTCTGCTAAAACGGGTTGGTAAGCGATTCCTAGCTTGACTTGAGAATGTCCAAAGCAACAACACGTGGATTTGCTGGATAATAATAGATCAATATTGAAGACGGATGAGTTTAGAGCTGATGATCTATGTAAGGTGCTTCATAAAGGATGACGTCATTATTTACCATACGTTAGTGTTGATGTAAAAGATTTCAAAAGATTTCAAGCTGAATTATGGGTAGTGATATATTCCAAGAGCTAAAAGAATACAAACTCTGGCGAGAATTAACAATATATAGCTAATAAGACATACGCAGTACCAATGACATAGTGTACGTAGCTAACTTGCGCGAAAAAAAGTGAAGCCTGGAGAGTTAGAGTAGAAATTGAAAGCCATTATTAGAAGTATCATTACTTGAATTACTTGAAAAATCTTATGTAAACTTATTTTTATATTGCCTCCTTTTCTCAAGTTAATTTAAATAAATGCATCCTTTGTAAAGCATATGTCGAGTCGTTGAACCAGGCTAGTATTAACTGGCTTCCAGTCCGAATAACCAAATTTTCAATAGAACTTAAGCAGAAGTGGGAAAAAATTGGCTGAAAATGTGTAAATGCGGATGCTATATGGGGGGGGGGGGCGTCCACAAAGAATAATTTTGTAAGATATCTTTAATACACAAAAAGGCCCGCAATCTTCACTTTATAGCCTGTACCAGATCTGCGAATTATCGTATTTCTTCTTTTATACGCGGCCTACCAATAAACACTCCTTCAAAGTTAATGGAGCGAATGAGTCAGCGACGACATTGATTAGTCCTAATAGGATACCAGAGAAGGAAAATAAAAAGGGTTATTGAATTTGTTGGTCCGTATTCCGGAGCGAAGTAACGTACACAAGTCCGATAGCGAAAAAAATTTCTTTGGATTATATATACCAAACCCTAAAAACGTCAAATCTTCTGACAAGTTTCCAGGTCTTTGAAAAATAATGCCACTCGATAAACTGGTCCCAGAAAGTGATTATGTACACATGCTATACGATTTGTATTTTCTAAGTGTGCAAAAGGATCTAGGCAAACGAATCTGCGGATTCACGTTTATTTTCTTAGTATGGCTGCTTTTACACGTCACACTAAAGGTGATGGATGCCCTGAAAATACAATGGCAGTTTGGAAAGAGATAGCGTGAAAAAAGCGGAGGCGAGGGGTCAAATTTTCAGCACTTTTTGTGGACGTCATAAATGTAGGGCCCCTTATGCGTGCATCACTACATTAATTCCCAAAAGTTTCGGCGGATAAAGATTCGGCCAATTCGGTAAGTAATGTTTTGTGTCTATAATTCAATCAAGATCAGCGAATGTATCTTCCGATGGTAGTTCCATGACCAAGACATCTTTTATTCCCGCCATTTCAAATCCTTTGATAATTGTGTCAGAGCTATTTCTAAGGTGATTGTAAAGACCTAGCCGCCATCTGGCGTGAATCGGTTTGATAATCGAAAGCTTCAACGGCTCATTCACGTTATAGGCACTACTCCCACTATGGATTTGGTCGGTGACTTGTCGCGCGTACCAGCATTCGAATTTGCTCTTAAGAAACTCTTTCGCGTGACCATTGACGTTTACACCCAAAGGCTGAAAATGATCTGTCATATTATTAGGGACATGTACGATCACGCAATCATTCTCCTCGATTAACTTGGTAACTTGTTCCATGACTTGGCCTTTGAAGACATCAAAAATCAGCATCAACTTTTTTTCTTCCCTATAGTTTCCCTTCCTGAGTTACGGGAAAACCACTATTACCAAATGCTCGATTATCTTTTCTTCGTTGCTCCAATGGTTTGCAGTGTATGTGACACTGCTGACACGATGATAGTGGCCTGACATGGTGATAGTGAAAGTACCAGTTATTTGCTTTTTCTTTCCCTAAGCGGAACGTTAGAAGCGCCATTATTATAATATATCATATTGTAAGCTGAAGTAACCTTTGTATTCATATTTATTTGCCATTGTTATTATAAACAAAACAAAAAATTTGTCGATTTATAATTAGATTCATAATCTAAATTAAATTTCCTTTCCGACGGTATATATATATAATGATAAGGTTTGGAAAACAACTTTTAAAGCAAAATTTTGATGACGTGTTTTGCTCACTTTGAGCATGAATAACTCTTCACATGTTGATTTTTACGATATGAGGTAATTCTTCTTTGGAATCTACATCGAATTTCTTTTCCAACGGTATATAATATGATAAGGTTTGGAAAAGACGATTTCAAGCAAAACTTTGATGACATCATTTTGCTTGCTTTGGCCACCAATAACTCTTTATTGGTTGAATTTTACAATATGAGGTAATTCTTCTTTGGAATCTACATCGAATTTCTTTTCCAACGGTATATAATATGTTGAGATTTGAGAAAGTTGATTTCCCAGCAAAAAAGTGTTGACGTCAGCGATCACGTGACTTTTGGGTGTGTCTTCCATCCTAAATTTGTTATATATATCATGATAGACATTTGTACCAAGTTTCATGCCTTCTTCGTCATTTGAACTATTGTTATGCTAATAGACCTAAACTAGTAGGCCTGTTAGTTGGTATCGCCTTGGGCACCCTATTTACTGGTGTAAAAAATGGTCATTTGTCTTAATAGTTGCGAGGCAAGTGTAATAATTCCCATTGGATTCGGATGTTAAAGTTTGTTTTTTTTTCAGAAAGTTTAGTGTATAAATTTTCCAGCAAAATTGTATGCCAATTTGTTCGACTAACGCCTCATTGATACAACTTTTGCTTATTGTCAGTGGTCAAATTGAAATGAACCCTCGCTAACACAAGTTTATTATGTTGCAGGTGCGGTCTAGCTAATGTTCATTCTTCTGTGTTCAACAGTATTAATACATGTAGCTCTCTAAGCTCGACACCACCTACATTAAATGCTAAACCAAATCAGTTAAAAGTCTTCGTTGTCAATTTTCAGAGTACTTTGGGAAACAAAGAAGAAATCGAGAATGTTTTATCTACTAACAACATTGACGTATGTTCTGAAAGACATTTAGACCCATGTATTAAAGAAAGCGAATTTTTACCTCCTACCCACACCAGTTAAGAAACGATCGAAACGAAAGGTGGGATTATTATTATTATCAAAAAAGAGATTATTATTTATTTTATTTTTTTATATAAACATGTACATCAACATTATATATGGTACAATCACAATATAAACTCTTATGCATCAATCATTATGCAATCAGAATGCATCAAAGCCGGATAAATTTTGGAAATCTGTGAAAGAAATATTTCCTACAAAGTCAAAAGGACACAAACAACCTTCTTCTTTCGTCATTAATGGCAAGAAAACAACCGACAGTAGCGTTATCGTTAATGGTTTCTGCAAATTTTTGTCAACGATTGCTAATAAGTTAAAGTCAGCTGCATTTCCATTGACTGATTTCGTATGGGGACATAGACCATTCATTCCATCGAGACTTGAACCAAGTAAATGCTTCAAATTTTCACCCGTTAATTCGAGAGAGGTGCTGTCATACTTACGAAAACTGAAAAGAAATAAAGCTGTGGGAGTCGACAACCTTCCACCTGGCTTCTTAAAAGACGTGGCGTATCCTATAGCTGCTCCGTTAACTCATATAATCAACTTATCACTGAAGACAGGTGTAGTTCCGAATGACTTTAAAATTGCAAAACTCACTCCGTTGTATAAATCTGGTGCTAGTGATAATTTAGAAAATTATCGACCGATTAGTGTACTACCCATAGTTTCGAAAATACTTGAAAAATGTGTACATATGCAAGTCATGGAGTATTTAGAAAATAACAAATTGCTTTCTATATACCAGTTTGGATTCCGAAAACAGCGATCAACTGAACTTGCAGCTACTATTTTTACAGATCATATTCGTAAAGGCATGGATGATGGTAAATATACAGGTGCAATTTACATCGACCTCAGCAAGGCTTTCGACACAATTAGTCATGCTTCCATCCTGAATAAATTGCCAAATCTTGGTATCACTGGAACTTCTTACGAATGGTTCTCGAGTTACTTGTTCTGTCGACAACAAAAAGTAATGTTGAATAATGTATTTTCCGATTCTCAACCAGTTTTTTGCGGTGTACCACAGGGGTCTATTTTGGGACCTCTTCTCTTCCTGCTACGTTTTAATGACTCTTCAAATTGTCTTATGCATTGCAATATTGTAGAGTATGCAGATGACACAGTACTGTTTATTTCGCACCGCAACATTCAAACCATTGAGAAACTTCTCAATGAAGACTTTGCAAACATATGCATCTGGCTTAAGGAGAATGAACTTGTAATTAACCCCAAACGAGGAAAAACAAAATTCATGGTATTTGGAACTGGTAAACGACTACACTGCTTGGCGAATCAACCTATGAATATTAAATACAACTACACTACAATCAATTACACAACGTCATACAAGTATCTTGGCTTACACCTCAATAATACGTTGAATATGTCAGAGCATATCGCTATGACTTTGAAGAAATCGGCAAGTCGTGTTAGATTATTAGAAGGATATTTCATAGATTCGCATACCGCTAGTTTAATCTACAGCTCGATGATTGTACCGCTACTTACATACTGCCCACTTATAACGTCGTGTATGAGCAACACTCTTCATTTGAACATGACGAATTTAGAATCAAGGGCACTACGTATAATTTCCGATAACACAATATCTATTCCTAAAATCTCGGTTGTTCTTCGAAAAAGATGCTGCACATTCGTATTCAAGTGCCTCCATGACGAAGTATGTGAAAATTTCACTAATTATTTCAAGGTTGTTTCTGGTAGAATCGAAACACGTAATCGAGGAATATCTGTCAATCTACCAAAAGTAAAACTGGAAGTAGCAAAGAAAGGTTTTTATTTTATGGGCGGGAAATATTTCAACGAATTACCTTATAATATACGCACTGCAGATACCTTGCTTATTTTCAAAAATAGACTTAAAGATTATTTAGTTTAGCCTTTTTATTTATTCTTTTTATCAATGTGCCTATCCATGGGTTTTGTAGCACTACTTAATCGTTTTCCTACCTACCTTTTCTTCCTATAGCCTATATTTTATCCAACAGGTTTGATATCCGTTCTTCGTATGTTACAACAAAGTTAGCCTTCTCATGAATTTATTTGTTTATATTTGATTTGTATGTATATATATATATATATAGCTATAATTTTTAACTAATTTTTACTGACATTTTATCAAAACAGGACTCCATTGACAACAGTATTTTCATTTTATATGTATATAACTGACGGATTATCCTGTATAAATATTCGTGAATAATAATAATAATAATAATAATATAATTCACTCTCTCATAAACAAAATAACCATTCACACTACGTCACACGAGATATAAAACTACCGGTATTAAAAATTATATAAAACAAAACGAAATAAAATTTATTTACCGCGAGAACTAAGTCGTATCTCGGATGTTTGATGTAATGTTCGCGAGTTCAATGTCAGTTAGTCGTGGATTTCTCCTGGCTGACCTAGAGCCACGAACACATAGCAACATTGATCGTAGCAGATACAACGAAACCTTCGTTCTTATAAATTTTGTTGTTGTTGCCACAGACATTTCTTTTTTCCGAATTCCTTTTAAACAGGCGTTTGTAGAAATAAATAAAAAGAGATTATTTGCTAACAAATTACTAAATCGAAAACATCCGAACTCATAACAATAAAAATCCAGCCTTGTGGCAAACCTGTTGTACTTATTTTGCTATACCGACCAAGTAGTTCTCTTGAATACGCCGAACACTGAACATAAAATATCGAAAAAACCATAGTCCGTAAAACAAACCTACTTCCTGATATCAAATGGTCTGACGATCTATTAAAAGCCATCAATACACAAAAGATATAAACAAATTATTTATCCAATCTTTTGGTAATTGCAATCTGGAGCAAATTGTTGATTTCCCAATGAGAGGTATAAATACCCTAAATATACTTGCAAAAAACCGCCCAACTTGCAAACACATGTCATCCATATCCAGGTTTAGGTGAGCACACAAGTGCTGTTGTTGCCGATATTGATTGCATGCCCCGTAAAGTTAAACCAACCAAGCGTATAGTGTATATTTGGAATAGGGCAGATATTATTGGATTACGTAAATGTGTCGCTTTGCAAATTAACAACTTGGTGCAAAATAGCTCAAAACGTAAACCTATTGAACAATTGTGATCAAAATTTAAAAGTATTGTTGACACATCTATGATCTATGTTCCAAAATAACTATCTTCTAACAGATACACCCAAACATGGTTCAACCGAAGCTGTAAAAATATTGTAAGAAAAAAGAAGCGCCCCTACAATAAGGCGAAACGAAACAATTTAAAATCGGACTGGGATCAATTTAATGAACTATCTAGAAAATCTAGATTAGCATGCCGATCAACGAATTTGTCAGAGAAACCATATCGCCTACAGGTACAAAGTTCAATCCAAAAAGATTGTTCTCGTACATTAAATCGAAAAAGAGCAACAACTTGGGAGTAGCACTTCTACAAGATAGATGACTCACCTACAATGTCGATAAGGAAAAAGCTAACATCCTAAACAACCAATTCTCTAGTGTATTTTCAAAAGACGACAACACTGCACCAACTATGAGATCCATTCCACGTATTACAATGCCTAACATTAAAGTTAAACAAGAAGGTGTAACTAAGTTACTAAAAGAACTCAATCCACATAAAGCGTGTGGACCGGATAAGATACACAAGCACGATTTTTGAAAGAAACAGCAAATGAAGTTTCTGCCGATTTAACATTGATTTTCAACGCTTCGATACATCAGTCCAAGATTCCCAACCATTGGAGAGAAGCAATAGTATCTCCAATATTCAAGGCAGGTAAATCGGAAGCAAAGCCGCTAACTATCTGTAACATCCGTTGTCAAAAAGCTTGAATACATTATCCATAGTAACATTATTAAACACCTTCAAAACCACAAGGTGTTATCAAACCCCTTCAACACGGTTTTCGAAAACAACGCTCATGTGAGACAGAACTTATATTAACTTAGCGAGAGGTTTCTGTCAAAGCGAGAGGTTTCTGGTAAGCAGGTCAATTAGCATTTTTTGACGTAAGGGTTTTTAACTCAATGGCTAAGCGGTATGCAAACCAGACCTTGACAAGGCTTATGACATCAATGAGAGAGAGAAGAAACGTGTATACAATGAGCGGGTGATGCGTGTAGAACATGGAACGTTCACGCCCCTAATTTTCTCGGCAACAAGAGGCATGGGACAAGAGGCGTCAAAGTTTTACTGTCATCTCGCTGAGATCATTGCTGAAGAACGTAAACTCGATTACGCCAAGACCATCACGTGGCAAAGGAGGAAATTGTCTTTTTCTCTATTAAACTCAATTGGGATCTGCTTGCGAGGCAGTCGTTCCCCATTCCATAAGAACAACAGTGATCTAACAAAGTCAGTAGTTGACCCTGACCCGGAGGCCAACGAAACGAAATCGTTGATATCCGATAACTAAAAAAATTAAGAACCAAGTGACATCGTATTGTTAGTAGTTTGTTTTATTTTATGTAGAATATGTATTTGGCGTACGGGACTGCATCCGGTTTAAAAAAATTTTTGTTGTAAAAAATATATTTGCGGCTAACCGCGAAAAGGTCTATTACTTATACAGTATACTCTCGTTAAGTGGGACCCTGGATAAGTAGGACGCCCGCTATATAGTACACCTTTTCTCCGTCCCTTGAACTTCCTTACCCTTTTCAAGCAAAAAAACTTCGCTTAAGTGAAACCCCGGATAAGTAGGACGTCCGCTAAGTAGTACATTTTTTCTCGGTCCCTTGAAGTAAAAACTTCGCTTAAGTGGGACATTCAATTGAATGACTTCATATTTTTCCGAGACTGAAGACATTGCAATGATTCGAAAGAAATTTTTTGTAAACAAAGCAAACTTTTCTCGAGTTCTTTTCGTGAGAGTGCAGTCATGTTGCAGCTGGGGCAAAAAAGGAAGCTGAGCTCTACACCAATGACAGAAAAGTATCGCATTCTTAAGCAAATTGACAGTGGCAAAAGTCTATCAATTGTCGCTTGGGATCATAAAATAGCAAAACAGACCATTTCAAATTGGCTGAAAAAGAAAAAACAAATCTACGAGTCGGTTGATTCAAATTTATCAACGAAAAGAAGGCATAGATTCAGAACATCTACGTACGAACACCTCGACGAAGCTTGCTACAAATTGCTCGTAAATGCAAAGGCTTAGAACATCCCTGTGTCAGCCTCTGTTTTGAAAACAAAAGCTTTGTTTTTTGGAAAGGAGATGGAGTTGGCAGACTTAAGTGCGTCAGACGGCTGGCTGGATCGTTGGAAAAAAAGAAAAAACGTTTCATTTAGAACAATCAGGTACTTTTAAATACATTTCATAAATAAATACATTTGCTTAATATATCAATATGCTCTTTCTATCCTTTAAACATTAACATACATGGGACTTTCATGCCTCTCTTGTCTCCTTGGTTTACTGCTTTTCCCGTCACGCAAACCGTACATCCATGATATTCACTGGCTTGTAGAAAATAGAAAATTGTTTTTGCGAATCTTCCATTTTTTCCTTTCATTAAATGACCAACAATAGGCTTTTTCTGTCCATGAACAGAAACAGCAAATTTGTTCTTTTTGTTATGTGGTTCCATACAGGCATTTAAAATTTAATTTTCCTTTAGTGTCCAAATCTTTTTGTATTCGTGGAAACCCATCACAAATGATTGTAATTTAATTTCTCTTTCACAAATAATTGAGATTAGCGTATCATATGATAGATCTTCCATGCTGTCTTCCACTTGTTTGTGAGAGAGGAAAAGAGAAAGAAAAAATTTGCGTGCATTGCAAAAATCTTTTTGAAAACATTCGAATGGCATTCGAATCTTTATTTTAAATGGACGAATACAATACATTTTAGAGCTGCAAGGAATTAAAAGCATACAGTAAACTCCTCTTATCATCTGTTTTTTTTAGGTGAAGGAAAGGATGTCACGGATGAAATAACCGACCCTTGGAAAGAAACCACGCTCATGACGATTCTGAACAATTATGCGGCGACATTTACAAAAAATCTCTCGATAACTGAGACAAATTGAGCTATTTGATGAAAATCCTACTTATGAGGAGACTCGCTTAAATAGGACGCCCGCTAAGTAGTACATTTTTCCTCCGTCCCTTGAGTGTCCCACTTAACGAGAGTATACTGTATTAACTTTGAACGATCTCACAAGATCCTTAAACGATGCGAAACAAGTTGATACCATACTGCTTGACTTTTCCAAAACGTTTGACAAAATGGACCACAAGACGTTGCTGCTGAATCTCGATCATTACGGAATTCGAGAAAATTTCTTACACGAACGGACTCGTGGGTAGCGATAAACGGTCACGGTTCTTCTGCCGCACCAGTTCGCAGAGTACCGTTTTAGGCCCACTCTTATTTTTAGTGTATATAAACGATCTCCCCGATTACTTCACTACTGATAGTATCCGTATATTTGTTGATGACACTTACATTTACCGTGAAAGTAATTCCCCAGAATATATTGTATCCGTGCGGAACGATCTTGACAAGTTAGTATCTTGGGAGAAAGAATGGTCAATGGAGTTTCACCCCGACAAATGTAAGCTACTTAGAGTAACCAACAAACGTAAATCATTTGATGGTGACTACCAGATGCATGGTATCCAACTCAAAAGCGTCGACCAAGCTAAGTACTTGGGAGTCGTTTTACAAAACAAAAAAAGAAAAACTTAAAAAGTTTTAAAAAACTGCCAGTCAAACTAAAAAGACGAATCAGACAAGAGCGTTCCTACAACGAAATCTCAGAAGCTGTCCAGGTAAAACAAAAAGTCAATGCTATCAGACTTACGTACGCCCAATCGTCGAGTATGCTTCTTCCGTTTGGGATCCAGTAGTGGAGGAGAACTTGCATTTACGTCGTCAGCTTGAAATGATGCAGAGACAGGGAGCACGTTTTGTTTTCTCTGATTGGCATCAGCTAAGTAGTCCAACAGAGATGATCGCTAACCTTAAATGACAGTCCCTAGAAACCGTAGGCTAGTTGCACGATTGAAGTTTCTTCATAAATCCGCCCACAACAGAATTTATGGGAGACTTTTAGTTTGCAAAAACTCTTTTTTGCCAGCTATTATTATTATTATTATTAAAACTTTATTTATACAGGTTGATTCTAACCAACAAATGAATAAAATGTTGCTATCACAAGAGGACCTGTTGTAAAATAAAAAATAAAAAACCTAAGATATATATATAAAAACTTTTAAAATCACTGGAAAAGAAGGTTACAAATTGAATATATAGCAAAATAAAAAATAATTGAAAATAGCAAAGAGAAGAGAAGTAGAAGGTAAAAAAGGTTAGTAAGAAAGATAAAAAGATTAGTACCAAACGAAATATATTTATAAATGAAGGAAAATAGGCAAGATATTAGAAATTATTATTAAAAAACTTAGAAATCAAAATCTCTTATTTTTCGTTTAAAATTAATAAGCGATGTCTCACCAGCAATGCATGTTGGGACTTCGTTGAACACCTTTGAGCCAACAAATTCGAACGTTTTCCGACCATTTTCTGTCTTAACTTTAGGCAATTTCAGTTTTTTGTTGTTTCCACGTGTATTGTGTCCATGGGCTATTCTTTCGAATGAAGTTCTAAGTTCAGGTCCTACCCATTAATGCATTTGTAAACCTCGACAGCGCAGAGTTGTGAACGAAGGGTCTTGATCGTTTTCCAATGGTCAGTGATTGAAGAATAGTTGATGATGACTTTGGCTCTATCTTGAATATATTGGTATTTCTTTGCATGCGATTCAGCCATGTTGAGGAAGACGTTGTTGCAATAAAACATTATTGGTCGTATCATTGTTTGGTAGATTAAAGCTGCTGTTCGCGGGGAAATCCTGTGCCGTATTCGTTTAAGCAATTTGATTCTGCCAGATAATCGTTTGTAGATGGAATTATGGTGTTCAATGAGGTTCAATTTATTGTCAAGGTTTACACCGAGATATTTGTAGCACTGTGTCTGATGTATCTTAGTCCCTTTTATGTAACAGTTGACAACATTTTCGGAAGCAAGTTTCTTAGAGGTACCGTAAAGAACGAGTTCAGTTTTACCTTTCTTTAGGTTAATCACTAGGTTGTTTTCGTCAAGCCATTGGCTTAGGGATTGAAGGTCTTTGTTCAGGTCATCCTTGATTGAATTGGTTGATTTGTTGCTGGTAAAGATAACTGTGTCATCAGCGTAGAGTATGACGTTGCAGGTGTTGATAGCTGAGGTGATGTCATTCATTAACAGAATAAAGAAAAGTGGCCCCAGAATTGAACCCTGAGGTACACCACATGTAATCGTTTCATATTCTGAAAATGTTCCGTCATAGTTGACAAAGTGTTTTCTGTTAAATAAATAACTAGCAACCCAGTCCAATTCGTTGTTCTTTATACCGCATAATGGAAGTTTGGAGATAAGCCTTCCGTGATCAATGGTATCGAAAGCCTTTCGTAGGTCAACGTAAACAGCCCCTGTATACATTCCATTGTCCATTGCAGATCTTATGTGATCAATGAAGTACGTTACTGCATGATTGGTTGAAGATTTTCTCCTGAAACCGAACTGGTTATTTGCAAGAATGTGATTGTTCTCGAGATAGTTGTAGAGTTGCTCATGAACGATTTTTTCAAATATTTTCGAGAACACAGGCAAAACTGATATTGGTCTATAATTGTCATGCTCACATTTACTGTTTCCTTTATATAACGGAGTTATTTTAGCAATTTTTTCACATTCTGGGAAAGATGCATTTTTCATGAAAAGGTTTATAAGATACGTTAGGTGTGGAGCAATCACATCAGCACCGTCTTTAACAGCTGAAACCGGAATGTTGTCGTATCCAGCTGCAGCGGAACGTTTTAGGTTTTTTATAACTTTAAGCACCTTGGCTACAGTGAAAGATTTGAAATTGAATGTTTTGGAGCTTGTCTGAGAAGGTATTGAATGATTATGATACTTCCAAAAAATATTTGTAAAAATGCTTGTAGAACTATGTTGTAATTTCTTTGCCACGTTGGTAAAGAACTTGCAAAAGTTGTTTGCGATGGCCTTTTTGTCAGTTGTTTTCGATTTTCCATCATTAAAAACTGTGTTTGTGGACGAGTTTGTTTCTTTGACAGGAAAACATTTTTTGATACTATTCCAAAATTGTTTAGGGTGGTGAATGTTTTCTCGAAAGTTTTCTCTCGAGTGATTTGCTTTGCTTTTACGAATAGCAATGTTAGTTCTATTTCTCAATCCGCGGTAGATTTGCCAGTCGTATTCATTGTTAGACTTTTTTGCCTTATTTAGAGCGTTGTTACGGTCTCTCATCAGCTTGCGTATGGTATTCGTCAACCATGGACAGTCTCTCCCTCGCACAGTTTTTTCTATAAGCGGTATATGGTTATTTACTGTATTGGTAATTATACTTTTAAAATTGTTCCAAGCAGTTTGTGTACTGTCAGATGTGTAGATCAAAGCCCAGTTGCTTTGAACGAGATCTGATTTATATTTCCCTGGATCATAGTCTTTAAAATTTCTTGTAATGATTTTTTTCGGCTGGAATCTAGTATGATTTTGTTTACGAATGATTGCGACAGTATCGTGATCTGATATGGAGCTTGCTATAACGATGTGATGTTTTACGTTTTGTTCTTTGTTGGTAGCAATTATATCGATTAAAGTTTTTGAAGTTTTTGTTATACGCGTTGAGGATTTAATTATCTGCTTTAGGCCATTAAGCTTTATTATAGTTTTCAAGTTTTTATGATCTTCTTTTTTATTGTAATCACAATTCATGTCCCCAGAGACTATTACTTCGCGTCCATCAATTAATGATTCACTTAGCATTTTGTCAAATTTTGATAAGAAATTTACCGTTCTATGATTTGACGAATCAGGGGGTCGGTACACAACAAATATTAGGAAAGATTTCGACTTTTTAACTGGAATTTCAATGCATAGAGTTTCAAGATCTTCACTTTCTAAATCCTCTCTTCTGATATAATCAATATCCTGTCGAATGTAACATCCAACTCCGCCACCACGTCCAGTTTTCTTGTCTCTCCTTTCGAATGTGTACCCGTCTATGTGTACCTCACTGTCTGTTAGTGTGTTGTTCAAGTGTGTTTCAGAAATTCCGAAAACCTGAATATTTTTGCGACACTCATCTATCATAATCTGAAGTTTCTCAAAGTTTTTTATTAGGCCGTTGGTGTTCTGGTGGAAAATAAAAAATCCTCTCTGCCTAATAAACTTCTGTAGATTCGGATGTAAACTTTCTCGAGCTACATCAGGTTCGGTTTGTTTACATTGGGAACAGTAGAATATTTCTCCGTTCTCTACAAGACAGTCTGTCAGACATTTCAGATGGTGCGTCTTTTGACATGCATAACATTTTTCCTGTGTTTGATTTTTACAAACAGTCTTTTGACATCCACAACAAGAAGTTGGACCAGGATTAAGCTCAATGTCTCCACTTAAAATCAGTATAAAACACATTAGCGAAATATTTTTCAAAGTTATGACTCTCATATTATGTTTATAAACCCATAATGACGAGTAATAAAACGAATCGACAGGTATATCAGGAGAGAGATTGTGATATATACCTTCTGAAGTAAGTGCCAATGAATCTGCATTACATAAAGTTAGCTTTTTCACGCAAAAAGTAACATATAACATCAAAACAAATTTCAAGAACGCAAACACGTCCGTCTTTATGGCTGCCATTTTTAATTGTCTGCTGTCCCCACTTGGAAATAGACTTCCAGTGGAACTTCTAAAGGAAGAAGATATCGACCTTTTTACAAATAATGTCTCAAATATTTTATTTTCTTAGTTCAAACCTTAGTTTAAATTATATGCCGAATTCGATATATTAATCAATTTGTTTTTCATATATGATATGATATGGTTCCCTTACTATTGTGTATTTTACGGACCAGAATCGTAACGTGAAGAAACTTTGCATGTATCTAATCAACTATGTAACATCGTTTTTACAATGATCGTCCTATGATAAAACTGTTTAGTCATTTTCATTGTCTCAAAGGTCTTATGTCCTTTAGTATCATTCCCGCGTTCTACGCGTCGGCACATTTCAATGCAAAGAATTCTGTTTTTCTTGCAGTCTGTGGCATTGTCCATCATATCAACAATTCGAACCAATACATTCGGTGAATCGATTATGAGCGATCTACTTTAAAGTTTTACCCAACAAGTTAGGTGGTATTGGATGTCGTTTGCGTCTACACGCTTTTTTATAAGAATGTCCAGGATGAATTTGGCCAAAAAGTTAAGAATGTGCTAAGAATTTATTTTGTAAGAAAAAAGCACGTGCAATTGGAAAACTTATCTTTTTCATGTAAGTACTATTTTCTGTCATTATAACTGACATTATATCTTATTATGTATTTTTTTCTTTTCAACTTATTTGGAGAAATATTCATTGCGATGGAGATCCGCGAAAAGAAAACACAAAAGTTACGAAAAAGAAGACTTAGACTTACTTGGTATAGCCTTAAGAATGTACTTAAGAATATAGTAGGATGATTTCGACTAAAAAGTTAAGAATATCCATCATGAAACGAACAAACACCATTCTTATAAAAAGAAAAGCGTGTATCGGATCAAATATATTATTAAAACGTATTTTTCATTTAGTGTCGCCTGTTGCTATAGCTTCATCATTCAATTTAGTTCTCATACTACTCAGTTCTAATTAATGAAATACGACTGTCGGCTTTGCTTGTTGCCAAATAATATATACATAAAGAATTGTCATGTGGTATAGTTTATCATTCTCGTTGTACTTGCTCCATTTAACATCTCACCAATGATTTCATCTTGTCTTGGTCTCCTCAATTTTTCTCCTGTGACATTACCAAAATTCGTGCAGCCATTTTTGTAAATAATACACTTGCTTTGAGCCAGCTTTTACTTTTTCACATTCTATGCACTGACAAATTTCTTCTCCAGTTTCAACATTAGGTTCATATGTTTCACTCTCATTCTCTGACTGGCACTGATATATAAAGATTTGACATGCATGAACTTTTTCGCCCCCTTCGTAATGAGAAATAGCAAAAAGTCATAAAAATTATAATTTTGCCTCGAATATTGCAAATACTTTGGGAAATTGAGTCAAGGTTTGATTTTTTTTAATTCCGATAGATTTTTATTATTATGTTAAATGTTGGTGCCAAATTTGAATTAACCCACTGCATCTGAAGTTGTACCAATTTCACATGTTTTTCGACACAACAGCTAGTCATTTTACGATTTTATTCTGTAAAATACACAATAATATTAACAAAATTTGGTGTACAATTTTTTGGGAGATTTTATACCCTTAACATAACCCTAACATCGAAATCCAACGAGATGATTTATTGTGACACTCGTCACCCAACTACAAACCTTCTCTATTTGCATATCGTAAATGATTGATTGCTGTAAATGAACGAGACCAGGGGGTCAAAATGTTAAGGAGACATTTATTTAAGAGGAGCGGTTTTTCAAAATGCACAAATTTAGAAAGCAAACAAAAACCTTCTTTCTGACATTGTATATTATGAATCCCATGAAAGCACGCAACAATTGTTAAAACTCAAATTTCATTGATTTTTTAATTCTTCATCGGGAGCTTTTGATTATCTGAGGGCTAAAGAATTCTCAATATGATGCTTATTCAAATGTTTTTATAGAGAGGAATTAGTAGTACCTGCGAAGTATGTTCCTCGCAGTGAGTTTGGGAAGATGATGAGCGTGTTACGCAAGCCGCTAGAAGAAATCAAAGAGAAAGACAGCCATTTCGAAGAGAGTTCTCAGAAAATCAAAGTTCAAAATTGCAAACTTCTCCTAACAATGAATACGTGTTAGTTATTTGCTATATTTTTTTTGGTTGTAAATGATGTTACATATAATCCTGTTGCCTTTGCATGACGAGAGAGACATTTATATTCGAAATCTATCAATTAGAATTTACTCTTTTGAGAAAGGGACGAATGGTGCGTTTATATACTAAATCAACTGTCAACTCGAACGTTTAATCTTTTCTATTATACTTTATTATATATTTAAGTTTCATGGAAGTGAAACATTTCACAATTAATTTTCTTCTCAAGGGATGAAAATAGCCTTATAATGTGTTTTTAGAGCTTTCAGATTAAAAAATTTTCTTCGTCGGACAACCATGGTGGTTTTTCCACTCCCTTATCCTAAAGAATTTTCCCAAGTTTCCAACTTGAAAATGTTAGCCCCCCAAACATTTTCTAGTTGTTACGGCCCTGTTCATCTACCACTTATGATAAAACTTTTATTAGCAACGAATAAAATCGGCGATATAGGTTATTTTCAAGGTAAGTGTAGGGGACCGATGAATGGTATACGGACAAAACCCCTTAAGACAAAACCCCCCTTAGGACAAAACCCCTCATAATCTCTTCAACATTACAAACAACTCAGATAATGAAGTTTAAAATATTCCGTTTGCTTTGAAAATTGGTAGGTTTACTAATTAGAGGATGCTGATTTCAAATCAAGTACCAGAATTTGGATATTTTCACCCATAATACCTTATTTGGGCAAATTTGGGGCCAAAGTTTAAAGTATTGCGTTTGCTTTGAAAATTGACATATACAATATGTATATATAATCTAGCTACAAGTTAGCATTTACATGACCAAATATATGTAATCTGGTGTACAGAAGTTTCGAAATTGACGATTCGAAGATAACGGTTCGAAACAATATTGTTTTACATTTTAAAGTTTTATTAATTTTCGAAATAATTTTGTTTTTCGTTTTTTAAAATTCTATTAAGGTTTTTTAAATTCGCGAATCTATTAAGTGGTGGTTTATCTTAGAAAAATATTACGGTTGCGTTTGAACTCATATAACCTATAGTAGATTAGATTACAGAGGAAATGTTTTACGCATGCGCACGACGGTTGTGAATGATAACTTAAGCTTGGTTCCCACTGAGACGATCACGCGATAACACGACGAAAAATTTGGTGACGAATTTATTTCCTTCAGTGGGAACTAAAAGCGATGATTTTTGAAAATTCATGAGATGTAGATGGTAGATGGTCTAAACCGGCAGCTTTCTTCCTTTTAAGCGTTTTCAATTGTTTTTCTACAAACATTTTCGATACATACGATAGACGGAACCGGTTATAAGTCCGCATGTTCTGAACTACCGGCCATCTCTATACGAAATCTATTGAAAGGTTGCTTTAGTTTTAATTTCTTGGACGATGCTTAAAAAATAATAGCAGAATTTATTCGCTTCTGACTTCACGTCTTCTACTTTATTTGATGTTGTGAAACTTTTGACTTGGGTATTATATCTTTAACTAATTTCCAAAAGTTTTTTGGATTGAATGCGTTTTCCTTCAACATGTCTTGGTGGTAAGTGTGTTTAGCTTTTTTCACTTTATTATTGCAAGCGTTTATTAACTTTTTGTAAATCTCCCAGTCATTAGGGTTTTGAGATTTTCGGGCTTTTCGTAAGAGCTGGTCGCGTTTATTCATGTAATTGCCAATCTCTTCTGAAAGCCAAGGACACGGATTACCCTTTACTGTTTTTCAACTGGAGGTGCATGCTTGTTAAATACCGATTGCAGTACGGAGTTAAAATAGGTTAACGCTGAGTCAATCTTTTCGATTTCGTAAAATGAGGTTCAATCAATACGGCTCACATCGTCGTGCATGTTGTATTTTTTATAATTTCTGCATTTAATCACTTGAGGTGTGTATTTGCTGTTATGGGTTTTACGAATACAACCTATCATATCGTGGTCACTAATAGATGTTGAAAAAACGTCTGTGTTATAGATTGTTTTCGGACGATTTGATAAGATAAGGTCGATTAATGTTGATGTTGTTTCGGTTATGCGTGTAGCAGTTTTTATTAGTTGTGTGAAACCATGTAGAGTGACTATAGACTTAACTTCTTTGCTATCATCTGGTTTCAAATAATTCGCATTGAAGTCACCCAAGATAATTATCTCTTTGGAAAGTTTCGTTACAACATTAAGTGCTTCATTAAACGACTCATTAAATTCGCTTGAAAGATACTTTGATCCCATGGGAGGTCTATAAGAACAAGTAACAAAAAGGCTTTTTGAACTTTTTGAAAGTATTTCCACCAATATACTTTCTAAATTGGTTGTTTCAAAATCTTTTCGTATGGAATAACTTAGGCCCTTTTTTATGAACATGGCAACGCCACCTCCTTTACGACTCTGTCGATTCCTTTTAATGAAATCATACCCTTCGATTTTATAAAGATCGTCATTATCATTAAAACTATCTTCAACTATGTGTGTTTCTGATAATGTCATAATATCAATGTTTCGGTTGTTGTTCAATAATATACGAAGATTATCAATATTCGATAACAAACCCCTTGCATTTTGGTGAAATATTTTCATACCTCTTTTCTTAAGGAAATCATTCAACACTGAGTTGTTAACAGGGCAAGATTCTATGTCGCCACAAGATAATAGGAGTATAAACAACAAATTCTTTCGCGAGTTTTCCATTACTAAAGAATCTCAGTTCTGTCGGTCAATCCACAATGACGAATATACAAAACTTTTGTTTTTTTCTCCAAGATTCTTTACCAATAATTTTAAACTTATTCCATCAGGTTGAATGAAGCTTTCTTTCTTTATACAAAAAATATTCAAACAAATTGTCAACAAAGTGATATACGCGTCCATTTTGTATCTCATGCGTCTCATCTTGTTCGGATGCTTTTATAAAATGAATTTATAATCGATCATTTACGGTACCCTCAAATGGATATCGGATGTACTCTCAAAAAAAATTTCTTTCAAAATGGTCGTATCGTGCTAGGATTTTGGGCATAGTTAGGAGACCTATATAAGACCAATAATAGCCTTTAAAAATCAAAAAAATCTTGTGGTTAACGTACCGCGCGACTTTTAAGTCCAGTATGGGGTCGGAGGTAATGACGGTTATATGTAAAAAGTGGGGTACAATAACCCCGTAATTATTACGAATTAGAATTCGGGCTTCTTATATCATGCCAAAGATGGCTTCTTCTTTCACATAGAAATTCACGTAGCTTTAATGGTAAAAATTACGGAAATTATTTGCCTTTGCATTTGCGACTTTTTTGAAAAAAAATTCTTTTTTATGGGATCATCGCAGGTCCGAGCCAAAATGAGTAATCTAGTGCCATACCCTGAAAAAAAAATTATGATAGTGATAATCTTCATTATTTACCGATATATTGCTAATATGCTAGGGTTGGCAGCATTCCTTATACTTAAAAAATGGAACTTTGGGCCCAGATTTGCTCAAATATGGTATTTGGGGTGAAAATATCCAAATTCTGGTACTTGATTTGAAACCAGCATCTTCTAATTAGTAAACTTACCAATTTTCAAAGCAAACGGAATATTTTAAACTTTTGGCCCAAATTAATTAATAATTATCTTTCATTGTGAAATTTTGCGGCGTATTTTTTCCAAGACTTTGTTGATGCGTAGATTTTAGCTGCCTTGACTATATAATTATTTTAAAATAAGAAGTGTTTTGTCCTACTCTATAAATAAATGGAGGTTTTTGTCCAAAGGGGGTTTTGTCTTAGGAGTTAACCGATGAATTGAGAATAATTAAAGTAGGGAACCGATGAATTGACAATAATTAAAGTTGGGGACCGATGAATTGACAATAATTAAAGTAGGGAACCGATGAATTGACAATAATTAAAGTTGGGGACCGATGAATTGACAATAATTAAAGTTGGGGACCGATGAATTGACAATAATTAAAGTAGGGAACCGATGAATTGACAATCATTAAAGTTGGGGACCGATGAATTGACAATAATTAAAGTTGGGGACCGATGAATTGACAATAATTAAAGTTGGGGACCGGTGAATTGACAATAATTAAAGTAGGGAACCGGTGAATTGACAATAATTAAAGTTGGGGACCGGTGAATTGACAATAATTAAAGTTGGGGACCGGTGAATTGACAATAATTAAAGTTGGGAACTGATGAATTGACAATAATTAAAGTTGGGGACCGATGAATTGACAATAATTAAAGTTGGGGACCGGTGAATTGACAATAATTAAAGTAGGGAACCGATGAATTGACAATAATTAAAGTAGGGAACCGATGAATTGACAATAATTAAAGTAGGGAACCGATGAATTGACAATCATTAAAGTTGGGACCGGTGAATTGACAATCATTAAAGTTGGGGACCGGTGAATTGACAATAATTAAAGTTGGGAACTGATGAATTGACAATAATTAAAGTTGGGGACCGATGAATTGACAATAATTAAAGTAGGGAACCGATGAATTGACAATAATTAAAGTTGGGGACCGATGAATTGACAATAATTAAAGTTGGGGACCGATGAATTGACAATAATTAAAGTAGGGAACCGATGAATTGACAATCATTAAAGTTGGGGACCGATGAATTGACAATAATTAAAGTTGGGGACCGATGAATTGACAATAATTAAAGTTGGGGACCGGTGAATTGACAATAATTAAAGTAGGGAACCGGTGAATTGACAATAATTAAAGTTGGGGACCGGTGAATTGACAATAATTAAAGTTGGGGACCGGTGAATTGACAATAATTAAAGTTGGGAACTGATGAATTGACAATAATTAAAGTTGGGGACCGATGAATTGACAATAATTAAAGTAGGGAACCGGTGAATTGACAATAATTAAAGTAGGGAACTGATGAATTGACAATAATTAAAGTTGGGGACCGGTGAATTGACAATAATTAAAGTTGGGGACCGGTGAATTGACAATAATTAAAGTTGGGGACCGGTGAATTGACAATACTTTCTCAACAGCTTAAGGTTTCTCGTATTCAAAGAAGTCAACGCACGAGAATTACAGAGAGCTAGTTCTATATGGCAGGTGGAAGAATGTTGTTTAGTGTAGTAATATTTGTAGTTAATATTCCGGCTGGTGCCGCGCAAAGGGCTCTTGTTAGAATAAAATAGCTTTATAGTGGAACAACCAGACATTTCTTGCACTTTTTTGGCGAATTTGTTTGTTAGCGCGAGTATCTGAAATTGCATCGTGAAATCTTTTTGAGTACTCAAAGATGCGTGTCAAAAGTATTTATACAATTCAAATAAATCAACATATTTGTACTTTAGGGTTTATTAGAGACTTCCGGCGGAGTGAGAAACAAAACGCCCCACATAGAATGATAATTACGTGTATTGCTCCAACTGTAGTCACCCAATCAAAAAGCACGGCTGAGGTGAGCAAGCCAATCAAACCGCCTCCTCTTAACATGGACATCCTTACGGTATCTGTGAATGTTTGTATCTCTGAAGGAACCAATTTTGCCAAACACGATACTAAAAACACATCTTCAATTAGCGAAGCGAACGCGTAGCCAAGGGTGAAAATAATGCACATGCAGATGTTGAACGCTCTATTGGAATGGTAGATAGGTAGAATCATGAAAATCAACTGTATTATCACGTAAACGATGGCAGCTGTCATCGCGCAAATATACAAGGTAGCATCCGAGGGCTTTCTCCACACCACAATTAAAAGTGCAATTACAGAGGATATACCCGTTCCTAATACTACTATATTAAGTTCCGAAATAGTCCAGCCCATAACGTCAATTACTAACAACGGCGTCCAGTTGTCTATGGAAACCATGAGATAGTTGGAAGCAAATGATGCTAAGATCAATGTCAAAGTGTCTTTGTTCCTAAACAGCTTTTTAATTAACCTTTTTTTTGAAAAGTTGCTTGTTAAAATTGGTCTTTTTTCGCAATCGCTGGAGTAATGAATAAAAACCTTATGGCTGTTTTCTTCTTCTCTACATTTCTTTAAGTTGTGTTCTTTGGACAAATCGAAAATCATGAAATATGTAATAACCAACATTACCGCAAACAATACGGCTGCATTCAAACCAACGACATTTGTGTAGTTAATTCGCCAAAATCCCAGTCGAATATCGATATTTGTAAACGCAAAGTTAATGACTGGACCTATCAGAAACCCAAAACTGTAAAACATCCCGACGTAGGATATCTTTATAGAAATTTCGTCTTCTTCATATATTCTTGCAATTTCGCCTACAATTACTGATCGAAGTGGTCCCCCGGCGCCGGATAATAACCTTCCAATGAGCAACAGAAAAGGAGAAAAGTGTAGGGTGTAAATTACGTTACCGATTACAACTAACGTGTTGCCGATGAAAAATACCAACCGTGTCTTGTGCGTTCTGTCGACGAACCTGCCAACATAAAACGAACATAAAACTGATGATAGGAGATACGCTGCGGATATTAAACCGTAGTAAATTTTTGGTAACTCCGGTTTCACCAAGTCATTAAGGTATAACCACAAAGTAAGAAAGGTGAGACTGTATTCAATGCCCGCCAAAAAGTTCTGAATGCAAAATGCGATGAAGGTGTGTTTACGTTTGCGATGCCATTGGTGGTTTATATGAGTGGAACTAACTCGACTTTCTTCGAAACTGGGTTTAGAGTGCGAGTTAGACGATTTTGTTATCATTATTACCTAAAGAAAAAGTACTAAACATACACGCAATATATTCTCTAAAAAACATAACAACAGAACAATATATATATGTGAATCTAACTAGTTCTGTTGAGTCAAATTGCACTTTTTCAAAATTTTCACCCCCAAAATCATTTTATAACGACCCCCCATTTTATCAAAATTTGACAAAAAGACCCACTCCCTCATTTTATCATTTTATCAACCGCCCCCCTCCCCCCCCCCCCCCCCCCGTATTAAGATTTTTTGATATCACAAATCACAACTCTCGCATAAAATAATTATACGCATAATGTAGTAATAATTTGTAGGTGGTAAAAATAAAATAATGCTTAAAAAATGTCAAACGCTTTGTAATCGTTATCACCCTGTTCAGTTCTTTTACTAACATTAAATTTGAATTATAGATTATTACTATGATATAACTGCAATGCAAGGTCTTCTTTTTAAATAGCGTTTGACAGAAAAGAGTAAGACAGAATACGAAAACCCACGACTCCATTTTATTTTCACTCCCTCATTTTACAGAAAATTTCAAAATACCCCAGGTCATTTTCTTATTTTCTATTTTAAGATATTTTCCCCGGAGTACCCTGCTTATTAGACCCCCCTACAATTAAGCACAAAAGAGTACAGACCTTATAAAAACCTTTGTTAGCCTAAATGGTGGCCTAAGCAATATGAAATTGTTAAATGTGGATAAAAGCATGAAAATCTCTTCACGAAATGTATTTCGAGGCAATTCAACAAGAAGAGAAAGGGATCTACTTAACTATTTTCCCTTTGTTGTATGATAGTGATCGATAAAAGAGAAATTTATTTGTACACTTTGCGAACTTGAGACTTACACAGAGACATAGAAATATGCATGTCCGTACGTTCTGAATATCTGAACAACTCTCGGATGGAAAACAGCTGTTATCAACTTTCATTGAAATGGAATAGACGAGAACTCTGCATGTAATTCTATTCTGTTGGATGTACCGGTAAAGTCACTTCGTTCTGTGTTGTTGTTGAACGATGAGTTGGTGGCACATCTAAAAAAGGCATAGAGCAGTGGCAATCATCTCGACATTATTTTAGGCATTCACATATTGCATTGATGTTAATATGACAATAATTACCCAATATCTTACTTTCTACTAGAGATCGAGAAGAGGTCTTTTAGATCATGAAATTTCAGTACTACGATAACATGTGTCGATTGTATAAGCTTGAAACGGATTTGCACCAAGTACCACCACATGATTCGCCTCGTGGTTAAAATCTTGGAAAGTAAGTAGTATTTCGTTCCAACTGACTCTCTATTTGTTAAGATAACGACGTTTTCTTTTGGAAATTTACTTGTAAAAAAAGGAAACAACTGTTGCTTGTTCTGCGTAACAGAGGTCGTTCCAGTTTAGGTCTTAGCGGCTACCCTCTTTGCCTCGTTGTTCTTTTGTAGTGTCTTCGAACTATCTCCAAACCAGTTTTCTGATATTCATACCTAGATTCTCGAAAGAAAAAGGTTTACTCACAATAATGTAATGTGTTGTTTCGTAGCTAACTGAGTCTAAAACCAATAGATAAATCTTCAGCTGAAAGATATTTTTAACGTTCCCATTAAATGTCCTTAGTAAATAGCCAACTTTATACCAACAATATAAAGAAGTATATTATTTTTATCATTCCCGAGCAAACAGGCTCCTTTAGGGATGATAAATATCTTTTTTATTTTCAACTCTCACATAAGCTCATAAACGGTCTGTACTATGGGGTAGTTACATTCCTTACGTCTTCTGGATGACCGTTAATTTTGATTTTGCCTTTGATTGAGCCTATACGAAAGACGCAATACAGAGAGTATTTCTTGTACTGTTCTTGTTATTTCCATTCTACGTTTAGATGTTGCAACAGCATCATATACACAATCAGGGCTATGAATATTTATCTGCTATCGAAAATGTTTTGTGAATGGGTTTCCAATATTTTCAATCGGAGTTTGACAAACTGTTAACCTGCGTTTGAAAGGTTCTCTTGTTCATGTGCTTGATCTATAGCAAGTCCGTAACTAGAAAATTTTATGGAAGAATCGAAATGTTGTTTTGTTAGCGCCTATTATGTATGGCTATACATAATATTGCATATATACAAAATGAAGAAGGTTCCATGCTGTAGATTAAGTAGATTCCCCCTTCAGATATGATCCATATGTGACATATGGTTAAGGTCCCAATCTCAGACAAATCTTTCTCATTTCTAATTGGATAGCTAGGTTTGGAAGGTTACGCTCAAATCCAGTGACCCTTTACGTTTGATGTCAATCAATCAGGTTGAGCTAGCTCGGATTTGTATGACACGGGTTTTCCACTCATGTCTATCATTCATAGCAGTGGCCAGTTCATCAACTCTACAGCAGATGATATCTGTCAATTGATCAATGTACGACTCTCGAGGTCTTCTACGTGGTCATTTTTCATGAGATGGATTCCACAATATCAGTTCTTCAGTTAGTTCATCTTTGCTGCGCCAACAATGTCCAGCAAAGTGTATTCTTTGTTGTCGAATGGACAGGGTTATGGGTGGAATGTTCCCTTGTGTTCTCTGTTGGTGAGATGATCTTTCCATGATTTGTTCAGGGCAGCACAAAGCATTCTGGTATACGCACCATCAATTTTTCTTTCCAGCTTCGAAGTTAGAGTCTATATACAAGGGACCATGCATAACAAACTAAATAGGCTTGTGGTCAAACTTTTAACACTTGAATATGATATTAACACCTAAAGAACTTTTGAATTCTGCCGTGAATAAGTGAATTTATCGAAATACTTTAGAAAGGTGGTAAATAAGTTTGTAAGCCCTAATACATCTATAAAAGCATTTAAAAGTAAGTTAAATAACCAAAATAAGCATTTCCCCCAAAATTTAGGCAATATTTGTGACGTCATAAAATAAAATTTTCAAAAAAGGTACACAGCGGAATTCATACAGCCCAATTGCTTGAGCTAATGTTTCGGTGTTATACAGAACTGATCTTTCAGGTAGTCAGCTAGTATTGCTAAGTCATCTGAATAGTCAGCATCTGTAAATATCTTTCCCTTATGTCGACTGCTTTTTCTTTGAGTTAGAGTAGAACCTCTAAATTTCTATTAATAGCTTTTCTTAACACGAAATCAAGACAGATGATGAATATAAATGATGCCAAGATCGCCCTGACGAACTCCCGCAATGATGTCAAAGAAATCAGTGTCACCATCTGGTGAGCGAACCATCGACCGGGTGTTCTTATACATCATCATGATAGCATCAACGGTCTCCTTCCGTATCCCGTAGGCGAGCAGGAACTCTTTCCCACGGTGAATGGAATCAGAAGCTTTGGGAAAGTCAATTAACAGCAGAGTTGCTGGAAGGTTTTTCGCTTTTGTATCTTCTATAATACGCCGTAGAGTCAGTATCTGTCCTGAATTTGATCTATTAGTTCTGAAGCATTTTTGATTTTTTCTGAGTATTGAGTCGACTTCTAGTCTTATTCTATTCAGCAACATTAGATTATAGATTTTTGCTGAGATTGCTGTTAATGTAATTCCTCGATAGTTCTTGGCAACACTAAGGTTGCACTTGATGGGAAAGGGAGCAAGCATCCTTCCGTCCATCTGTCTATGGGACATATTGTCCATGTTACACATATCAATATCTGGTGAAAGTCATTGAGCTTCCTTACTTCGGCTGGTATCTCATCAAGGCCACAAGCTTTCTTCTTCTGAATGCTGCTTACTGCTTTGTTTATCGTAAACATTCCTTTTTCATGTGTAATTCTTCTGTTATGACAGGGGTTATTTCTTCATTAGAAATTATGGGTGGATTGCCAAGCAGGTTTTGAAAGTGTTGCTGCCATAGTTGTATTCGCTCCTTCTGACTTAAGGCTTTTCATTTTGCGGTGTTACTGCACTTTCTCCCACTGATTTCAGTATATTTGCAGCTAACCTTCATATCTGAAGGCAGAGGCGTAGCCACAGTTTTTCTGTTGGAGAGACGAAATTGTAAAATTATGGATCTTTTTTCGTATTTATTGACTGAGAAGGCGCCACCGTGGTTGGGCCGACGGGTGAGAAAGTCTTTGAAATTTTAACCTTCTAGATTAGCTAAAATGCACTCCAAATTTTCGGACTACAGTATGAAATTACATTTGGAAAAGATGAAAAGATACCGATAAGTTGCGTATGATACAACCATGTTTACTCAAGCCTGGAGATCCGTCTTCACACCCTTAATTTTGAAATCTAAAGAAATAGTCGGCTATATATCTATTATTCCCAATGGAACAGAAATTACAATGGAAGAAAAATGTTTTCTTCGAACGGGACTGTTCTGTGAAACGAATGTCTGAAATAAAAGTCTATCAAAATCGTTTCTAAAGAAAATGAAACACATGTCAATATTTGACCAGTAAAGAAGACATCATAGACAAGCTAACTAATATTACTTTTTTAAAAAAAAGTTTCGTCTAAAGTGGTCCTTTTTCGTGTTTGATATTTCTTGGGGGGTCTCTGAAATACAACAACATCAAATAAATAATAGCTCAATAATGCTAAATGCAATTTCAATTTTTTGTGTCTCTTTTGTGGAAAAATATCAACCACCCCATCGATATCTATCGGATCATCGCAATGGACAGTCATTAGTGTCAAATTCCAGAGACGTACTTGTCCCATTAATGTACATAACTATGTGTAAAAATTGGGAGTCATTGTAAAATATGGTACAATTTTAACGTTTATGCCAGATGGTAGGACTTTAACCTCAACTAGAACATTTAACGTCCATTGTGTTCCACAGCATCATTTCAGTACGGAAGCCACCTAACATGATAATATGTTTTGATTTCCCATGCGTTTCTCACCATCGCCATTATGTGTGCCTAGCAAGGTATTAAAGAGGTTGATCAAACTCAATGACAGGAAAATACTCAATGATAACATTCATCTCATGTAAATATCTCCATAGAACTGTGGAAACATAGCTGGTGCTGCCAGTGGATTGACATAGAAAGATAAAGAAGGCAAATGGAATGCTGACCAATATTCCACTTCACGGCCTATAACGTACAGAAATCAGGACAGGAGCAAAGAAGAAAGAGATCTGTTTAATAAACTTCGAGTTGAAGCTAAACAGAGGGAGACAGAAGATAGTTCGGGGAAATGGGTCTACAGAGTAAGAGGACCACCGTGGGATCTGTTTGTAAAACAAATAAGAAAAAAGCCCTCTTCAAAATAAAATCTTGGAATAACAAAGCCAGAAGACTAAGGAATTCTCATCCTCCTTTCTCTTTAGCATTTTGTAACATTCGAGGTTTACGAACAAATTTTACGGATGTTGAAGCTTTTTTGTTCGAAAATAAACCGGATGTATTAGCGCTTTGTGAATCTAATCTAAATGCTGGTATATCTTCTAATGATTTCTTTGTTCCTGAATATCTTCCTTTGTTTAGAATGGATTCCTCCATTCATATGCATGGTCTAGCAGTTTATGTTAAGGAAACGTTACCAATATCTAGAGAAATTGACCTGGAAGACCCCGACCAACCTTTCATGTGTTTTCGTTTGTCTCTTCTTCATTCAACTAGTTTTCTATTTTTCCTCTATCGCTCTCCATCTTCCCAAGACTGTTCTGTTATCAAATCAGTCTCAAAGTCCGCTGATTCAGCTATTCTTAAACATTGCTCAAACAACATCTTTGTATTTGGTGACTTTAACATTCACCATAAACAATGGCTAAAATTCTCTAACGGAACAAGTAGCTCTGGTGTTGAAACCTATAACTTTGCAGTATCTCAGTCTCTCTCGCAATTAGTTGATTTTCCAACCCGCATTCCTGATCAATCCAGTCAATCGCCTTCCTTGTTGGATTTATTTTTAACCTCTAATCCGGACATCTGTAAATTATCTCATGGCGCTCCTTTAGGTCGTTCTGACCATGTTGTTATATCGGTCAAAGTTAACTTCAACAGACAAGTTTCTCATGAGCATCCCATGCATAGAACCTATTTTAGATATGATCTTGCGGATTGGCAAAAATTTTAAGCACACATTCAGTCTGTCCCTTGGAAGGAAATTCTTTCCAACTCAGCTGATGATTGTGTTAATGAAACTACTTCAATAATATCTGAAGCAATAAGATTATTCGTTCCTTCAAGGAAATATCAGATAAAGCCTCATTCTTCCTCTTGGTTTTCACCAGCATGTGCTGCAGCCATAGCCCATCGTAATCATTTTTTTCATTGCTACCGACGTCTTCCGACTGATCTTAACAGAAAATTGTTTATTGTCTCTCGCAATAACTGTAAATATGTTGTTCGCAAAGCAAAAACTGTTTTTGCTGAAAGAACTAAAGATCATATCAATTCAATAAAAATAGGTTCATGTAAATTTTGGCGTATCATTAAAAATGTCCGGGGCAATTCCAATTCTAAATCATCTGTACCTCCACTATTCAATGGTCCTGAAGTCATTAATTTATCTAAGGATAAAGTTGAACTATTTGCTAAACTCTTCAGTTCTCATTCTACCCTCGATGATTCTGGACACTATCTCCCATATTTCACCTCCAAAACTGACCAGACATTACAGGATTGCTTTATATCTCCGGATAACGTTTCCAAGATAATTTCCAAAATGGATTCCACTAAAGCTACAGGACCTGATGGAATTCCTGTAATTGTTCTTCAGAAATGTTCTACCGAGTTATCTCCTGTTTTGTGTGCTGTTTACAAAAAGTGTTTGGATGAATCTTGTTTTCCTTCATCCTGGAAATTTGCCTCCGTTATTCCAATTTTTAAAAATTGTGGTGACCGCTCTAATCCTAGATATTATAGACCGATTAGTCTCATTTCCATTTTAAGCAAAGTTTTTGAGACTTTACTTAACCAGACCTTAGTGGAATTTATTGAAAAAAATAATTTGTTTTATGATTCCCAGTACGGGTTTTGTTCTGGTCGTTCCACTGCTGATGTTTTGACAGTTATAACTGAACGTTTTTATCGTGCCCTTGATGTTTCCGGTGAAGCGCGAGCAGTTGCTCTTGACATCTCCAAGGCATTTGATAAAGTCTGGCATCTGGGTCTATTGCATAAACTCAAAGCATATGGTTTAAAAGGTTCCTTTTTCAAAATTATCTCTTTCTTCCTTTCCAACCGTAGATTCAAGGTTGTCCTTAGTGGTCATTCATCTTCAACTTTTTCCATCAATGCTGGTGTTCCACAAAGATCAGTTCTCGGACCAACCCTGTTCCTACTCTACATAAACGATCTCCCAGACAATTTATCATTCAAAACCATTATTTACGCTGACGATTCCACATTGTATTCCTGTCTTGATAAATCAGATGATTGTGATAAGGTTAATTTGGCCTCTGTTTTCAATAAAGATCTCAATTCGGTAGTTGAATGGGGTAAGAATTGGCTGGTTAATTTCAATCCATCTAAAACTAGTCTTCTTTCCATTAATCATTTTAAGCAAGCATATTTACCTCCAATTTTGATGAATGGTTCTCATTTGCCTGAAAACAATTCATTTCGCCTTCTTGGTCTCATATTTACAAGCGATCTCTCATGGCGTTCATACATTGAAACCATTGCAAAATCAGCTGCCATGAAGGTTGGTTCTCTTTTACGAGAAATGAGTTATCTCACCCCTGAGTGTATCCTTTACCTGTACAAATCGTCAATACGTCCTTGCATGGAATACAGCTGCCACATTTGGGCAGGTGCTCCTGCGAATTGCTTGAACTTGTTAGACCGTGTTCAACGGCGTGTTTGCAACGCAATCGGCGCAAACTTATCTTCGAAACTGGACTCCCTATCACACCGGCGAAACGTAGCTTCTCTTTGTCTTTTTTACAAGTTTTTTTATGGACGTTGTTCAAGCGAACTATCATCTCTTACACCTTCTTCCAGACGTTTTCACCGTACAACTAGGTTTTCGTCATCTTCTCATCAATGGACTGTTTGCATTCCAAACTGTCACAGGAATTTCTATAAGAACAGTTTTTTCCCGCGAACATCCAAACTTTGGAACTCCCTTCCTTCTACATGCTTTCCATCGGTCTATAACCTTCAACTGTTCAAATCAAACGTTCATCGATATCTGAAAACTGCGTCACTTTCCCTGTAACTTTTCTAGCTCTTTACACTCAAGTGGCCTTTAGGGCTTTGTTCTGAGCAACTACAATAAAAAAAAAAAAAGAAATAGCAAAAAGGCCACAAAAATATCTTCTTCTTCTTTTACATTTTTTCACGTCTATTTTCCATGCTAGCATAGTTAGACAGGTTTCTCTAATGGCTGTTCTCCACTCCAATCTGTCCTGCGCAAGGTCTCCAAGTCTTACGAGGTGTGCCCTTACCTACATGTCCCTCAACAACCATATCTCTACATTTCTTAACACAATAATTATTATCCATCCTTTCCACATGCTCAAACCCAGGCCCGACTAGAAGGGGGGCAGGGGGGCGCTGCCCAGCGGCCCGGACCAAAAGTGGGGCCCGGCTTTTTAAATGTATTTATTCATTTTTTGTGAATTAATTTAATATGGGCTAACCTGGAAATCCAGTTCAGGAGTACTATCCTCCTACCCCACGATTGCACCCGACAATTTTATTGTTAACTTTCGATCAACATATGAATCTGTTTGGGTTTATTTTTTATGTACATAGCTCAATATTATTTTCGAAACAGTTAATTTAAAACACACTTTAGTAAATTTGTAATTTAGTAATCACACGTTAGTAATTAGCTTTACACGGTGGCCAGCCCGAGTTGATAGCGTAAAGCCATTTGCTCTTCATCTTCCTGGTATTCAAAAGGCCCTTCGAATGATACAGGACTTAAATCTGACGGATGACACGCACAACAGTAAACGGTCTTGAATCATATGTAAATTTCTTTGAGTGTATCATTATGCCCTCCACCTGGTTTAAGGTGTTGATAGAAATTAACTGTAGGAGTTTAGTACTGTTTGATTAAAGACCTGAAAAGTCTTAGAGACACGTGGCGTGATATTTTGGCAGAGTGTTAGCTTGTTGCACAAAGCCTTAACTAGGAGGCGTCCATTGTATTGCCGCGAAAAAGACGCAGAGGTCGAAAGAGGTTTGCTGATGAGACATGAGAAGAAGTAGCACTTCTGAAGAACAGTTCAAGTATAATGTGTTCTATGCCCTTTTAAACTGTATCATTGGCAATATGACCCAACGCTATGTTGTTGCAGTGCAACTTGAAAATACATTCAGTGTTATTTGGAACTATTCTAACCTCAGTGAAAAAAATATTAACATCCAAACCAAAGCACTTGGCAAAAAATATAGTAATAAATCATAATCATTAAATAAATGAGCTGAAGCACTTAATGCATATCCACAGTGCAAGTCTCGGAACAAATCCGTTATCTCCATGGGAACTACTGCAAAATTTGCACACTTTAAAGCTCAGTAATTTGTTTCCAAATGTCTGTGTCCTTCTCAGAATACTTCTAACGTTACCTGTCACAGTTGCACAGGGTGAGCGTTCATTCAGCGCATTGGCAAGGGTAAAAATAATGTTGTGAAGGAGGTTTATTTATTGGCCGAAGGCTATAGATATGTATTGACAGCAAGGTTACAAAGTGATGCTCTGGAACGTCGCTATTCCAATTACCGTAGAATGAGTGGAGGACGCTTCCTTGTAGGTCTGACTGAAGTTCAGAATTCAGAACATATTATATCGATTCGAAGTCTTATAAAAGAACGTATCAATTTTTGGGATGAAGATGTTTATACTACTGAAACTCCAGCCAATGATCAGTTTAAATTGTTTGTAGAAGAAATCGAGTTACAAGCAACTAAGATCCAAGAGTCCATATTGTCTGAGGAAAGCTTAGAAGTGTTGTACACTATTGCTGGATATATTGTTAAAAAGTTAACAGACCGTCTTAACTGTGGTGAATGCCAGATAATGATGGTTTCTTCAGATGAAGAAGAGAGACCTGAAGGCAAATACTTAAACCTTCTTTCTCGAGGTGGATTAATAAATCCTAGAAAGACTTTTGCTGATTTTACAGCTCATGTGTTTTCTACATTGCATGTTTCTGAACCTGTTATCCAAAAGCTCTCTCTTGTTTCTCCTTATCATGCCGCTAAATATCTTCTGAATAAATATTTGGACGTGAGCAATATTTCGTGTATTGATCATGTGGAAACTTCAAAAAGATTAATATTTCAAACAGCAATAAACATTTTTTATAACAACAAACAGAAGCAAGAATGTGAAAACCTAAGAAGGACAATTTATCTTCATTCAAGAAGAGACAGCGTATTTTATAAGAGTTTTATGGCTTAATAATGTATATATAACAGGTTTCTCAGATATTTTTTCTTTCTACAGTATGTCTAATTTTCATTGATTTTTATATAAAGGGAATAAAATAAAATATATATATATGTTGTGTGTGTATAAATTTTTTTTGCCTTCAGAAAACCTAACTCCTCCAGAGAGTTTCAGAGATTAATGCATCAATGAATTTCACACATTTTGGCTGTATAATCTCATTTCTTGTTTTTTTAGTTTCCTTATTTGCCTCCTAAATTAGTAGTTGCTTTCTCTCTAAACAGTTATCTGTGTATTACTAACCTACATTCAACGTTTAAATTTTGAATAAAATAATATTTCTCATGCTAATGGTGTGATTTATATCTTTAATAAATAAAACGGTGGTATATATTTGTATTACTAACCTAAATTCGAAGTCCATTTTTATTAAAATAATGCTTCTGATGTTATCTTAGAAAAGTACTCAGAATAATCAAATTAGCATTATTTTTTCTCTGGCCTGTTTGATTTGGCCTGTTGCGGCAACTTGTGAGGCCGTGTTATTATAGTAGGCCATGGTTCACGCTATTAAATGCGTTTGCTGCATCAACAAGCGGCACTACGTCTGTACGTTCGTTTGCAAACATTTCTTTCATCGCGTGTATAGCCGGCTCGCTGCCAGATTTGTGACCGCACATTAGTGGTTCGGAAAGCGATGCAACTTTGTCATACTTAATCACACTCATCACGACTTTCCCTGCAATTCTTCTCAGAACTCTATTGATCCGTAAGTTTCCTGTCGTTTGGTCCATCTTAGTCCCTCAAGGTTTGCCCCTGAGAAATATTTTTCAGACCACGCCCTCTAGATTGGCTTTAAATAACAAGATCCAAAAATGGCGAAATTAACAAAAAAAACCCAATTCTTAGAACAAAATTATCAGACTTAAACGATAGTGTTTTTTTTCTTTTTTGGAGTTTGTAATTCTTTAGAAAGCAGTCTTGTTTTAAATGCACGCAATTCTTCTGAAGCATTTCTATATTCAGAAACAAAATGTATAAGGCTTGGATCAGGATATATCACTATGTGGCATTCTTTAAGCCTTTCGTTTCTTATAGCTCTATCCAATTTCCTTAGTTTCATGGTACTGGCAAAACTCATCATCATCAGTGACTCTTAGTCCGAATTAGGCCAACTGAACTAACCTGACCGTATACGTATTGCTTCGAATCTATGTTTATCAGATACATACGCATTATGGTTTCCTCTTCTTTGTTTTCTTCATAATTCTGCGTATAAATAAGATTTATATGGTATCGACTTCCCCTTCTGTAACTTTCAAATTCTCTTTAAAGATCTTTTCCCAGCCACCAAGAGCGTCATTTTAAAATATCAGGGTAAAGGTATTTGCATCATGAAAGACTGATGGAATCCTTTGTAAATATAAAAAACATCAGCAATACAATTTCCATCCGAATACATGCACCCAAGATACTTTAACTCGGGTTCCAGGGTTTTAGAAACTGCAGCAGCAGTTTTAGAATTGACAACATCGATAAAAGCAATAAAATCTTTAGCTTTGAATTGATCTAACTTTAGTCGAAGTTCTTCGAATCAAGAAAATTTTATTAAAATCAGACATGTTGTCCAGTTGAGAACTATCCAGCGAAGGTTTGTCTCGTTGTCTCGATTGTTTACAAATTGCGCAAAAAATATATATATATTTACAGTAACCTGCAAAGCGAAATAGTGGTTCATGAATGCTAGTATATGTACACGGACTGATTAAAGTCACGGAAAGGTTTTTGCGCAATTTGTAAACAATCGAGACAACGAGAAAAACCTTCGCTGGATAGTTCTCAACTGGACAACATGTCTGATTTTAATAAAATTTTCTTGATTCGAAAAACTTCGGCTAAAGTTAGATCAATTCAAAGCTAAAGATTTTATTGCTTTTATCGATGTTGTCAATTCTAAAACTGCTGCTGCAGTTTCTAAAACCCTGGAACCCGAGTTAAAGTATCTTGGGTGCATGTATTCGGATGGAAATTGTATTGCTGATGTTTTTTATATTTACAAAGGATTCCATCAGTCTTTCATGATGCAAATACCTTTACCCTGATATTTTAAAATGACGCTCTTGGTGGCTGGGAAAAGATCTTTAAAGAGAATTTGAAAGTTACAGAAGGGGAAGTCGATACCATATAAATCTTATTTATACGCAGAATTATGAAGAAAACAAAGAAGAGGAAACCATAATGCGTATGTATCTGATAAACATAGATTCGAAGCAATACGTATACGGTCAGGTTAGTTCAGTTGGCCTAATTCGGACTAAGAGTCACTGATGATGATGAGTTTTGCCAGTACCATGAAACTAAGGAAATTGGATAGAGCTATAAGAAACGAAAGGCTTAAAGAATGCCACATAGTGATATATCCTGATCCAAGCCTTATACATTTTGTTTCTGAATATAGAGATGCTTCAGAAGAATTGCGTGCATTTGAAACAAGACTGCTTTCTAAAGAATTATAAACTCCAAAAAAGAAAAAAAACACTATCGTTTAAGTCTGATAATTTTGTTCTAAGAATTGTTTTTTTTTGTTAATTTCGCCATTTTTGGATCTTGTTATTTAAAGCCAATCTAGAGGGCGTGGTCTGAAAAATATTTCTCAGGGGAAAACCTTGAGGGACTAAGATGGACCAAACGACAGGAAACTTACGGATCAATAGAGTTCTGAGAAGAATTGCAGGGAAAGTCGTGATGAGTGTGATTAAGTATGACAAAGTTGCATCGCTTTCCGAACCACTAATGTGCGGTCACAAATCTGGCAGCGAGCCGGCTATACACGCGATGAAAGAAATGTTTGCAAACGAACGTACAGACGTAGTGCCGCTTGTTGATGCAGCAAACGCCTTTAATAGCGTGAACCATGGCCTACTATAATAACACGGCCTCACAAGTTGCCGCAACAGGCCAAATCAAACAGGCCAGAGAAAAAATAATGCTAATTTGATTATTCTGAGTACTTTTCTAAGATAACATCAGAAGCATTATTTTAATAAAAATGGACTTCGAATTTAGGTTAGTAATACAAATATATACCACCGTTTTATCTATTAAAGATATAAATCACACCATTAGCATGAGAAATATTATTTTATTCAAAATTTAAACGTTGAATGTAGGTTAGTAATACACAGATAACTGTTTAGAGAGAAAGCAACTACTAATTTAGGAGGCAAACAAGGAAACTAAAAAAACAAGAAATGAGATTATACAGCCAAAATGTGTAAAATTCATTGATGCATTAATCTCTGAAACTCTCTGGAGGAGTTAAGTTTTCTGAAGGCAAAGAAAATTTATACACACACAACATATATATATATATATTATTTTATTCCCTTTATATAAAAATCAATGAAAATTAGACATACTGTAGAAAGAAAAAATATCTGAGAAACCTGTTATATATACATTATTAAGCCATAAAACTCTTATAAAATACGCTGTCTCTTCTTGAATGAAGATAAATTGTCCTTCTTAGGTTTTCACATTCTTGCTTCTGTTTGTTGTTATAAAAAATGTTTATTGCTGTTTGAAATATTAATCTTTTTGAAGTTTCCACATGATCAATACACGAAATATTGCTCACGTCCAAATATTTATTCAGAAGATATTTAGCGGCATGATAAGGAGAAACAAGAGAGAGCTTTTGGATAACAGGTTCAGAAACATGCAATGTAGAAAACACATGAGCTGTAAAATCAGCAAAAGTCTTTCTAGGAGTTATTAATCCACCTCGAGAAAGAAGGTTTAAGTATTTGCCTTCAGGTCTCTCTTCTTCATCTGAAGAAACCATCATTATCTGGCATTCACCACAGTTAAGACGGTCTGTTAACTTTTTAACGATATATCCAGCAATAGTGTACAACACTTCTAAGCTTTCCTCAGACAATATGGACTATTGGATCTTAGTTGCTTGTAACTCGATTTCTTCTACAAACAATTTAAACTGATCATTGGCTGGAGTTTCAGTAGTATAAACATCTTCATCCCAAAAATTGATACGTTCTTTTATAAGACTTCGAATCAATATAATATGTTCTGAATTCTGAACTTCAGTCAGACCTACAAGGAAGCGTCCTCCACTCATTCTACGGTAATTGGAATAGCGACGTTCCAGAGCATCACTTTGTAACCTTGCTGTCAATACATATCTATAGCCTTCGGCCAATAAATAAACCTCCTTCACAACATTACGATTGGATGTCCAACAATCAGTACGCATGTCATCAATTGCTACTACCATCCAGCACGTCTCTTCGTCATTGGTGGGAGTGAACTAAAGTCGCAAGAGGGGACTATGCAAGGCGATCCGCTCGGAATGGCAATCTACTCCATTGGCATAACACCTCTTCTTAATATGTTGTTGTCTGTCAATGGAGCATCGCACAACAAGATGACTGCATTCTCGGACGATCTTACAGCCGCCGGAGAATTAAAAGCACTGCAAGCATGGTGGTATCGTATTGTACAACTAGGCCCATGCTTTGGATACTTTCCGCAACCCAGGCCCTACGACACATAAATGTAAGTGAGGAGGCTCAGTTACTGAGCACATATATTTAGTATCACCTGCCGCCCCACCATGATTGGGGTCAACGGGCCAGAAAATTTTTGAGCTTTTGACTCTCCTACATTGGCTTAAAATGGTTTGAAATTTGTTTTTTAAGCTTCTATAAAAGCTTAGATGTCTCACAAAAATTGTCCTGCAAAAAAGTGGGGTGGCGATAGCCCCCTAGGGCCTGCAACCCTCTAAGTCATGGCTGATCGTCAAGCGTGAAAGTATGGAGCAAGCAACCAGCATATTTGGAGACACGAACATTCAAATCACAACAGAAGGCGAACGAAACCTCGGAGCCGTGATCGGAAACGAAGGATTTTTTTTTGTTTTAGAAGGAAATACACAGGAGAGGCAGGGCCTATAAGTAACTCAACAGAGTCCTGTGTATTGGAAGTTTCACCTTTCTCTCCTTTGCCATTAAGAAAGAAATGATACCTGGAGCATCCTGCCTGGTGGGGAAAGCCAATGACATAAGCCACCAGTAGCAACAGGAGTGGTGCTATTTTACCAGGGCGTTGGTTTTAACCCAACTACCACCTATGGAAGTTAACACGTTGTCCGATATCGAGAAGACGAACCCGCAATCAGCATACGAGTGCTTTGTCGACGGTTACCAACACAAGACCACCTACTTTCTGCGCACCATTCCAGGAATCGAAAATCACCTATCGCCATTGGACGAAGTAATAACACACAAGTTTATCCCCGCAATAACAGGTGGATACATTGTCAACGAAAATGAGCGTCATCTTCTTGCCTTACCACCGCGATTAAAAGGTCTTGGTATCAGGATCTTCAGGGAATGTTCACCGATAGAATATGATAACTAGATAATCATGACAGCACAACTCGTCAACCAGCTACTGGGGAGAGAAGGAGAAGGTGGTAAATCGATCAACGAGATAAAAGCCCTTCGAAAACAACGGCAAAATGAAACCCTCATCAAACTGCGTAGCGAAATGACCGAAGAACAAAAGCGCATTAACGAGTTTAACACCCGAAAAGGAGTTTCCAACTGGCTCACGACGATCCCTCTGAAAGAATGGCGATTCGACCTCAACAAGGAAGAGTTTTTGGATGCAATCAAAATGCGGTACAACTGCCATTTGGAACGCGTGCCATCAACTTGCATCTGTGGTTCACTATTCGACCTAGCATGTGCCCTTTCCTGCAAAAAGGGCGGTAGGGTCACACTACGACACAATGAAGTGACAAATATAACCACCGCCCTTCTAAGTGAAGTAAGTGAAGTATGCCAAGATGTGAGGAAAGAACCCTGTTTGCTAGGATTGACAGACGAGCGTTTCACACAAAGAACAGCAAACGAAAAAACTCAAGCAAGACTCGACATTAGTGCACGAAGCTTTTGAGCCCAGGGCCAACAAGTATTTTTAGACGTAAGGGTGTTCAACTCACACGCTTAGCGGTACAAGGGAATGCAAATTAAAAAGTGCTTTGCAATGAATGAGAAAGAAAAAAAGAAGCATTACAACGAACGAATTCTTCAAGTTGAAAACGGATCGTTCACGCCACTGGTATTCGCATCGAATGGCGCGATGGGCGAAGAATTTGCAGCGTTCTACAAACGATTATCTGCGATGATTGCGGAGAAACACAATACGCCGTTTTCACAGACATCAAATTTCATCCGTACGAAAATATGCTTCTCCGTTCGACAATCTGTTGTATCCGTGGATCGCGCGGAATAAACGAACCGGCGACGACGCTATCCGATTTAATGCGGGCCGATCAAGCAACGATTTGTGAACAATAAACCATGAACTAATAATCATAACGTCTGGTTAAATCCTTCATTTCAGAGAATGTTTTTTGTTTTTGTGTTCTTGTAAAAATAGTTGTATGTATTTGCAGCACGACGTTCGTGAGTTAGAGATTACAGCTATGACACCATTGCAAAAAAATCCAGGTTCAATAGAGTTCTTGTTCTTGTTGAATTTCGATACTTTCAGTTTATTTTCCGCAATGCTTTTGACAAAAATGAGCGCATCGTCATTTAGAGAAAGCATTTGCCATACTACTTGTCAACAATTAGATGCCGCATTTGCATTTCCCTTTTGCATACAGTCACGAATATGTTTCGATGTTGCAATAATATTCATTTTTTCCAAACTTGGGAAGCCTCGATTGAAAAGTATGCGTCTTTTTCTCCAGACTACATTTTTTTACTTTTTTTATTATGCTGCATCTGGATTCAATATCTTTTTCCAAAAAAATACATTTATAGCAGGTTTAATGCAGTCCGGACAGAACCAAAAGGTATCCACTTTCTCATTGAGAAGCTCAATTATGTCCCTACTGAACTCACAACACTCACTGCAATAATATTTGGAACAACGTGTACAATGCATAAAATATATAATACTGTCATCACTGGTGCAATTCTCATTGAAACAATGAACACTCAGATCAGACAGTTTTTTATTGACTCTGTCAGGTTTTTCAAAATTCGACCGAAAGGTGACTTAATAGATGACATGATCAATGAAATATGATGAAAAATGATAAATACAGAAAAGATTACAACACTCAAACTGAAGAACTATGTTTCTTCGGAATATGAGGCAGTCCCCTGGGATTACAACCCAAGCTTCCTAAAGTTCCCACCAATCCGGAAGATGTAACAGTGAAAGTGCAAATGAGCAATGGAAGGTGACCTGAGAACAATATTTTTCTCCTCGAAAAAAAAACACTTCGACCGTCCAACGACCATATGAATCTAGTATTTAATTCAATTTAAAACAAGAACGTAAGCAATTAATTCGGCTGAACAGCGTTAAGGTTTCTAAGCAATTGAAACAATCAGTTAATTTTTTGTACTAACGATTGTTGAAATATGGATGAATTGTAATTATGTTGCAAATGGAGCAATTATGATTATTGGTTTTTTTGGAACTAAAAGTACTTATGATTTGAGAAGAGTTGGGAGATGTAAATTTTGATCGGAAAAGTCAGCAAATATCAACTGTTTTACCAGAAATAACTTCCCAACTACACCAAACCGACTCCGCAATAATCTAATTAATAAACTCCAATTAGAACAAAAATCCGATCCAAAACCAACAACGAACAGCACAATTTTAAAGAGCTCCTCAAAAAACACCTTCTGTTAGCGAAAGTTAACGATCCGTCCAACAATCCTACTAAAATGGAGGAAAAACCTGAGTATGTTTGTTTGTTTGTTGTCCGCCAATCACGCCCAAACGACTGGACCAATTGGAACCAAATTTTCAGGGTATGATTGTGATGCCCCTGGGATGGAATGATTTTCTTTTGGGGAGGATATTGGCATAGATTGGTAACATACATACATACAGAATTCTCCAATTATCATATTGTTGTTAACGTCCGTAGGATGGGTTCATTGCTAGTTGCTAGTTTTATGAAACATGTTTTGCAAATTTTGCCATTTTTGTATTCAAAATATGGTTCTCAATAATGTTATTCAGACCTTCCATACAATATGTCGGTCCTTGACGCAGACGAATTACTTTCAATAAAAATGAATATAATTTCTAAATTTTAAATTTTTTTACCAATTCCGTCCAACACAAAAGGAAATCTTTGTTAACTGAAAAGTCATACAGGAAGACAACTTCTTTATTTTGGACTCCTTAATTGAAAGCAGTCCTTTCTTTTAAAATTTTAATTTCAATTCGATTTTACCTAATATTTCTCTACAATAATTAAAAGTATCAAATTAGTAAAGGCCATTCAAGAGAGGTAAAATAAAAATTATTAACTATTGTTAATACCATTGATAATACTTGGTTCAAATTTGGTAACCAAATGGTTCGGCATAACAAGGTAAAACAAATCTAGTATAATAATGGCGTTCAAATTTGAACGAGTTTAGAAAATTCTAAATTTACAACAAAGATCTTAACAATTTCTTAACACCGATTCTTAGAAACAGGATAAAGAAAATAGAATGATGAGATGTGACTTAGATGTGAGTCAAATAAAGAAAACATTGAAAGCTAAAGAAAGAATCATCGGACATCATCGGACATGAATTAAATATCGCACCGAAGAATATGAAATCATTTGAAACACAATCGAATTTACCAATAAAAAAACTTTGGCTTTACCAATCGGCGGCAAAGTTTTTCAACCAAAATCTTTCTGTAACAACCATGAAGCAGCGATCAGAACTACTGGAAAAGATGAAAAGCCCATTGGGTCATTGCAATGTTCTAAGCCATGGGTGTAGGAGCCAAAAATTGTTTAGGGGGCACAACCACCTTTGCCCGAAAAATATTTCGGCTGGTTATAGGATCGTTAAATCAAGTTTATATGACAGCGTCCGCAACGGCCTGATACATGGTTGCCAGCAGATTTCCAGTATCACAATATTTCTGAAGACTTTATCAAGTATAATAAATTACTCCAGTACATTTGATAAAAATTGCGCATTAAGCATAATAATTATTAAATACTGAGATTAGTAGTGTTATTTCAGATGTATATAGCATTTATGCGGCTACGCGCAAGGAGCTCTACGAGTATCGCATGACAAAGTGTTTACACACCATTAACAGATAATTTTACTTCTACTTGTATGTTCTTTTGCGGTTCATTCTAAAACTGCCGGGTACTAGTTAACTAATAATTAAAGTTGTGATTTGTTGTAACTATAAGCGCTGCCTTAAATCTTGGACATTGGTCAAACTTTTAATTTGCCCGAATATTCAACACATTTATATAAATGGGGGGGGGGGGGAGGCGCCTGTCTTATGAAATAAAATATCCATACCTTTCCTCTCTCTTTAGCTTAAATCCTTTGCAAACAAACTGCGCTAATAGTTTCAACTGGAAGCAGAAAGTGTAGAAATGAATAGAGGTAAATAATTCATATGTAGCCAAAAAATCAATTAAATGAATGAAAGATTTCGTAACCGACAGTGTTGTTAAATTACTAGGATTGAAAAGCCATGAATCAAAATTACGAATTACTAAATATAATTTTATTACAGATATGATGGAGAGGCAAATCATGCAAATGAACAGTAAGAGAGATACAACAAACAGTACAGTACAATTTCATTTTTAAGTAATTCACTTCAATGGGTAAGATTTCTATACAACGAAATACTTGATTTATTGATTTAACAAAATCTATCGTTAATAACTTGAACATGACAGATGAATTTTTGACGATTGCGACCGTTTTATTTGTATACTAGCAATAAGACCGATGTAGCGGGAAATTAGGACTTCAAAGTCTTGGTTTCCCGGTAAATTTTAACGTCACGGGCCATAATTTTCCGGAAAATTAGTCCGGGAATGGTTATTAAAGACAAAGAACGCCAAGTCTCAGAGATATCCAAACTACTGAGAAAAGTCCAAAAGAAAAAGACAAGTGGAAGCGATGACCTACCTCCTTGTTTCTTAAAGGACATAACCTCCTACTTAGCTACATGATCAATCTCTCCATCAAAACCGGCATCGTACCAAGTAAATTTACACATGGGAGAATTACCCCTGTCTACAAAGCCGGTTCGAAAAACAACATGGACAATTACAGGCCGATTACTGTTTTACCAGCCGGCTCCAAAATATTTGAGAGATGTATATACAACCAGATCTCAAACAATACAAACTGTTATCGACTGTTTATATGTGAGAACTTCATGGAATATTTTGAACTGTTAAATAACAACACAAGAAACAAAAACACACTCATCAAGTTGCCAAGAATCAAACTCGAATCGTACCGAAAAAGCTTTAGTTACAACGGTGCAAAAGGTTACAATAATCTCCCATTGCAAATTAGATCTGTCGAAACAAGGAGAAATTTAAATGTATGCTTGATGTGCATTTTAAAATTTAAAATTGTACAAGATTGGTTTGCGTCTTACTTAACAGATCGACAACAGTTTGCTTCGATAAATGGTTTCAGTTCATCTCTAAAGAAATTAACATGTGGTGTGCCTAAAGGTTCTGTGTTGGGACCTCTTTTACTTTTGATTTATAACAATGATTTACTAATCTGTGTAAAGTTCAACAGTACATCATAAGAGTTAATTGGTTTTAGTGTTTTTTATAAACATTTGCTTCAGCAGGTTAGCTCTATTTCTAAAAGAATCAAAGCTACCTCTTGTAGACAAACACCAAATTGAATTATTGAAATCATCCTAGAAATAATAATTATCACACTTCGTGGTAGATCAACTGAACTTAGCTTCTTGTTTACCTTCCTTTCTAGACAAATGTACTTTTAAATAGCTTTTTACATCACTAGCTCGCCCCCACCTTGAGTACTGTGGAGTGATATGCAACCCAAGACTTGTGAAAGATAAAATAAAGATCGGAAATATACTGCGCAGAGCCTCAAAAATGATCTTGGGTTTCAACAATATATCGTACAACGAACGTTTAAATATACCAAGTATGCAATATCGTTTTCAAAGAGGCGACCTCATTGAAGTTTTTAAATGGCTGAACTCCTATTACAAATGTGGATCTTTATCTGATTTTATATCAGTGCGAACTTAAAAAAGAGTTCCGTAGAAATCCGTAGGTACATCTTCACAATTAGAGTCGTTGAAAAGTGAAACAGTCTTCTGAACGAGATCGTATGCGCTGCAAGTTTGAACGAATTTAAGATCAAACTAGACATATTGTTAAAAACAAACTATATTTATTCACATTTTTATGTTTATGCACTTTTCATAAACTTTTCTTTTATCGATTCGAAACATCAATTTTCATCAACCAACCACTTCTGATCATGTATCCATCAATCAACCACTTCTGATCATGTATCCATCAACCAACCACTTCTGATCATGTATCCATCAACCAACCACTTCTGATCATGTATCTAAGTTTATGTTTATAGGTTGACAGGCAAATATGCAGTAAACTTTTATGATTGTAAAATCTTATAAAATAATAATAAAGTCTACCTTTTCATGGTGTATTTGTTCCCTTGTATTCTTTCGCCTTGTTTCTGAGGAGCGTTCCAAGATGTTTTTGGGTATGACCCACACACTCCAGTTTTTGAGGAATATCCCACCATCATCATACGGCTTAGAATTTAAATATATCGGAATATTTCCACCGCACCTGCTCCCTCATGTAAAAAAACGATTCCAATTTTATTATGAGAATAAACCGATTGATATTGAGCTATTGAGTAACTCCCACCAAAATATCTGAAATCAAATTTCCTTTTGTAATAAAGGTCTTTGTTGTTGTGTTTTTGTATTGAGTTTCCGCTGTATTTATAGTTTATTTATAATTGTAAATGATATTTTGGTAATAAAATTGATTGATTGATAACAGTTGTAGTTCTATAGATTATGCATTGCTCACAAACGCCACATTCAAAAAATTATCGGAATATTCATTAATTTTCATGATGGTTTTGCTATCATCTTGAAGTAACTCTCTCCATGAGAACAATTTTTTGTGGTATCTCTTCCAAACTGATATGTCATACAAGGCCTATTTGTAAATAGAATAACCGTTTTCTAGAACAATGTTCAAATGAATGTTATTCCAATATTATATTTTTTAATGGTTAAAAACAATTAGCTGCTAAACAATCCATTGAACATTGATTCCTTGCCCTATATCCAAACTTGTTGTTACTTTGGCTAAAATCTCCTTGGACAGATTTAACAATAGTGTAATTTACCGTGAATGATTTGGACTTTTTACTTTATTGTAAAACGCGGCCGCACCTTACAAAACGCGATCGCACATTATCAAACGAGCCGCGCAATGCAAAACGCAACCGCGTATTATAACTTGAGATCGCAATTATGTCTGCTCCTAGAGCTAGAGTTGGCTGTTACGTTCATGTAAATAACTTTGATTATGACTTCTTGATTCTTTAATGGTTAACAGAAAGTGAAGATTTATATCTTCTTTTTAAGCATTCATGTTTTCCGAATCAGTAGCCATTAAAAGAGAGAAGAAAGATTTGGTTGGGATTTCATTTTAGTTATTTTGGGTTTTAGGATTTTTTGTAGAACCGGAATATGACAGAGTGCTACAAAATAATATACCACATAGTGTTTGTTGTTTCTTTTTTAAACTATTTTTAATTGTTATTTATTCTACAAAGTAATGTTTTAGAACACAACCAGGTCACCTATGATTTTGACAAAACCATTGCTTTGATTTCCTACCGACAAGTTGCGCTAACATCGTTTGAAGATGGTTCAAATTCTCAACACATCCTTTGCGAGTGTATAGGATAGTTTGAGCTCTTACTGAATAGAGAAACCGTACGCGGATTTACTTTCCTTTATAACAGGAACTGATCAAATTCGAAAGTGGTTTTCGAAAAGGTTTCCATGCCAAAATCCTCCATCTGTAGATCTTTGTTAACGCTTTCAAATGAATCTTCTTCTACACTGGTACAAACGGCCATCACAGCCATCAAGTATGGAGGAGGGTTCGGTGAAATATGACATGAAAAAAAACTATCTTAAGAATTTTTAAAGACGCACACTGAAGATTTTGTATTTTATAGCCTATTTTTTGTTCTGTTTTATTCAATATTTAAGCTTTTATGCGTAAGTGTTTAACTCGTCTGCCATTTCACATACAGTATACTCCTGGTAACTCGAACACCGGATAACTCGAACTTTCATTATCTCGAACTATTTTCCTGTCTCCCTTGAAATTTCCTTAATACTTCCTCATAAATATATCCGGTTAACTCGAACCTCGGATAACGAGCATTCGTTATCTCAAACCATTTTCTTGTCACCCTTTGGCTAATTTCTTCCGATAACTCAAACTTTGGGAAATAAAGAAAACAAAAAGACTTGATTTATAGCAAAATATTTAAATTTCTTTCATTTTGTGTAGTTCCTGCTTCAAAGTTTCCATATATTTTGCCTGTCCAAATAGCCTCAGTCGGCAAGGCACTTGTATGCCCTCTCCATCTCCAAGATTACACATTTTTACAGTGATATGCACAGAAGAATTAGGGTATGGATCACTCCGCAGAAAGAAAAAATCGCCTTAACTCGAACTAATATCTCATTATTGCCAGAATTCGACTTAACGAGAGCTTTGCTTAAGTCAAAAATTCGTTAAGTCGAGGGGGGGAGTACTTCCGGGCACAAAACAGAAACGCCAACTTCTGCGAAGCTCTTTTGGCCAAACCAAATATGTGCTCATTCCAGTGTAGGTCAGAACTCACTCGTAGGCCGAGTTGAGGTAGGTGACAGGAGAAAGGGAGGGTATCGTTACCCATAACCACATCTGGGAATGAGCGGTTCCGCTTTCTGGAGACAACTATTTGGTCGGTCTTTTTGATATTAAATTTGACCATGTTGTGGTCTCCCCATTCCGCAACCCTAATTAGGTTATTTTGTAGAATATTTGCAGCCTCAGATCTTTTAAAGGAAATGTTTTTGGCTGTGGCCTCACTGACATGAGCGAAAGAGTAAGAAGCATGGAGGTAAGTGTCGTCAACGTAGGAATGTATGGAGGAGGATAAGAGGGACAGTAGGTTGTCAAGAAACATCAGAAAGAGAACTGGTGACAGCACTGAACCCTGAGGAACTCCTGCATTTATGCAATGCATACTAGAAAGGTGGCCATTAATTCTAACAGCTATGGACCTTTCTGTTAGAAAGTTTTTGATCCAGTTTGAAAGCTTCGCGGGCAGTCCGAAGGAAAGAAGTTTAGCAAGAAGAGCTTTGTGCCAAACCCAGTCGAATGCTTTGGAGATGTCGAGGGATAAGATGCGACTTTCACCAAAAGTTTCTATTGCAGAGGACCAGGCATGGCTGGCGTATGTAAGGAGATCACCAGTTGATCTAGCCTTTCTAAAACCGTATTAATGGTCGGAGAGCAGTTTGTGTTTTTTGACACAATGTGTTTTTTTGTGTTTTTAACACAATGTTTTGGCTGTATTTTTAGAACGAGTGGACCGTCTTAAGTCGTTCCTTTTTCATTTTGAAGATTCACCATTTAACTATGGGTACATTTATTTCAAGGTAGACCGTTTGATATCATATTTTGAACTGTTTAAACTTAACACATGCAAATGCCACAAAATCTCGTTAATTTTTGAACTTGTAAAAAAGATATAAATCATTAAGAGGATGAGGAATGTCCCATCTCAATATTTCAGAATACTGTCTTTTGATTGGTTACGGAATAAGCTATGGGGATTGCAGACAACCAAAACGCAAACGAAGAGAAGAGCAAGAGCAAGCAAGAGATAAATAAATTTTGTTTTTACCTGTGTCAATGTTTTAGATTATTGAAATAGTAAAACTTGTGCAATTATTTTTTTGAGATCATTTTGTTGAAATCGGTCATGATTTATGTTAACTCCTGGCATTCTGCTCTTCAAATTTTGCCTGGTCATGATTTGTCGGTTGTTTTTAGGTTGTTGAGAGTTACAAGAAGGATGCGTGGTTTACTGTCTGGATCTTTTTTTGGAGAACCTAATTAGCTGTTAGCTCTAACTATTGCAACTATATTGCAAATTGTGATAAAAACATGAAAATTGCACAAATGTTCCTGATGGCATGCTCTTTCGAAAAATCGACGGTAAGAGATACAAGACCAAAAAGATCCGGGCGTTAAGTTATTAAAAAAGAGATTTCCGTAAAAATTTTAAAAATTGAGGTATTAACCCTGTTATTAAAAAACTGTACTGTTTTTCTCCATAAGATGTTCCTAATTTCCTAATTTTAAATGTAAAAATGTCCAGAAATTATTAGGTTCAAGCGCCAGTTGTTGTTCAAAAACAATTATTTTTGTTGCTCAGGTTGGTTATAACTGGACGGCTTTCGGACCATGACTGGGAGTATATTCAAAGATTTATTGTTCTTCTCTATGATCGTACAAGTATATCCATTACCGTGAACCAATGTCGCCGTAATTTAGTTACAAAAGGTCGATTAATTCACGGAATACCACCTACAGAAGATACCCTGAAGCAGAATATGCTACAAAGCCAGTAACTTTCAACAAATCAATTAATTACAAATTGTGATTTTCCAGAAAAAGCTAGAAGTACAGCAAGGTGTAGGATTCATTAGATCTATAACTGTTCAGATTTGTTCAGTTCCTTTTTTTCCTTTCTCTGCTTCCTGTTGTCTGTAACATGCAATGGAAGTTTAAAGCTAGTCTTTGTGCCTGTAATAAGAATGAAGTTGAGAAGTCAAAATATGCTGACAAATCTTCTATTCATTTATATGCAATCAAAGATTTCCAGACATTTAAGAAAACATGACTTCATAACGTTGTTTAAGGGTTGTCAGGAATTTTAATATTGCTGAAAAGGTAAAAAGAATTTACATTTTTGGACAAAATCGTTGTACCGTGAAAACCAGAAGTTAATTATGATCACTGGTGGGGAACTTGAAACAACAATTTGCAACCCAAAGTGGTTAACTCTTCCACAAGTATATGATGCATTGGCAGAACTTGTTAAGCGGGTTGCAAGACAACATATGCTGGTAGATGCAAGAGACGAAATGGTGGGCTTGATTGCACAGACGAAATGGTGCGCTTGATTGCACAGACGAAATGGTGGGCTTGGTTGCACAGAATTACCTTAAGGGAAGAAATTTTCGCACAATTTACAGTATTGGTGTGCTATCAGCCCTCGCTATTAGTTGTTTTTAAATGGAAACCATAAAGCTTATGTAAACAAAAATTAACCCATATTTAGAGGCTGTTCATATGGATAAAAATTTCCTCGGTAACCGGGGAAATTTTCCCGCTGTCTTTAAGGCGAGATCTCACCTTCTTAAGCATTCCCTGTTAAAATTTCGTTGCGTTCATATGAGAAGAAAAATTTTCTCACCTATTGACAGGCAAGATCTCGGTAAGCGGGGAAATTTTCTTCTCATATATAATAGATATATATTTAATTAAAAAATATTAACATAAATCAAAATAAATGGCTGATGTTGGTTTCGCAACTGCTGTGGCCATAAATAATACAAAAAAATATATTTTTAATGGGAAGAAGATATGGTTGAAAACCTGATAAAATTGTTGTCTGCCTACAAGTCGGAAATGCTATACAAGGGGTTAGATTTTGATGGCAATAAGGCGATGCAATGTATGCCTAGTGACAGATTCAGTAGTTTCGCATGATTTATCTTCCATAATAAAATTATTCCATTTAATTTTGAAAGTGATAAAGTTAGCTCTATGATGTTAGAAAGAAGTATTTCAATTATATAACGTTTGTTTAAAGCAGCCATATTTGTTTTTAAATTTTCCGCAAAACCTATCACGTGATATTTCCCCACTAACCGAGGAAACATTTGTCCGATGGGCGAGGAAATATTTTACCATATAAACGCAACAAATGATTCTATTTTGTCGAAATATTTCCCCGGTTACCGAGGAAATTTTATCCATATGAACAGCCCCTAAGAAAATAAAGCCACAACAATTAACGTACGTTAACCCATAGTTGAGAACCTAACTTTAGTCTCGTCCAATGTTTTGTTTTTGCTTTCGTTTATTCTTATGTTGCATCTTCTACTCTTGTCTTCTAAATTGGTTAATATATTTTGAGCGTAGTGGCATTGTGCAGATTTTCGTGAATGTGCTGTGTAAATTTGAATTCCAATTTCACCTTGAAACGAATCAATTTGACGTTTTTATATCTTGTATGTCATTAGACGTTTTATCGACTAGGCCGTCGAGCGCGTTTACAAATGGCAACACTAGGGAGATTAAGAAACAAATCTACAACGGGGACGGCAACGGCGAAAATCGAAAACGAGACGTCTTTTGTTCCGGTTGACGTTTTCTTATAAAATAGTTAAGTTACAAAAACGACAACAACAAAACAATTCTTGTTTGTTGATTTTTTTACAAAAGACAAAATGTTATTAAAGATGAAAAACAACGTTTTTTATTGTTCTATTACAATTAAAATCGTGCGCAGAATGTAATTAATTCATCAAATGTAATAACAAACGTAAAAAACAGATATTTCTGAAAGGTAAAAAGAAACGAGTTGTTATAGAAAACGCAAACACTATTATTGTCGCTTCAAATAAATAAATAAACAAATAAATATAGAAAAATAAAACAAATTAATCAAAAATATTATTTATTCTCAGCCATTTTATTTTCAAATCACACGTTTTAACAAAACGCCAATTTTGATGATTTGAGGTTGTATAAAACATGAACGTTGGGGTTTCCACTAAGAACACATGCGCAGTTAGATTGTTTACATCACGCGCGTTGCAGTCCCCGTCTCAGGTTTTATTTCCCTACTATCTCTTGAAAACAAACGATCATTGTTCCACGCTTGATATTCAGCATGCACGTTACTTCATCTCTTGTAATACGCATTGAGACACATGCATACCACAACATACGCTCATTACGCATAAGATTGGATAAACGTATTTTGGTCATGTTACTTGTGTTGAAGGGACAGATTCTTGAGGAGGACAGAAGTTTTATTCTGTCATATGTGATGAGTCTGGTAATATTTCCAAAATTGAACAGCTGCAATGAACATTAAAAAGTGACAGAACCAAGCAAGTGTATACATATGTACAAGACAGTAGCTTGAAGATGAGAATGTGTTAGTAGAAAGTAAAATTGTATTAATCTTCATGCATTTGTTTATTTACATACATCTAACTCTATAAATAATTACATATTCATTTTCAAATATTAATTTGCCATGCAAGACTACCGCTGGATACATGGAAGGATATGTGGTATTTACTTTCACGTCATGAAGAGCCTTAATTACTATTGAAAGTATGCGTGCCGTATTTCCTCAAACAAAAAACACCTCCCTCCGCCTGTAAAAATGACGTTCATTGGAAAACCTTGACAACGAATTTTTACAGGCGGATTCTTTTTTTCTTTCAACAAAGTCACCAATTTCCTTGTATAAGCTGGATGTACACTTAAACACTTAAATCTTGTTGGGACAACTAAGCTAAATTCTCGCTTTCTTTTGCCAATAACAACTTTGAAATAAACGCCTCCCGCTAATAAACGTCACATATTATGTCTACGAATTTAATAAACGCCGCGACAGAGGAAATACGATAAACTTAAAAACAAAGGTGAGTTTCCAGGAGATTTATAGACCTCCCGCGTGAGAGAAGCGTGCTGTGTTTAAAAAATAAACTTCTCGATTTGTTCGTACACCCAAACCAATTGGATCTTAATGAAATCCCACTTTCTCTTGAGAACGCTCGATAACGGTTCTTCCGGTCTCTGTTTCATATCCTCCTTGTATTGTAAAATGAGCTCCATGGAAACGCCCAGATCGGTCGTACGAACGTACTTGAAGTTCACGCCGTACATTTTGGAAATCTCCCGTCGTAAACGAATCAACACAATCCCTGTGCGAAGAGATAGTAGAACATTGTCATCAATGTAAAGGAAACACGAAACACGAAATTTCGCAAACTTTCTAATTCATGTGTTTTATTATGTTATAATTTGGGTGTTTATGAGCAATAATAAAAGCTATGGTCGAATAAAAACAAGCAATCCATGCAATTTGATAACATAGTAAACACACGCTCTTACCTTGTTGAAACATCAAGTCATCAGACTGCTTCTTCCACGATGTTATAAAATCTGCAATCATTGTTTTCAACTCTTCGGAGAAATCACGTAATCGTTCTTGTGACATCAACAGAAGTTCTAACAAAGAAAGCAGAAGATAAATTTGCACAGAGTAAGGTGTTTGTGTCGAAGTCTTTTAAAAGACGATGTGGGTAGTTAAAGATGTTCTAGATATCCTCAATAAACCGTACCTGTCTCACTAAAAACTCGATTTTTCATCTGATGAGCTCTGCTTCTCCTACGCATTTCAAGACAAATGCCAACGACAAACGCTACCAACAGAACCACCCCAAACGCAATCAGTATATGCACATAAAACGGACCGACCATGTTTAAAAACAACCACACGCGCGGCTCGGATACCGGTAAAACATCCTTCCACTCATTTCGCTAAGTATAAAAACGATCTCGGATTTTCATAATTGTAGATAACGAACATGGGTTTGATGATAAGGAGGGTTAGTAGAAGTTTATTTCATTGAATAGGAAAATGCGTTCACCGCTTTCTCTCGTTATACCCTATTGGAGAACTGGCCTCCTGAATAAGGATGGAAAACTAACCCACAAACCAGATATGGGCAGAATCAATCAGTAATTTAAAAATTGAAACTAAAAAAAATATATTTCGCCACCTCCTTCATCTGCAGCATAGCGAGATCTGTAAGAAGCTTTCTGTTATTCTTCAGATATTCCGTTACACATAACGAAAGTCTTTTGTAATCGGCGTACATTGCGATGCCATGAGAAAATGGATAGGGAATGGTTCGCATGACGTGCAGGTTGTATTCCTCGATGTTCGTCTTCAACGTCTCCGCTATATATTGATCGATTAGGCCGAATTCTGCGCGACCAACGTGAAGTTCGTCAAGGATTTCCGCGTAACTCGAGAAAACAGAATCTGAACACAGGACAATTGAAAATAGATATCAATTGTGTTATCTATGTATCTGTAATCCGGTATACAGAGAGGTTGGAGCGTTCTGTAGCGATAAGTTCTGTTGAACCGCTGAAGTCATGCGTTTTTCCATTTATTTACCGAAATATATCCATATATCTATAGAACTAACCGTTTTTAAAATGCTGTGAAAATCTTTTTACGTAGTGGTACTCTGCAGAACCCTTTAATGTTAAAACCTATAAAAAAGACAATTTAATGACAATTACGTTTTGGAAAAAGGGTGAAGCGGAGGCGACAAACTTTTAAGAAGAAGAGGTAGAGGAGAAGTATTCATCTGTATATGCTATAGGTTATTCTGATTTTATTGTGTCTTTTACAACTGTCTAAGAAATGATTTGTAATTTAGTATTTTAAATGATAAGTTCCTTTTTACTCACCCTCCTCATGGCGAGATTACCATGGATTCTTTCTGAACAACATGTTTAGTAAACTATGGTGAGCAAAGACCTATGACCTACCTTTATGTGGTGATCATCGTCAAATGATTTATTTTAAAATTTTAATAAATCATGACCAAAAGTCAAGGCTATCATTGATAATTTTAAATAAATCTTTTAAAATTATCTAATTTTTGTTTTAGAATCATGTAATAAATATAGTGACACATATATTCTTTCACATTAAAGTGATGAGTGCAATTTGCACGGGATATATAGCTAGTAATTTATAATTATGTTTTTTTCCATTTGTATAAACAGTAGCTAGGTACAAATTTCTGTTTTGTTATTGTTGAACTTTAAATTTCTTTTTAATCATTTTTACTATTACAAAAACACAGGTTGATTCGGTTACCTTCTATTTACGTAGTAATGAGTGTAATTTGCACGGGTAATAACACTGGCAAAGTTAGATATGTACTACTCTAGACACAATAGTTTTAAATGTGATTTAATCAAAAATTTCGGATAATCAAAAAGATTTTAAAACAATAGAAACAGTTGTGAAATTATTCATGAGGAAATAACAAAATTTTTCATTGTTGCATAATCTTCCCTAGCTTCGAGATGGAATATGACCATAGGTCAATGAACCCTAACAAGTATATGAGTGGCTCTTTAGAATAGAAGGAAAAAAAATGGTATTCGGCGTAAGAGAACAAGAGACAGCTTTATTAAATCTAGATGACAATTGTGTGAGTGGAAAATCGAAGTTTGAGATGTTAGGTTACGAGTGTGATTGTAAATGCGTGACACCGTGGTGATATTTTTGTTTTTCATAAGTCAAAATACGTAAACTGATCGGTTGTACGATCAAAGAAATAATTTATTTATGTAAGATTTATGACAAACGATTACGTGGTGAGACCGGATAAAGTCCGTGCACATTTCCAATATCAATTCTTACCTCATTATTTGGAAGAAGCTCTTGATCGTTTTTAATGACACAAGAAAGCAAATGCGTTGTCAGCAGACTGATGAAAATACATATTAAAAAAATGCTGATGCAGATCCATACAAGAGTTGAAAAACGTCCGAGGTTTGACAGTGGGCGCATGTCTCCATAACTAAGAGATTATATATTTCTATAAGTTTTTTGTAGAATGTAAACAAGCTCTATAAGTTATTATAAAAATGGCATGTAGTAAACGGGATAAACAGTTCACTTAATATTGATGCAGCATTTGTTAAATTTACATCAACCAAATATTACTATGTAGCAATAACTTGAGAAACATATCAACAAAATAAATTAATTAAATTTGTTCTAAAAGTGAGGGTTTAATTCTGGTTTCTTCATTTATTAAAAGAAAGCCCCCTCTCGGCCCCAACCATGGTGGTAGTCACTATTTATCCTACCCATTTCTAATCATAAGCCCCCCTAATAATTTTGTCACATTTACGGCACTGAAAATGCATTGCCTCACCCTACTCTTGTGCTTGTAATACATGCAAAATATATCCCAGTAATGACGCCATTGCAACAAATCTTCTCTTTTAACTTTGTGCCAAAAATCTCCTAGAAAAATTATACAATAAAGAAAGTTTAAGAAAATTGACTGAAAGTTAAAGAAAGGTTATCAAATCAAATTTTCAGTCCTCAATGAAATTGAAGAGGTTCGTTTGGTTCGAAATATGTTGAAATATTCATTGTTAACACTATTTATTATTTTTATTAAAATTATATACAATAAAACACCTAATTAAAATATGAATATTAAAAATTTATAACTTTACGCAGAAAACAAAAGACTTTTCTACATAATTGGAAAGGTAAAAATGGAAACACTTACAATGAAAGCGAACAAGAAACCAAACAAAATGTTGAGCATAACAAACAAACCAATGAGAGGGAGAAACAACAAAACACTCTCAAACAGAAAACTTTCAACACTATGCTTCTCCAATTTGTTTTTGGAACGAAGTAAGACGAACCCAGGTGTTGATATGATGGCAATGTTAGAATAATCTTTCAGGACTTGAAAAGAGTGCAAGCGTGGATAGATCAAATGAGAGGTACAATTTTGTGTCAATGGAAGTATATCTTCCTCCTTGATATGGTTGTATTTGATGGTTAGCGTGCTGAATGATTGACACATGCCAGCACAATGTTGAAGAGATTTTGTTATAACTGGTGGCAGAATACCATCAGGTGTGGTGGATGGTGAGATGGGGACCGTGATATAGGGCGCCATTGATATGTAGTGGAATGTGAGGGTAGATACTGGAACATTACAAGTGACTGAAATTAAAGAACATCAATTTAAAAACCTTGTGAAAATATATCAGTTTGAAACTGTTTAAACATAAATTTCCAAGTGATGACTGCAATCACCGTATTTTCTAAGCCTGATGAAAGGTATGCTGTGAGAGTTAGCTCCTTCTCCATGCGTCTGAAATGCTTATATCTCAAGCAATGATTTCTAACTATTTTCACCCGTCCCGCGCATTTTACAATCAGCGCTTGGTGGATCAATGCTAAGTTTCAGATGACTGATATGTAAAAAAACATAACGGTAATATTTGTGTCCAAAGTACTCACACAAGAAGACGCATGATTTAGGACCATTTCCTGGGTTAGTTTTCCCTGCAACACAGATCTTATATGTTGCATAAAAATCGAGACCAGAGAGCAGAGCAAACTCCACCAACCCCACCTCATACTCAAGCGTTGGTTGCTGTTCAACTGGTGCTCCACCTAACTTTAGGAGAGTGTAGAAGATTGTGTAGCCAAGTTTCATGCCACTCCAATAATTGTCTGGGATGTGCTGCCACTCCACAAAGGTCGAATTAGGGGAATAGTAGTTAGTGGCATTGACAAACATTGGAGCAACCATCGGAACTGCAACCAAAATTGATTTGGTAAAATGAATAAGATCATTACATGTTTATATGCAAATCGCAAGTTGAAAAAGCAATCATTGCCAATTTAGTTGATTCAACAATAAGCCATATCTGAAATTAAAAAAGTGAAACCAATACCTGATTCAAGAGTTGTGCATGATATGTTGTAAGAAGGAGCACCTTCTCCCCCATTGGTGTTGTTGGAGAGAGCTGTATAAGCCACTAACCACATGGTGTAGGAGGTCAAAGTGTCTAAAAACAGAAGATCAAAATACTCCCATTCAGGAGGGACCATGTAAGAGATCTGAGGCATGGTCTTGGTTTTCTGGTAGTACACTTTGTAGTTGGTTCGTACACCTTGCAAGTAGGCGGGTGGAGCATGTTGCCACATGAACACAATGCTTCGGAGTGCCGGAATGCATGATAAGTGAACTGCAGATACTGTAGGTCCTTTAAATGTGAAAAAAGTATTTTTTTTTACAATCTTCAAGATATTAACTAACTTGTAGAGTGACAAAACAAAACCTTTATTATGACTAAACCTTTGGTTTATGTTGAAAAACAAAAGAAAAAATTTACTTGACTCTAACGTGCGCACAACAATTCCACTGCTCATTACTCCAACATACTTTGTTGTAGCTGCAACACTGATGTTATACCTAGTGTTTCCTCGAAGTCCACCTAACACATAATATCTGCTTGTCAATCCAGGCACAAAGATGCTCATTCTAAACACAAGAGGACATAGTCAGTCTGATAAAGTTTTTTACTAATAACAATTGAAGTTTCAGCATTAAAAACATACTGTTCAAGTTGCAAGGTGTCTGAATAATGAATTAAATCTTTTCTTTTCCTTTCTTTGTGTATGCCAACAAACATTTCATCCTTTGTGTAGATTGCTTGGTAAAAGACTGTATGTCCAGTCAGATTTCCAGGGTTATTGCTAAGATCTGTATCTCCCCATGTAACATTCACAGAATCATGGAGAACATTTGAAAGACGAAAATCATCTGGACTTGAAGTAGGACCTGGTTTTAACCAAGATAAACTAAGTGAACAATTTTATTTATTAACAATTTTAAATTAAAAACTTTTTTATTTATCATAACTTTTTTATTCATTTTTGTTTTATTTCAGAAATTTAATATGGTAATTCGTAGAAATTAAACAAAATAGCAACAGAATTTTTCTGGCACCAACAAAAAATTATGGCTTTCAAATATATATCACCATTAATTGACAATCAATTTGAGCTATGTTCTCCAATTTCTAACTGTTACATATAACTACAACCCACAAAGATTACAGAGAGGGCAGTTAGTTAAATTGAAATAAAAAAAGATGTAAATTGTTAGAATATAGAACTAAGAAAGATGCCGGATTCGAAAAAAAAGAAATTTTAGTTAGCAAACATTAAAGTAGACAAAGGGTCGTATTCAATGATAAACCAAATTTAGAAAGAACTTATTATACAGCGATTATGTTTCTTAGAAATTTCAAGTACAACAAGTTCTGTTGTTAGTTTAGAGGTCAGTCAAGATGAACAGGTGGTCATCATTCAAAACCATTTTCTGAGCTTCAAATTCTTTTCACTTGCTTCTTAATATTAGTTTTTTAAGTTTTCAGTGACTATTATTTCCTGTGACCCAAGTAATTTGTATTTGAAATACTGTTTTTACTATATATATATAAAACAACATACTAAATTTTGATAGTCAGTAAATGGCAACTATTAGTGTCAAAGATATTCTCTGATCTGAGGGTCAAATCTATCAATTCAGTGGATTCAGACATGGATTGTGTCAAAATCAACTTGCATACAACTTACCAATTTCATCAGTGAAAACAGTAGTAGCTGGAGAATCAGGTCCATAACCATACCCATTGAAAGCAGACACTGTAACAATAAATTCGTTGTAAAATGGCAAACCATCAAATTGACAGTCATTTTTTAGTTGTATTGGCAGATTTGATGAGGAGTTTGTACTGGTACTGTTACTTTCGGTTGAATTAACTGATGAGGAGTTTGTACTGGTCACGCTACTTTTGGTTGAATTAACTGATGAGGAGTTTGTACTGGTACTGTTACTTTCTGTAGAACTTGTTGAATTATCTGATAGTTGCTCACTAAAAAATGTTGACATGCAAGAGAAAAGTTCAAACAAACAGGCCTATATATACATTCAATTTGAGAGACTGAATATGATAATGTATTGTACAGTTAAATCAGAAATTAACATTCCTTAGAACTGCATGTTATTAAAAATTATATATAAATGCACAATATATCCGACAACAACTACCATTTGCATTTTACCTACTATCGAGACGACCTCAGTCAGACAAAATTTGTATTTTACAACCATTAAACATCCAAAAGTATGGAGTACAGAAGGATTACACCCATACATACAACATGTAAGGAAACATAATAACTTACTCAAAATGGTTTATAATTGTTGCAAAGACATTCATTGCAGCAGAGCTAAGATCAACTCTGTAATTACTTGGTTTGTAATTTCCCCAGGAGTGGTGTGGTAAAAAATCCCAAGTGACATTGACGGATGAAGAGTTGATAGTAGTAGCTTTCACATTTAAAGGAAATGTCAATGGAGCTGTAAAATTAAATATATATTATTTTTATATGAAAAACTGTTGCACACTATATACTATTAAACACATTGTAAATATCAGCTAAAACACAAATAGTCCACAATATTAGAAAACAACAGAATAGTAAATGTTTTCCTGTCCCCGTGTCCACATTATTTCAAAAGAAAAAACTTATAGAGAAATAAACAACATTTTACCTCCAACAGGGGTCAGTATGGTAACTATATCACCAGAATACTGTGTACCATTATTAATTACAAGAACCAATTCCAATCTATAATAGCTAGTTGCTAAAAGATTGCACAGCTCATATTCATTCGCCAAACCAGCACTTTCATTGAATGAAGCTGATATGTTACAAATAACAAGATATTCTTGAAGATGAAGAAGAATTTCTGTCTCTCCAGTGAAATTCCATGCTAATTTCACACATCCGTCAGTTTGGGGTTCAATCACACTGAACAACGCATTTCCTGAATAAAACCATTTATATATTATATATGATATATATATATATTACACCAAATTGTGCAATCAACTGACCAATTATCCGTCATGATTATTTCATGCTCATCGTTAATATAATGCAACAAACAAAAGTATATAAATCAGTTTTAAATGTCACAAGGATACTTAACCTGGCAGGAAGAATGGACAAGACAAAACCTCCTTCACTGTGGAATGGAAAGGTTTTATGTGTGATTTGGGAAAGTCAGGTATCTTTTTAATTTGAAAAGGTTTAGCAATTAAAATTACTGGTGTAACGTTAAATTATTTTATTTTAAAAAAAGGTATTAAAATGATCTTTTTATTATTACCTAAGAACAGAGACATGTGGGTTGCAGTAACGTGGGTTGTCAAGATTATTTATGTTCAGTAACCCAATTACATTGTCATACATAAATTTTTTATTACTATCAAACGCGTTTAAATTTTTTTTTGATGTTAACATGTGGAGTGTCTAATCGATATATGGGCATAAGGCTTAATTATTTAAAATAAAGAATTGAATTTTTTTCTAAAATCACTGCAAATAAAAAAATGCATCATACAATGAAATATAAAATCCTTTGAGATAACATGACACCTTTAAAATTGTGTATCATCATTTCTTTCGTGAAATATCGGTCAGTTAAATAACCGTTTTTTTTATTTAATTTAGGTTTGTTTTGAAAAGTACGTCTTTACGGGTATGCGGGTCATACAACACCTTTGACTTCATGGACATAAGGAACTATGCCTTTTATGCACAGTTACTACGGAGTTTAAAATACAAAGTTGGTATCTTGTGTGGGTTAACTCACCACTGTTTTTCCTCTTATATACTGGGGTTGTTGGCAAAGGCATCCAGCTTAAGTTGAGCATAGTTTTGGGGATGCGATTCTCCAGTTTTGCCATAATTTCAACTTGTCTCTCAATAAAACAATAATAACAACAGAAGAATGAGAAGTGACTCATGTTTCATCTTTTAAACGTCAATGTCGTTCACTGCATCTTATTCGAAATTCTGTCATTTACGACTACAACTTATGAATGACCCTTTCGAACTCGATATTATAGACATAGCTGGCATGAGATTTGTAAGTGCAAAATAGATCTGCAATCACATTTATGTCTGTTTACCTAGATTTTTTGCCAGAAAACGAAGAAAAGACAAACTCCCCGTACCTATTTTTTATTGTCCAAGTGTTATTTTTTCTGGAAGGCATGTCAAGCAAATACTGCCGTAACCACTTGCCAGACAATGAAATAGCGAAATTTATAATTGAGTGATGCAAGGATCACGTGGGGATATTAAATAAGAAAAGTTGAATGAAAGTTAAGAAAGAATGACTTTAAAACAGCGACGAAAAGAAACTAAAAAAAATGAGCAAAAAAAAAGGAAAAACACATGTATTAAAAGAAAAAGCACATGCTTTCACATGCATTTAAATCTACCATTTTAAAATTTTGTTTACGCTCGTGACATTGCAATATATTACGGAATCCGAAAATAACAAAATTTGATTTCACCTTTGGTATTTGCGATCTAAAAAAGTTACGGTAGCCGAAAATTAATTTTAAAAGAAAGAAAAAGAAGTCAATTGCAATGGATAGAATTTATATATAATATCTCCCAAATTAGATTGGTTTAAATTTTTGAAACAACAAAACAATCAATTGAGGTCAACAGGATCTTTAGGTGCCCTTTGTAATAAACTGGACAGTGCCTCTGTTTAATCGCGATAACTCAGACCTCAAACAGTCCGATCCACTCGCGGAACATGTTCAACAGTTCCGCTCAATCAATAATTTGAATAGTTCTATTTTACATTTACAAATGGGAATTTTCGTCAAGTTTCGTTTCATTGCCTTTGTTGTTTTTTAGCATGTTGTTTTAGTTATTGGGGAAGAAAAAGTTATTACTTAACACACACAAAACCCCACAAAATTTAGAAAATGTCGTGGAAATGTAAAACTTCTCCATTTAGCTCCTAATTGTCACAAGCTGAAATTGCAGTTTCGTGAAGTTGCAGAAATCGAAGTTGGACATCTTCAAAACCCATTAAATGGTCCAAAAGGTTACAGATTATTTTCCGATGCGGAACATCGTGGACTACCTTATCTTTCTTTTATTCCTTCTGTAGATAACAGGCGAGAGTGGTACCAATCTTTAAACACGCGTCAAATATACAGATAATCCCTCCATCCAAACAACCAGGGACCTACAAGCGAAACCTGTTGATTCGTTCACAAACCATATTGTTCAGGAACAGAAGATCTGTTTTCTAGGCTGCAGACAACTGCCAGTAAATTGTTTGGTCTTGTTCCTACTCTACTAGAGGACAATAACGACATTACGGAAGTTATAGACATGTATGAAGACGATTTTCCTATTCCTCATCTTGTGTCCACTAAACTGGATCGCTGGAAGCACATGTTTACTAATGTGACAGACAAATCACACTTCCTTGCACCTTGCTCATCGTCAATTCATGGTAGTGTTAGATCATCGAATTCATTTTCAATTCAAACCAACGTGTAAGCCCATGGCGGCTCAAGTTACAACGATACAAATTCCATGTCGAGTATAAAGAGGGACATAAAGATAAACAGACTTTGTTAGCCGTATCCATCAGACAACCTCTACCACCAATCAAGAAAGTGAGACAACGAAACAGTACACAGACTTTGTAGCGGAGGACGCAGTATCATTTTCAGTAAACATCGACCAAATAAGTTAGGAAACGTCTACAAATTTCGAATGTCAGCTTTTGCACGAAACAAAAGCCACGACTGTTGCACGACGAGGACTGGTTGAAACTTACATACGTTAAACCATTCAAACACGAGTTCTGTAGAATAAATGTACTCATTCTCGGTAATAATGGAATCCTCGTACCACGATCGCTCTAAAGACACTGTCCTGAACACTGTCACAGATCAAGTTTAAGTATTCTGCAAACCAAATCACTGAGGAGTAAAGTATACTGGTATAAAATAAGACGTTGATGATGGGTATACTATAAAATGAAACACCCTGCACCAGTCTGCACCACTCAATAACCGTCAGCACCATGGACATCTGCTGACCTCTTAGGACAAACCCTCTAGTTACCACCCTTATAAATACCCTCTTGCTTGTTACAGGAGTACACGAGAGTTACGGGAATGTGTAGTCATTGTAGATAATCGTGCGCATAGTCCCGGTATGTGAAGGTAATTGCGGATCAAAGAGAAAAGGAAAGATCATTGATCATTAACCTTGTTAAAATTTGGGACCAAGGAGTGTGGCGTGAAATTCAAAAGAGTTACAGCCATTGTAGACCGGGGTGTAATTGTAAAGCCGAGAGCCACAAACGAAAAAAAGGTGTCGCTCCCCCATTTGCGTGCTTTACCGCAAACGTTTATACAGTTGTATGTTTATATGGTTGTGGTCATAATTTTACGATATTTTTATATGACTTGTGTTGACAGGTCTAGCATTGTAGCAATTAAATAAATGCCAAATATTTGCGGGTAAATTCTTACTTTCCTTGTCGTTTCCAATTCGAATAATTGGGTACGTTATTTTATTTTATAATAGTTCGTTTCATTGCAAGAATTCAAATTTAGCATACCGCCATTTGAGATCTGGAATTGTAGAGATATTGCCAACCACCAAAGATAAAACATCTAAAAAAGATTAATTTTTAAATATTAAAAAGGTTATCGTCATTCAAACTGTGTGTTTTCAACAGCAACAAAATATAACAGTTGGATGCAAACCTACAATAAATATTTAAAAACCTTTTCCTGCTGTTTATATACAATTATTTTTATCGATTTCAAGATGGTGAAACAAATTTAAAAAGGTCGGCTAAACCTCAAAGCAAATTGAAAAGCTTATTACGGCTGTAAATTGTTCATTGTGTCTCCTGAAGATTCATTTTAAAAGTAAACGTTTTAAGATTACAACAAAAGTTAGTTTAAGCAAAGCACTATGAAGAGAATTGTGGAAACATCCCTGTATTTCTTGAAATTTACTACGTCAATAACTTGACAGTTCTTCGGATGTACTAGTGTTTAAAAATGACTAGTATACTCAATGATTTATATTTTTCAACAATCGCTCATTCAAGATATCGGATTTCCAATTCATGCTAGGACTACTTTATATGCTGGTGTTTTGCTATTTTACGTCAAAGAAATGTTACAGAAACTGTTAAGATGAAACAATTAAAATATCGCGAAATTTCTTGCTTTTCTCAAGTAGACTTCATCCCAACCATTTAATCATTTAAAATCTGAGAGTATCCGCAATTTTGATAATTTTATTGAAATCGCTCAATAGCTATATAACAAAGAAAGGTCTTGGTAAAGTCCTAACTACATCCTTCCTATTGTGTTTTAGGGATACGGGACGAAATTGAATTTAATAAAATGTGAATCTTTTTTCATTCGCGCATATGCAGAAATGCTTGGAAGAATCGTTATGCAACTCTTTGCATCTGATATAGTGTACTTCTATCTCGAACATCTCTTATAACTTTATCTCACCGAAACTTTATCCCCGTCTTCTAAGAGTTGAAGACAATAAGAGTCGACTAATATGAAAAACAGTGGTTAACAATTGAACAATAGAAAGCTGGAATACCACGAAGAAAGTTAAATTTCTGATTATATCCCAGTCATTATCAAAAGTATTTATGGAAAGTTAGGAATATAAAAAGAAACACGAAAAGACTGCTTGCGGTACTTCGTCGTACCACTACATTGTCTATTCGCTTAAGAAACACTTCGAAGTCTTTCGGCGTATGATGAAAATACGATATTGGATCGCCAAGCAAAAATATCACTGTAATATCTGAATTGTATATCAAAATGTCAAACTTTAAACGAGCGTTTATATCATATAAAAATTGTTAAATCTGCCTACCTTTTGATCTGATTTTTCAGCTTTTTTAAACGTGTCTCCTAAATAATAAAGAAAAATCTTTCAAGGCATGCGGGATATATGAATTGAGATGATTTAATTTTTCAGATCAACTTAAATTATGCAAGAGGAATGAGTGATGTAGTCATGGCAACTTAAAGCTATCGCCCCAGTCTGAAAATTCCGGATAAAACGTTTAGACACCAACCAATATAGTGTCGTAACTTGAGGGTAACAATTAATTAAAGGGTAACAATTTTGTTGTTGTTGTTGTTGTTGTTGTTCATCAATAGGATTTAAAATACAAAAAAAGAATAACTAGGGTTTTTAATTTACAATTTCCATAGACCAAAGACAAAGAGGGTTAAATTTAAGAATTACTTTTATACAGCTTTCCGTTTAAATTTTTAACTTCAATTTTCTCTCAACTGTCACGCCGTATTTGCTATAAATTTCTCGGATTGTTAGGGACCTTCGGAAGCTTGGGTTGTAACCTCAAGGAACTGCTCCATATACTAAAAAAATAAGGTTTGAGACTGGAACACCTTTCCTTATAAATTTCATAATATTTTTACTTTGTCAACAAAGTAGCAATTGCTTTAAAATACTTGTTTGTAGTTGGGACCTGGTTTCCACAAAATCAAATTGTTCTTGTATTAAACTGAAATATTCGTATATTCCTAGTTCCGAAGTATAAAGAGAAATTTCCAATAACACGGCAGTTTTTTTTAATTGAACTTATAAATACTGAAACATTTCTAGATAATGGATAATCTTCCAAAAACAGCTGTCATAATTATGCTGTGTCACTCACAAAAAGCAATAATAAAGCATCTTATCTGTCAATCATAGGTGTATAAAGACTCAACATATTGAATATTCAGAAAAATCTACACGTTTTAGCATCAAAACATTATTTTACCAAGAACTTCATAAATGCTGCAAAACTGAGAAAAAGCAGAAATTAGTTATTCTCGGTGACTTCAATGCCACCTCAATAACGGCAAACGCCATGGACAACGTTTGTTCTCAATCATGAACACCTGGTTCAAACACCTACCGATCAACTAACTTTGTTTACTCATTACGATAACAGCACCACTATGCTACCGGGCATATACGAAACAGCACTGAATCGGCCTCTGACCATCCGAAACGTTTTCACTGAACAGTGGATTAAAACTATTTATTATTATTTCAACAATCAACTAGAGGGTAACAATGAATGAATCAATTGGTAGCATAGAGTTTGTACCAAGATCAACGCAAGACGATATTGTTCAAGCGTATGAAGAGAATTTAAAAGATTTACCAGATAAAATCTCTGTGAAAGGTGGTGGAAGTAATGAAACAATTTTTTTAAATTAGATTTCTATTAAAGGGCGTTATTATTATTGATGCAGTAAATAATATAAGCCTGATCAATGATGTTACAATTAAACAAGCTTTTGCAGGAGTGTGCCACCTTTTCAAAGTGCATATCATTGGAATCAGCATGTCAAATTATGCTACTATGGAACGGTTTTAGGTACAACTTAACGTTGTTTATCCTTCTTTAAAATAACACAAAATTGCATACAAATTTATAAGAAATACCTGAGTAGTTAATTTGTAATAAATTTGACACATAGTTTCAGGATTTTTCCTAACAAACATTTTTATGGCGTTTTTACATTCATTGAAGCAGAAAGGAAAGAGTTTCAAAGAAAGGAAAGGAGTTTTGACACTATAATACAGTAGACTCCGGTTATTCGAACCGGTGTAACCGTTAATAATGACTCTCTTAAAATAATGACTCCCCGAGTCATAATTTAATAGAAAATAATAACTCCCCGAGTCATTATTTACTAGTAAATAATAAGTAACCCCCTTGTAAAATAAGTACTCCCCTAATTAATAGTGGTTTATTCACTAATAAGTTATATTCTCAAAATATATGCTAATACAAAAAAATATTTTTACATTTTACATATTGCTTTTACTTTGAATGTTCGATTTTGCTACAACGGAATTTAAATTTACACAATATGGCAAATCACGAGTTAAAAAGTATCGAACTACATTTTAGACAAAAAATTCTGAAGAATTAGTGGGTGATAAAGGTAAAAAAGCGAATTTCCGAAGAGCAAATTTTCTGTTGTAAATAGTCAGTTTTTGTATATGTAACGAAAAAGGAGTTGTTGTTTCATCGATGGAGCGTCAGCGTCAAATAATCAAGGATATTCATGCTGACCTAGGTGAAAACCCTAAAGCGAAGGCCAATCGATTGTAAAATATTTTTTAGTTAGTTGTAACGAAGTTGTTAAAGATTTATCTCTGATCTGCAATCCTTTTGTTTCACTTTTTCTTTATTCCCTTTTAAATATTTAATTTACTTAATTTAGCTTTTATGCTAAAATCAGTATTGCTTAAATCCCTAAAAAAAAGTAGGCCACGTTCTGGTTACGTTATAACTTACGAAACCCAAAGGAGTCATTATTTTATTGGGGGCGTCATTATTAACTAGAAAAACTGAATCCCTCGAGTCATTATTTACTAGTAAATAAAGACTGGGGAGTGCAAATTTACGGAAGTCCTTATTTACTATGACACCGGCACTTATTCGAATTTCACGCTTATTCGAACCGTTTTTCATTCCTCGTGGAAATTCCTTAAGGCCCGTTTAGACTCAGGAAATTTTTCCGGGGAAAGGAAAATTTTTCATGTTACGCATGCGCTCAAGCAAAAAAGGTCTCATAGCTGTATTTCCGACGGAAAAGTTTGGAAAAATTATAAAGTGGAAAATTTTCAACTTTGAAAAGTTTTCCGCTGGAAAAAGCTAAATTTAAACCAATCAAATTGCGTTATACCTCGTAAAGATGGTAGAAATGAATGAAAACTTTTGCAGCATGTAGATATACTGTTCAACCAACAAATACAATTAAAATAATTTCTCCAATATGTATAATTTAACACTTATTATTATTATTATTATTATGTATAAGCTTACAGTATAGTCATAATATATTGCCTGTCAGCCTGTCATAAACAAGGGTTATACGTTATATATTAGAACGAGTATCGAGTATCGAATAGAATAAAAAAAATAAAGGAATAAATAGATAGCCACTAATCGTAAACAAACATATCACATCTCCAATGAGCGTCTAACACATTTTTAAAAGTATTCAGTGAACCGGCGTTTACAATGTTGCCAAGAAGACGGTTCCACGCATCGACAACTCTAACGGTAAAAAAAATGACGTCTCACTTCAAGTCGAGAATACTCTTTGCTCAGTTTAAACGAGTGAATTCAACGGGTGATTGACTGATGACATAGCTTTAACGGGTTTTGTTCGCATTTATAGATGGAATTTAATCATTTATACACTTCAATCATGTCTCCCCGTCTAAATCGGTAACGCATACTTGGAAGAATTACTTCCCGTAAACGTGATTCGTAAGGTAAGTCTTTTAAACCTGGAACAAGTTTTGTAGCCCTTCTCAGAACATTTTCGATGCCACGTTTATCTTTTAACAACCTCGGATGGTATACAGCGCTACAGTATTCGAGGTGTGGGCGTACAAGTGCAGAGAAGAGAGTTCTGAAAGAATACTTATCAAGATAGATGAAGTTGCGTCTAATCATACCAAGTAATCTATTTGCTTTGTTGATTTGGGTGGAGGTATGATGAGAGAATTTCAAGCTAGGATCAACGTAGACTCCTAGGTCTTTCTCGCAAGTCGTATTTTTCAAGGGGACAGATTTAGCTAATTCGTTGTCATACATGGTATAGCTAAAGGGAAACTTATTGTTACCGAGATTCATAACTGCGCACTTATCAGTGTTGAATCGCATTTGCCACGTCAATACGTGCCCAGGTACAATGCCCAGGTAACGAGAGAATCAATATCCTTCTGATGATCAACAGACGAAGATACACTGTTCAAAATTTTAAACAATTTCGTGTCATCTGCAAACATCGATATAGTAGCTAGTATCACATTTAGCATATCGTTCCAGTAGATGAGGAATAAAATTGGACCAATTACTGAACCCTGAGGAACACCACTAGTAACTTGATTCCATTTGAAAAACTCGCCATTGACTACCACGTGCTGTTTGCGGTTTTTTAGGAAATTCTCTATCCAGTTAAACGTTTCGCCATTGATACCGTATGCATGCAATTTTACGAAAAGACGCTGATGTGGAACGGTATCAAATGCTTTTGTAAAATCCAAATATATGCTGTCAATGTTTAACCCTGCATCTAATGCTGCGGTCCAACTGTCAATCACGTTAATTAGGTTTGTAACACAAGAATGGCCTGGAACAAAACCGTGTTGATAAGAACTAAGAAGGAGAAAGAATATGATGTTTGATAATTTTTTCGAATATTTTCACTACAACACAAGTAAGGCTAATAGGACGGTAATTTTTTGCGGATGTACGATCACCATTTTTGAACAACGGCGTTATGTTAGCGTCTTTCCACATCTGGGAAGAACGCCAACTTCGAATACTTTGTAAAATATCATTGATATTGGAACAACAATAGTTTCATTTGTTTCTTTCAAAAAGCGAGGATGTAATTTGTCAGGACCTTCCGACTTTGATACATCAAGTTTGTTAATGTTATTTTTTATTGTCTCTATTGAAAAGTCTATATCGTTTATCAGATTGGGAGCATCAAAATTGTTGTCGAATTCAGGTATCTCATAGATATTTTCACGGGTGAAAACACTGCTAAAAAAGGTATTAAAAGTTTGCGCTTTTGAAAAGTTTGTTTCTGACGGTTGATTGGCGTTCAGACGAATACTGGGAAATTTTTCTTTAGTTTTCGTTTTATCTCGTAATACGTAAGCATAAAAGGCTTTCGGGTTGTTTTTTACGTTGTTCGCTAACTTCTTCTCGAAAGACTTTACTGCATTCCTACATGCGGTTTTGGCTTGGTTGCGTGCTCTGGTACACTGTGAATATGTATCATCATTGCGCATTGAAAGGTAATTTTTGTATTTCTCTTGTTTCCTTTTTATTTTCTTGTTTTTGGACCGGATTTTTGGGACGCGTTTATGAATTATAGATGTTATAAATTTGTGAAAGTAATCCCAAGCTTCGATTGAGTTCATGTTGTCTAAAATATGCCAGTTATGACTACGAATATCTTCATTTATTTTGGCGAAGTCGGCGCGTGAGTAGATTAAATGTGATACATTAGTCGAGTTCGTTGTACTGGTGGTGTGTATATCGAAAAGCAGTTGTTGATGATGACTAAGACCAATGGGTGCTAGGTGATTAATGTTGGTAATCATATAATTTTCGGATGTGAAAACGAGATCAATTAGAGTTGACATTTGTCCAGGACGATGATGAGTCGGTTTGAAAACATTTTTTTTTTTTTTTTAAATTCATCCACACAGTTCACTGTGGTGACATGATATACATCATGTTTTCTAAAAGCTATGTATACTCAGCGAATCGCTACTTCTACTGAAGGATAAAGTACATATACCCATTCGACAATTCGTCTACCAAATTTCCCTCACAAGGCTTTGGTTAATCCGTGGTAGGTTTCTTAGGCATTTCCCAAAGGTTTTGAAAACATGCTGGAACAAAAAAGTGTCTTGTAAACTATCTACAAACATTGATGCTTTTTTGGATCTAGCGATTGGATTGAGCTGGTTTGACCAATCTATATTGAGAAAGTTGAAGTCTCCGGTAATAAATGTCAGTATAAGAGTTACATTTCTCTTTTAGTTCGTTAAAGAGAGGATATTGTTTTCGTCGCTACTGTTAGGAGATCGATAGATACAGCTTAGCAAGAGTTTCGCACTGTTACACTTAACCTCACACCAATCAGATTCTGTAAACGAGGATCCAGCATTTAATTGTGTCGATTCGAAAGATTCATGAATGTAGATTAAAACACCTCGATGGCAAGTTTTAGAGTCGAAGTTAGAAAAACAAGTGTAACTTTTTAGCTCGAATTCGGATTTTGCGACATCGAATCGTTTGTTTTTCGGTAATACTTCCGAGAGACAAATCACATCGGGTTTATAAGTAGTTACTATATGCAACAGTTCAGAACGTTTATTTAACAAAGAGTCAACATTCGAGTAAATGCATTTCAGTTTAGATTTAAGGGAATGTTTTATGTTTGCGGTGCTTGTACTTCTTCTGAAGAGAACCCATCGATTAATTGATGCGGCTTTGATTTTCGTTTTTCTCTGATAATTTTGAGACTCAGCGACGGGCCAGTGATACGAAAAAACCATTCATTGGATTTATCGTTTGTGATTAACTTTTTTTGTTCGTTCTTCACTTCTCTAAAATGATCGCGTTCAGCTTTGCTCTTGTCGTTATTGATGCGATACTTGGCGAATTTTCCTTTAGCATACTGGCTTTTCTAAAAATAGATCTTTTAGTTTTGATACTATTTAATTGCACAAGAATAGGTCTTGGTTTTGAATTCGAATCTCTGGGAGGGCCTAATCGTTTCGCAGAAGTAACAACGGATGACTGAATCTGTAGCTCGCATCCATTTTTGACTAGTTGAATAAAGTCGTTCTGTACGTTGCTACCTTCGGCTTCAGGATAGTTGAAAACAATAAGGTTGGATTCTATATTTCTGCGGTGCTGAAACTCGTCAATGACTTCGCGAACTATCTCTTTAGTAGATTCGTTATTAGAATCGCTCGCAATCGACGTTTTATTACCCAACATACGTTTAGTCACATCAACATAACTATTAGTGATTGCTGATTGGCCATTTTTGATCTCTTCTTTGACACTAGTCACATTTTTATCAGTATTTTCAAGCATGTTTAAGATGGTATTTATAGGAGCATCAGTTATCTGGTTTACACAAACACATTTAAGTTTGCAAACATCGCAAACCCAGAACAAATTAAAGGTTGTTATTGCAGTGCATGCGTCATAGGAGACATTCTGACAATGAATGTGGTGCCAAACTGAGCAAATGTCACATTCAATGCAATCAGAATTGTCATCAAGTAATTGTCCACATTTTTTGTCTTTGTTTCCAGGACAAATCTCTGCGGAAACATTTATATGAGTTTGTGACATTAATGAAAAATTATGTAAGGTTATGTTAATGAAAAATTTGTGGGTACAAAGTGTTGAGAAATGGCCTATGGCAGATATACTTCTCTTACAAAGTACCACCTCGACCGCTTGCAGCGACCCCCGTGGGTATGTAGGTTTTTTAAAGCTGCCGTAGGGTGCAGTTCTCAATTTATGACTCACAGAATATTGATATAATAGTAAATTAGATAATTTTAAAACTGAAAACAGATGTTGAAGAAATGCTTAGATTCTATGATACAAGTATTTTATGAAAGAGTTGATGAGTTGAACTTTTAATTAGATGTAATTATAGTGGAAGAAGGTAGGTAGAAAATAATGAGTTACAGGAAGTTGAACTTTTAGATGTAATTGTAATGGGAAAAAATGGTTGGGAGAATGTAAAGGATGATCAACCAAAACACACAATTTCTGGTACTTTCTTCACTAATTTTTTACCTGGAACAATGAAAATTATATGCCAACAACCAGTAAGCCAACAGTGCAAAAAAACGAAAGAAATAAGCACAAAAATAAAACCCAGATCAGCATAAAAACAACAACAATGCTAATATAATTTTGCAGCTTTTTAAAACACACCCTTCCACCAAAAGCATAGAGCAAAAAAATCTAATATATATATATATATATATATATATATATATATATATATATATATATTATATTATAGTACATTCAAGACATCTATTGGGCTTTTCCATTTGAACTCCACACACCCCTGTGGAAGTAAGATTTCAGAAAATAGGTCCTACAAAATATTGTGTTGTGTTAGACACTCCTAGAAAAAAGATGCCTGGGAATTGAGCTGTTGTTAGGTTGACGAGGAAGGCTGGAAACACATTGAAAATTTTTAATTTAGGCCATGCCCCCCTGGAAATTAACTAAATGCCTGGGATTAGATGGCCCGGGAAAATCTTAAAATTTTACCCCTTAGAATCTTACTTCCATACCCATGTATGGAGTGCAAATGGAAAACCTCATTATATGTAGGTATACATCAGAAAGTGAAAACCTTTTGATGTATTATTCACATTTGTAAGTGAGTGGGGAATGTTCTTAAGTATATATACAGATCTATCCCATTCCTAATAGGAGCTTTAAATTGGCACTACCAAACCAAGAAAGTGTTCTTTATATGTTCTTTGGCTTGTAGTATCCAAACATTTCATATATATACATACAACATGTGTATTCAGCACTGGCCGTAAGTAATAGCTTATACTGCTATGTATTATATATATATATTGTTTATTCTTATTTATTTTTCTTTCAGACGAGCTTCTCTAAAAGGAATGGGAAAAACTAAAAGACAACTATAGAAAGATGTTTGCAAAGACGTGACCGAATGTTGAAGTCAGGTAGTGGGTCAATGAAATTGCCTATTTGTAATTTTTTTATAGAGCTATCCTTCTTGAAAGAAGCTGTCATAAATAGAAAGTCAACAAGTAATATCACCACCAATGCTATCAATGATAATAATATACTGCCAAGTCAAAACGCTAGAGATGCTACTTCTACTCCGTTAACTACCTCAGCACCGATTAGAAGTGAAAAAAGGAAGCGCGTTCAATCGTTCAATTGAACTGGGAATTGATGCAATGATTGTTAAAGCTTTGTCAGTTGATGAAACAAAGAAAGAAGAAACTGTTAAAGCTAGTGATAATGACGAAGACCATTTATTTTGCCTTAGTTTAGTAGGAATGCTAAAAAGCTTGCCTACAAGACAGAAACGATACGCTAGAATGAAAATTGAAGAACTGTTTTATAAACTATCAGAAGAGTAGGGGTAAACTTGTATTTCTTTAAAAAATCTATTTTTTTTTTCAAAAAAGTGTTTATGTTTTTCTAGGGTTTTTTAAATGTATAAGTTTATGGTCCAAGTGAGATTTTGAACCAAGTATGCCATTTTCCTACTTGATTCAGTCCAAGTCGCTAAATCTAACTTTGTTGGTCCAAGTAGATTTCCAAGTGAAATAATGACCTACTTGGTTCAAAATCTTACTTGGACCATAGCTTACGTATGTATATATATATACAAAACTTCCTCAATAAAAATGAAAAGTATATATAGCTACATTTAGAACTTTTGCTTTAGCTGTACTAAAAAATGTATATGCCTTTTTTAACATATAGTATATGAACTTGTGACGTGACAACTATAGTTTTTAGTTGTGAAAATTAGTTTGTTCTGAAAACTAACTCGTTTTGCCATGGAACTGCCCCATATCTGAATTGAAATAATTGCAAAAGCTCTCTCTGACTTCATGGGCTGACCTTGTAAAATTATTAGAACCTTGATGATTAATAGGAACTAGTCCTTGTTTATTTTGAGCATCATTTCTCCAATCTTCCAAACGCCATCCTGATGGGGTATAATCATCTGCAAAACCGGGTAGACAATATTTTGATTCGTGACGCATCAAGTAATTGTGGAGAGCAACGACAGCCTTTGTGGTGGCAACGACAGTATCAACCTTGCGTATAACAGGTCGACAAAATATTCTGAACCCCGAGGCACATATTCCAAAACAATTTTCGATCACCCTCCTTGCTCTTGATATCCTGTAGTTACATATTCTTCTTGCATCAGTAAGCGTAGACCTAGCATATGGTTTAATTATATACGTTCGTAACGGAAATGCCTCGTCAGCTACAAAAACGTAAGGATACTCTATGTTTGTACCTGGGAGTATTCTTGGTGAAGGTATTCCCAAATGATTCTCATTCATTGCAATTCCAATATTACTACTAGCAAATACTCCTCCATCACTGCTTCGCCCCGAATCTCCGATATCAACTAAAATAAACTCATATGTGGCATTGCAAATTGCCATTAAAACAATACTGTGAGTTTTTTTATAGTTAAAAAACGAGGAACCTGCACTTGCTGGAGCTCACATAACTATGTGTTTACCATTCATTGCTCCTACGCAATTTGGAAAATCCCAAAGCTCCTCAAATGATTCTGCAATATTTTCCCATTCTTTTTGGTTCTCAGGTGATCTTATATACCCATCTTATATACAATTCCTCCCAGATTGCTTGGCAAGTTTCATCAATAATTATACCGATTGGACTTACCCGATAGCTACATGCTATGGAAATCTGAGAATCCCCAGTAACTAAATATCATAAAGTTATACATAGCCGTTCAGCAGGGCCAATTACTTCTCTCCTTAAAGAGCATTTCAAAATCCTCCATGATATCAATGACAACAGATGATCAAATCGAGCTGGTGTTATTCGAAATTGTTTGAAGAAATATTCGAGATCGTGTGATCGCATCTCTTGCATTAAAGTATGATATTCTCCTTTGGATGTTCTTTCAGAAAATATTCTCCTAACCCAAATTCGTCCCTTTCTTGATAAATTTAATTGAGAACGTAACCTGGCTCTACGTCTTCTAAAAGTAAAAGAAGTAGGAGCAGACGTCTTCTGTTTAGTGCAGCCATTATGTCCCTTATCATATATTTTTTGCGCCATATTCCTATAGCGGAAAAATTTCTAAAGTGTAAATTCAGATTGGAAATTTTTCTCACGGAAAATTTTCCTTTCCTTTCCTTTCCTATCCGCGGAAAAATTTCCTGAGTCTGAGTCCTGAGACGGGCCTTTAACAAGTTCAACTAAAAATCCTTCAGTTATTCGAACCTTCAGTTGTTCGAACTTTCGTTTATTCGAACCGATATTTGAACCCCGATGACCAATAAAACTGTCAGTTGTTCGAATTTTTTAATTTTTTTCTTTAAATTTTTAGCTGATATTCCTCAAAAACGCATCTTGCTTTGAAAAATTCAGCAAAAACTAAATATACCATTGCACTGTAAATTGAACACACGCATCAAAAAGCGAAATAAAAATACCACACATTGATACGCAATATCAAAAACAAAACAAAAATTTACATTTTAACTTGGCGTCAGCTATGACATCTACAGGAAAGAAGACCGTCTTGACAATTAAAGAAAAGTACACAGCTCTTAAAGATTTGGAGAAAGGGCCTTAGTAAGAAAGCGATCGCCGAAAAGTTCAATGTCCCTAAGAACACTTTGACTATTATACTGGATTAAGAACAAGCATGATATTATCAAGAAAATACTTGACATTTTTAAAACTTTCTAATGTGACAAAGTTTAGTTTTGTTATATTTTGTAGATTAGCGTTATTAAAGACATGTTTCAACCGTATTCCGGATTTTCATTTCTTTTATTATAGTCTCGTCTTGCCCTGTTTAATTGTCCTATGGCAACCTAGTTATTTACCAGAAATATACCTCTTTAAAGCAGACTTTCAGTTATTCAAACATTCGGTTATTCGAACTAAATTTCTATCCCCCGTGGAGGTTACCGTGGAGGTTAACCGGGAGTCTACTGTAGAACATAATATTCATGAAATCAGGAGAGGAAATCAATGTTAAAGTGGATCTCCACTAGACGACACCCTTCGCGCGAAGAGAATCAATTTGCGATGATACATGCGCATGAGCAAATTTTCTGTTCTTCTTCGCGCGATCACTGACAAAAAGTAGAACCCACCTCTGCTTTTCATCGAGACGATAAATATTGGCCAATCAAATCAAAGAAATTATCATTGTTAATTCATAATGACGTCATAACAGGGCCAACAAAGCGTATTTTAAAGTGTGGGGGGGGGATTTTAGAACACGTTTAATGGCCTAAATCAATATATTTTGCCCTGTTATCGCAATATAATTTAGCATTACGCAAGCATCAAAACAGGTGAGAATGTGTCAATAATTAGTTTCACAGGAGTACAAAGAACAAGCAACAAAATAGAAAGTCGGTTAAATGATGAGTTCAGGGAAACCTTCACGAATTAAAATATTCACAAATCAGCTATAAAAAGACTAAACGAACATAAACCTTTCCAAAGTTATGTATCGTCATACATACGCAGCTCATATTGTGTATGCACAATGTAAATAAGGTTTGAAGAGATGAAATAAACGAAGAAAAGACAGATTCTGTTATTCTGTTGCTATTTGTAAAAAAAGCCTTCCCTTTTTATGTCATTTTTGGAAAATTTTAAAATTGATTTAGGTTATATTTGGCTTGGACTCATTTTGCTCAGTTTTAATTTCGCACACTAAAGCTCTGCGCGGATTCTAATATTACGTGATTCCAATATAAGGTAAATAACGAAAACAATTACGCAGTAAGTCGATCTAAATCATGTGGAGCTTATATTGACCAATGAAATCAACGAAAATCACCCGAGATAGGAAAATATCATTTTCGACCAGGCGTTAACGTGAATATCAAACACTGCCTCAATGATGATTCAAAAACTTCTTACCACCATGAGGTGGTTGTGCGTACATGGGTGCCTACCCACCATGCCCTCCTGGTTCTCCGCATTTTGCCCCACGGACCCCCAGAGGCCTTAATTCCTGAATATAAGCACCTAGAATCTCTCTAGCGGATTCCAGGAAAGGCCGAGAGACCTGGGCCGGGTGTCAAACTTCTTACCACCATGAAGTGGTTGTGCGTACATGGGTGCTTACCCGCTACGCATTTATCTTGTAGGGTAATTTATATTAAATCAGGGGGTCCAGACCTACAATATAAAAACAGCTGACCTATGGTTTTTAAAAATCCTTTTTCATAAATAACAAAATAAGATGTTACAACCGTTTGATCGAGACGGGGCAAAATGTTGCGCCATCATGGCATGAGCTCTCAGACAGCAGAACAATCCTTTTCCAATCTAATCCTTTGTTCGAACGCTAATATGTTGCATCATTTTTATAGATTATACCGTCAGCAAACAAACAGAAAAAGATGGTGAAATTTACTTTCGCTTTGAATAATTGTTATAAACATGCTGATCTTTTACATGAAGCTAAAACCGCCACCTTCCAAAAGATGATGAAATTTCAACTAAAGTTCAGCTCTTTTACAGTGTTTTTCTTTCAACATGTGGTGCAATACATTCAAATTGCAAACTCTGCAATTCCATTTTACATTATTATAAATATAGCTCGCTAGCTATACAAATCTAAATGTTTTAACAACGACACGACAGCTCGCATTCCGAAGAAAGTTATAAAGGAGATTGGTGTGAAAGTAAGATAAAAAATAATTTGTTTGGTAAAATTATTTTGTGGTTAATATATATATAGCTACAATTTATTTATTTCAAGTATTACGGTTATACCAGAATATATCATATAACATATATAGTTAAAGTAAGTTAGTCATTTATCATCTATATTTATTGCAGAGTCCTTGTTATTCGATATGGTAAGAAGAAATACCCGGTCTCGTGGAAGAGGGAGGCGAGGTGGTTTTCGAGGAAGAGGAGGTGGTTTTCGAGGCAGAAGACAGCCATACAATTCCAATGCATTGTCTAACAATGTTGAGGAAAATTTTGAGGCGATTAGTTGGGTGGCTGGTAAATATTTTTTCAAATAAGTTCATATATAATTTTTGTTGTTCTTGAGAGATTTTTATGTTTTATGAAATATATATATATATATATATTTGATATTAGATTTGTGAATATTTGATTATTGTTTATAGATTCGCCAGACTCTGCGCTTCAAAACCTGTTTCTACAGAAATCAACGATTCTTTTACATTATGAGGGACAGAAGAATTTCCCAAACAGATATTTTGCTTGTTTACATGTATTAGTGAAAAACTCTGTGCAGATTTTAGAAAATTCTAAGGCTTTAGCCTTGGCTGCTGCATGGGCAAGAAATGACTACCCCAAAGCCGAATATTTGCTCCAAATACCTGGCGAAATGTTCAGCATAAAAGAAGTGTTAAAAGCGATTACACTTTTAGATTCAGCTCGTAGTAAACGTGCCCATGAAAAAGTTGTCAGGCGACTTGAAGTGCAAGGTTGTAAAAAGAAGATGAAAATGGCAAAGTTGAAGGCAATAATAGGATCTTTGGAAGCCGACATACTCCCTGTAAGAATCGTGTAGTGATTTTTATATATATATTATATTGTTAAAAACCTTAAACCAACACTTTTTACAGGTGCTTTTGATGATGATAATAATGATGATGATGATTAATATTTATTTCTCATTAATCACCAAACCATACAGTAGAACATAAATATATAATTATTTTATTGATATATATATATATGATGATAATTATAGTTGATATGATATTGTATATATATTTGAAAATTACCAAAACAATATTGCTTAGGTTGGATCTTTAAGTGGTGCTCTGATTTGCCATATAAAGCATTGGCTCAAAACAATACCAGTAGATCGTTTGGAATTTTTTGCTGCACATTTCCCTCCAGATGCATGGAAGAAACTTGCAGATTTGTGTCATTTACATCCAGAAAAAGACATGCCTCAGTGCACATGGTTTTTACCAGTTTGCTTTGGAAAACCAGCTCCCGAAAAGGTTGTTGGTAAAGGAGTGATTAACAGTGAAAATATCTGTGAGTTGTTGTTGACACAAAATATTGACTACACTGTAGCAAGAGAGTGGAAAGATTCTTTCAACGAGAAAGCTAAAGAAAGGATTGCAACTTACACAAAGCTTGATACAGTGTTGTGGTAATACTTTAGTTTTCTATGGCTACTTGATGGCTATGAGTTTTAAGTGAATTTAAGTTAGGTAAATTTAAAATTTTCATTGCCAGGTATTACGAAGAGCTGGGTTGTGATGCTGTTGATAAAGTTATGCTCGCAAAGTTTGAGGGCGGTGAAAAGTTATCTTTGCCATATGGTAAGTTAATGGAGAGGCTTCTTTACTTTGAAATGGCTGATGAAAACAAACCGTTCTTGAAGTATCTGACAGATGATGCAAATAGTCGATTAAAACAATTGAGGTTAGTTTTGAGTTAGTGTTATAGCAGTGTTTTAGATTTTACTTTAATGTCAGACTTGTATATTTCATTTTGTTTTCAGCTTCCGTTTGGAGGAGCCAGTTGTTGTTATTGGTGACATGTCTGCCTCAATGAGTGTGGCAATTCGTACGAGCAATATCATTGCCAGTTTATTGGCCGCTGTTACGAAAGCTGAATTGGTTTTCTTTGATGATGAAAATGTATTTCCGTCATTCATCCCTGATGACGTCCAGGGGGTAGGTGTTTTGTGTTAGAAGTTGAAATGTTTTCCACTCTTACTATTGTTATTTTATTTCTGTTATATCTTTTTGTTTATCTCTCATTTAATAATTCTTATCCTCCTGTGTTTAAATAGAACGTAAAAAGCGTAAAAAGATATTTGTTTTCATCGTGGAGATCACGTTTTTCTCAGGTTTTGCGTTTGTGTGAGGAGATTCGTGAGCGTGGTTCTACTGCTCCTGCTGTCTCCCTGTACCCATACTACGAACAGAAGAAGGTCGTGAAAACGTTTGTTATTGTTACTGATGAAGAGGAGAACACTATGCACTATAACTATTAGTAAGTGCAACCCTGATGTTACGATCCAATCTTTATTTTGTGATAATTGTGATATTTGTTCACATTGGAAGATTATTCTAATGCCTGCCTAAACAACTGACTCTGTCTGTTTTAGTTTTCATAACCTTTTCAAATTGTACTACGACGAAGTGTATCCAGCCCGTCTAGTGTTTATATCATTCCTATCGCAAAACGACCGTGGTCTCATGGTAACAAGATTAAAAGAACACGCACCTGAGATTAAAGCATTGCAGTTTCGATTCAACGGTTCCCGCCCTGATCTGACGAAATTGGACAACGTGTTTGGGTTATTGTCTGCAGATAGCGAGCAGTTCAAAAAGGAGACAGATGATGTAGAGAAGCTGATGTTGGAGAATAACATGTCCACTGTAATGGAAACATTGAAGCTATAAGCAAGTTATATCAGGGCAACATTTATATATAACAACATTGTAGAATTAATTTGTAAATAGAATCAATAAATTTCCATGCACACAATTATGTATTTTTCATTGCATGTGAGAAGTGGACAAATACGTATTCTTTTAAATACCTATATACCGGGTGATGTAACATCTCTGACCTCATGGATAAGATATTAGCACCCATGCCTTTTACGCACAGCTGCCACAGATTTTAAAATACAAACTTGGTATCTTGCGTGGGTTAACTCACCACTCTTACTGCGGTTGGAATTAGGAAGGACATCCAGCTGTAAAAACAACTGCTTCGATAAACTATCAGATATGATTAAACCAACACAATGAATAGATAATTTTTCGTTTACATTCTTATTCTACCAATAAACATTGTTCTTTGAGTAGATTGTGCACTTGAAGGCTGTTTCTTCCATTTTGATCAATGTTTCACCAGACTGTCAAGCGACTAGGCCAGCAACGGGACAATAAACTGCGCAAATACGTCTGGTCACACGCTTCAGCTGCTCCCGTTAAGCAGGTTGTCGATGTGTTGGATCATTCCGTCAACAAAGACCCTTGGTGGACGATAGCGAATGGTTGGTTGCATTTGACGAGTAAGTAAAACAATATAGCCACATTATTGTGTACTACGCAGTATCGATATGCACCATTGCAGGTACTCGTTTCAACAATGGAAGGAAGCCATTGAACACGTGGAATCGCAAGGCAATTTAAGTAACTTTTTACAAGAAGACATTTCTTGGCACTGACGAAAAGGTGTTTTTTATTGACTTCAGTTCTCGCATTTCAATATTGTTCCAAATCATTCGAGTTCTATATGAAATCGAAGAGTTAAATGTTTTTCCTCCTTTTCTCGGCAGTTCAAAGATATTGTGTTTTTCGATTCATGTTTAGTATTGGATTTGGTAACAAAATTTTGCAAAGCAACTTGGTCGACCGTTTGTCATGAATATATGCATGAATCTTTGATGTTGAAGTTCATTCATTTGGTTGGAAGAGCGATCGTATTTCTTTTGAAGCAGATATTTTTTATGGCATGTTTTTGAGTCGAAGTTAAACTCAGAAGTTTTGTTTTAGAAGTGCTCGTCCAAGCAACATTATGGTAGGAAATACGGCTGTCAAGTCAATAAGTGAGAAGTGAATTAATTTTCCTTGTTTAAAAAGTGACAGACGCGATATACTAGTCCAATAATAACATTAATTTTTGTTATAAGTCTCTCGATGTGAGAAAGGAAACTAGAGGGTGGTGCAGAGAAAGGGAAATTCGCAGTTGAACCCAACGTAGATGCTTCTGAGAAAAAACAAAACAACTAATTTTTGAAGAAGAAACAGTGCCTGTGCACGACGGAGCTACTTACGACATTAAATTAAACGATTTTTCATATTTCGAAAAGGTGGTGCTGAAGGAAAATAAATTACTGATTTCTGCGTTGACAACACGACTAAAAAGCCGCATCAGGCGATGAAAGATGATGTAGAAATTGTAGGTGAAGTTGAAGCGACAGCTTGTACTGTAAACGGAGAGACGGAAAATTTTCAGGTTTCATGATACTGTTTACACAAACTTTTGATATCGTTTTCCATAATTCGTAATTTACTATAGAGTTTGCAACCAGCTTAGCACTTGGATATGATACTCTCAATATTTGCTACAACGATTCGCTATGATTTCCATATTCATGTATTATGACGATTTGCAAAAGGTAAATGGTCGTTGTCCCAACAGATCTAAAGATACCATTGTACAGACGAGTCGTACTGTTACTGTAGATTAGGGAAATTAAGAAACAAATCTACAACGGGGACGGCAACGGCAAAAATCGAAAACGAGACGTCTTGTGTTCCGGTTGACGTTTTCTTATAAAATAGTTAAGTTACGAAAACGACAACAACAAAACAATTCTTGTTTGTTGATTTTTTTACAAAAGAAAAATAACGTTTTTTATTGTTCTATTACAATTAAAATTACAAACATTCATTAACTTATTAAACACTGCATAACTACCGTAAATGACCGATTAAACGCCCTGGGCGTTTATTTTAACAAACGAATTTTACCCTGGGCGTTTATTCGGGAGGGGCGTTAGTAAGGGAGGGGCGTTAATAAACAAAGTCCATCAACAAAAGTAATATAATCGAGAAGATGTACGTCGACTACATGATATCAAGTTTCTCGTCATTCTCTTCATCGTCATCGAGGAGGTGGAATGGCTGGGTCGCAGCCTCCATATCTTCTTCATTAATGAAAGAAAAGGGATTGGTATCACCCATCTCCTCGTTTGTCATTACAGCTAGTTGTGCTTTTAACTTTTCTGCTCCTGCCTCACAAGTCGTACCCTCCTTAAAGCAATGTATTTGGTCATCTTCAGAGCCATTTGTTGGGAGATTTAGGGCGCAAACCTTAAACAACTTGGCAATTATTTCTTTCGATAAGTGTGACCACGGTTCGAGAATCCACTGAAAAATTTTCCGCCGTGGTGCTGCTTTGATATTTCCAGAGAGAAATCTTAGTTTGCCGCAAAGACGAACGAGAAGAAGCGAAAGAACATGACAAGCATGCCATCGGTGTTTACAAAAAATATGAGACAAAGATGAACAGTGAAGTAGGCCATGTTTCGATAGAGTTATCGAAGTTATTGGTGCAATTGCGTCAGTTCGGGAGTGGGCGTTAGATCGGTCATTTACGGTATTGTATTTTCAAATCACGCGTTTTAACAAAACGGCAATTTTGATGATTTGAAGTTGTCGCGGCCTGTATAAAACATGAACGTTGGGGTTTCCACTAAGAACGCATGCGCAGTTAGATTGTTTACATCACGCGCGTTGCAGTCGCCGTCTCAGGTTATATTTCTTAATCTCTCTAATGTCATTGGACGACGAGAACGCCAATCAAAAAGTTCGATATGATCAAATGTTATGTTGGCCAGAATGGTTTCACATGGGTTGTGAAATTGTGCCAAATAACGCATTTATCAAACATAGAAACTGGACATTTAAATTGTAAATAAAAAAATATTTATTAATGTTATTATCTTATTGCGACTTTCTGTGTTTCTCCTTACTTGGAGTTTCAATGAATATAGAGAATAGTCACCTATAAATTTCTGTTTTGTGGATAAAATATGTTTGTAAAAATGATTGGATATATATATTTTTGGTCATGTTTGAATATCAGTGAACCTTTTGTTTTCTTATCAACTGTATTGCTAACTATGGTTATTACAAATACACAAAGGCGGGCTAACTTGATTATACTATAATTAACAAGTGATGCATGCAATTTGCAACCATAAATAATACACAGCAACAGGTATATATTTATATAAAAACAGGCGGACTGACACAGTTGTTCTTTGTCTTAGAAATAATGGTGATGAAGTAGTGATGAGTGCATTTTGCAGTCTTATTTCTAGTTTATATAAAAATATCATCGTTCGTGAAACTAATATTTATTCAATTTTAACAAACAAATACATACCCCTGAAAAATTGAAGAAAAAAAAATTGAGCTCATGACCAAGATCGCGATTTGATTGGTTTGAACACACGCAATTTGATTGGTTTGATTCACTCGAACGAAAATATTATTCTCGCTGCTACGATCAACCCTAATCTGCATCAGAGTATTACAGTACATTAGAATATTTGTTCAAATATTTGTTCAAAAAGAAGGTCAGGAGAAAGTTTATTCATGTAGCCGGCTAGCTGTCTAGCTATTCATTTGTTTACAAATTATTATTTTTTGACAGTTGTAGTACACCGTTGTTGAGCCGGAGATAAATGTTACATCATTTTGTAAAAAAAATAAATTTGATCGGTTGAATTTTTGAAGATCATTGTATTGTAAACCATAAATGATTTACGTACTGCCTATACCATACTCCCGTAATAAATTTGAGGGACCCAGCTAATATTTTTATCTGATATGACACCTAAAAATCTTGTGGAAGTTTCTCGCTGAATTGTGATTGAGGCTATTTTCAAGAAAGGCATATTTGTTAATTAATCTTTCTTCTTAGTTGATTGGAATAACACTTTGTTTTATTGACATTTAGAGAAAGTTTATTGAGAAGAAACATTTCAGTATTCTTTTCAACTCAACGTTCATTGAACAGAATAGATTTTCTATGTTATTCCCAGAAGGAAAGATGTTTGTGTCATCAGCAAATAAGAATTTTAGAATTTTTAACAGCGTTTTCCAAGCCATTTATATCAATCAAAAAAAATAAGGGTCCCAGAATTGAGGCCTGAGGTACTCCAAAGGTATTTTCGGAAAATGAGGTAAAAAACAGGTGTTTTGTCATGATAATTTGCATATTGGAGCCTTTTTGACAAATAACCACTCACCCACCTTAATAAAATGCCGTTAATGCCATAATGACGGATTTTTTTAGTAGAATGTTGTGATCTACGGTGTCAATAGCTTTTGACAGATCCACACAGGGGGGGACAAGGGGGAAAAGTACCCGGGGGTACTTTTAAAATTAAAATATTGATTTGGTCTAATGAGTTGGTAGGCCCTTTTCAATAGCCCCCCCCCCCTACTAAAAAATTGTAAAAAACAATTGAAAGTAACACTCGCCCTACGCTCTCGTTCTAGGGCCCAACTACACTTCTGCCCCCCCCCCCCCATGTTTTTTTTCTCTTGCCGGCCCTGGATTCACCAACACTCCTAGTGTATACATAGTTATCGTTTTCAAAGTTTTAACAATGTTATCGACAAGTTCAATGATGAACCACACTGGTTAATGCCTAATAAATTATTTTTTGTTAAATGGTTATAAATTCGATTAAATAGTATACGCTCTAATATTTTATAAAAAAACTGATAAAATTGAGATGACTCTATAGTTCCCAATAGAGTTTTTATCACCTGATTTCGTCACACACACGTCTGACATGTTCGATGATGCATGATGATGATGATGATGATGATGATGATGATTAAAGTAAAATGACGATTAAAGTAAAATGCGCGCAATCTTGAAGTTTGTCATAAGGGTGAGATGTTTTTTATATTTATTTTCATCTTGTTACGTTGGTTTGTTTTAAGGAGGCTCCCAGAACGCGCATTATTACGAAGACCTCAGAATTCAATGAATTGAATGTTTGAGCAATATTTGTTTAGTATCATTTGAGTAGGAAATTTCGATGCGAATCTTACTTTTCCAGTCACCCGTTAATAATGTCCCAGGTTATTTTAGAATTACCTTTGTTCTTTTCAAGGAGGTTGGAATAATATGTTTTGTTGGTTTTAATTTTTAATTTCTAAAATGCCTTTTTGTAGTTTTTTCATTTCGTGATTTTAAAAATTTGTTATAAGATTTTTGCTTTTGTTTTGAAGCTTTAATAAGACTTTTGGTTACCATAGGTTAATGAGAGACTTCACATTTATTACTGTGGTTTTAGGGGGAAACGGGAAACGAGAAACAAATACTAGAACACAAGTACCTGAAGCTTAAACTTCAATACGAGAGAAGAAGAAGGTAAAAGTACAAGTAAAGAATATAACTTACTGAAAGAGCTGTATGGAAGTGCTATACAAGTCATGTAATAAGTCCTTTACATAGGACAGACTATTTATTTGTACCACTGTCACACGTCGACAGGTGATATACAGAACTTGACATAAAGTTCAATCTACTCAAACATTGAGTTTCTCTGTTTAAGTTTTACACAACTCACATGTTTTGCTAGCACTTTTATACACCTTTCTGCAAATTCCTTAGATAATAAAACTATCAATAACAATAAAAATTAAAGCATGAAAGGCCTGCACGATCTCGATGCCATCTTGAAAAGAAATCGCAAACCGGCACGCTAGAAAACGAAAGTGAATCGAGTCGCTTTTGGATCCTGAAAGGAACAAGAATCAACGAAGCTGTGCCTCAGCTATATCAAGTGGTAAAAAGCCTTTGTAAAAATAGTAATAAAATCATTATTTGCAGTATTACAGCAATCAGTTTTTGTAGAAGACCAAAATCTTTAATCGTGTCGTTATCGATAACTCTCCTACAAACGAGATTATTACGAATAAGTTTGATTTATCATTCCGTGAACAATAAAGTTTAGTTTGGCGACGAGATTATTACGATTGTTGATGGAATTTTATAGCCTGTTCGAACTTATTGTCATTATTGCGAAATGGTCGGATATATAAGTTTCAATGATCGCAGACCCAGTTGTTTAAGTCATCAATAAAAATGTTATCGATTGCGCTGGCGCAGTGTTTTGCTCACGAGTGGGTTGGTTAATAACTGGTATCATTCCAAAGCCCATTAAAGTACCGTAATAATCTGTCACATTTCTGTGTCGTATTTTAATGCGTCAAAATTAAAATCTCCGCTATTATGAATAAACATGCAGATACCATATAAATGTAACCTTCGTAAATGTAAAACGTCATCCATTAAGTTTTAAATGAGAAATCGTTAAGCGAGCTTTCGTGCACCGAGACTCGGTTAAGCAGATAACGTGAATCACTTGTAATTTTTCGGAAATAAATTTGATGATTTTTCCACATTGTAATATAAACTGTTTTGACAGGTGAGAGGTTAGATTCTTCAAAGAAGTTTTGGTCTGGATCAAGACATTTGTTAGTTGAGTTATATGTTGAAAAGGGATTATAAACTCCTGAAAACCTGTTGCGTTGATATTACTTAACTCTATAATAAAATATTAATGAAGTAATTTATTTTCCACGCAAATCGACAATAAAGTTTATTGGAAACAACTTTTGCATATGACCAGCGTTCTCTAGCAATTTTCGCTTGAGCAAACGTAATTCCATGGTTTCTTCAGAATAGTCTTCGTTAACAGAAATGTTTGAACCTTTAAGCTTCTTAACATTCGCCATTATTCTTTCTTTATCGCTGTAGTTGAGAAGTCTCACAACTATCGTTCCTTTTCCCGATTCGGTGCGCCCGCTCAATTGTAACGGGTGATACGATGTACAGTTTAACAGTTTCTGTACCTTCCCTTTTGTGTCACTCCAATCTTCTCAACGTCTTCTGGAACACCGCTTATTCTAAGGTTATTCTGTCATGATCTGTCTTCATGCACAACCGTTTTCTGTTTCAGTTCACTGATCTGTGGAACAAACTTGCTTTGAATTACTTTTACATGGGTACAGTCTTCTTTAAACTTTTCCACTTCTTGTCGGAAATATGTCAACTTTTCGAAACTGTCCTTTGCCTTGTCTCCGCAAGTGTCACCAAGAAAAACAACGTTTGTTCTCTTTCCTCTTCAGTTGATTCATCCAAGTTTCTAACCTTTGATGAAAGTTAAAAGTTTAATAACGGTCAAAAGGCTCGCCCAATCACCATGAAGTCGTTAAGACAATGAAAATCATAGAACTCGATGAACACTTCCGAAGTAAGTTGTGTCGGCTAGTAGGAAGAAATTTAAAGTTAAATTTAGAGCACAAAGAAGTGTCAATTTCGTAGAAGTTTTCGATTTCCTGGACCATTATACTTTTTCTGGAGGAATATCGTTGGTTAACAACCCAGCAACGACCACGGAGCTACGAAGGTTTTTGAGAACAAGTCTAAAAACTGCCTTAGTGACCTACTGAGAACAAAGAGTGCGGTTGTGGACTGCTGAATTGAAGCACCTTCCTACCCTAGCTTAGTACAGAGCAGAGACCAACTAAACTGTGGAATTAGTAATATTATACCAGCAACATCAAGACATATGGAAACCAATGTTATGTACCTAATTGGGCAGGACTCGGTAAAGTCATGAACTAATGTCTGATACTGGATCGTCATACACTATTGCCAATAAAGCAATAAAACGATTGCTAATAGCAACGTTGGTGGTACGGAACGAATGCAGTAAAGAATAATCTATTAAAAGAAGGATCCATAAGGGCGACCAACATTTCATACGGAAACACTTCCACGTCATGACTGAAGTGAACAAGACTCGACATGCAACGTGATTGATGAAAGCTTACGATGAGAGCAATTACAAGTGAGTAGAAAATAAGGAGAAACAAAATCAAGAAGAATGGTCAAAGAAAAGAAACCACTATGATATATGCATTCATGCACGACCATGTACGGTTGTAACAAGAACACCTTTTTACACTCATAAGAAACTCTGACTTTAGGGGAGATGCGAGACCATCTTAGAAAAAAAATCAAGAAAAATATTTTCTCAACAAATTAGCTTTGTCTGAACCTCCAACGGTATAAGACATATATGATATGACCTCAATGACTATTGTGGTTCAGAATATACGCTATTCTCTAAAGACCTAAAACTGCATTTCGATTTCGATGTGTGAGAAGTGAGATATTTATACTATTATAAACACAAACACACAAAGTCGCGTTATTTAATAGACGACACATCCGTGACTTTCAGAGAACTATACATGTATACAATAATGTGACAGATCAAGAGATCAGCATTAACGACTTGACTTTCCAGTGATACCGTATTGTTTCACCAACGAAACGAGGTCCTTCTGACTGCCAGTATGCAGTTCATAGTTGCTTACTTTCGACGCGATTCTGTTCAAGTCGTCGTGCAGATTATGCAGCAATGACGTGAGCTCAGTTTGTATTTGAGAGGAGAAGATTTTGATTTCGTTGTTTAGAATCGCTGCCGCGCCGTCAAGTTCGCCAGATATTTGACGGAGTTTTTCCGTCAAGTGGAACTCGTCTTCAAGATATTCGGCTGCTCTGTCGAGTTCTTCCGAGAGTTCGCCGATTTCCTTGGTGACACTTTGAAATATGTTCTCGATCTTTATCTTGTTTAACACTTGCTCCAAAGCTATACGACCCTAAACAAAGGAATCCATTTTTGAAATAATTTAAGAGACAATGGAACCAAAAAATCTGTCTGTGTATATTTCTTTGTTATTCAATATTTTGTTAAGAAATCTTTTCATTGTTACCTTGTGTGATGTCAATTCAAAACTGTTCACAATCAAACCTTCAAAATAATTCGAAAATTGCAAACCATTGATTTCGATTTTAGCGCCTTGTGATAAATGGGTTCTGAAAATAAAAACGGCCAAAATAGTTAAAAACCATTGATTTATGAAGCATTACAAAGCATTCTAGGGTGGAAAGTGAAACTTACTCTTGTGGGTTTTCTGGATTTGGAGTGTAGACTAATTTCTCTTTGACGGCTAATATACCACAGAAAGTGTAGTTGACCATTTTCAAGGTCATTTCTTGGTTCTTCATGTCCACCTCCGAACACTCCACAGCGTAGCACATGTCGGGCATGCCAAGCAGCGATGTAATGAAAGTTGGAATGTTCCATTGTGTGCCAAAAAGTCGCGTGGTTGTCAGTTTACCATCACGTGACACGTTTCTCTTTATCACGTCAATTGCACGTACATTTGTGTTGAGGTCGTTGGGGTATTTGTGCCATGCAGCCTCAGTGACTTGTTTCCATGGATGACTGTAGAAAAATGCAAACATGTATTCTGTGCTTGAATATTTAATAACAATACAAATAAAGCTTTAAAATCAAATTGTTAAAAAGACAAAAGAAACTTGTTACTTATCCAAGAAAGAACTCATAACAACATATTATTATGGAAGATTTAGAGCAAGTATATATAATGTTGTAAACCTGATAAAAATAAATGAATCTTTAGATAAAATAGGAAACAATGAGTTTTAATATTTAAATGCCGATATATACAAGAAGATGTTCCTCAATGCTTTACATGCCGATATATACAAGGAGATGTTCCTCAATGCTTTACATGCCGATATATACGAGGAGATGTTCCTCAATGCTTTACATGCCGATATATACGAGGAGATGTTCCTCAATGCTGTACATGCCGATATATACGAGGAGATGTTCCTCAATGCTTTACATGCCGATATATACAAGGAGATGTTCCTCAATGCTGTACATGCCGATATATACGAGGAGATGTTCCTCAATGCTTTACATGCCGATATATACAAGAAGATGTTCCTCAATGCTTTACATGCCGATATATACGAGGAGATGTTCCTCAATGCTTTACATGCCGATATATACGAGGAGATGTTCCTCAATGCTTTACATGCCGATATATACGAGGAGATGTTCCTCGATGCTTTACATGCCGATATATACGAGATGTTGCTCAATCCTTTACATGCCGATATATACGAGGAGATGTTCCTCAATGCTTTACATGCCGATATATACGAGGAGATGTTCCTCAATGCTTTACATGCCGATATATACGAGGAGATGTTCCTCAATGCTTTACATGCCGATATATACGAGGAGATGTTCCTCAATGCTTTACATGCCGATATATACGAGGAGATGTTCCTCAATGCTTTACATGCCGATATATACGAGGAGATGTTCCTCAATGTTTTACATGCCGATATATACGAGGAGATGTTCCTCAATCCTTTGCATGCCGATATATACGAGGAGATGTTCCTCAATCCTTTACATGCCGATATATACGAGGAGATGTTCCTCGATGCTTTACAAGCCAATATATACGAGGAGATGTTCCTCGATGCTTTACAAGCCGATATATACAAGATGTTGCTCAATCCTTTGCATGCCGATATATATGAGGAGATGTTCCTCAATCCTTTGCATGCCGATATATACAAGGAGATGTTCCTCAATCCTTTACATGCCGATATATACGAGGAGATGTTCCTCAATGCTTTACATGCCGATATATACGAGGAGATGTTCCTCAATGCTTTACATGCCGATATATACAAGAAGATGTTCCTCAATGCTTTACATGCCAATATATACGAGGAGATGTTCCTCAATGCTTTACATGCCGATATATACGAGGAGATGTTCCTCGATGCTTTACAAGCCGATATATACAAGATGTTGCTCAATCCTTTACATGCCGATATATACAAGAAGATGTTCCTCAATGCTTTACATGCCGATATATACGAGGAGATGTTCCTCGATGCTTTACATGCCGATATATACAAGATGTTGCTCAATCCTTTGCATGCCGATATATACGAGGAGATGTTCCTCAATGCTTTACATGCCAATATATACGAGGAGATGTTCCTCAATGCTTTACATGCCGATATATACGAGGAGATGTTCCTCAATCCTTTGCATGCCGATATATACGAGGAGATGTTCCTCAATCCTTTACATGCCGATATATACGAGAAGATGTTCCTCAATGCTTTACATGCCGATATATACGAGGAGATGTTCCTCAATGCTTTACATGCCGATATATACAAGAAGATGTTCCTCAATGCTTTACATGCCAATATATACGAGGAGATGTTCCTCAATGCTTTACATGCCGATATATACGAGGAGATGTTCCTCGATGCTTTACAAGCCGATATATACAAGATGTTGCTCAATCCTTTACATGCCGATATATACAAGAAGATGTTCCTCAATGCTTTACATGCCGATATATACGAGGAGATGTTCCTCGATGCTTTACAAGCCGATATATACGAGGAGATGTTCCTCAATCCTTTGCATGCCGATATATACGAGGAGATGTTCCTCAATGCTTTACATGCCGATATATACGAGGAGATGTTCCTCAATGCTTTACATGCCGATATATATGAATTATAATTGATAGAGTAATTGCAATTTTGGATTTGCGAGGTTGTGAGTTCAAATCCTCCCTTGGCCTCGAGTATGAATAGCATTTCAATATGGTAAAGCGCGGGTGTTAATTGTAGGCGTGGTACCTCAAAGGAATAGTTCTTTAGGTGAACAAATAAGACTTTAAGTTGTTCTCTATCTAATCAACCAAATATATGTCTGAACACTTTTAAAGATATCCTTCAATGAAAAATGCATAGTTATATCAAAACATTTCAGTTATGTTGCTAACTTGACTTGACTTAGTTGCGTAACCCTCCAAGGGTCTTTGCACAATGTTGCTAAAGTGTTTCTCAAAAGTACTTTGGGTTTTTATATACAATTTAGACATTTCTTTTCTTTTTGTTTGTTTCAATTTTTTCCCACATTTTAATATTAGCAGTTGGGCAACACATGACTACTTTAAGAGCTATTGTCCCTCCACATGCTTACATTCGATTCCTTCGATATCTAACATGCAGATGACCTGAATACCTCCATGGTCCATAGTCACCTTACACCCTTCTATAGAATGTGCATCAACACTGGGTAAAATAAATCTGTAGCTCATTGGAGGGTTCAAGTTTCCTACTTTTAGATAAGATTGAGACATTCAATGTGATACTCACGGTTTAAAAACGCTGGTTCTTTCTCCTTTGCTCCATTTGTATAATTTTGATACTTTGTAATAAAAATAAGTTCAATTAAGGCCAACTTAGTGGGCATCCATAAAGTATGTACGCAGTAACATCGTCAATTTTGGACCCCTCTTCCCCCTGTATGCACTTGTACTTTTTCAACAACCCCCTATAGATGCCCCCCCCCCCCCCCCTATGTTGTTGGCTCAAGCTCAACAAGGTGGATGATTACTTTCAGAAATATAAAGGTATTTACACTTTTCAACCTATTTTGAAAATTGAGGATTAATAAAACCCTTGAATATAATTTTTTTTGTTATATAGTTAGTCAAAAAAAGGTCCACTACCTACAAAACCTACAAAAATAGTGCAATTTCAATAAGTATTGGTGGATGACTGGCCCTCACTGCCAAATAAATACAAAGTTGGTATACCTAATTTATACCACAGATAAGTTGGACATTTCTTACCATTTTTTAAAAATATTATTTCTTCTTTATGAAAATCCATCAATATAGCTGAAAAGAAACCCAAGCTCAGCCATAATAGGTTAGAATGTGAAATGATGTGCATACAACATCATAGTGTTTCAATAATTACTTATTGCTTAAAATACTGTAAAATATTACCTGAAAGTATGTTCACTTGACCAAAGCTTCATTGCCAATTTAACTTTGTATTCATTAGTGAAAAGTGCTCTTAGCGCTTACGATTTTACGACACCGTCCAAGTGAGTACAAACAAGGTTCAAAGTGCAAATAAAAAACGTCCAAAATAGTTTTTTTTGCCGGTATCCGAGAAAAGGAATTATTTTGTTGCAGAATTTGTTGTACAAATTAGGTAGGTAGTAATTTATTTATACAAACATTCACACATGCCTATCTGTATTTTATATAATTTATGCGTGTTTTAGTTAAGCAGGTTTCTGCTTTCGATTATGTTTTTAAAATTATTTTTTTTATTTTATTGGAAAATCCAAAATTGCAAATACTTTTAGTTTTATTCCGAACTTTCTTAAAACCCCTTTTTATCAGCACCAGGAGTATTTCCTGCTCGAATAAAAATTGCAAAGACTACTGCCACCATCAATTTATTGGAAGTTATTTTCCAATTGCAATTCTTCCAGTTTTTTCTAAAATTCTTGAAAGATTATGTATATATATATATATATATATAATATAATTTTAAATAGGTAAGTTGGATATATATCCTCGCAAACTGTGCCAAAAGTATATACAACATTGATTCTTCCCATGGTATATTATTTCATATATGTATATCTCTTGATCGAGGTATATATATATATATATATACTTAAATTCATCTAATTTTTAATTTTGCACATTGATTATAGAAAATAATTATTGCAGAGAAAATGCTTTTTTAAATTTCTCACCATCTATCTTCCACACACCTTCCAAAAGATTAAGTGGCCACATCATTACTAGGATTTTGTAAATAAATGAAGTATAGTATATATATGATTTATCACTCTTATTTATCACTCGTTATTTGCACCGGTGCCAAAGTTTTTTTACTAATACTGCCTTGCCTACACGAAAGGACCAAGGTGTCACTTGTTTGTGTCTGTCCTTTTCTATGTTCTGCTGTTTCTCTCTTACTCGTAATTTGATATCAAGTTTAAGCACCTAAAGGGAAGCTGTCTCTTCATCAATAACTCAGCAGGTGATATTCATGTTGTTGTATGCGGAGTGATTCTGTATGCAAAGATAAACCTGCTGATTTGCATGTCAATCAAACAGCCTGATGTTACAGGAATGACTTCACCTGTGTCTGATTTCTTGACTCTGGTATTTGTTTTATGGCTACCAGCTTCTCTTCTAGTGGCTCAACTCTATCTCTGCTCAATTTCAACCCAAGATACTGAACTTCTGAACACATGAACTGACATTTGCTTAACTTTAACCTCAGCCCTGCATTGTTAATTACATGCAGAATTTTTCTGAAATTATCCAGGTGTTTCTTGTAAGAATGACCCAATACCAGGATGTCATTCACTTGCCCTTTGGTGAAAGGAGCATTTTTCCATTTCATGTTAGAATATCTCAGAAGCAGAATGTGCTCCAAACTGCAGTGGGTAGGCTCAAATAAACTTTGATGCATGTTAACCGTTAGAAGTTCATAGGAACTCTTGTCTAATAACTGGTTAATGTCACAAACAAATCTTCTGCTTTTAACATCTTGCTTGGTTCACTAACTGACACATTCCTTCAAATAATAACTGATCAACGATTAACAACCTCAAGTTCTCAGTTTGCCTGATTATTATTAGAAAGGTTAAGGTTTACAATAAATGTATAGTCATATAGTTACCTGTCAACCTATATGAAATTTAAATATATAAACAGTTTTTCTCACAGAAATGACAACAAACATATTTCACATGAATATGACACACAAAAGGATGTGAGATTTAATAAAAAGTCGCTGGAAGTTGGCTAGAGTAGTGTTGGGTACGGAAAGGGTAAGAATTTAATAGAAATTAAAATCAATTGATAATAAATGTTTCCTTGCACAAATGTTATCAAGTGCTTTAAATGTGCGGAGTGACAAAGGGCATACTAATTCGTCCAGCTAAGCGGTTTAGCTTGTTGACTTGAGAGGTTGTATGTAGAGAGAACTTTAAGTCGTGATCTACATAGACTCTCCAATCTTTTTCACAGTTGGTCAAGGTTATTTCAATTTTTTTACCTTTAATGGTACATTGTGTATGTATGAAATTGGTTTTATTTCCTAGGTGAATAATTGCACACTTGTCAATGTTGAAAGCCATTCCCATTTTTTGGACCAGTTTACCAAAATATCTGTCATTTTGCAGATGGTAATGTGAAATTACATTATTCATAAGACGGTAGATTTTTGTGTCGTCAGCGAACAGAGTGGCAATCGAGGTAATGATATCAGGGATATCGTTGACATAAATCGTGAATAATAGTGCTCCGAAAACAGAACCTTGGGGTACACCACTTCTCACAGATATCCAATCAGAAAAGGTTCCATTTACGTTTACTGTCTCCGCCCTGAAAGAAGGTTTTCCGTCTAGGATAGGATTTGTCCATTTAGACCATCATTTAAGTTTGACAATAAGCCTTTTGTGGGGCACTTTGTCAAATGCTTTTGCAAAATCTAGATAAATGATATCAACTGGAATGTTGTCATCTAAGGCGCGTGTCCATGAACTTGTGACAGTTAACAGATTCGTCACGCATGAATGCCCAGGACGGAAACTGTGTTGGTAAGGACTGAGCAGATTATTAAGCAGAAGGTGATTTAAAACGTGGTCTTTAAGTATTTTTTCAAAAATATATACTGTTTTGCATGTTATGCTAGTTGGTGTAGTTGCTTGCTTCCGATTTGTCGCCTTTCTTAAATATAGGAGTGATGTTAGCATCTTTCCAGTTTTATGGCATAATTCCAGTTTTCATGGCTTTTAAGTTTAAAAAATTGAGTGATTTTTTGCCGTTTGTTCTCTTGTATCTTTTATTACCCGTGGATGTATGCCATCAAGGGCGGGGATTTGTTTGGATCTATTACTGATAGGTACTTTTTGATATTTACTGGTGATAGATCAATGTCGTCTGAAATTTGAGGAGGTTTTGTAACTGAGGGAGAGAAGGATGGGATTAATGGTATGTTTTCTTCAGTAATTACACTAGTCAAGTAGTCGTTTTGCCACTACGCTTTTTCATAATCTGTTGTAGCGGTAGAGTTATTGAAGTTAATTGTTAGGAAATGAGTGATTTGTTTGTGATTTTCATTTAACATATGAAAAGAATGATTTAGGATTAATTTTAACATCGTTGGCGAGATTTTTTGCGAAATTTTGTATTGCAATTCTACAAAATGATTTAGCGTTGTTATGAGCTTTGCAATAATCTTGGTATGTTGCATCGGTTTTATTTGAAAGATATTTTCCATACTTTAACCGTTTTTGTTTTAAACTTTCGATGATAGAAGAATTGGTCCATTTTGAATTCTTTCTCTTAGCTTGAGAAATTGAAGGGATTTTCATTACATCAGCTTTGCATAGAAAGAGTCCCATAATTGCTGGGAGGTGGCAGACAAGGATTATGTTAGTGTTTCTAAATCCTCACATATTTTATTTTAATTTCCTATCCAGTATAAATACTTTTTCGTTTTCTTTGGTGGTGGTGTAAGTTTTGTTTGTAAATTGAAGAGTAGGAGATTGTGATGGCTTTTTCCTATTGGCGATATGTGGATTATTATGGATAAACATGGTTTATCCGTAGGTTGTGTGAATATCTGTAACGTGATTAGCCAAGGAAATATATATCATATTTCGGAGTGCAAAACTCCATATTTTTTCTTGATTGGCTAAAAAGGGGTGCAAAATTCAATATTCTTTCTGATTGGTTAAAGCACCTATTCAAGGGATTCCTATTGGTTAAAAACAGAGTGCAAAATATGACACGTGCGAATGTTAGAATAATGTAATCGTAAAATCATTGAGTTGTGGCGATGTTCATGTTCTCGCTCTCAAAGCGTGTTATATAAGATATCATATAGACCTATTGATAAAGTAGTTATCGCGAAATACTCGAAAAATACTCACATAAAGGCTTGTTAAATATTTTGAAAAACATAAAAAACTCAAAAAAATATTCGCCATATTTATCTAGCGATAACTACTACTTATTCAAAACACAAGATCAATCGTTGTTGGATTTTGCTTATGGCGGTGGTGGGTTGGTTTAAAGACGTGTTGATACAGATAAGATTTGCGAATGCTTTCATAAAATCTTTGGATTTGGTAGAACGTGGTATAGGATTTTTCGGATCTTGCCAGGTTATATCAGGATAGTTAAAATCGCCTAGCATAAGGATATTTTAATATTTTTTGCAGCAATCAATGATGTGTGAGTTGATAAGTTTATCATTGTCTGTTGAACTATTCAGCAATCTGTAGAAAATAGTTAAAAGAAGTTTAGTTTTGGGTAATTCCACATCTAATCACCCACTTTTTTGAGAGTTTTGAACCATCATGGGTCCTCAGATTGATTGATTTATTTCTGCCACAAGGAACATCTGTACAAAATTTCAGATCAAATTATGAAATATATAGTTCTTGAGATAAAGCGATTTGACCCGGTTTCTCAAAAAGAGTTAAATATTCCTTTATTATTTAATTACAAAAAAAATAATCACTGAAAAAAACTATGCATTTAGCAAGGTTTTCAGAAGCAGAATCTATAAATCTCACTTAGAAAACCTAAAAAACCAAGGAAGGTGGTCTATAAATTTGTAATAACCATAAATTAGGTCACTGTAGCTTAGTGGTTAGTGTATTCAACCCACAAAATCAAAATCAAACGGTGCTTGTTCGAAACCCAGCTCGGACATATTTTGATTTCTGAGTTACAGTTGAGTTCTTGAGCGAAACTCATTGCGTAATGCAAGCCTAGCTCAAATGGTGGTGGGTTATCTGGTGAAGCGATTTCGTAGGCGCAAATGGGTGCCCTAAGTACGCCAGAACCTAAACCTTGGGATAAGAATAGCCACTGTTATATGTGGAGAGTCCCGTAAAACTCCATTATTATTATTATTATTATTATTATTATTATTATTATTATTATTATTATTATTATTATTATTATTATTATTATTATTATTATTATTATTATTATTATTATTATTATTATTATTATTATTATTATTATTATTATTATTATTATTATTAAATTCAAGCACTTCGAGTTTGCGGACTATCCATAGTCTATGAGTATAAGTATAAGTATGACTGAGTGCCCCCCTCTAAAAAAGTGTTCCTGTCCTAAAGTAATTTCCTTCATAGAATCTTCTCAGACAAAAAAAACTCATAAAAATATCAATTTAGAATTGTAATTTATAAATTTGTTTTTGCACCATTAGTTGGTTACAACTATTACAATAAATTTGAACAAAATGATTAAAAAGTCTTAAATATTAAGTGAGTCACAATACAACTTCCATTGACTTTCAATATCTTTAATTTCAATATCTTCCAAGGTGTAGTTCCTCCCAGAAAAAGTTTGTGGAACAGATATTTGGTTACGAATGTTGGTGTTAGCAATAAAGCAGCAGTCGTCTTGTTGTGGCAAAAAACAAAATGATTAAAAAGTCCTAAATATTAAGTGAGTCACAATACAACTTCCATTGACTTTCAATATCTTTAATTTCAATATCTTCCAAGGTGTAGTTCCTCTCAGAACGAGTTCGTGGAACAGATATTTGGTTACGAATGTTGGTGTTAGCAATAAAGCAGCAGTTGTCTTGTTGTGGCCAGTTAAAATATCAAGCTGGGCCTTTGGGATGCATAAACATTACTTTTACGCCAACAGTCAGATCTCTGGGTGCAATATTGGTTCTCTTTTTTCTCTTAAGGTTGTGCATCAATGTAAACTCATTATCAGTGCTGCATCTCTTTTGATTTGATTTGATTATCACCAAGAGGAACAAATTGGTGAAAGGTTCTTTTCCCAGGGAGAGTAAATACACCATCGTATTTATCAGCATGTTGTAACTGTTGGTGTTGAAGATCTGTTTGTTCAAGATATTTAAAACTTATCCCTTTGCTGTTCTCAACACAAAATGTAAACATATTTTCTGATGCCACAATTTGATCTCGATATGGTCGTTTTAGACTTACTTGTGCAGCCAGTCATTTTATTGTGCCGCCAAGCCCATCGCAGGGTAATTTGCCATGAGAAGAAAGAAGTTCCATTCTGCGTTTATACCAAACTCCTGATTGAATTTTAAGGTTTTTGTATTGTCCAGCGCACCCATCGGTGAAAAAGTATACTTTAATTTAAATGAGTTATTGTTTGTTTTAACTCCCGTATCATTTCTTGAATAATCTTGTTTACAAAAGTAACTTCATCAGAAACAGAACAATACGATTTATGTTCAAGAACTTCATTCACTTTATAATATATAGCTATGAGGTGTAAGGAACATTGTGCTTTATTCAATGGTAGCTCAGGATTTCGTCTTGGACAATGAATGTATGATTTTCTGCAAGATCTCCTAACAGGATCACACTAGATGGTTCCAAATTAGTTTTCAAATGATTTAGGTAGCCTGATTGCATTTTTGCAATATAGGAATGAGCCTGTAACTTCTCTATGCAATTGACTAAAAGTTCAACGAAAGTCAGGACGTCTGCTATCAGATTTAGCAGTGTAGCACGGTCTATAACTTGTCATTGTTTATAATCTACCTTAAAAACCATCATCAAAATCACCTATTATCTCGTAAATTTAGTCAACTAACGGTTGTTTTCCTGGGCATTCATCACACTGAGAAAGCATACACTCTTTCCTCTCGATTGAACAAACCATTTTAGCAAGTAACACTTTATAAGTAAAAGGTACATTAAGGGCATCAGTTTTGCATTTTGGTGATAAGTACAAATGCATACGGAATGTGTCCCACTTGCACCAGGTAAAATGCACCACTTAGGTCTCAAAGATGCAAATTGTGAGAATCTTATTTGCAGACTTGTTGGGTTTAGTTTTTTATATGCAACATATAATTCTTTCAGATTACACAAAAGGAGTTTCTTTTTTATGTATGTTTTACCAACACTCGCGTACATAGTCCTTTTTCCCTGGCATATGCTGGCAAATTTATTTGAGTCATAAAATATCTTAACTGAGTCCTCTGTTTCTTTTGACAAGAGCTTTCCTTGTTACAGTGGAGAAATCAACAACAACCCTTTTGCTTTAAATAATTTACGTGCTTTCTTTGATTGGTACTCTGTTACAGAAAAGAAAGATTTCAATTCAGCAATTGACCAAGAGGGAGGTGCTAGAGTTAGTAATTGGACAATTATTCTTTTATCTGATACGTGAATTTTTGCTTTAACAAGACTCATTATTTCATCAAAGTTTTTATCAATGTTACTCTGTAGATTAGTGTTTTCTACAGGGACGTTAGTGTGGACTTCAATCTGCTGTGCTATGTCTTTACACTTTTTATTTATTTGTGCAACCTTTTCCCCTCAGATCTGGTATGTTTCATTTGTTTGATTTTACAAATTTAGACCACCTTTCTTTATTTTTTAGGTTTCTAAGTAAGATTATGGATTTGGATTATGCTTCTGAAAACCTTGCTAAATGCATAATTTCATAATGTTATTTTTCTCGTAATTAACAATAAAAGGAATATAATTCTACGTAGAAACCGGGTCAAATTTAATATCACAACAAATAAATCTGAGGACCCATGGTTCAATGGGCTGCGTGATTTGATGTGGAATTACCCTTTTTCTAGTTTTTATTTTGCAGCTGATTGATTCTTGTGGCAATATGGTAAATACAACATTGTTAGCTTTTATCTCTTTGTCTACATATAATGCTACAGCTCTGTGACATTTCTCGCTTGAATGGTTTGTAAACAATTGAAACTGTTCGAGCATCATATTGGTTGTTTTTTGGGAGAGTTTCTGTCCAGCATACAATATGGGGTTTATATGTGTCAATTAGAATGATAAGCTCATGTGTTTTGTTTAAAAGTGAATCAATATTAGTGTAGATAATCCTTAGTTTGTTGATTTCTGGGGTATTTTATAGTTTGATTTTGATTGTTGGTGTTTGTTTCGTTTAATGTAGTACTGAGTGCAGTTTTGGCATCACTTGGGACTAAGGGACACGTTTCTTTTCTTTCAGAATTTTTAGTTTCCAAGGAGGCCCTTTTATCTGGTAAAATCATTCCCCCAAAGATCTGATTCAATCAACCTTTTTTGTTGCGCTCTTATGGCATTGAAGTGGTGTCTTTCTTCTAGACTATGATCGGGGATAATGAATATTATACCGGGCATATTTTGTTTTAAGTTGAAAATGTTTCTCATTAAGTTTGCCCTGATATCTCCATTTTTGAACGTAGCTATCAGGATTCAAGGTCTTCTTCTGCTGTCGTTTTTAATGCCGTAAACGTTCTCTCGCTTTTAACTGACATTGAAGCCCTTGTGTTGCGCTCCATTGGGACACAAATACTTGTTTGTTGATCAACACACTAACCATTATTGATTTGTTTCTTTCCCAAGACTGTAAATGTTTACTTCCTCCTCGTTTGAATTCACATGGTTGTCACAATTGTCCAACCTTTGTTGAGCTGCCGCTTTTTCAACACTTTTGGATTGCGTGACCTTTGTTGTGACAGAAGAAACATTTTTGTGCTTAAAAGAGAACTCAGGAGAATGTCGCTCACTGGTAGCACTTTTTTCTCTCCATTTCTAATCAATTTTATTTGGCATTCGTCAGCTGATTTTCCGATTGCCCAAAATATTGCTGCCTGGAGCACAGCTGACTCTATTGCCTGATAAATGTCAATTGCCTTCTGTAACCCTCCTCCTTCACACAGTAGCCGGCGCTGATTTTGGCCATCATTGATGCCACAGACTAATTTGTCTTGTAACATCTAGCACTGGAGCAAAGTCACAATGCAAAGTCATGGACCGACTTTCAACAATGTACACAAAAACTGACTTGTCCCGATTTCTTGAATTGAATTTAAATAGAAAGGTTCTGGGTTTGAGACCATATTATCACAAAGTTATTTAGTGAGTGGTTATAAATGAGAAAAAAGCTGCATTTCATCAAAAATAACCGTAGCACAAATAGGGGCAATTAAATACATTAAAACTCTGGGTTGAGGTCTTCATGATAACGCTTAATGAGCGTTCTGGGAGCCTTGTTAAAAACAAACAAACATTTGGAGTAGAGTTGTTGTTGACCTGCTAATGATGGCACTTGTTGTTAAATGGAAAAATTAAAACTGGATTTATGTTTTGAAGTAGTTTTGGAATGACAAGGTGAGGTGGGACAGGTAGAAGACTCCAAGAAGACTCTTGTGATTTTTGCTCTATTCCATAGCTTTTGTGCAGCTGCTAGATTTACTTGCATTTGTTTTTGCCGCTTGATATGTTTTCTTGTTAAAAAAGACGTGCATTGCCCATTTTTAATTAACGCTTTCAATAAAATACCCAAGTCTACACTTCGTAGCACTTCTCAAAATAAAAATAAACAAAATATAGCTGCTTGTTTCTTGTTACTTGTAATCAAAATATCATGAGATGTCAAGTAATATGTTTCGATAAAGGTGAAAAAAGGGGTACGGAAAACCCACACCAGACCCACACCAGGGTCTAAACATCTAATAGAATCTAAATTTCGCACAACCCCTTCTCACCTTGCGTTGGCCAACATCATAAATGTATGATCCCTATTCCAATACCTGATTATGTCAATCTTGTCTTTAATCAACTTTCACATATAGACAGGTTGGCTCAACTTTAAACTTTTGTTATGTTTTAGATAAATGGAAGAAAACGAAGAGTAAGCGAAATTATTTATGTAATAGTGCCATGTTTCTATTTTTTGTCATTTCTGTCTTTTGTTATATTTCAAATTTATGTTGTGTCTAAGTAACTCCTTAATTATGTTAATTTATATATCATTTGAGAATGGATGATTCTCTCTCATTTCGAGTTTGGGTATGTGGGTCATGTAACATCTTTGAACTCATGGATATAAGTACCCATGCCTTTTATGCACTGCTGTGTTTAAAATGCAAAGTTGGTATCTTGCGTGGATTAACTCACCACTGTTTTCCTCTCACTGAGGTTGGCGTTAGCAAGGGCATACAGTTGTAAAAAAACATCTGCTCTAATGAATCATCAAATGATTAAACCTAAAAAATTGTGGGGAATACCATCTGTTGGAATGATGATGATTCTTAATATATCATTTACTGTTGACATGCAATATGCACCTTTGTAAATTAGAATCTGATTCTGGTGTTGTATTTTAATATCCAGTGACAGACCTGAAAGTACAGAAGAAAGTAGCTACACTGGTGGGGAGATAGGCACCATCTTGTCTGTTCTCCTACGAAGGTAATTGTTATAAAACATAAGGGAAGGGAGATCTGTTGATTTTTATTTTAAGTGGTCAAATCCGACTGATTCGCAATTTTCCTGATGGCAGTTTTGAAGTCAGCTTACAACGTCAGCATCGCAAACAGAAGAATCAAGAGCAATGCCGTGAATCTCATGGTTGGCTATTTATCAGAATTAGTTTATTTCTTGGAACAGAAGTGACGTTAAGGAAAAACCATCACCTTATGCCACTCACTCACTTATGAAATGTCAACTTTAATTTTAAATGTTGATAAGATACAGTTTGGTTTTGTTCTATGGTATGGCACTATAGATGCAATATTTTTACTCAGTCAGCCAGAAAATCCAGGAAAAGTATTTAGGAAAGAGAAAAAATCTCTTTTTCACCTTTGTAGATTTGGAGAAAGCTTTTGCCACATAAGGTGGTTTGGTGGGCTAATGTGGAAATTAGGTGTTGCTATGTGGTTAGTTAAGATGATACAGTCTATGTACACCAATGCTAAAAGGTGTGTTGATTCACTCAGTGAAGAATTTAATGGGAAGGTTGGTGTACATCAGGGTTCTGTACTTAGTCATTTGTTGTTCTGTACTTAGTCAATTTTGGTTTTGGAAGCATAGTCAATGGAGTTCCAGACCGAGTGTCCATAGGAGTTATTGTATGCAGATGATTGGGTTCTAGCAGAGTCTATGGAAGAGTTAGTTGAAAAGTTTGAAAAGTAGAAAAAAGGACTAGAAGAGATTGGGTTGAGAGTGAATGCAGCAACTACTAAAGTCGTGATTAACACAGAGAAAAGTGGATCATTAGAGATTGTCGAGAAGTTCTAAGTGTAACATCCACCTGTGAGACAGGAAAGGTTCAGATGAGTTAAGAAGTAGACTAGGTATTCATAGCATCAAAGATGTTATTCAGATCAGAAGATGTTGAGTTTGTTGAGCCACTTTGAGAGAATGCAGAAGGATAGTTGGGTAAGAAAGTGTAGAGACTTGACAGTTTGTGGTGCAAAGCCTAGAGGTAGACCAAGAAAGACATGGCAAGGGGTAATAAGGACAGATTTACTACAGAGAAATTTGTGTTTAGATCTAACACAGTCTAGATCAGAGTGGAAGATGGTCATTAATATACCCCGTCCGACTCATGCTAGCATGGAAACCGTTAAGCCAAGATATAGAATTTGACACTTTATAGAATTGTTATTTTTCTCTTATTGCTGTTTCAAATTTATATTTTGTCTCTTCTTTTAGGGCCCATTGACACAACAATATTAAAGGTGAATTGCTCAAATAACGTCTCAACCTGCTCAACTTCAAATCTTTTATAGGCCAGTCAACTGGTGAATGTCATTGAGAAAGATTCGGGCATGTACAATAACAACACAAAAAAAAACGTTACGCATAAAGTTTTTGCTGTAAGAAGGTGCTCTAACAGCATTGCGAAAAAAATTACGTCAAAAAGTATTTTTAAATTAACCTGTTTGTTAAAAGACTGCACAGTATTGATGACCTCTGCACGAATCAATATTATTTATAATAATTCCGAAACTTTCTTTGCAATGTTTTTTGCTTTAATTTCATTATCCAACAATTTTTCCTTACAGAGAGAAAGACCTATAACGAAAACTGACATGAAATTTTCGCTGTCAGACAAAGCTGCATGGTCGCGCAAGTATAATCTCCAACTTCACATTATTATATATAAAGGAGTGTCTGTTGTGGAGGATCATTGCAGACCATTGAAGACCCCCACACCATGTACCAGGGACCCTAACAACTCCCCCCAACCCATATATCAGGGACCCTAACGACCACCCAACCCATATATCAGGGATCTTAACTACCACCCACACCATATACCAGGGACCATAACAATTCTCCCCCCCCCAACCCATATATCAGGGACCCTAATGACCACCCAACCCATATACCAGGGACCCTAACAACCACCCAACCCATATATCAGGGACCTTAATGACCACCCAATCCATATATCAGGGACCTTAACGACCACCCAACCCATATATCAGGGACCTTAACAACCACCCAACCGATATACCAGGGAACCTAACAACCACCCAACCTATATACCAGGGAACCTAACAACCACCTAACCCATATATCAGGGACCCTAACGACCACCCAATCCATATATCTGGGACCTTAACAACCACCCAACCCATATATCAGGGACCCTAGCAGATTGTAATAGAGGATATAAAGTTTTTGTCTTGAAGTGATCATTTAAACAGACAGTTGCCAGTTTTACTATTTATTTACTATGGTTTACTATCATTTGCGAAATGTTTTTTTACCTTTCAGCTATCTTCCCAACACCTGCGAAATTGTCGCCTGTTATCGTACTAAAGTTTTTTGTGGAATTCATTCCTCCGATGGCTCGGTATTCATGGCAGCAAGTCAAGGTAACTGTCCTCACAATCACGTCATCGCTTCAAACCATGTTTGCATTAGATCAACACATCAGACTATTCGACACGGCGGAAGAAAAATTTTGTTTGTTTCGTGACATTGTAGCACGCGACGTTGGTTGGAGTATAATCGACGCGGCGTACAGCGCCGATCAACAGCACATCATATATTCAAGCTGGTCGGACTTCAGTAAGTGTTCAGTAAGAACGACAGTTGAAAGTACTTATCTAAATAGTTTCATTACTGTCCACACATATCTTGATTGTTAGAGCAACCAATATACTTTATATTTTATACTTTCGTAGAAACGTCACTAGATCTTTTGTTAATTTATTCCATCTGGATTTCTATTAGTCAAACAACAGCAGAGGCATATATTAAACACTCATAAACATAGTAGATTTTAGATTTGTATATCCACAGTTGATGTTGTTTGTTTGCAGTACACCTCTGCGATGTGCATGGCAACCATGATATACATTTAGCTCTCGATTTACGGTAACGTATATTCTATACACTGATGACGTAGATGTGAAGAATTGCTTGGCTGATAATTATTATTTTTAGACCGACAGACAGTCGCTTTTGCGCCTTCGCTATTTGCTTTTCTGGGGACAGCAAGGAGATATTGGCCGGGTAAACTCTTCTGTTGATCTTCGCTAATGTTGAAGCAACGATCTTTCAGGGGTAGCGATCGGTGCATCTACATCTATGACATGGCGTGCAACGAAAGAACGCTCAAGGTAGGGCTTGATTGCTTTTACGTCCTCACTGTTCCTTCTGTATGCAGATTACTGCGCATGACGATGACGTCAATGCGGTCTCGTTCGCCGACGATTCTTCGAAGATTCTTATTTCCGGGGGAGACGACGGGATTTGTAAGGTAACAGTTTTTTGTCACTCGATCGATTTTATTGCGGCTGTAATTTTTGGGACTGTTGATGGCAGTATTTATTAAACAACTTTTACCATGTGAGGTTTGGGACCGTCGTACGTTGAGCGAAGCGAATCCTAAACCGGTGGGCATGTTCGCGGGACACACTGACGGTATCACCTACATATCACCAAAGGTGAATCCCAACTCCCTCCCCTCATGTCTCATCTTGACTTTGTTTATTGCAGGGTGACGGTCAACACTTCCTTTCAAACTCGAAGGACCAGAGCATTAAACTGTGGGACAGCAGGCGGTTTTCTTCGAGAGACACTATTCAAGTAAAAGGCTTTGTAGGTGGCGACCTTTTTCACTTTCTCTCGGCTTTAGGAGTATCGATCTTTGGTGGCGAATCAGAGCTGGGATTATCGTTGGGATTGCGTACCACCAAAAGGTAAGTGCGTGCGATTGGCAATTCTGCTAGTACAAGCGTACTGTTCAGTTAACAAAAGATGCACAAGCTCTGACGCTCTCATGACGTATGTGGGACACTCGGTACTTCAAACCCTGGTGCGTGCCCGTTTCTCACCTGCGTTTACTACGGGCCAGGTAAGCACACCACCTAATTGTTTTATAATGATATCGTAATCAATGAAAATCGTGGAAATTGTTTTCAGATCTAATTTCTTTGTCTTATATTTGCAGTGATTTCGCAAATTTTTAAATCAGTCTTACCGAACAAAACAACAGAATAACGTGGTACTTTACCGGTTGTCTTTTAGCGGTACATATACACCGGATGCGGTAGCGGTAAAGTGTTCGGTGAGATACGATGCTACATTGTTGTCTGTTTTATTGATCTTTCTATAGTGTACGATGTGCTTACTGGGGAAGTGGTAACGAAGTTAGAAGGTGCCCATCGCATGTGCGTTCGTGACGTTTCGTGGCACCCCTATGATGGTAGTATATATTCGACCTCTGTAAGTTAAGCGCTTTCTTCGCTGACCTCTTTTTCACTGATTATGTGTACGTTTAGTGGGACAGCACCATTGGTAGATGGGACTACACCGCACCGATCTGAGTGCCTCTCCTAGCTTTTGTATGGCCTACTGTATTATTTATAAATGAAATATATAGCTTCTCTGTATGTTTTTTTGTCTTCGTTCAAATTGCTTGCGAGTTGATCAAAATCCATGATAATGAAAGTTCGTCGCTTTCGCGTTATCTTCTTTTTATCTTTTCTTATTCTTCGATTATTATTAACTTAACACTCAGTTTGAAATGAGAACGTATGAATATTTTAGTTTTAGCTAACATTCAGTCTTCCATTCAAGTTCCCATCTGACTGTCAGTGGTGCATTAAAAGTCCGTAGAAAACCAACGGAACAAAAAATCTCGAACTAAAGTGTGCGTTTTCGTTCGGCAAGAAAAATATCAAATAATTTCATCGCATTAATCACACTTTTAAGGGAAAGTAGCAAGTCAGAAGTCGTAAAAAATCAGTGAATATCATGTAGAAATAAGAAATCAAAATGTTATATTTAGTATTGGACGTTTATGGAAACATTTAAAGATATTTACGTCCTTTAATCGGTAGTTAGGAATGTTAGCTTCAGCGCCTATGTTAATGAAAGAATCGCATGCGATTTCGATAAAGCGATTCACTCCACAGTTTATAGAGTACGATGAATCGGACATTTGATGGTTCGGTTTTTGCAGTTGCTATAGTGATAACAATATTATGAAGAAATTTCTTCTTACAAGGACACGAAGCGTCATAAATTCAGAACAGTTTTAGAAATCTCGTAACGCGCGATAGAATATATTTGATTTGTTTGCGTCTACCTTGATACGTAGAAATATGCCAGGTGAGGTCTACAGCCGTGCTCGCGTTCACGCAGATGTAAATAACAAGAAACCGAGAGAATATTGGGATTACGAAGCATATGATGTTAAGTGGGGGTGCGTGACCATGTTAAGACTGAATAACTTCGAACAATCACGTGTTGTTTGTGGGTTTTAGGGAGCAAGAAAACTACCAGATAGTGAGGAAGTTGGGTCGAGGTAAATATTCTGAGGTATATCAAGGGATCAATATAACCAACGACGAAAATGTTGTCATCAAAGTACTAAAGGTTAGTGCCTCTTTTTACCAAACCGTCTAAGAAAGTTTTTTCACTCTTCGCCAGAAACGTCATTTTAATTTTTCAATTGCTTTGCATAAATCTTCAGCCGGTGAAAAAAAAAAAAATCAAGCGCGAGATCAAGATCTTGAAAAATTTGAAAGGTGGTACAAATATTATCAATTTGCTCGATGTAGTAAAGGACCCTGTGGTAAGATCAAACTTTACGAGATACTTCCGCGCGTAACACTCGCTCTCATTTCAGTCACACACGCGCTCTTTGCTATTCGAGTACGTGGAGAACTGCGATTTTAAGGTGCGTTAGTTTCGCATATCATTACACCTGCTTAAATACCGTTGTTTCTTTAGACTTTCTATCAAAATCTTGAAGAGAAAGACATCCAGTACTATCTTTATGAGCTGTTAAAGGTGATGCGTTTATACTCAAAACGATCATGTCAAAACTTTCTTTCGTAGGCCTTAGAATACTGCCACCGTAAAGGGATCATGCACCGTGACGTGAAGCCGCACAACGTGATGATTGACCATCAGCAGAAAAAACTTCGACTTATCGATTGGGGTTTAGCGGAGTTCTACCATCCATCACAAGAGTACAACGTTCGCGTAGCCTCCAGATATTTCAAGGGACCAGAACTGCTCGTCGACTTTCAAGAGTATGATTATTCGTTGGACTTGTGGAGTTTCGGCTGCATGTTTGCGAGCATGGTAAAGTATACCTACCGCTGGTCGTATATATAATTTTTTAAGATAATAATATGGTATGCTATTATACTAGTATAACCATATAAATTCTAGCTATAGATAATAAGACTATTATACCAAAAAGTTCATCAATAGAAAGATTTTAAATATAAGGTGTCTTAATGTGTACGCATCCATTTATTTACAAATGATTTTAAGTGAATGTTTGAACTTTAGCTTTTTCGCATTGAACCATTCTTCCGTGGACACGATAACAACGACCAGGTAAATGTTCTAGAAATAAAATCTTTTTTTATGAGCCTGGTTACCTTCTTTTGTAATAAAAATAACTCCGTGAGTATTTTATGGATCACTCGAAATTGTTATCAGGGAAACGCGTTTTTATAACTTGTTTTTCATGTAGTTAGTGAAAATCTGCAAAGTACTTGGAACAGAAGATTTTGAAGCGTATTTGAGAAAGTACGAGATCACAGTGGATTCGAAGGACAAAGATGCAATCGGAAGGTAGGTACATTCAATTTTAAAAATAGTAGTCAAGCAAACGATATTGTCCTTAGACATTCGAAAAAGAACTGGTTTCGATTTTTCGAGAAAACAGAGGCTAAGTATTCCTATAAAAACGAGGCCGTAGATCTGCTGAACAAAATATTGAAGTACGATCATACCGTAAGTGGTACATATTTATGCGTTGTTTATATTTAACTACTATGGTAACGTCTTCAGGAACGTTTAACAGCCAAAGAAGCTATGCAGCATGCCTACTTCGGTAGGGAAAACAGCTTTTTAAAACTAACGTAAGCAATATATATTTTTTCTTTGCAAGCTCCAGTTCGAAATGAACCAGTGAAAACTCAACCGCCGGTTGACGACGAAGATGGAGAGGTGATTTACACAACGAAACCATACAACATGCAATGATCGGTACACGGCTCATGGAACAATCGCATGAAAAACATTGTGTATTTTATTTTATGAAATTATTCGGCTAGCACAAAAGTCCCTCCTCGGATTCTTCGCTCTCATTGATAAGTCTTAGAGACATGGCCAAACGACAGATCTGAAGATAAAAATCAGATGTATGAATGTATGAATCTGTAACATCATTCATTTATGAATTAATTATACAAAAAACAAAATGGCGATTTAGGCAAAGCTTTAAGAGAAAAAACAATGACTCTACAAACCTCAACGTCCAGATGTTTGACTAGCGGTTGTCGTTTCGTTGCCACTAGCAACTCCTCGTCGCCATCTTTAAACGCGTTCAAGAAACTTTCGGTATGTGTGGCTTCAGTACTATCGCCGAATCCCGGCAAACTAAATTGAAAATGAGACTAAACGAGTCAAATGAGGGTGGGTAATCAAGCTCACTTGAAGCCATCTTGAAATGTATCTTGAGCAGCCACTAGGTCTCGTTCACTCAGGTATACAATTACAATGGTGAGAACGATCTTGTAAATAATCGAAGGTAAACACATTAAAAATATTGAAAGAAAGAAAAGTTAAACATTAAAGTTAAATGTTGATTCTATTTACGATTACGATTTAAACTCAATGAATCAAAATTTAAAGTTTAATTTCACGGATTTTCGATGTTGTGAAGGTTTCCTCTGCATCGCTGTTTAACATCGTGGAACTTACAGAGAACGCCATATCAACGCTATTCATCGCTTTCAACAGCTCCATTCGTTTTCTCATCAGAGCCACCGCTTCACTGTACCTGAATGTGAAAGAAAACAAACAGATTGGGTAAGTAGTTCGTGAAAAATGTACCACAAATCGGCTTTCGTTTTAACGATCACGCGTATCGCGTGGTTCAGGTGATCGCACGCGTCGCGATTTTTCTCGTCTGTCTCGCACATTTTTGCGGCTTCTTTGAATAACTCCACGGCCTTCGAGGGCAGACCGGATTCGCACATCCTGTATTGTAAATATCAATTTTACCCGTCTTTCTTATCTAACCACTCACTTTCCGGCCTTCGCCAAAGTCAACGCAGCGGTGTCATTCGATCCATGTTCGCGGTACATGAAACTGTTAACAAGCGATTAGACACGGTGTAGGTGGTTAGGTATAGCCATGCTTACCTGGCTTTGTTCATAAGCTCCACCGCTTGTTCACTCTGTCGAATATCGTTAGCTATTTGCGCAGCTTGCGTCAGTAACCTACAAACAGAGATCGCAAAATTTCGCTACGCAAACTTGAATTCAGAAGGAAGTTGACTTTTTGTTACACAGACACAATTTACCAGGCACAAGGGGTAATTTCAAAGTTTTAGCAACTTACTTCGCTCCGTGAAATAAACTGCAATGCGTTGAGGGAAACAAACGAAATTCATAATAAATATATAAACAAAACAACGAAATTCAGAAGGAATATTTCAATAATAGTTGACGAGAAAGGATACGCGCCGAGCTTTTCTTGCATTTGTGAAGCGTTTATAAAGGATAACATAGCTTGTTCATTGGAACCCGCTAACTTATAACAGGTGGCTGAAATGACGAAACAGTATCATTTGAATACCACGGGAACGTAAAACACTTCCTGTTACTTCACATTCAAATATAGCAAAATCATAATCCAAAGTAGATATTAAAGGAAAGTAAATGAGAGTTGTCCCTCAGTAGTGAAATGTGGCATCCACCTGTCCTGTCTGGACAGGAAAATTGTTTGTATTGTTACACAGGGTGAAACATGGGTTAATCATTTTGATCTTTGACGAAAAGTCAAAGAAAGGAATGGAAACATGCAGGAATTAAGAAGATGAAAGCCTCTGTAATGCGATAAACAATAGTTTTATGATGGTTTGCGTTTGTCAGTGTATATATAAGATGTTTTATTTCTTTCTCACACCTGCTTTTGTGTATTCGCTAGCAGCGGTGTCATAATCAGCCGTCCACTTCAACCAACTCGTTTTCAATCTAAAGGAAAAGACGCTTGTGAAGCAGAACGAAGGTGAAAGGCGATCTTTGCTCACGCTTTCTCAGCTTCCCTGGTGTGATGGAGCGCTTCCTTGAGCTTCGGGGAAGACATTCACATGAGACGTTTTTATGTGCTATCTTAAAAGTAAAACGAAAGCGATGTAAACATGGAGCAACAATATAATTATTTCATCTTTTTTGTTACAGACAAAGAAGTATCTCGAGTTTCTAAGTTTCTTTTCGACGTTCTCGTTTTGTCCCTTAACTGCCAGGTTGTTGTATCGGGTGCGCTACTGGTACCACAGGTTCTTGTGTTGGAGTTGACCTTTAGTAGATGTAAATCGATTCTGCTCTTCAAACCGGAATTGAGAATCGGTTGACGACGTTCCGAGAAGACAATCCCAGTAAAAGGATCTGACGGCAATCTTCCGTATTTCTCTTCTTCCGTGATGTACTTATCCAAGGTGCTCCTGTCGACGCACGTACCGCTAGGTAGCAGCATGGGTACGGTCATAAGACTGCAAGTAATCGGGTCCATGAACTCGTCCGGCGTTTCATTCGCGTCCAACGAAACAAATTCCTCTACATCACGCGTCACGTGGATTCGCGCCTCGGATGGTCGCGAGGGCTGCACGAGCGAACGCTCTAAGGGGAGGCGGCAGTTTGATGGAATGCCCCACACATGAAGCTTTTTAATGACGGGGATCGTGGCTTTCTTTATCTTGAGAATGAGGGCAGAACACAAACGTGATCGCAACTCAATCTCGATTGATCTATTCGCACGTGTGACGTGAGCATGTGAATGATGACGGTTTTTGAAAACGATTTCCTCTGGTTGGCAATCGATACTCTCCCTGTACCAAGCTACTTGCTTTATCATGAACTTGTGCTTCTCTCGCGTGGCGGCGTTACAAAAATCGAGAGCGAACTTGTTGGGGAAACTTTCACCACCCCTCACAGGTTTCTGGAAGATGGTGCAAAGCTCTATAATTTGCGATCTGTGAGAGGAGAGTTTGGGTTGAACGACCACAGCGGATATATCAATTAAGCAAGGAAACATGAGCGCAATCTCCACAGGCGACTTGATATAGTACTCCGCCATGTAATGACCAGACTGCGTTTTGCGTAGCAGATTGTTCACTTCGCATCCGTCCATTGAAAGTGCTGAAGATGATATGGTCGTGTGCAGATTACAGTCCGCAAAATCCACTAGATGTCCACTCATTTTGTGCTTGAAAACACGTATATAGTAAAGTATATTGCAGAATACAAACACACCAACTTTAAATAAATAAAAATCTACACAAAAAACTGAAGCAGGTCTACTAAGCAAAACATTTTAGAAGCCATCTACTTTTTCCTGTGTAAAAAATCATTACAATGAAAAAAAAATTCACAACACAACAGTGTCATTTTTTCAAACGTGCGGCTTTAAAGCGCGATATCTTTCCACCTTTGGCTGGCGCCTACAAAAAAGATAATTCACAATTCGTCAGTAACCCAGCAAGTTATGGAATGTACCTGTTTATTGGTGGAACTCTGTGTTGTGTCTCTCTCCACAACCAAACCCATCTAAAGGAGAACATGGAAATGAATAGTGGAGCAATCTCAACTAACTTACAGCGACGGTAGGCGATTTGAGGATAGGTTTTGGCTCCATTGAGATCTCTTCCACGTTCTCCATCTTCAATATGCTTCTGTGATGATCATCAGTTTGAAGCATGGACACTGGTGAATCCCGAGAAATTTTTAGAATCGATCTTGTTTCATCGTGCAAGTCGACAATTTCATCAGTGCACAATGGATCTGTGTGCGTCTTCAATATAGGGCGTGGTTCGTCTGACAGCATGAACTCTGGTGTGCCAGGTCTGTATTCGCTGCTCTGCGTATCGGGTGGCGTCTTGAGAATGGGCTTCGGATCGTCGAGAACGTGTTCGGGCGTATTGGGGCGATGCTCAGGCGAGTTTTTCAGAATGGGTTTGAGTTTGAGATTCTCATTAGAGTTCGATCGACTGTCTTTTTTCAAGATGGATTTCAGCGGTCTCTCCTCTTGATCTCCTCTGGATGCACTTATGTACGATTCGTAAATGTCGGCTGGTGAAGTGAAGATGGGTTGTGGCGGAGAACTTGAAACAAACTACATAGAAACCATAACATTACTAAATTAGGTCTATTTAAGGACAACATCCCACTAAACATCCTGAGAACTACACAGCACTACACAGTTTGCGAGTTTTGTCCACATACGAATGCCAAAAGTTTTCTCTCTTAACTAGGCTAGATGTTCAGTTCAGACGTTTTTCCCATATGAACAAGCCCTTAAACCATAAAACATTTTACATCGTCGTCAAGACAACCAACATCCTGGTCGTCGGCAGTTTCAAATTGTACGTGACGTTTACGCGAGGTGCTGCTCTCTTGCGGTTCAACTTTCAACTCACTCAATCTGGCTACCAACTCGTTGTGGTTGATTTTGCTATCGTCTTTCGGCTTTACGGAGCGCGGAAAAACGTTGTGTTTAGGGGCGTGAGCTATACGACGCTTGCCTGCGAAACATATTCAATTGTTGACACTAAATATAGATACGGTAAGTGGAAAGAAGCGGTTTAGAAAGAAGAATTGCACAAAAATTGGTAAAAACTGTCATAAAGATGATAATATGACTTTAGTCGAAAGGCAAATGAAATGTTCAAAAATATTCATGATGGTGCATTAAGTCAAAGTTGAATGACCTTTATTAGGTGAGAATTCTGGTAGCTCTTCAACAATTTCTTTTACGTCATGTAGCTCCTGAACACCAAAGTAAAAACATTTGAAATTTGCAAGATTGTTGAAGATGTCGGAGGTTGTGAAACATGGAATTGAAAAGGCAATATTCAGATAAAAGATAGAGACATAAAAATTGCAAACCTATTATGAATTTGAAAACACAGATGATTATTGTACATACAAAACATGTCAACAAAACTTGAAAGTTTCATTATGTACTTCCAAAACCACTTTCAAACATGTTTCTAAAACTTACATCCTTGACACCTTTTACCTCCTCGGTGAACTGTTTATGTTGATTCATGTTTTCGTACTCTCTGTTTAAAGCTTCCAACTGATCATCAATCACTGAACAAAAATCAAATTATTATATGTACAACATTCTCTTACAGGACTCACACTTCAACCTTCGCTTTCCCATTTCAGTGGCTTGCTTCGTAGAGCGATCAGCGAACCAATTGTCGCCTAGCAACACTGTGACTTCGTTCGTGTGGATGAGTTTGCCGGGAAAGAACCCAACGGAACCAATAGGAACCTTATAGGAATGTTACAATAGTGTAAGAAGCATAAGCATAATATGCAACATCATCATCATCATGGTTTAACATCCGTCTATCCTATACATGAAACATTTTCAAAAGATGATACTCCCCACAATTGTGTAGGTTTAATTATCTGATGGTTTATTGCAGCAGATGTTTTTAGAGCTGGATGTCCTTCCTAACGGCATTAAACGCCAACCCCAGTAAGAGGGAAAACAGTGGTGAGTTAACCCACACAAGATATCAGCTTTGTATTTTAAACTCTGCGGCAGCCGTGCATAAAGGGCATGGGTGCTTATATCCATGAGATCAGAGATGTTACATGACCCGCATACCCGTGGACAGCAACAATGGGAGAAGAAAATTAGACAAGAGAAATTTATAGAATAATTAATGATAACAATTAAGATACTCACCATTGTCAAAGATGATATTTGGTCAGCCTGCGTTTTAAGCCGTTCTATTAACCTCCCATATTCATCGCAGAGTTTTGTCCTGAATTTAAGCAATTTAATATTGCAATACAAGAAACAGGAATAATATTCACAACTCCTGGGCTTAAAATGGAAAACAGAAATAACTTTATCATAAAATTATGCTAGACATGATAAACAGTGGCACTTCCACATCATCCACTTCCTTGGCAAAATAAACTTTGCTACTGATGCTGTGTCTCGATACCCATCCCTACCACATTACGAATTTTGTTTTCATCTATGCCAAACGTGTGGTGGTAACCTCATCTCTTGGATATCCTCCATGGGATTAAGAGGCCGGTCCATAGTGTTATGGCCGGGTCTGACCAACAACATTGAAAGACAAAGACAATCGTGCTCAAACTGTGTTAAGGACGCACCGCCCCAACATTCCATCCCAACACCTTTCCCTCCCTACCCTTCGATGCCACCTGCGACACTGTTTGAGCAAACCTACGGCGACTTCTTCTACTGCGTTGCACAACACTACCTGCATTGGACACCGATCGCTTGTTGAGAGCTATGGTGGAACTCTGCAATACACCAGACCCGGACTGCATCACTTCGCCTGCTGAAATTGTATTCACTTAAAGAAGTTTGGGAACGCACACATTCACCCTGTCTGGCACAACGCATGGCAGCAAAAGGAGGAGGCTGAGACATACGGCCACAACAGCTGCACATTGAAGGTTGACGAAACTGGTCGTTTTATGCAACAGGAGGTACCTACGCAGGTTTGAATGAGCTTCACCAGTTATGAGCTGTTCACAGGATACACCTGACCACTGTCAACACCGATCACGAAACCTTCACCCTTCTTGGAAAAACCCGTCTGAACCATCAGAACTGGTTGTGAAGGACGTTGAGGAACAAACGGCAGAACCTCCACATGAAACAACTCGTAACAAGGATGGGCCTGCAACAGACACATCGTCCAGGCCGCGACGCACCACAAGTATGTCCCTGAGACAGGAGCATGGGACTGAATTTGACCGTCAAACTGGATGGAGGATAATGGACTGTTAGGACACTGCACATGACAAAGTTAACGTTTATCATCATTATATATACTATCATATCATTACTATCATATATCTCTTGTTGTTGTCGTAGATTAAAACATTCAATATAAATAATGAATTGCAGGCCTGGCCATAAGGAAAATTGCAGGTGCGTGGTCAATCGCGTACCTCATTCGATTTATTTTTTTTGAGACGCCTGAAATGTCGGGCGCTTGTAACAATTATAAATACTTTATATTCGCGCGTATTATTCCTTTGAGAAAAAAATTCTCTTTAAAGAAATATTTAATTTTTTAAAGCTAACAGAGTTGTTTTGTTGATACCTTCAGTGATCGAAGCAGTTGCTTTTAAACATTTGGTGAATTAATTATGCACAATCAAAGTCCCGTGTGAAAACAAGAACTAAATGCAAAACCGTTTAGAATGTCAACCAACTTGCACTTATAATTGTGCCGTAGTAAGACAATTATCCTGAAATTCGACAATCACATATTTAACTATTTAACAGAGAACAGTTTTTGAACCAATCATATCGAAATTTTAATGATATAAAATGTCACGGCACATATTTTCACTAGCAAAATACAGCTTTAACAAGTTAAAATACAACGACTTCTTAGTGATAACGATGTCTTCTTGAAATTAGAAAAAAGTGCAAAGTTACATAACCCGTTAAAACCTAGCTGTGGTGTTTATTTTCTTCAGAGTCTACTGCATGTTTATTGGTTTTGTGAAAGTGTCTTTTGTTTTGTAAACAAAACTGAATGTTTCGTTGTGGTTTGATATTTTGTTCTTCCATCGAATGCAGCATAGTTCTTCTGCATTAATCTGTCTCTAAGTTGAATGGAACTTTTAAACAACCTGTAGCATCGTGTGTAAACATGTCACGTTTTCTTCCTTTTTGATTGAACTGGTCAAACTTTTTGAAACGGTTAATAATTGGTAACGTTAAATTTCGTTAAACAAACTCAATTTCTTAATAAAGCTACACATTGATATATTTAAAGAACCGATGAATTATGATTTGAAACGAAAGAACATATTTACGTGACTAAATAAATTACGTTAAAGTAAGTTCTTTAAGATTTCATTTACAAGAGATATGTTTAAGACGTGTAATTATTAGTAAAATAACACAGTTATGGGCGTGGTGGAGAGCACACCTTAAATTATTGAGGTGTGTGCAGAGGCACGGGCGTGCGTCTCTATATGGCAGGCCTGAATTGAACGGTCTTTATTCAGTAACTAGACATGCGCATGGTAACGCCATGGTAACTAGACATGCTTGTGGGAATTAAAGATATGTGTGGGAATTTAAAACAAACTCTCTAAAATAATTCATAATTTGGAAGCATGATATCTTGAAAAAACAAACTTCAACAACCAATTTCTAAGACAATCACTATTGCTTTTAAAACAAAAAAATTACCTGTGTGCAAATGAAGCTCGATTTTCTGTTATAGCCTTTGAAATAAAGAAAAAATCAACCGTTTTCTGTAACGTAGCAATAGGGCTTACCTTTTTCTGCTGAGCTTGCAAGAAATCAAGTTTAGCAAATTCTCCAGTCGCCATTCTATCTGTTCTTCACTCCGTCAAATTTAAATTGTTAAATTGTTATTGTTAAGTATTAATTAGTGTTAAATAATTATGACTGCGGAAAACAAAATAAAGAAAAATAACTAGAATTAAACAATATTAGTGAAAACACAATAAATCTGAGATACACCTTCAACAAAAATGAACCACAAGGATGGTGGAATACATCATCAATTCCGTTATTTATAAAAAATCTATCATAAAATATTCTACGAATTTCCAGCGTGGACGCATGTGTAAACCATTATCCAGCATATCTACATAAAAGAAACACAAATGAAGGTCCCATCCGAAGAAAAAAGGCGTTAAATATTACAAAGTCATTATAAAGAATAATTATCTTATTTATTAAGTTAGATCAACAAGTATCAATGGCAAAAAGATAATATAAATGTTGTATGCAGGCTTTCTCATATGACTTATACGACTATCGTACACCTCAATTATATCACGTTTATTTGTTTAACTTTCAACTCATTTCGTACTGAACACTAAACGTTCAGAATATCTCAAAAACTATCAAATTAAGGTGAAATCAATTTAAGAAGTTGTTTTGTGACTGACTATAATTTTCACATCATCATCATTTACATTTTTCACGTCTATTTTCCATGCTAGCATGTGTTAGAGGGGGTTTCAACAGATGATATTCCCCACAATTTTGTAGGTTTAATCATTTGATGATTCATTGGAGCAGATGTTTTTTACAGCTGGATGCCCTTCCTAACGCCAACCTCAGGAAGAGGAAAAACAGTGGTGAGTTAACCCACGCAAAATACCAACTTTGCATTTTAAACTCTGTGGCAGCAGTGCATAAAGGGCATGGGTGCTTACATCCATGAAGTCAAAAATGTTACATGCAGAGTTCTCAATGACAGGTACGCGATCGCGTGCCTGCACCCTGTCGCGTAGCTAAAACCCCTCCGGGTACGTTGTTTTTCGCGTACTTACTTTTTCATTTTATATTTTTTTATTTTTAATTTTCATTTTTTACTTCTCTTTTTTGATACTTTTCAAAGGTGTTTTGTAAATTTTGGCAACTTAATTATTAATGAGAAATGCACCACGGAGTCTTTTTACTATAAAAACAATAATGAAATGTAAAGAATGTTGTTTAGAATGCAGCAACAACCAACTGGCGCTTAAAGCTATTTGTGTAGTGTGGTAATACAATTGCAGTCTGTTCTTTTCAAGGAGCGCGATCGCGCACTCGCCTCGAAAACTATAGGTGCGCAATCAATAGCGCGCCTTGAAGAGATAAATCTTAATAGAAATTTAAAAGTGATTTCATTTTGCACTCAAGAATACATTTCATTACAACCAAAATTAAAATAAGAAAGCTGTAACAAAAGCCTCTGTCTGCAATGTACAGACATAACCTTTCAAACATCTTCTTGAGGATGTTTCACAATCTCACTGTAAAAAAGTCAAATAACATTCTTTTGTAAGACATACAGAAGACAGAACAGCATTTTTGTGAAACATTTGTAGAAGCTGTTAGCAATTATTTGTGAAAATTGAATTCAATATTTTGTGAATACTGTCCGCGATTTTTATCAAAACTGTCAACGAATTTCTATGAAAATTCAACGTGATTTTTTCTCAACACAAAAATTAAACGTCGTTGTTTTAGCTGCATTTTTTCAACACCGTCTGAAAATATTGTTGTTGTTGTTAAAATGTCGCATCATGTTCCTTCTTCCTACTACGTTTTCCTTCTCATAAATGATTTTTGAAAAGTCGTTTCTATATATCTTTCCATTGAATCGCAAAAACGCAAGTAATTTCTTAAGAATACTTTACTATCGGACTATCGCTATAACAGTTATCTCTCTTTTCATCAGCTTGTTGCATCTTATTTGCTGTAGTTACCATTAAATTGTTTAAAAGTCTGACCTCAGTTAATTCTTCTATGAAAGTTTGTTTTTCTATGAAAACGACAATAAATACAACTACACTTTCACTTTACATACGTGGTGGCATCGAAAGATGCTTTATTTGTTCTAGTTTTATTTGGTTTCTGTGTATAAGAATAAGTTAATAAATATTGTGAACTAAACTTCTGAACATTCTTTATGTTGTCAATAAATCTCATGCCGCAAAGTTACAGATTTCGTAAAGAATTGTTTCGAATCGTTTGTTTTGAGACCGCAGTACGAAGCAACTATCGTCACACACTTTGTATTTGAATTCAATAGAATTTATTTTTTTGAAATTTGAAGTTTCGTTGCAAGTTTCGTTGCACTCCCTCTCAAAAAACATATCGGAATTTTAAATGTCACGGCACATATTTTTACTAGCAAAATACAGCTTTAACAAGTTAAAATACAACGAAGAAGTTCAGTGATAAGGATGTCTTCTTGAAATTAGGAAAAAGTGCCAAGTTAACTCGTTAAAACCTAGCTGTCGTGTTTATTGGTTTTGTGTTTTTGTGTGTTAAGTGTCTTTTCATTCTTTTTTGTCAACAAAACTGATTGTTTCTTTGTGTATTGATCTTTTTACCTTCCATCGAATGCAGCATAGTTCTTCTGCATTTGTTTGTCTTGAAGATGAATGGAACTTTTAAACAACCTGTAATACCACGTGTCTGTCAAGTTGAATTTTGAAAATCTTCCTTCTTTTCATATTTTATGTTATTTAACAAACGTTTTGAAACGTTAACTTAATTTTTGCAAGGAAATTTCTAACTACAAACTGGCTATTATCTACCCAAAACTTGAGTGCAGTTGTCACTTCTTGTGCTTGCCTGAAAGTAGAGCGCTTGAACCCTCCAACGAGCTGCAGATTTATCTGACCCAGCGTTGGTGTGCATTCACCCGCAGTATAGATGTTTTCCGCGGTTTGATTAGCCTCCGGGCTGGTCTTCTCCACTGTATTAGTAGAGATGGTGTCACGTGACTCTGGTCCATAGAGACATTCAGGTCACTGTAAAATCGGTCGGTTGCATTTGATACGTCAGGGCATTGAATGTTAGCATGTGGAGAGAGCCGGCAATAGCACAAGCAGTCATATTAACAACAAACACAATATAATGCGTAGAGATAACAGACTAAAAATTCAATGTTATAACAAACTAAGTTTCTTATTAACGCTACACATAAATATATTAGTTAAAAAATTGCAGAATTATTGGTATTAAAAGAAACAACGTAGCTGAACAAAGCTTGCGTACGCGTTTTACTGTTACGCGATCGCGTACCTACAACATCTGAGGAACGGCTTTTATCCCTCTCCTGCATTTTACTCATTGAGAACACTGGTTACATGACCCGCATACCCGCAAAATTCACAAAATGGAATATTTTTATTGGCACTTCCCAAAAAATATTTTCATTTTCATTGCTTACCTACTACAAAAAATGAAAAAAATGTTGTCTTGCTTCGTATGTAATGGTCTTTGAAGGAGATAACATAATGTTATGATGAATGTTTCTTTGCTCAGATATATTACAGACACAAAGTATCATCTTTTATTGGTTTGCTTTGTGTTATGTAGCAAGGGGGGGGGGGGGGGGGGGTACATGACTATCAGTTTTTTGTGCTCAAATCTATTGGCTGTTATCAGACATAATATATATATATTCTATATTGTTGTTTATTTAACATACATCATATTTTGTTTATGTTTTTATCATGGATGAAGATAACGTAGAAACAAATGCAGCAACATTTGATAGCAACTTACAAGAAACACAGCGAAAGCTGTGAAAAGACCCTCTTTGAGGAGTTCCTGCAATCCGCCATATTCATCTTCGTCAACTTTTTGAATTTTTGACACATATATGTAAACAATGGAGCAATTGATCGCAAGAAATCTGAAAAGTAAAAGATTTAATTTAAATAATAAAGAGTGAAACAACGAAGAATTATAATACTTAACATCAATAACAATTTTAAAGTATGAACTACAACATTTCTCTGCCTCCTTTTTAAAAGAAAACAAGGAAAAAACAACAATTAGATGTTGCAAATTATTCTTGGGTAACAAAATTGCAAAAATACCACAATTAGATCTTGAAAATAATCATTTTTGATCTAAATTCACACCCTTAAAAAGTGAAAAACATATTATTTTTAAGGATATTCTTACAGTCCTATACCAACAACGCCATGCAACGGTACAATTCCCCAAATGATTCCGTTTATCACAGCAAATATCTGTCGCATCCAATATATTACATCTAAGAAGTCATCCTGAAGAAGTTGTTATAATTTATTAATTCATGATTTGTCTTCATAGAACATGTTATCTAGTCTTTAAATAGTTAATAAGAATCACCTTTACACTCCATACAGCATCACTGGAAATAGCTTTTCGACATATTCCTAAAACAGTATCCGATGCATTCTCTATCTTTCTTTGGTGCATGTTTTCTCTCTACTACAGATAAATAATAACTTGTATATATATATATACATAGGTAAAAAATTTAACACAAACCATTTAATAATTGGAAAGTGCATTCTTTATTTTGTCAAGCATATTAAAAATATTTTGCCACAAATAAATGCCATGGCAACATAAATTGTTTTCCGTGGAGTTCTGAATTATAAACATCAAAATTATACTTCTTTAATCTCCTTAAAAACAATTCACACTGTACTCTTGGGAGAAAGACAACCTTTTCCCTGGGATTCAATTTTTCATGAAGTTCTCTTAGCTTCTCTAGGTTTTCAGATATAAAACCTGCAACTTCTGACACAATCTCAACATTTTTCACCGGAAACTCTTTCCTTAAGATCTCCTCGGCTGTGACTGAATGTTTTTGTAAAAGTTCTGCAGGTAGCAACACTATGTTCATCTGTGCAAAATAATCTGCAGATCGTAGGAGTGTAATCAACGATGAAGCTCTCCCTAAGTAAGTGGCCGCATCCTGTGCTTGAGAACATGGGCTGTTTAACCCATGCAAAATAATAGAAAAAATAGAGGAAACGGCTAACTCTCCAAAAGACTCAACATCAGCAACACTCATGAATGGTAAAAGATCTAAGTGATTTTCTCTAACATCAATCAAACGACTAAACATCTTTTTCGGCAACATCTTCTTCTCCAAACAATACGCTAATGCAGTGGACACAGGATGAGCAGGAGGCCTTCCCTGGAATGTTTCATCAATTGATTCTCTCCAGAACTGAAACTTCCTTTTTGCCATAAATGAATCGCTTGTCTGTGTTAATTTAATTAGTGAAAGTTCAACATTGAAAGCTCTGACTGTCATTCCAATCACACGAATATCATATGGTAATAGTAGAGTGCAAAGAAAATTTTCATATTCATGTGTCTTGACAAGATTTTCACAATAGTTGAAAGAAACATTTCTCCTCCTCAAGCCAAACAAAAGTACCTTTACCTTTATGTGATTACGTTTGAACATTTCTACTAGTTATATACAAAATATTAATGAATAAAGATAATATCTGGTAATAGCACAATGGTGTTCAGCCCTTAACCCAATGGTTCTGTGTTCAAGACCATGCTATTACAAAGTTTAGTTTATAGGTATATAAGAGTTAAAAAACATTAGAAACATATCCCACTGACAGAAGGTGCATATATAACACAAGCTTCTGGATATAGCAGATAATAATTGAAAAAGTCAATTTTTTTGCATTTTTAGCTAATCTGTCGCTATATTCCAAAAAATTGTCTAATTTCCCCTAATTGAAGCTATGCGCTTCACGCGCCGACATTTTCTCAAAACAAAACCTATCGTTCTCTGGTGCGCATTAACTTTTTTCACACATTTATCTGAGGTGCACGTTTGCCACAATCCCCAGACTGGAGATATATATATAATAAATATATAATACATCATGAATAGCTATGAAAAATCTGTTTTTGATGAATCAAAAAGAAAATCACAGAAATCCAAGACTGATTGCCAGTGTTCGCTCTGTATCTATTATGGTGCTTCCTGCATCCAAAGAAGGGATTTTTATTCAAGGAAGGTTTACTCCTCCTCTTGATACGCTGTGTTCACCTCGTAACGGATGTAGCTCTTCACCACGCACATCGGTTATTAATAGTAGAGACTATGTATGGCGCATCATCACACTACCCTGTATCCTGATACCTCTGACAGGTAGCAAGATTTTTTGCAAGTTTAGCAAACTCATCCCCAAAAACTATAAACACTAGTGTAAGTATTCATATTTCGCCTCGTGACAAGACAAGTGCCGCTCGCGCAAGCTACTTATATTTCTATTTCACGCAAAAAAATATTGAGGAACACTACTTCTTTTATTTTATTGGCACACGGTACGCGGCGTATGCCATCCGCAAAGGTAAACAGTAGAGTTTCGGCAAAAGCTACCATTTTTATTTGTTCCAACATCAACAAAATGGTTTTAAACAAGATGTGTACTGTCCCGACGTATTGAAGTACTACTGCCGCAATAAATCTACACGGAATTTCGCAAATTTAATTTGCTGATAAAATACCGTAAATCCTCGAATTGACCCCCACCCCCCTCGAATAAACCGTCCTCTCGAATAACCCCCCCCCCCCCCCTCAAATTTCGTGTTTACTTAAACCCTCATGGGGGCTAAATCGGGAACATATTATATCATGAATTTATGGTTCATTATAAACACCCATAATCTTTTACTATGAATTACAGAAGAATAGACAGTTCTGGGCTGTATTCTAAATCTTATAACTTTAATAAAATTGTAAAATAAAACACAAGTAAGAATATAGGCAACTAGAGTAAAAAGAAGCAATTTCACAATGTCTTTGCTGGCGTCAACATCGATTTGCAATATGTTTTTTTTCCAAGCAACAGCTTAGACGCAAATATCTGGGCATGCTTTTTATCTCTCGTATATGCAATGTACTTTGCGGAAACAATAAGGCCAATTTCTCGCCTTCTTTTCCCAGTAAAAATAGCAACCAAACTGTTTTTATCGGCAGCCTTCAAAAAATTGTTCGTCAGTTGAGAAATATATCTGGGCATGCTTTTTATCTTTCGTATATGCAATTTACTTTGCGGGAACTATAAGGCCAATTTCTCGCTTTCTTTTCCCAGTAACAATAGCAACCAAACTGTTTGTATCGGCAGCCTTCAGAAAATTGTTCGTCAGTTAAGAAATTTCAATTAGAATGTGTCCAACTAATCGTTCATCTACGTCACTACCGGCTGGCTGGAAGACACCAATCGTATTACGATCATATTGCAGAACCTAGATATTTTGAACTGAACAGGTACCAGTTCAACACGTACCGAACAAGTATTGATGAACATATGCATATATCTTTTTTCTGGGTTAGTCATACCACATTTTTTATTAGCCCTCCCCCTCGAATAGACCCCCCCCCTCGAATAAACCCCCACTTAAAAAAATCATAAATTAATTAGCCCCCAGGGGACCAATTCGAAGATTTACGGTAAGAATGAGCGAGCAAAATTGAATTTACGGTTTTATTTGGAAAGGAAAACGATAATAATATATCAAAGTGATTTGATGAAAGGATAACCAAGCTGTGAATACCGTTGTTGACGTCTGATATGACAAACACATGGGAGTAAAGAAACGTGTTCGTTATAGCGAATGTTTGTTAAATCAACCAGCCTATTCTGGTTATGATAATCCTTGTAAACGAGTTGCAAAATTGAAATTGAAACAATGATGCATGATTGTTAACATATCTTATTCGTTGTATTGTGGCATCGAATTTTGTTGTTAGATCAAACCATTCATTTTGCTGCTAAATAATTAACTGAGTGATTTTTATCCATGATTTGATTTATACTAGTCAGAGATTAACTGAAACCAAAGGTTCGTTGGGTACGTCACAATAAACCTGACACAGGCCAGTCCCATCACATTTCTAATGCCTGGTTGTGACCGTTTGGCCCAGGGTGTTGGTGTTGTCGATGCATCTGTCGTCTTTAATGTGCATTGACATATACACGTGACAGCTCCGATATTCTCCTGCCCTGTACGGGGTTCAAAACTAGAACGCTCGATGTTCTACCTAAGATTGGAACACTTTCATCAGACTTCGGGAATCTTTCACAAGAGCTCTAATGCACTTGATGCTACTGCCTCTGGGCAACTTTTGGAGTGCACTAGTGAGCAGCTCGGAATCGTTGCCCTTCGCGCATATCCAAAATTCATATTCAAGCGTATATTAAAGGCCTCGATTGTCTCCAAATCCTGAAATCCATTGCTGTGATACCGGCGGTAGCTCTTGTTGTTCTTCGGTTTAACTTGCAATACGTCAGGTGAGGCCTTCCGGACCTTCTCAGCCAGAATGCAGGGAAAAACTGAAATATGTGAGGTTAGGATCATATTTCACAGCAGTTGTACTAACTGGGAAGCTGCTGTCATCAGTTGGGGCAAGGTTATTCGCAACATGCTCTTCAATGACATTTCATTGGACTGCGACATTTGACGCGAGACGCTCAGTGTTTATGGTATTCATGTTAAGAAACAAGGTTGTCTTTTCTGTGGAAAACAGAGAAATTGCGCGAAAATACACATATTTTCATATATAACATATAAAATACACATATTTTCGATAGCGCAATGGTAGGCGTGTTTGTCTCTTAACCGAATGGTTCTGGGTTCGAGACCATGCTATCGCAAAGTTGTTTAGGGAGCAATTATGGTACTGCGTTGCTTTGTGGTTATATGGACAAATTTCGTTATTGTCTCAACGGTCGCAATCAGATACACATGGCGTTAAATGTCGAAAACCGTTTCTACAGCATTATCGTAATTGTAATGACACGTGGTTTACACTTCTGCTTTAGTTTCTTAAATACCTATCGTCAAGTTTTTTTCTTTGTCAACAAACGTCGTCAAATATCCTTCTTTATTGCTGCTGAAATATTTATTTAATTTGGAATGACAAACTATGTAACCGTTGATATGATGAGAGAAATGTTGACGCTGCAAAAAGATGCAATATAGTTGCGTTTCTCTTAAAAAACAGTCAAAAAGGTTGACGCGGCTGCTAAAGGCATTGCGTAGATAAAGAAAGGTTTGGATTATTGCAACAATTTCCAAAAGAAGAAAATTGAGAAAGTATGAAATAACTTGAAAACCGTGAAAGATGAAAATCAACTGTAAAGCAAATCCAAGTTTGACAAAGACAGAAACAGACATAAACAACCTGAGTGTAGACGTAGTGATAGACGACGCGAAGGAATCATGGAAAGAAACGAAAAATTGTTCAAAAATAAAGTCAAAGTACCGTAAATGATTGAATAAACCCCCACTCCCGAATAACCCCCCCCCCTCCCAAATAAGCCCCCTCCCCTAAAACTCATTTTGACAAATAAGCCCCTACTCCCGAATAAGCCCCCATGGAGACTTATTTGAATTCACAGTAATTTCAATATAGTTGATAGGGACTGAGAAAATAAACAATTGATTAAATGGTATTTATTTCGCAGGTTGAGGTATTAATAACACTCGTGGTTATAACACCAATTCAAAGTTAGGGTGTTTTTCTTTTTTTTGTGCAACTTGTCGAACAATATATTTCCGAATATCTTGCTTCTTGTCAAAGCAACATTCTTTGCTGGAACAACAAGTCCGACCTCCTTTTTTCTTTTTCCAACCACAAATGCTGTAAGTTTGTTTTCAGGGGCTACGTTTAGAAAGTTTGTAAGTAAACAAGAAATTTCTATTGGTAGATGTCCAACCAGTAGTGTTACTTCATCGGTAGATTAAAAAACGCCAATTGCATTTTTATCATATTCGATTGCTTCTTCCCGGGTGTCTGTTTTGCATATTAATTTTTGTCCAATATGTGGTGCCCAAGCGTCTTTATAAATATGATGTCCACAAATAGCTGTCTGGAACTCAATTTTAAAATTCATTTCATACGATACTGACAATGCTCTAGACATCTTTGAAAGTTTTATTTGTCGTGACAAATAAAACCAACGTTATAATCGTATCGTCCTCGCTCTGAGAAGTCGAATTTGAATGTTTAGGTGTAATTCGAATGTGTTGTTTTTGAATAGAATTTTGTTTCATTTTTTTTTATTTTCATTGCGAAAATGGAATTAGAAGAGCCAGCAACAACTTCTCACAAAGGAAAGAAAATAAGTTCTTATACGATTAAGTTTAAACTTGAAGTTGTTGAATGTGCGGAAAACAAATCAATTGGGTCTGCTGCGGTGAAATATAAAGTTGACCGTCATTGTATTCGTGATTGGAAGAAAAAAAATAATGACTTACAAGAACTTTCAAAGTCAGTTAGTAACAAGAAAAGAAAACGTTTACAAAGGGCTGGCAGAAAACCGTTGAGCGATGAAATGGAGGGAAAAGTACTAGAATGGATTGTTGAACGCCGTACGAAGATGCTTCGTGTGTCAAGGAAACTTATCAGGAAGAAAGCAATTATTGTCTATGGAGATTTGAAACGTGCAGATCCAGATCGCTATGACGAAAAATTTGAAGCAACGAATGGTTGGCTTTTTAAATTTATGAAACGAAATAACTTATCGTTGAGAAGAAAAACCTCCATAGCACAGAAAGATCCCGACCTTTTAGTAGCTAAAATCGTCTCGTACATATTACGTGTGAAAAGATTAGGATTGAAATATTCATACCAACCAGCCGATATTATAGCATTTGATGAAACACCTATTTGGGAGGATATGGTGTCAAACACAACAGTGGATGTTGTTGGAACAAAAACTGTCAGTATGAAGACAACCGTACACGAAAAATGTCGTGTAACCGTTGGACTGGCTGCGAAAGGCGATAGAACAAAACTGAAGCCCTTCATTGTATTCAAGGGAGGAAAGCGTGATGTTGAAAAAATGAAGAAAGAGTATGGAAATAGGTGCATAATAGCTTCCTCGACAAACGGATGGAAGGATACCGATCTAACAGTTTAGTTGGACAAATACTGTTCTCGGACAGTTTAACTTTAAACGCAGATTGTTAGCTTGGGATACATATGAGTGTCATTTAATGTCAGTTGTTGGAGCATCTCTTAAAGCTAAAAAGATTTACACCGTTTTGATCCTTGGAGGCTGCACTAAATATATCCATCGTTTTAAAGAGCATCAGCCCTGTCAGGCTGGTCTTGCAATACTCAAGCAAATGTAACTGGTAAACGAGACGGAAGACAACCCATTTATCCCAGATGCCGAGGAAATGATTGATGTAGCTCCATTAGAGATGATTGTAGACGAGGACGAAGAAGACGATAGTGATATTGAGATCGATTAGTGTTTGTTTTTATTACTTTTAGAAAGTTATGTTGTGTTTATTGAAATCGTTGTTTTTATTTTTTTGCACACTAGATAATTGCATAATTTTATAAGCCCCCTCCCGAATAAGCCCCCTCCCCTAAAACTCGGGAGCTTATTCGATCATTTACGGTAAATAAAAACATCAAAATCAACAGAGCTTGCCGTGTTTCACTATTTTCTTTTACCTAAACCACAACTTAAAAGTCTATATAAATATTTGTATAATATACTTCGGATTCCTAGTATCAGCCAATCAAAATACACAATTTATTGCTTTTTGCAGTGCGAGAGAAAATTAGAAATAAGTTCAAGTTGTTGTTGGAGTAGTCTTGTCTGAGTCAAGTTACATTTGTCTCATTAAATAATTTGTACTGGCTGATGTCTCATATACATGTGGTACATATTGTGGTGCTTTCAAAATTAACAACCTATAGAATCAAGGGTGCATGTTAGCTAGCAGAACTTCAATCGAAACCGACATGTGTTTATCGACGGTGTTATATCCGAAACTCAAACAGTACCCTGTGGGGTACCGCAGGGGTTTAGACCCCTTTTTCTTATATTTTTTAACGATTTTGACAAATGTCTTGCGAAAGCAACTTATGTTTGCCGATGGCACATTCATATATTGTGCGAACCAAGACTTTAAATGAATGTACCGAGATCTAAATGAAGACTTGCAGTCGATTTCTGAATATTTCCACAGAAATGATCTCATAAAAAACTTAAAAAAGGAAAACTTAAAGGGGAAGGCTTAATACATAATCATGGGTACCAACAAACGTTTTGCAAAAGTTGAAGAAGAACTATGTTCGTGTTATGGTAAGACCAAAATCAGCACGACAACAACTTACAAGTACTTGGGCACTCATCTGGACAAAACACTTTCACTAAACGATAACTTCGAAAAATCTTATACAAAAGCTTCTGGTAAAATGAGACTACCACGACTACCTAATAAATTGTACAACACCTCAACGATTACAACTTACTGCTCGATCGCACACTTGAGGCTAACAACAACTCAAGAAAAAAAGCTAGATTTGTTGCAAAACAGAGCGTCAGTTATTACATCCAAAGATGAAAAGAAATGGAAAAGCGCGCCTGCTTGACTGTCTGTTTAGATAAAGAGGTTTGTAAAAACTACTACGACTATTTTGAACTTAACGAACATTCGATGAGAATTCGACTAATTAAAAAGTAAAAAAAATTGTCTAGAATTAGTATGGGCAAAAAACGAACTACCCTTGTATATAAGAAATAAAGATAATGTGTTTAAATAAAACACTTCATTATTATTTTAGTTTATTTATACTTTTTATTTGAAGAACACAATACATGTACATTATATACATGAACCGTAGAGTTTGAAAGAACTTCACTATTTGAACGCGTTTTTGTTTTACTTAAAAGTATATCATGTTCTGAAATTGTTTATGTGAATCTCTATTTTAATATTTATAACATTTATATATATATATACATATGTATTTTTAAATAGGACCGACAAGACAACAGTTTATTTAGTTGCAACCCTGTATATAAATATTATTATTATTAGTTCAATATTTATACAGGTACAATCACTTCAGTATTTAAATATTTAAAAATAATTAAAACTGCTATCACAGTGGGGCCTGTGTTAAAATATTAATACAATGTTAAATACAAATAGAATAAATAAATATAATAAATTTTAAAAGTTGTAACATAAATACAGTTAAAAATTAAAATTCAAGGCTTTTTAGAGCTGTTTTAAAACCTGCTAAGCTTTGAGTCTTGCGGACGTGGAGAGGAAGACTGTTATAAAGCTTAGATCCAGAATAAGAAAAAGTTTGCCTACCTATTTTTAGTTTTATTTAATCTAGGTAATTTCAAAGGATTGTTTTGATTTCTTGTAGATTGCTCGTGATGGTTGACTTTGAAATAGTTTTTGAAGGGACTGCAAGTTTCATTATCAAGACTATCTTATATCTTATTGTTGAATGAAATTTAACATAGAAAGAAGACTTTTTGTCTTCTTTGTGAAATCGATGTAAGCTTGTTTAGGAGTTAAACTGTTTAGTTGCTCGTATTTGCTGTTGCAAAATTAATGTGCTTGACATAATGAGTAGAAATGTTTGTTGCTTTTTACCACTTTGTAAAGAGCATTACCATCTGAAGAAAAGATAAGTGGTGATATGCGAAGACAATTTTCTACTTCCTACGCGGAATGTTAAACAGGGAAATAACTTGACAGATGGACTGGTTCGAGGTATAAATATTTAGCAGTTCTGCGCGAAGAACAAGTGAAGATAGAATACTTATGAGCACAGCTACAATGTAAAATTAATTGCGTTTAAAATATTTTCTTTGTGTGAAGTGTTTTCCTTGATTATCATTGGCAGGGTTTCCGCAGGAGACCTTAACATTGATTCGTAAAAATGCGAATGCTCGTTATAGCTGGTTCGTTATAGCGGGCGTCAACTGTATGTAAGTTCTTCTATTATAGGCGGGGTGAAGCTAACGGAATACAACTCTCTCATTCAGCCCTCTTTAACAATCGCATAACAAAAGTAAAGCATAACAAGTTTTTGTGACACAAGTGTAAAACGTCGAATATCATAAAACTGAATTTCCTTGGCGTCATGACAACAGTAAGACAAATGTCAAAACTGGGCAATAGTCACCAGATTCACTTCCAATGTGAGTTTTATTTACTTTGATCGACGATCGCGTTGTAATGTTCTCCCAAACCATATTGATGGCGATGGTATCTGAAAAAACGCGGTTAATGCTTCAGTCATACGAACACACTTGTATATTCGCAGGTACACTCACGACAGCCGGATGGGTTTCCCTTGAAACTCCTTCCCGACAACCAGCGGTTCCGTTGACGATTGGAACACTTCGATGGGTCGTTGAAGAATTTGCGATATAGAGTTCAGCTGAGAAAAAAGTGTTAAAACGAGAACAGCTTGCTTATGTTCTTACTTCGACTTGACCGCCCCACGAGTTCGTTGATTTTAGGTCGTCGCAATATTTCGCGAACTCGTCTAAAAACACATACATCTCCATAGATAATACTGCTATCAACAATGTCTTGCAGTCGAATTAACACTAATGTTGGTAAAAGGCGAAACTCAATCGGCGAGTCTGGGAGACCGGAGAGACTTGAACTCATTGGAAAGTGCTATACTAACTATCATACACCTAAACATTCTGACATATTAAAATATTTGGGAAAACAAGTAAAATAAATTCATTTTCTACCAAAGACTTTGGGTTTTTGTGAAATATAGATGCAGCATTATTTCGAGTCATATCCGAGGGCAACTTAGTACCTAGTTCCCACCTGCATCCATGACATCACCGGTGACGTCACTGATGGTGAAAGGTAAAAACTGTTGCGAGTTTCGCAACATGAAGTCAGCGGTTTGCGCGCGAAGTGCCAACATTCGCTCCTTAAAAAGCGCGGGAATTAGCGAATGTCGCAACCGAAATACTCAATTTACCTCATTGTTCATTGAACCGTGAAGCTGCAGTGTGATCGCGTTGAACAAACTAAAGTACAGTTGCATTCGAGGACATCCTCCTGATTGCAAAAATAGCTCACCAATTTCCGTCAGGTCGTATCTAAAAGATACAGAAGAGAGTTTGTATTTTGCCTATAATGGTAAAAGTGTAAAACCTCTACAAGGGAAAGTTCCCTGTCTTCTAGTTGCTTGGCGAGTTCCGAATCCTCCGTCTTCTTCTCGTGATTCACGTTTGTCTTTTCGCCATCTGCAATGCGTTGCATGCGCTCTCTTTCCTCAGCTTCCTTCTTATCCTATAACCAACACAAACAATGACACACAACAAAGGAACCGCTACTGAAGCAAACCTTTCGTCGTTGCGCTTTCGAGGTTTTTACTTTGAAAGTCTCATCTGTTTGGTTGGCCATTTTTATCGACTCGTTATTCACCTAAAGACACAGGTTTATGATAGTTCCACACACGACAAACACAGTAATATTGAAGATAGTTCCACACACGACAAACACAGTAATGTTGAAGATAGTTCCACACACGACAAACACAGTAATGTTGAAGATAGTTCCACACACGACAAACACAGTAATGTTGAAGATAGTTCCACACACAACAAACACAGTAATGTTGAAGATAGTTCCACACACGACAAACACAGTAATGTTGAAGATAGTTCCACACACAACAAACACAGTAATGTCGAAGATAGTTCCACACACAACAAACACAGTAATGTTAAAGATAGTTCCACACAACAAACACAGTAATGTTAAAGATAGTTCCACACACAACAAACACAGTAATGTCGAAGATAGTTCCACACACGACAAACACAGTAATGTTAAAGATAGTTCCACACACCACAAACATAGTAATGTTGAAGATAGTTCCACACACAACAAACACAGTAATGTTAAAGATAGTTCCACACACAACAAACACAGTAATGTCGAAGATAGTTCCACACACAACAAACACAGTAATGTTAAAGATAGTTCCACACACAACAAACACAGTAATGTTAAAGATAGTTCCACACACGACAAACACAGTAATATTGAAGATAGTTCCACACACGACAAACACAGTAATGTTGAAGATAGTTCCACACACGACAAACACAGTAATGTTGAAGATAGTTCCACACACAACAAACACAGTAATGTCGAAGATAGTTCCACACACAACAAACACAGTAATGTTAAAGATAGTTCCACACACAACAAACACAGTAATGTCGAAGATAGTTCCACACACAACAAACACAGTAATGTCGAAGATAGTTCCACACACGACAAACACAGTAATGTTAAAGATAGTTCCACACACCACAAACATAGTAATGTTGAAGATAGTTCCACACACAACAAACACAGTAATGTTAAAGATAGTTCCACACACAACAAACACAGTAATGTCGAAGATAGTTCCACACACAACAAACACAGTAATGTTAAAGATAGTTCCACACACAACAAACACAGTAATGTTAAAGATAGTTCCACACACAACAAACACAGTAATGTTGAAGATAGTTCCACACACGACAAACACAGTAATGTTGAAGATAGTTCCACACACGACAAACACAGTAATGTCGAAGATAGTTCCAAACACGACAAACACAGTAATGTCGAAGATAGTTCCACACACAACAAACACAGTAATGTTAAAGATAGTTCCACACACAACAAACACAGTAATGTTAAAGATAGTTCCACACACAACAAACACAGTAATGTTAAAGATAGTTCCACACACAACAAACATAGTAATGTTGAAGATAGTCCACACACAACAAACACTAATGTTGAAGATAGTTCCACACACGACAAACACAGTAATGTTGAAGATAGTTCCACACACGACAAACACAGTAATGTTGAAGATAGTTCCACACACGACAAACACAGTAATGTTAAAGATAGTTCCACACACGACAAACACAGTAATGTTGAAGATTGTTCCACACACAACAAACACAGTAATGTCGAAGATAGTTCCACACACGACAAACACAGTAATGTTGAAGATTGTTCCACACACAACAAACACAGTAATGTCGAAGATAGTTCCACACACGACAAACACAGTAATGTTGAAGATAGTTCCACACACGACAAACACAGTAATGTTAAAGATAGTTCCACACACAACAAACACAGTAATGTTAAAGATAGTTCCACACACAACAAACACAGTAATGTCGAAGATAGTTCCACACACGACAAACACAGTAATGTCAAAGATAGTTCCACACACAACAAACACAGTAATGTTAAAGATAGTTCCACACACAACAAACACAGTAATGTTAAAGATAGTTCCACACACAACAAACACAGTAATGTTAAAGATAGTTCCACACACAACAAACACAGTAATGTCGAAGATAGTTCCACACACGACAAACACAGTAATGTCAAAGATAGTTCCACACACAACAAACACAGTAATGTTGAATATAGTTCCACACACGGCAAACACTGTAATGTTGCAGGCATATCTTTATATCTTATTATCTAGCCTCTACCTTCAACTCATTCTCGTGTTTTTCATCAAGCTGTGACTCAAGTAAAGCAATTTTTGCAGAAGCTTCACGTTTCTTCTTCTTGTCGGTCTTTGGTGTTTCATTTTTGATGCGCACGATGTGCTCTTAAATAGAGAATACACTGTTTTTCTTATAAATTCAGATTTGTAAAATATTAAGAAAGTTAGGCTGTGTGAACTTTAACTTTCACCAAAAAAGTTCAAAAGCAATCAATTCGATAAACTTACTTATGGAACATGGCAAACCAAAAATCATGAAATACGAACCGAACGGTACATATAAAAAGATGATAAAAAATAATGCAAATCAAAAAAGAACTTTTGAGGGTAAAACTGGAAAAAATAAAAACTCAAATTGGTAGAATTTCAAGAAACCTGAAACCGTAAATGTCGGAGCTTACCCCTTAACTCTTTCCGTTCTTGTTTGTGTCTCTCGACAATGTTTGCTACTTCCATGCCACGTGCTCAAGTATATGTGTTATTGTATTCATACAAACATTTTAAAAATTACTACAATTGAAAAACAAGATCATTTAAGTTCCATAGAAAGTCAATTGCGATTAACAGAGCATGATTTTGATACATACATCGCCTGAGTGTGACTTTGCTTAATTCAATTTTAAGACAGAGAAGTCTTGTTGTAGTATTAATTTCTTAGAAGCGCTTAAAAAGAATGAACCGAGAAACCGTTAAAATAGCTCCACACATTTTATATATTTGCGAATAACAATCATATGGTAATGTTGTAACTGCATCATTTACAAAAGCAAGTTGTTTCCTTTCCATCCACATTGACTGTTGATGCAAACTCACAAATTCAGTGCAATGAAAGGTTCTTCTACATGTTTTTGAACTTCATTTCATACATCATTCTTTTTAAGTTCATGTGTTGTATCTTCGGTTCAACATACTCTTCCCAATCAAACCTAGGTTCGTCACCAAGATCTAAATTTCACGTTCTTCATTCACACAACCTCTAACAAAAGCATGTACATGTTACCTGTTAGGCAATTGGCTTGTATGCTTTCACTCCACTCCGCTTGAAACCAACACAAACCGATTGCATGCATTCTGTGGCTTTCAGCAAACTCTCGACTGGAAAACGTTCTTCCTTTTAAGGTGCTAAAACGCAGAAACAACTATGCTTGTTAACCTTCAAAACAAACTAAACGTTTACTTTGTTGGCAGCGTTGGTGTTAACTCAACAGATGCACGTTGTTGGTACAGAGTAAACACTACACGGTGAAATCCAGTCCCTTTCCAAGGGAGTGGTGGAATATAGTCGTAGAGGACTCGTCCGCTCGATAAATCATTTGACATGTCACATCTTAACCCAAAACACAAACAAAAGGTATCTAAAACTAAACAGCACTAGGCATCTCACATCATCCAATGAAGCACCTCTTTCCCATTACCGAACGGGTTTCCATCAAGGTTGCTTAGTATGAGAGAATATTTGGAGTCATCATCATCATCATCACATTCAAATGAGACATCAGTTGGTGCTTGATTGAGTTGGTTCAGCGAAATAAAGTTCCCTCGATGCACTGGTGCATCACCAAACAAAACATTCAGCAAAGTCTTTAACTTCACCTCTTCGTTGTTAAACAGGTCGCGATACAACCCATAATACTTGGCAAGTTTTTCAGTTTCAAGTAAGCCACAGACACTCATCCATTCTTTTTGCACATGCTCCAAGTGAACAAAGACTAAACCACAGTTTCAATAAAGTAAAGGTCAACAGTGTGGCGAACATGGCCTACGTTTGCGCGTCCGCGAAAGCCTCTCTAGTTCAGCTTTTTTCGACGAATCAACTCTGGTTTTCAACTTTTTCATCTTCGGCAGCGTGAACTCTGGAGGGCGGACAGAGAATTCGGGAACGCTCTTGTCTAAAGTCAGCAAAATGAAAACAGGTCTACACAAACAACAAAACCAACTTACCAAGATTTGTTTGCACAGGCAAGGGTTTGTAGTCCCACTTATAATACTGATGAGGGTCTTCGGGCCTAGACTTGGCATGCCTCAAGCCACTGATTTGTTTGGGCAACAGGAAGTTCTTAAGAAGTTTATTCACTAATAATCTCATTATAATCGCTAAAAATAAATTTACATCAGCTTTTACATATATAAAAAGACTAATAGACTATTCGTTATCACTTAACACAATGACAATAATATTACAAGACTCTTTCTGTGCTTGAACGAAGTTGTTTTCTTTGCTTGGATGTAATGGGTCATCAGCGAAAAACACTTGCTACTGTTGTGAGGTTTGCAGGGGATTAATCGAGTATCATAGGCTTTATAACATCAACATGTAAGTTTGGAGAGTGGTGATAGAATACACTGTGCACCCATCTTCTGTATGCCACTAACATCGTTGGTACAGAAATTATTCTGCTCAGATACGTACTATAGAATGTAATCAATAATGTAAATGTTGTTTACCACACCAAACACACCGTTTACCTATTATGATTGACTTTAAAGTAACACTTGTTTCTAAGTGCACCATCCAACACATTGTAGGCATACTCAAACGCTTCTTTCACGCGTAGAATACCATAAGAGCTCCTTCCAATATCAATAGCTGTACACAAAAAAAATCTTTTACACAGAAAACAATTTCATGAAATGGCATACTTAATGTTAGTGGATCCTCGATGCAGAGTAATGCTGGAATCTCTCCTTTCTCATTGCCCCTTGACAGCTGAAATAGAAGATTTTATCAGAAGCATACTTGGGACATCCACAGTGCCTATGTAATCAACCATTTCAAACTCAAAAACTCAAACATAATTTAATATGTAAAACATGGATTTGAAACAAAACCATCATGACTATCGAAAACACTAATCATATCACAAGAAAAAAACTTGTTTGTAAAGCATTGATCGCTTATAAACTGAAACAATATAAATATCTTTATAAAAATAAGAATTTATGAAAAACAATAATTCAGAAAATTTATCATTAACCAAAATGTTTTGTACATGGAAACTTACAGAATCTTTATTGATATACGATCCACCGTCTTTCAAGCGAATGCAGATTTTCTGATAGTTGAAATTACGACCATACAATTCAAAAAACTCCATAAGTAGAACACCGAGATTCGCTTTGGAACTGGTGGCATCAATGCGAGGGTGGCGCTAAATGAATATACACACTGGTAAAAAGAAAATACTTAACTGTACTTAAGGGACCTACTTGCAGAAAGCTCACGGCCAGTAACATTAAACAATATGAACTGATACCGCCAGTAAATACTTCATTTAAGTCTCTTTGTACAAGGAAGTGCTTTAAAGTCAGAAAGAGGTATGGAAGAATCCGATATTTCTTAATGTAGGACTTGACCATGTCCGCGCTTTGCACTGCCGTTTCCGTGTTAAAGCTAATGTCCACACAAACTTTACTCATCAGATCGGTCAACTTCACAATAGGCACCTATAAAAGACTGGTATGTAAAATTTCTAAAATGCAACAATGCACAGAACAAACCGATGCTTTATCAAGAACTTTAATACTGCTTGCATCAGCAATTCCATGATTCACTAACGCTTTTTCCAGGGTGTAAAGAGGCAACGACTCCCATTTTCCAAACACAACCAGATCTATGTCACTAAAGTTAAATTAAAAACAATATTGAATCCATGAAAGAAGCATTTAAAACATAATAACCTAACCTTACCTGGACGGTAAATAAAGATTTGTTCGAAAACTGCCAAACACTTCAACCTAACAAAATAAGGGACATTATAATTAATGAAATAATAACAATTATAGCATTTTCTGGAATTACTAATGAAAATAAGATCATAAATTCAAACCTTTCAGCTTTCTCCTGAAACAGTGCTATTCATAGAGTTAATGTCTTAAGACGTAAAGAGTCACTCTTAGAAAATCACATTACCTTAGCACCAGACCAAATGCTGGTGATGAGTTTTGTAATCCTTTGAACAACATTATCCCTCATGAACTCCTCCTCAGGAGATGGAGACATGTAATCATGAAAATCAATGATCTCCAAGTGCAACCTGTAACAATCATATTTCCAACAAAATATTCCAAAGTTAAAGACAATAAATATATATATATATATATATATTATCAGTGAACGATATATGATCACCAAGAGTGCTCAATGATATGATCAGAGCAAAGATATATATTAAAGAGTAAAAACAACTATGTGATGTTTACAACTCTGAGTTTCATGTGTATGTTGCACAATCTTCAGGTAAAAACTAAAAAACTTATTTTTAAAACGATTTTATAAATTAAAGTGGTGTAATAACATATCTCTGGAGTGTTGTTTAGTCTTTAGATTTATAATTGGCCATTAAAAACTATCACTTAAAAACATAAAGGATTTACTATCCCGAAAGCAAAAGTTAAGAAAACTTTTTTTGTTGCTATGATGGACTCTTGCATTGATTATAAAGTATGAGGATTCAACAACTATTCAGTTGTCAGAGAACCCACGCACAGATTTGATTATATTGGTGAAGGCTTGTGGTAGAACTGTCCACAATTTTTCGTAACTGTCAAAAAAAGAAGCAGATTCAGTGCAAAAAATCTACAGAAACTTACTAACAACATGCCTTGTATGTTTTACAGCGGAGTTTAACCTCCGGTTGCTGACAAGTTGTACCAAATTACAATACAGTAATTACTGATGATAGCTGCCCCAGATACAGTAATTACTGATGATAGCTGCCCCAGATACAGTAATTACTGATGATAGCTGCCCCAGATACAGTAATTACTGATGATAGCTGCCCCAGATACAGTAATTACTGATGATAGCTGCCCCAGATTTTATGAGGGTGTCCTTGAATTTTAATCAAAACGTGTGTAATTTGATACAACTTGAAAACAAGAATATAAAATGCAAACACATTAAAAATAATATTACCAGCCTAAAAGAATCAATATTATAATATTAGATAGATATATCTACCACACCCATAAGCATTTTCCGGATAATTTTTATTATTCTTATTCCAAGGTGCAAAATTCGTGTTTTCTTCGTCATTCTTCGTGTCGTTGGTATCATTTAGAAAACTTGTACTTTCAGTAGTGTATAAATTGTCATCGCATTGTGTTAACGATAGAAAATCACCAGGTGCTTTAAAGGATTTGTTGTGCAAGTCTGTTTTCAAATGGGGAGTGTTTACTGATTGGCCAGTATCTGGACGAAAACCAGTTGGTTCAACGACTTTCCCCATAGTTGTTTGCATTATTAAATGCCATGCTTTAAATGCGGGTCCATCGTGTTCTGGTAAAAACTCTAAGCGTGGGTCGACCATCGCCATTTTTATTTGACTCGATCGAATTTATTGCGTAGAAAAGCCGCGTGACATTAACATTGCTGATGTCGATAAAAACGCGATAATTAAATAATTCCAATCAACTATTTGAACATTATCAGAAGCAGTTTATATTTTCTTTAAGACATTTACTTCTGTGAAACCCTATTTTAAACAGAAATTTCTGGCAAAAAATGTTTATCTTTGACAGCGAGGAAAGGGTTGATTTGTCGTTGGAGTGACGTTTTTTTTATATTAAGAAACTAAGGAAGGCCATAGTAGTTGCAGTTTCTTAATTTCGGGGGAGGTTAAGATCAATAGTTTCTTAAATCATAAAATTGGTTGGTCTTGTCTGTTGTAGGTAAATAAAATGATAAAAGTATAAGTGTTATGATTAACAGATGGGTGAACAAAGAAAAAAACCCATTAATTTCTAACGCGGGATGTACAACTTAGTATCAACAAGAAAAAGTCAGCAACAAAAAAGGTTAATCAAGTAGAACCATTTCTACTCCATCAATATCGTCTAAATTGATGCTGGTTCTGGAAGTGAGTAAGACAAAGCCTGGTCTGAAGATACAGGATATTTGGCAGCGGTGGCGGAACAACATAACCTTTTAAACCTTCTGGTTGAATTTTCGAATCGTTAGACCCATCTGCAGTTGTCAAGCAGCCAGTCTTTTCAAAATTGCGATATCGAGAATTTGCATACTCGTCACGCATGAGCTTTTCATAGGCTTCTCCGACCCAGTTGGTGATAAGGATTCTGCGCTGTTTTGTATCCAACTTTTTGTCAGTATTACCTAGCCATAAATGTTATCGTCAATTTCTTTCGAAATTTCTTTCGACATATACACATATTCGAATAATATTTTGTTTGTACCGTGTCTATCATTGTACTTCCATGTTCAACTATTGAAACCATACTTATATAAATAATGTTGTTTGCTTTCCTTTGCTTGTCATTTTCTTTCTTGGTAGCATATAAGATATCAAGCTTTCATAAATCAATGAATCAAATTGGAATATAACACTTGCGAATTGTGTGCAAAAAATGCAAATATATAGCGATGTATTCTTTTGTGATAATTAAAAACAATTTGACAATCTCATTTAGTCAGACGTTAAGTATTGTTGGCTTTGATGATCAGACTCCTTTGGTTGTTTCCCGTACCTGTTTCGCAAAATGCTTGCTATTGCAAAGGCGAATGCATCTGTTTGTTTCTTTGTTTGTTTTTTAACGAGGCTTCCAGAACGCTCATTAAGCATTATCATGAAGACCTCGCCTGGAGTTTTAGCGTATTTAATTGCTCCCATTTGTGCTACGGTTATTTTTCATGAAATACGGCGTTGTTTATTTATAACCGCTCACTAAACAACTTTGTGATAGCATGGTCTCAAAGCCAGAACCTTTCGGTTAAGAGCCAAACGCCATTACCATTGCGCTATCGCCGGATACATCTTTATAAGGGCTCTACTATCGTGTCCGCATGTTCAGCATCCTATTATCGGCCTCTTCATGGTCTGATTCGAAGGAAACTTCTTCAACCACTACTACTTCGAATCTTGGCTTAAAGCTGAAACATTTGTTGTCAGTTGTGGCGTTAATATCCTTGAGTGATGGGGATCTTTACCAATGTTTAACAACAAATCTGACGAGTGATTCCTTGCTAGAACCAATGCCCAAGAATTTTTTCCATTGCCGTGGAACCTTTTGCTTGTCTCTTGCTTCACTTTCTGTGAAGAAACAAAATGTTCAGCATCAATTTCTATGAGCCTTAAACATTTTAATAATTAACAAAGGTAATGTGCTAGGTGGCTAGCTGAAACGCATGTTACTGAAGTCAGTTCTACTTGGACTACGGGAGTCAAGGGTGGCGGATGTGCCATGTAAAGTAAGCAGGGTTTTGTGATGCGCAAAATATAGCCTCTCCATCAACCAATGACCGCTGTACGTGGTGAAGAGCCACATCCTTCTCGAGGTGCCCCTGTTCTGGAACAGAATACCGCGGATCTAGGGGAGTAAACCCTAAACAAAAATCCCTCTATTCCTTTACGGGTAGTTGTAGTTCCTTGTGACGATCATCGAAATATGGATGTTTCGGCAGAGAGAACAATGCAGCTTTGCGAAAGATCATTCTACATGACACCGGGAAGATGCATTGCTCCAGTTAGCGGAGAACCGTAAAGCATCTATAGTAGTGGCGCCCATAGATGTTATTAGCCATCGAAAGATTCAAATGTCAGTTCCTAAAAATCTAATTTCAAACCGCATCGCCCGTCACGCGGGTAACCAAGGGGCGCGTCCTGCAAATCTGGCACGGTATGCAGTCGAAAAATCAGCTACCATGCCAAAAACGAATTTACTCAAATGTAAAAGAATGCTAAAGATCTATACTTTTAACACCAGAACATTATCCAGTGTCTCACAAATAGCAGAACTCATTGCTGCCGCTATAAACTACAACCAAGACATCATTTGTGTGCAAGAACATCGGCTTTTCCATGCAGATATTCTTCTGAAACATCATGACATAGGTAAAGGATGGCTATTAATAACTTCTTCTGCTGTTCAAAACAGCGTTAATGCAACTATTGGAGGGGTTGGTATACTAATGAACATGAATGCTCAACTTGCGCTTGACAACATTGAGTCTATAACATCACGCATTCTTATTGCCTCGTTCAACGGAAACCCAAAAACCACAGTCGTGTGTTGCTATAGCCCAACAAACATAGCTGACCCAGACGATGTTGAGCATTTCTACAATGACCTCTCTACTCTTATTCGGCAAATCCCTAGACATAATGTTACAATGATTGGCGGAGATTTCAACGCTAAATTAGGAGAAACTGATGGCTTTCAACACTCATTCCATGAAAACACAAACAGAAATGGATTGCTTCTACTAGACTTTTTGAACGAGAACAAAATGAGATGTCTGAACACAAAATTCCAAAAAGGAAAAGGAAAGAAATGGACGTTCGCATATGCTCAGATTTTATACTCATCAAAAAGAAGTGGATCAACAGTGTAGTTAATTGTGAACCATTCAACTCCTTTAGTACAGTGAGCTCAGATCACCGCATTGTCACTGCCACAATTCGACTCAAAACAAAAACAACCCCACGCTATGACTGGTCTGTACTTTGAAATGACAATATTGTGAATCAGTTTAAAATTTCCCTGTCTAACCGATTTAATATTCTCAAGGACAAAAGCACTGACCACTCTGCAAATTCATTGTATAAAAACTTTGAAGAGGCTTGTGCTCTGACAGCAGAGGAAATCATCCCAGCAAGACCAAAAGCCCGTCACCGTATCCCCTGGGAAACTGAAGAAGTAATCGTAAATAGAACAAATCTGAAAAACGCCGTTAAGAGCAAAAACTCAAATCCAACTAGAGAAAACAGATATCTCTACCGTACCGCCCAAGCTGCACTCAAAGAATCATATGAAAAAGAACAAATAGCTTTCATTCAAACCAAAATTGATTGCATTGCCAATGCATGTGAATAAGAAAGCTGCGATTGCTTGGAAAATGGTCAGTGAAATCAGTGACCGAAAAAGTTGCAACAAGGCCAAGCTTAAGGCTGCTGATCAAAACGAAAGACTTTCCATATGGCAAAAGCACTTTGAAGACCTTCTTGGTAAACCTCCTAAGTCACACAGAAACCTACACAGCGAATTATAGAGCAAGAACTCAACATTAAAAAAGGCATATTTACCATCGACGAACTGATTACAGCAAAGAAACAAGTAAAGTATGGAAAAGCTTGCGGTCTTGACAACATCCCTGCTGAGGTCTGGCTAACAGATGGCTTTAATGAAATGTTACTTATGTTCTGCAATCAGGTATATCAACTAGAGCCTATAGATCGATGGAGAGAAGGGTGTATACTCCCTTTTCCCAAAAACGGTGACCTTGGTAAAACAACGAACTACCGAGGGATAACACTTACCACCATAGCCTCCAAAATTTACAACCTGCTCTTATTAAACCGGATTCGTCCAGAGCTTGACAAAGTCCTCCGCAAAAACCAAAACGGTTTCAGGCAAAATAAGTCAACAGTCGGCCAAATTCTAACGATTTGTCGCATAATCGAGGGTGTCAACGCCAAGAATCTTAAAGTGGTACTGATATTTGTGGATTTCTTCAAAGCCTTCGACTCAATACATCGAGGAAAACTCGAAGAGATCATGCTCGCTTATGGAATTCAACAAGAAATAGTCTCTGCCATCACAATGCTCTACAAAAATTCACGTTCAATGGTTCGATCCCCAGATGGCGACACAGAATTCTTTGACATTGTTGCTGGAGTTCTTTAGGGGGATACGCTAGCCCCGTTCCTATTTATTCTATGCCTTGATTACGCACTCCGGACATCAGCTGATCTGCACACTGATTTGGGATTTACTCTCATTAAAGCAAGAAGCCCACGCCATCCAGCTAAAACTATCACAGACGTAGATTACGCAGATGACCTTGCCCTACATTCCGATACGATGGATCAACCTACTAAACTCCTACATTTCGTAGAAGAAGCAGCAAGTGAGATTGGCCTATACATCAATGCTAGCAAAACAGAATTTATCTGCTACAATCTGGAAGGCCAGATTAAGTCAATCAACGGAGAGAGACATCCAAATCCGTAAAGGGAAGGCCTGGGGTGCCCTTGACGGCCTGAGCGTAATCTGGAAGTCATCTCTTCCAGACAAACTAAAGAGAGAGTTCTTTAAGGCCGCCGTAGAATCAGTTTTGCTTTATGGATCAACAACCTGGGCATTGACAAAACAGCAAGAAGCTTCTCTTGACGGAACGTACACACGAATGCTCAGAGTTGCATTAAACACAAGCTGGAAAAAACACCCAACAAAGAAGCGGTTATATGGACACCTCCCTCCTATCTCAGTCGTTATCAGAGGAAGGAGACTTCGACTAGCTGGACACTCCTGGAGAAGCAAGTCAGAACTTGTGAGTGATACCCTTCTATGGAACTCATCGCACGGCGGTAGATCGGTTGGAAGGCCTCATCGAACATATGCCTGGATATCAAAGAAATTGGTACTGCTACTAATCGCTACTGTCTCAGTTGGGATACCATAGGCTAGAAGTATCTTTTCCATTTTACCTCGATGGATCGAGTCAAATGCTTTTGAAAAATCTACGAAGAAAAGTGAGGCTTTTAAATTTTTTGCTTTAACCCCTTCAATGATCCGACGAACAGTCAGGATTTGCCCAGTTGTTGATCTATTCTTCCTGAAGTCGTTTTGGTTCTTGCGAAGGACCTTTTCAATTTCGGGTTGAATGCGGTTGAGAAGTAGTGAGTTGTAAATTTTTGCTGCTATAGAGGTGAGTGTAATTCCTCTGTAATTCTTCGGTACACCCAGGCCTCCCTTCTTTGGAAAAGGAAGTATGCATCCTTCAGTCCATTTTTTAATTATTTCCCCGTTGTACACAGCATTACAAAGATCAAGAAGAATATCATTGAATTTTTGAGTTTTCCAAACTTCAGGAGGAATGTTATCCAGACCTGCTGCCTTATTATTTTTGGTTCTCTTTAAAACCTCAATCAGTTCATATCTTTGAAAATTTCCAGTTTTAATGTCAAGAGTGTTCGGAACAATTTGCTCAACCTCCGTGTCAGATACATTTGGAGCATTTCCTAGAAGGTTTTCAAAGTGATCTTGCCATTTTTTTAATCTCTCGGTTTGATTATTGATTATCAGCTTGGATTTGTTTGATGATTTTCTGCCGCTTATTTCATTTACAGTTTTCCAAGCGAGTGACGATTGTTTGTTGACTGCAGCATGATTGATGAGGTGTATTTTGTTTTGGATGTAATTGATCTGTTGTTGTTCATATGTATCTTTGAGTTGGATACATGCTTCATTGAATTCTCGAATAGATTTTGTGGATGGATTGGAATTTTTTACAGCCGATTTTTCTTTCAGGTTCAACCTTTCCACCTCTACATCAGTTGTTTCCCAGGGGGTGTGCTTCTTCAGTTTCGGTTTTAAAGGGATGACACTTTCAGCAGCTCTTTCATGTGCAACAGCGAAGTTGTTATATATTGTTTGGATGTGGTGATTCAACATCTGCTTGAAGAGAACTCAATTTGTTTCTAACTAAGATGCTATATTGGGCTTGAAGATCTTTGTTTGTTGTAAGAAGGGACCAATCATATCGAGGATGATTTGAAGACTGGCTTTTATTCGCACGAATGCTAAGACGGAGAGTGCAACTCACAATTCTGTGGTCTGAAGATACACCCTCAAAAGAATTAAAAGCATGGCAGTTTAGGGCACTATTCTTCCATTTATGGTTGACAAAGATGTAATCTAATTGAGCTCTTGCACCATTAGCGTATGTGAAGGTCCAGAGTTTAGAGTTTGGTTTTCTAAATTTAGTGTTCAGACATAGGAGATTGTTTTCTTCTATGAAATCTTCTAGTAAACCGCCATTTCTATTTGAAGATGCATGGTACCCAAACTTGTGGGTCACGCTACATCCAACCTGAGCATTCATGTCTCCACCAATAATCAAGAAATTATGTTTTGGGACAAGTCTAACGAGTGAGGAGAGGCTATGATAGAATTTCTCTACATCTTCCTGATCGCTGGTATTTGTTGGTGAGTAGCATGAGACAATTGTGGTAGTGGGGTTTTCTTGGAAGTTCGCGATCATGATTCTTGGTTCTATTTCCTCTATGCTATTGACAGATTTCAGTGCTAGTGGGCTGAGTAACATGCCTACTCCACCAATCGTTGATCCAATTGAGTTTTTCCACGCTGAAGCTGAGACGAAAGTCCAGCCATTTCCGACATCATGATATTTGAGGTTGACGTCAGGGTGAAAGTATCGATGTTCCTGAATACAGATGACATTTATATTCAAGTCGATTGCAGATGATACAAGCTCTGGTAGTTGATTTATTGTGTTTAGTGTGCGCACATTGAAAGTGGAGATTAATGTCTTCTTGCACACATGAAGCTTTGTTTGATGGTGATAATGATGATCTCGTAGCTGATTTTTCGAACACTGTGCCGGGATCTGGGACACAGCAGAACGCGGACCTTGGTGACCCGCGCGACGTCCGATGCGGTATGAGTTTCTAGAGTTTGTGATAGTCATAAATGTTTTTCAGTGGCTGTATTCTCAGCTATGGTACGCCAAACCTATAGTGAGTAGCAGTGTTAGTCAACACTAACAGGTTTCCCAGATCAATTTCACAGTAGCGTAAAATTACTCTACAAAAATTGATGCAGAAGCCAAAAACAATGGGTTTATGTATTGCCACCTGCATCTGACTGTCATCCTGCATTCCAATGACAGTTGATTTAAACGGTTTACTCCTGATTTAAACGGTTTACTCCTGGTTTTTATATCAGAGATTCCTTTCTCTTGGATGGGTTGCCTTTGCCATGACTTTGAGGGGCCCCATCTACCCTTACATACCTGGAGACCTACTTTTAGCCAGGGACTAGAGTTTTATGGGTATTTATCTGGTTAATGTTTTGAAAAGAGTTATAGAAACCAGGTTGCAATAGCTACAACTTTTACGACCAATTATTCCAAATTATTAACGGATGTTAACAACGTAAAGGTTTAATTGTGCCACAGTTATGTGATAATTACCAGTTTTGGTTAGTAAGGAGAAAAACCCTCTCAGAAAAATGGATAAATAAAAACATATACATAATTTGATGAAAGAAAAGGTGTTCCAGTCTCGAACCCTATTTTTTCGGGTTATGGGGCAGTCCCCTGGGGTTACAACCCAAGCTCCCGAAAATCCCCAACAACCCGGAGAAATGGATGAAAACCAGAAAACGCAAACGTTTTGTTTCATGGGTTAAGAGTTTAAAAATTTAAAAACGATGTAAAAATATAAAATATAATCAAGATAAAATTTTGCATGTAATATGTAGATGTAGGTTTCCATAGAGTGGCAGTCAAAACGATGAAATAGATACGATTCTTACGATAGATACTGCATAAGCACGTCCGTTTGCTTCAGAAACCAGCAAAGCAAGACATAAAAATTCGTATAGCTAAAGCCTGGACAGCCTTGAATAAATTAAACATATAATTAGTTTGGAAATCAGAGCTTTCGAATGACATCAAGCGAAGTTTCTTTTGCGCAACAGTCGAGTCCGTGTTGATGTATGGTGCCACAACATGGACACTCGTCAAGTCTCTCAAATCAAAACTTGATGGCACCTACACTCGAATGCTGAGAGTTGTTTTGAATATCTCTTGGCGACAGCATCCCACTAAATCAGAGCTGTATGACTCTATCCCAGAAATTCTCACTGAACGAAGAATGCATTTTGCTGGACATTGCTGGCGCGCGAAACATGAACTTGCCAGTGAACTTCTCCTGTGGACACCACGGCATGGTAAAACGCGAGTTGGTCGCCCAGCAATAAACTACATCGACCAGCTATGCAAAGACACTGGATGTTTCCCTGATGACCTCCCACACCTGATGCAAGATCGTAATGGATGGCGTGATAGAAGTTATGTCCGAGCAAGCTCGACCAGATGATTAACTGTCAATGTACCTCCGTGCTTTGGAAAGAAGAAAGTTAATTTAGACAATAATACTTTATATTAATAAGTTAAGTTTTTATTAAACTTTAACTGCAAAATCATACTTAAGTAAAATCAAACTTTTATTTGGTTATTTTTTATTGTTTTTTATAAAGACTATCATTGATTTTAGGAGTCATCGATAACAGACTAATTGTTCGTAATAAAAAAAGAAGACGCCACTCGTCAGCGTGGAATAACTTTGTTAGAGTCAACAGGGTACGAATCAACATTTTCTATACAATTATTTATTTATTTTTTGTAATTTAGATTATGTCAACTATTAGGTATAAAAATAGTTAGTGACTACAAAGAGTAAATGTCATTTAACCACTTTTTTGCTTTACAACGAAAAATACTTTTATTTTCAGGAACGCTTAAGTCAGCAAGCCGAAGATACAGAAGTAGATTTTGGTCAAAGATCTAAAGTGCTAAGTCAGGCTTGGAAAGACTGCTCTACAGAGGAAAAAGAAGTTTTTACTTAAAACATATACTATGCTACATAAAATAACTGACTACAGAAAGTAAAATTCTTTAAACGTCACGAATATGGGTTAAACATCGAAAAATGTTAAAATAGTTTTTTCAGAACTTTCTCAAATAGAAATACGTTTAATAACCATAAAAAAATGGTCAAATCGGTAATTGTTTTTATTTGTACTTTTTAATGGAGAAAAATTGGTGGTGAACGTTGAATATTTTTATGTTTATAGACGTACAAACGAATGGTACCTGACAAAGAATTCAAATGTGAGATTTGTGAAAAATTGTTTACAGAAGTGAAGGAGAAAAATAGGCATGTGTCTTCGTGTTGGAAAAGTTTTAAATGCTCTCTTTGTCAAAAGAACTTTATAAAGTTAAAAAACTTAAAAAGGCACACTAAAGAAACTCACGAAAAGTGCAAAAGGTCTGGGAAATAGGTCTTTGTATGATGCGATCTTTTCATCTAGATGATCAAACATTTCTTTGCCGTTTTTACTACCATACTTTTCTTTACAAAATTCACTGTAAAGTCGGTTGAAATCGGGTCTTCGTGGAGAAATAGAACGATCAGATTTTATCAGATGAAATTCCAGTTCGTCTTTACAAGTAAACCTCAAATTATCGTTAAACTGTCGATACGCCAGGCCTAATAATTACAATAAAAATATGGCAATTTAAAAATAAATGTTTACATATATTTTTCCACCCTACGGACACAAATACTTTTCCAGATTTTGTATTTGAGAGCAAAAACTTGCAAAGAACTATTTTGTAAAATTATAAATTCATATGTAATTAAATGTTAATCTCGCCAAATACAAATAAATAAAAGAAAAATAATACATTTGAATTGATATGTTATGGATTAAAAAGTGATTTATTATTCAATATATGAAACTAAAACTTACCAGGGGTAAATCCCTTCTGAAATAATTCCATAACTTTATCTGCAGTACAGGATAAATTGTCTTTAAATGAATTTACTTGCAACGTGTTTAATGGGTGATTATGTGACCATTCGATAACTATTTGACATGGCAAAGCCTTTCTTTGTTTCATTACTTTGATAATCATTGAGAACGGACACTCCGTATTCTTGGTTCTTCGAGAGGGGTTTTCTTTTAGCAGCTTTATAGCATTTTTTGTACCTGCATATTTTGTGTTGTGTTGGCAACGATATCTTCTCAAAAAACTGTATGGGCTTTTGGGATCAATTTTCCTAAAATAATTGGCATACCACTTGTTACATAGGCTAAGTCAGTAACTTAAATAAGTGAAAAAGAGTAATTACCTTACCACAAACAAACGCAAATAAGTTGAATATATCAGTTAAGATATCATATCCAAAAAAAAGGTAACTCACCGAGACATTGAAACTTTGATTGTTTCATCGTTATGCTTACAATATTGCAAAACAAAGTCTTCGACTTCTGTCTCCGAAAAAAATGCTGCTGACAAACTGGCTTTAAATTGGTTTATATTTCCTTTGACATTCTCCAAAACAACACTACTTGTAAAGGAGAACATCTCCTTTATAGTATCACATAACTCTTCAGTATTTCTAAGACCATTAAACCTTAACTGAGTTGTGATAAGAGCACTAACAAGACCCGCATTTGTATCCAACTCAGCCATTTTGAATGTTTTGGTGCGCAACTATTGTAATGGCAACCGAATAGTCGGAGCACACCGCATAGGTATGGAGCCACTGATTAAGTGTGGAGTCACCGTTTATGTATGGATCTGCGGTCAAAGTACGGAGTCACCGCTTATGGCAGGAGCCCCGTTTAAAGTATGGAGTCACCGTTTACCGTAAATGACCGATCTAACGCCCACTCCCGAACTGACGCCCCTCCCGAATAAACGCCTAGGGTTAAAGTTAAATTTTTTAACTAACGCCCACTTCCGATTAAACGCCCATTCCCGAATAAACGCCCAGGTCCATAAAGAAAAATTAAAATAAACGCCCATGGGCTTTCATTTGATTCACAGCAAAATTAATACTACTTTCTTTAATCTTTAAAGTGTGGATATTTTGAAACAGTTTCATTAATTTTAAGCGTAAAATGTTCATACAAGTTACTCTTTCTATTCAGTTCGCTAAACAACACATCTGCGATCTTCTTGCTCTTGGTGTAGCACAAGTACGTCCCAGTCACAACTAGTCCAACTTCTCTGTATCTTTTCCCAGTGACTCGAACTTCGACCATGTTTTGTGAGTTTGATTCTAAGAATTTATGGATAATTACGACCGTTTATTTTTAAATTAAAAAACATGATTGTGATTTGATTTTCAACACCTGTATTATCTGCGCTATATAAACTGTGAATTTGTTTTGAAGACACGTGTAAATGGAAACTTGAAAGAAGAGTTGCAGAGGCGTACATGGTACTATCTTTAGTGTCAAAATAAAAATGGATACTGCAAGTAACGAAGACGCTTGTTCTCACAAAGGTGAAACAAGAATAAGCTATACCATTGAGTTTAAGCTCAAAACGGTGAACTTTGCAGAGACCAACAGCATCCGATCTGCTGCCGAAAAATTTAAAGTTGAAAGGAAACGCATTCGAGAATGGAAGCAGAATAAAGCTAAGCTTCTCAGTACTGCTGCAACTCCAAGTGGATCTAAACGAAAGAAGTTAGAAGGCGGTGGTAGGAAAGCAATGAATGAAGTTTTGGAAGATCATTAGATTGAATGGATTCATGATCGTCGATCCAATGGTTTAAGAGTTTCACGAAAGCTTATCAGAACAAAGGCGGAAGCTATGTTTGATGAGCAATGCGAGGAAAACGATCAATACGAAGAGCTTTTCAACGCAACCACAGGCTGGTTGTGTCGTTTTATGAAGAGGTATGGTTTATCTTTGCGAAGAAAAACGACAATATCCCTACACGATCCTGTCAATTTAATCAATAAGTTGATTTCGTATGTTCTTCACGTCCGGAGAATTCAGAAAAAACATGCCTTCAAAGCTGAAAATATAATCGCAATGGATGAGACGGCTGTCTGGGCTGACATGATTTCGGATACCACAGTTCATCCGAGAGGGGCCAAAACTATTACCATGAAGTCAACAGGGCACGAAAAAAATCGACTCTCAGTCTGTTTGACAGCTAAAGCAGACGGTAGTAGATTAAAACCATTGATCGTATTCAAGGGAGCAAAACGTGAAGCAGTCCTATTGAATCAAGAGAATCAAAGGTTGGTGTTTTGTTGCTTCTTCAGCGAATGGCTGGATGAACAAAGCGCTAACTCTCCATTATGTAAAGATGAATGGAAATAATGGAAAGTGTCAAAGAAGCCTTACAATTTGCGAAAGTGCACATGGCTGTCATTCCAGGGCGTTGCACAAAGCATATTCAAGCCCCCGATGTTAGCTGGAATAAACCTTTTAAGGCCTACATTACAGAAAAATTTGACCAGTGGTTAGCAGAGGGTTTACACGAATTTACTGAAGCTGGAAATATCAAAGCAGCACCACGGCGGGAAATTGTTCAGTGGATTCTCGAATCGTGGTCACATCTATCGAAAGAAATGATTGCCAAGTCGTTTAAGGTTTGCGCTCTAAATCTCCCAACAAATGGCTCTGAAGGTGACCAAATACATTGCTTTAAGGAGGGTACGACTACTTACTAATGCCCCACCCAAATAAACGCCCAGGGTAAAATTTGTTTGTTAAAATAAACGCCCAGGGCGTTTAATCGGTCATTTACGGTATATATGGAGGTACCGTTTAAGTATGGAGCCACCGCTTATGTATGGAGTCATCGATTACGAAAAAAAAAACCGCAATGGCGACGAACTAACAAGGAGTTTACTACACCAATGCATTTTAAAGTGTTTTAGTTTTGAAAACTATATTAGTGACAATATCGTTATTATTAAACAGATTTAGAGATTAGAAGGAACCCCGGGTGTCGAAACTTAAAATAGACGACAGTTAAGAGAAACAATTTTTTTCGAAAGATAAGTTTTCTTTCGCTAAAAAGTTCGTTCTTAAAAATTTTAAATAAATATTTTAACCAACGTATTTGTTTTATTTTACGATAAAAACAGTTTTAATGAATTCAGCACAACTCTTTTTGCACTTTCATGAATGCATTCGTGATAGTTGTTACATGAGATGCTAGGGCGCTTTTCTGAAGCTCCTTCTCTTTCAGCAGACTTCTCAATTCTCTCTCCATCGCCGAGAACTAAACACAACGGTACATTATACAACTAATAGTTTCTCAGTGTAAAAAAACTGCGAACCGTTTTTTCGGCTTCCGCCTTATCATTGTTCTTTTCTTGTATTAGTTCTCTTAGCTCAGCATCATGTGCATCACCCACTCTCTGCAATCCATGTTTATACGCTTCCTCGTTCTCCCTAAATTTCTCTGACAACAATCTAAAGACATCGCTAGAGAGGTATCCACGAAATGAAAACGACGCTTCTAAACCTTAGTTGTTCTTTGAGACGATTTCTTTCAGTAGCCATCTTCCGCTCTTTATCATCAAAGCATTTCTTCATCTCGACCACCTTTACCTCTAACGACTCGATCACTGCACTTCTACCCTTCCATTTTTCGCAGAACTCTCTACAAAAATGATCGTGCTAACCGAGTTCGGTACGAATAACCACATACCCGTAATCTTCCTTGTATTTCTTGTTCTCGCCGTGAACTAGTCGTAACTCGCGGTCTAGTTCGTCGCATTGATCTTGCAACTTGTAAACCATAGCCTGATATTTTTCGTTCTCTTTGTGAGCCAGCCTCAACTCTTTCTCCGTATCTACGTGCTGTTCTTTTAACTTCAAAACAACCTTCTGAAACAACAGAGAAATTCCAGCATGGCACATTATCACGTGATTCAAACAAAACCTTCTCCTCGTGCAGCCTCTCTTTCGCGCCTTCACTCAGTTCGCATGTTCTTTTCAAATCCTCTATCTCCTAAGAAACACAAACGCTATCTTCGAAACATATTTTCCCATTTACTCTTACCTTCTGTATAGCCGCTACTTTTTCTGCCTGTTGTCTACCATTGCGTTTCTTTTCCTCTAGTTCTTCGTCTTTTTCCTAAAATTGAAAACTATGGAACAATACAAGATCTTCTTGAAAAGTTCCGATCTTCTTCAAAAATTACTCTGTCAGTGAGTGTGTTAGGAATTTTTTTCGATATATTAGCAATATATTAGATGACAATTAAAGGTAAAGTTAAATACGATTCAAAAAAATTCTCTCATCTCACCTTCATCTGTTTATTTAACTCAGCAATTCTTCTCTCTGCAGATTCTATACGGAAATAGCAAAACATTTCAATATATGCTGCACATAATATCACACTACCTTTTGGTTCGCGGCAAGCTTCCATGTGTTTATGGTACTGAAAACAGCAAGAGATAGGGCAACCGGATATTTATACACGGAAAGTCTTTTATTTTATATTCTTTACCAGCTTAGTATTATTCCGTTTTAAAATTTATAGTATATTAAATTAACCCAAAACAACTTTGTTCTACATATTATAACATTTCCGATTAAAGCAAAGTCCTAGTTTCGTGTTCTACGCAAACGTTCTATTTTTAGCCAATTAATCAAAGTTAACATTTGCTGTAAAGGGTTGAAAAAACAAGTAGTTTACTTTCGTTTTCAACTCCTGATGCGTTTTCAATAAATCCGCCATCTTTAATCGTTGTTGACTCACCATCTACAGATTAACTTCAGTTTATCCATAATAGCACAATGGTAGCTCTATGTCAACTTGTTCATGTAAAAAAATCCGGGAAACTTTTGAAATAAACTATGGTAACTGGTAGAAATTTCGGTGAGCAAGTTGACAAGGAGTGAAACATTTACATTGCTTAGTTCCGCAGCTAATCTTTTAGTTTCTACGTTGCTTGAGGTAGCCGCGTCCAGCATCTTCCCCAGCTCTATCGCTCCTTCCTCGGATTTTTCAAAGCGCTCGCGAAGCTACATATACGGCATTTAGGAGTGGTTTTATATCAATCTAAAACCTCACCTCGGTGTAATGCGACGCTTCTATTTGCAGGGCTGCTCGAAATTCGTTTTCAAGATCTTCGTACGCTTTGCTTCCTCCGCGAAGACTGGAAAATTTCTATATGCAACTCCACCACTTCAATAAGTGTTGCTCTACCTGAATTGATCTCTTTCTTTTATACTTTCCGCGCATTTCAAACACTCGACAGTCTTTACACTACATAAATACTCTATACTTTATTTGTCCCAGAAACATATACACAAACTCCTACTTGTTCCTCAATACTTCGTTTTCTTTCTTCAACTCCTGCATTTGATCGTAGGAAGACTTAAGGGCACTTTTCACTGTAACCAACTTCGCTTGTAGATTATCGCGCTAAATATTAAGAGATAACACTCGTATGAAATACGTTGTCTACGTACGAACCTTTTCCAGCAACGCGATGTTCTCCTTCTGGAAATAAGAAATACCTGTGATGAAATAAACTCTTGAAATGTCTATTAGAACACCAGACCTTCAATGCACTGCTTCTCTTCTCAAAATCAGCTCTTTCTCTCGCAATGTTCGTTCCTTCTTTTGCAATATTCGTTCTTTCTTTTGCAATATTTGCTCTTTCTTTCATGAAAACCGCTTTGTTTTGCATCATCAAAGTCCTCAACGCATTCCTGTGCATGTTTCCTAAAGTGTGGAAAACTGAAATACAACGCACACTTGAGTATCAGTGAACTGACTTTTCGCGAGCAATGATTTCAGCGCATCTGTAACCCGTCGTAAAACCTGCTCGAACTTCCATCTCAATGCCTGCTCTTTGTGCACCTGCTGCATGAGATGCTGTTACAGCAACAACATTAAAGGTCACACCACCACCATCACCAAGCAACTTACCAAAACGCCTTCGTCATCTTCTACAGGTTGTACATCTTCCTCCATCTATTAGGTTGTTTTGCTAAGATGTTTTAATGATGATGGTTGTCTACTCGTGGTCGTCTACTCGTTAGACGATGCAAGTTTATAATTATTCACTATTCATTGTTCAAAACTCAAGATTAGAGTATTTTTTATTAAAATCTCAATAAAATTGACTCATTTTCACTGAAAGCGATACAAATAAGAAAATAGCTATCATAACAACTTTTGAATTTGAGACTAGTTACAGTAGTCTATAGGACAGTAACACGCACGTAATCTTCATAATTTGTCTCTGTAACGGTTTCCTCTCCAAACCTCTCGCTCGTCTCGTAAACACTGTACTTCTTCGAACGTTTTTCGTTGAACCATCTCCGGAACACGCCCAACGGAATAAAGATTATCGAAGAAAACATCAGCATGAAGCCAACAAAAACAGCCCATCCTGGCAACGGCACCTCAACAACTCTACCCTGGGTTTGAATAGTTAAATATATGTGGGATACCAACGCAGGAATTCCAAACATTTTATACAACATCAATCAAAATGTGACTTTAAAATAATACTTAACAAACACACCGGTTTTTGCAGTTAGGAAATAAAGCAAGTGACTATTTTGTATTAATAGTAATATTGGTAGTGTTATTGAAATGTTTATTTTATTAAAAAATGCTGAATGCTTTAGGTGTTGAAAATTATGAAGAAAAATTCCAAATTGCCTGTATAACCAATAATACCAAGCCAAAATCGTTGGAACATCGAACCAACTTGTGAATCTAGAGATTACTGTACTGTACACTTCCACTTCTAAAACCAACCAAAATGTCCCGCCTTAAATCCAAGTATCAAAAAAGCAAGTTCAGCAATACTGCTTCACAAAAGCAAAATAAATGTGAACAAGAACAGCACCAACGAAAACAATGTCTACACAAGGTTTACTTTATTGAGGTCGACTAACAATATGATGAAACCTGTCACTAGAGCGTGACATCATCACCTCTCTGTAAGACGACCACACAGACTTCCTGCAAGGACTATGAACAGATAGGTCCTTCGTGGTACACTGGATAGAGATCAGAAATAAGAAGCACACCATCCACAGAAGGGGTTAACAACCAGAACACCTGTTACGCAAACCCTTCACAATACAACTCCCACACAAAATAATTATGAACCCGACCTGCTTGTCCAATTCACCCCAACTCCTGATGGGGAGATAAAGTGGTCAAAAATGAATTCTCCTTAGGAGGTCAACATCATCCACATTCAAAGGTTACATAATTGAGTGAACTAGGGTATTAATTAATATCTTTGCATTATCTTTCTCATTAAACTTATCTACAAGAATAAGGGAGAAAAAATTCTCAAAATGATGTGAAAAGACTAAACGTGAATGTTTTTTATAGTTTACTACGCACAGAAATATATTTATCACAAATACGTCATGCAATTACATGTTTGTGTAACAAGTTTCACCTCATGCCGGTCCCATGTAGAGTATGTTTGCAACTTTGTAAAGTTGTAAATACTAAATCCCAGTACAATAACAATGACAAAGGGAGATAGGACCTTCCAGCAGATAATCCACAACATGTTTGGTGGTTGGTTGGTCATGTATTCAATATCCTTAGAAAAACTACAAACAAAAGCAGAATTCCAATGAAGCAATTATGATTTATTAACTTAACAACATTGGCAATATGAGCACAGTATGATATGAAAAGTTTCTCAGCTCCATATTAAACAAATTTCAAACAAACGTGACAAGGTAAAATCATTAGTACAATTTGACATAAAAAGTCATTAATTTATATCTCTCATTAAGTGTTCTCATAAGAATATCCAATAAAAATAATATTCATTTATATTTAACATTGATATTAATGAAAAGGAGAGCTTTTGCTTCACCATCAAATTACATACTTTTCCATTCCATAACCATATGAGATGGTGATGCATTCAACGAGAGCGATCATAAGCAGAGGTACACTGGAACAGTATGTTTCAAAAACCTGAAGCCAATAGTTGCCAGACGTTTGCATCATTGTGAAACTGAGGGAGTAAAGAGTCAAACAAATCAATCCTGAAAAAAAGAACATTCAACAATTAAAAGATGAATAAGAAAATGATTTTTGATTTCTAAAGAAGAAGTTCAATGTTTACATCATTGGATTAAAAATTACCTATATATAGCCAGCTTGTGTCCTACATGTTTATATTAAAAAAATAACACATGAATATAACTCTAAAAGAGCCTGTTGGCATCCACTTGAAAAAGTTGATAAATAGATTAAATAAGTTTGGTCTTTTTTGTGTATTTTTTGAGAACTTATTAGGGACAAATCTCAAAATAGGTCAAGTTCCAGAACCTCATAAACAAATTTGAAGCATTTACCTGTAAGTATTTCTGTTCTTCTCCACATTTTGCTGCAGAAATTTGAATCAAGTAGAGGTGTGACCAACCCCTCCAGCATACCAAACTGTGTGTCAACGCCTAATATAATGAACATGAGAAAGAAAAGAACCGACCAAGTAGTTGAATGAGGCAGCGAGTCCAATGCTTCGGTAACTGTGATAAAGGCAAGACTCGTTGATTGAGACATCTAAAAGAGAAATTAGCTTCTCATATGGCAAATGTATCCATATATACAGCTACATTGAAAGGTTTTGTGTTATAGACACAATGATTGTAGATTTTCTCATAAAAATTTTCGAACAAAAATGTTTTAATATGTCTTGATAAATTGTTTATGTATAATATATTGTAAATCAAAGTTATTGACTCGATATTCTTTTTGATGGGTTCCTCCTGACAAAACCCCTCAAGTCATAAGCCACCAAACAAAAAACCCCAAGACATAATCCTCACCCCCTTTTTGACGAGATATTACTTTGATACATATAACAGTTCATGTTTTTTTCTATCCGTTTACATGTATACATCATATATTTTTTAATTTTATGTAATGTTCAAATATTTCAAAAGAAAACTGATTAAGAAGCCTGAATTATAATGTCTGCATGCTGTATAATACATACCTCATGTAGAAATTGATTTTTATTGCAGGTTTTATTGTGATAGCCAAGTTCAATGTTTCTATCTAAACACTTGTGAAACCTGTTATTAGCTCGGTAGCCAGTAAAACAGAACACCACAATACTGGCGTAAACACTAACTCCTGCATCAACAATACACATGAAAATTGCATCTCGATTGGTGTCGTTTTTTAATGGATTATGACTGGCAAACGCAATTAGTGATCCATATGCAATGCCAAGTGAATAGAATATGTGCGAAGCTGCGTCTAACCAAACCAGTGGATCTTTTAGTCGAGAAACCTATTATAGGAGAGAAAGAAAACACAGGTTGCATTGCTGCTTAAAAAAAAATTCAGCTTGTTTTTGTTAAAACTCCTGCTTTAAGAGACTATTATTGATTATATGTATTGGTTGAAAATTATGAATATTTCGTTAATAACACAGTAAAGGTGATTTGTTACAATTTTGTTTTTAATGCTTGATGGAATCTGAATTTAAGTAGCATACCACAATTACAGTAGCTTGGTTCATGTATTTTTATACTTATAAGTTTAATTCCTCTGAAATGTTATTTCTGTGTAAATAATATTTATGAAGAAATAAAATATTGACTATTAAGTCATTACAGACTTGATGGTTCAATTTTTCTTCTTAAAATTGCTGAAAACCTTTGAAAACACCTGAGTTGCGTTCACTGAAATACACACAAAAAACATATCTCCAAGTGACGTATTGCACAGTCAAAAGTCAGTGTTAGATTTATTGGCTAGCTACAGGTATGTGACCCACAAAGTTCAGATTTGAAATTCAACGGCTTTTCAGCACTGCAATGGTTCTCACTGGTAACTTCTCACTAAGGTAAATTCACGATTATCATGAATGTAGTTTCTCACAAAATATGGATTATTATTTCATGATCAACTATGATGAGGCATGATCATTGTACATACCTCCAAATATCAAATGAATTAATAATGAAGAAAAAGATTTAACTTCAACCTTCCTATGTATGCATATAAAATATATAATCTCATATGTCTGTGAGTGATTGTTTTCTGGATCCAAAAGAAATTTGCTCTAGATCAAACTTGAATGGATTCTATGAGCTGAATCCTCCAAAAAAGATAACTAGATTCAAAATAACAGAAGTTTTTTTACTAAAGACGTCAGACAGTAGGGTAATTCCATGTCAAGTCATCCAGACCATGTCACCCTTATGTCTCAGATTTCTTTGAAATTTGGATCTATGATAGGTACTGATGACAAAAGCAAATCCTGAAAATTTCATGGTCATAGCTTGTGCGGTTCAAAATTTATGGCATTTTGAAATTTTGCCTAATTTTGACTTGCCGGCCATTTTGAATTTACATTTTATTTAATAAACCTGGAACAAATCATTCAATAATCTTGAAATTTGGAGCCTAGGGGTTTTTTGGTGTGAGGAATCCAAAAATAACATTAGAAATTACCATAATTCAAGTGTTCAAACACTATTGAAGATTTCAACTTCACTGTGTTTCTTAGGCTCGAAGACCAAAAAGGGGCGTGGCCAAAAATGTTTTTCAAAATAAAATGGTTTATCCAAATCTTAATATGTTAAACTAAGTTGTGTCTAAAAATGGTATTTAGTTCTCTTGTAGATCAGTAATAATCTCATTTAGAAATACGGACAAGTTTGAAGTTGAAAATTGAAAGTTCAATTTTTCAATAGTAAATAGTAAGAATATCCAATTTTGTAAATGTAATGTGTTATGGAAAAAATTATTTTGCCATCATTAAAAGGTTATACCAGGAATTAGCTTGCAGCAAGACATATTTCATTTTGTTTTGTTAAAAATTTTATTTTTATCACCACATTGCTTGTTTACTTTTGACATAATTTCATTCATTAAATATTAATTACTTCTATATTGAACCACATGGCTTAATAAGGTTTGTTTTTTATTTTGCTTTTCATCTTCCACATTTTTGTATAATATACCTGTTTCACATGGAGTAACTTTCAGCATGATTGCTTTTTCTTTCAGTCAAAATGAGTAATGGTGAAGAAGTAAAGTGTGATTTTGGAAATATTCTTGAAAAACCTTGTAATAAACGTGTTTACTCACGAAGTAGCCGCCTAAACAAATTAAATGATCTTGATAGTGAGAAACAGGCTGTTCTTCTTTGGAGATCACAATTGACCGACTATAAATCAGATGGAATGACGATTTGTAATCACCATTTAGAACAATTTGGACACATCTTTGAAAGGAATGAGACTAAATGTTGTGGAATAATCCAAAAGCATAAAAGAAAAGTTAAAGGACAAAAATTGATTTCATTAGATATGGCAATAAATTTAAAACAAAAGGGACGTAATGTTAAACCAGGACAAAAACTTTGTCGCCAATGTATTAACAAATATGAGAAATTAATGAGAGAGCCAGAAGAAATTGATAAAAATGAAACCGAGGAAGAGCTTCAGACTGAGAATTACAGTGCAGAGTACGAGGAATCTCCAAGGAAAAAACTCAATACCAGTTTGGAATCTGTTGGTGTTTCCCCAATCAATGTTCATGCTGTACCACGACATAGTCGATCAACCAGAGCAAAAGAAAAACTCAAAAGTGTCATGGAGAAGTATCAAGATTCTATATCTAATGCTTATGATGTTTCAGTTGATGTGATCAAGGAGAAACCAAACAATGACATTCTGAATGAAACTGCAAAAAAGCAGATGAACTAGATAAACTTCATATTGCAATGAAAGAAAAATTAACACTCTGTTTCTACCCTCAAAAGATACAACTTCTTACTCTTGTGCCTGACAGTTGGTCTCGAGATTACTGCTCAAAATATTTTGAAGTTTCTGAATATCTCATTCGTTCTGCAAGAGATTTAAAAAGAACATCAGGAATTCTTGCCACACCCTTGCCAAAGAAAGGCAAAAAGCTGCCACAAGAAAATCTAAATTTAATTATCAATTTTTATAAATGTGATGAAAATAGCAGACAGATGCCAGGCAAAACTCAACTAACAGGGAATGCATGATGCATAGGTGTGAAAACTGCCCTGGACAAGAAGCATTGAGAATTTTTTTAAATGAAGAGTTAAATGAATTTGATGAAGATGAAGAGTTTCATTACATGCAATGGGAAACAACTGATAGAGCTACACTTCAAACAATCACTGTTACATGCAGTGAATACATTGAAAAAGTAATAGAAGACATTAATACATTAACTAAACACTCTTTTCTTTCAAAGTGCCAAGCCAATTTCTTGAAGTCCAAAAAAGATTCACCTTTACGTAATGAAGCAATTGTTCTTGGTGATTTTACAGAAAACTACCAGTTTATCATTCAAGATGAAATTCAAAGTTTCCATTGGAGTAAGGAATATTGTACCCTCCATCCAATCGTTGTTTACTTTTTAGATGATCATGGTAACCTCTCACACAAATCATTTTGCTTCATTTCAAATGATAATCAACATGACACATGTTTTGTTTATAGAGTCCAAAAATTACTTATTGATTACATGAAAGTCCATTATCCCCATATTACAATGTTGTCTTACTTTTCTGATGGATGTGCTGGACAATATAAAAATCGTAAAAACTTCATCAACCTATGTCATCATCGTGACGATTTTGGACTGGATGCAGAGTGGATATTTTTTGCAACCAGCCATGGGAAATCACCATGTGATGGTATCGGTGGATTTGTCAAGAGGCATGTTGCAAAAAGGAGCTTGCAGCACCCTTTAAATAACCAAATTTTAGATCATAAAGCTATGATCAACCTATGCATCGAAGAAATAAAAGACATAGAATTCATAGAAATAAGTCAGGAGGAAATGCAAGTTGTTCGAGCTCGTCTAAAAGAGCATTTTGATGTTTCAGAAACAATACCGGGTACTAGGAAAAGTCATCATTTTGTCCCTAAATCCAAATCAAAACTGATGCATAAATTAACAAGTAAAGATAACACTTTCTTAACCTTTGATTTCTTGAATGTTATTGAAACAATTGATTTAGTAGCATTGAAGACTTTTTCTTATATTGCTTGCATATATGGGGATTTCTGGTGGATTGGTATGGTGACTGAAGTAAACATGGATGAACAAGATGGTTGAGTTTCTACACCCACATGGACCACAAAAAAACTTCAAGTGGCCCATCTTGTCCCGGCCCAAAGTATTTTATGTACAATATCAACACCCGTGACAACTACTGGACGTATATATAACATATCTGATGAAGAGTATGATACTATTTTTTTTGCTTCCACTCTCAATATTAAATATTTTTTTGAATTAAAAAATGTCCCAATTTCTACATTAAATTTTGATTGATCTACAAGAGAACTAAATACCATTTTTAGACACAACTTAGTTTATTTTGAAAAATGTTCTTGGCCACGCCCCTTTTTGGTCTTCGATCCTAAGAAACACAGTGAAGTTGAAATCTTCAATAGTGTTTGAACACTTGAATTATGGTAATTTCTAATGTTATTTTTAGATTCCTCACACCAAAAAAACCCTAGGCTCCAAATTTCAAGATTATTGAATGATTTGTTCCAGGTCTATTAAATAAAATGTAAATTCAAAATGGCCGGCAAGTCAAAATTAGGTAAAATTTCAAAATGCCATAAAATTTGAACCATAAGAGTTGTGGTCATGAAATTTTCAGGATTTGCTTTTCTCATCAGTAACTATCATAGGTCCAAATTTAAAGGAAATCTGAGACATAAGGGTGACATTCATAGAAAAAATTGGATGATTTGACATGGAATTACCCAGTAAATATATACCAAAAATAAAAAATTATTAAAAATTGAATAAAATCTACATACATTAGGGACAAATAGTAATGCCAATCCATCTTGAAAACCTTCTAAATTCACACCACGAAAGAATAAAGCTGCAAGAACCAAAATCGGCAGGGTTGCAGTGACATATACAATCTAAAAAATAGATCAAAGTACAGTTTACCTGAACAACAACATCAAAAACACTTGAAAATATGTATCATTTTCCTAAAGTAAGAACTTCACTTCAATCAGTGTAAAAAGATTTCTCGTTAACCAATCAGATTATGTGGAATCAGCATTTTGACTGCAGTAAATCTTAATGACAAATAATCCTGGAGTTGGAAGCAGGACTCCTGGAGTTGGAAGCAGTAGATGATTGGCGAATAACAATGAACCGATTCATTGGCTTTCACAATGATCAATAATGGTAGATGATATCTGACTCAGTCAAAAGTCAAGTTAGTTGAACACTACAATCTTGTAAGAGTAGTGACCACAGGAGTTAACAGCCTGATGAGCACATCCAATCAAACTTCATACCGCATCAAGGAGTGCATCCCCCAGTGCTCAATCAGGCTGGAGTCAAAAAGCATGCTACTGGTTCAAACCAAAGTTCCATAATGAAGGCAATGAGGAAGAAGCTTAAAACATCCTTTAATGCTAGAACACTTTGATTCAACAAGAACAGATCACAGCTTACTGCTATTGCTGTCTGAACACTGGATATATCATGAAGACACATCAACAAAACATCATGACATAGGGAAAGGGTGGACACTAGTCACCGAATCAGCAACTAAGAAAGAAGGCTCAACTGTAGCTGGAGTAGGAGTGTTTAGTCCCATTTCATTTTAGTCATTGCTCAACATCGAAAGCATCAGTCGAAAAATAATGATTGAAACATTCAATGGAAACCTACAAACAACCATCATTAGCTGCTACAGCCCAACAAGTGTATCTGAACTTGATATCGCAGAAAAATTTTACAGTAAACTAGCAGCAATCTCATCAAAGAAGTTCCTAAGCACCACGTAATTCTGGTAGGAGGTATTATGAATATTGGATGCAGCTAAAAAGCATATCCCAATTAAACCGAAGAAAAAGCAAAGAATACCCTGGAAGGACATATTGATTTTACAGAAACGTGAAGAGTTGAAAATGCACCACACAAGTATGAGTAACAGGAGAATTGAAGACAGCCATCAAATCATTGCAAAATAATAAACGGGCGTCACTTCAAGATTCATACCAATCTTTAACTTTTATTAGGATTATCCAGCAAAGATAAACCGATACCGGAAATGAACTTACTTTAGTTGAAGTTAAGAGACATGCACGTCAAGATCCAGTTTTAAGTCTAGTAGTCAAGTTTATCCGCTTTCCGGATGGCCCAAAAACTTCAATGAACTGTATTTTGAACCATATACAACACAGAGTTATGTGTTGTATGTTTGCTGTGGGGTGGAAAAGTAATGATTCCTCCGCTGCTCAGAAGTAGAGTATTTCATGAAACTTATCCAGGGGTGACATGCATAAAAGCACTTGCCCACAGTTTTGTGTATTGTAGTAATTCTGCAAATGAGAGGACCATAAGTAAACTAAGAATGATATTTATAACTCATGGTCTACCAGGCATATATGTATTTCAAAAAACATCTTTCACAAGTGAGGAAATCAAAGGATTCAGGGGGGAAAACAGTATATATTCGACATGTGACAAGCACCCCATACCACTTGTCCACAAATGGTTTAGCGGAGCAGAACGTCCAAACCGTTAAAAACGCACTGAAGAAAATATGAGCAAAACCACCACCGGAACGATTGAAACCAAGGTCTTCCGATTCTTGTTCAAGTATCGGCTGACACCGCACAGTGCAACAGGTTAAAAATGTTAATCGGGCAAAAATGTTAATGAATCGTCGGCCAAAATCATGTTTTGATCTCTAGAAACTGGACATCATGAAATGTCATTTTGTACAAGGAGCATTTTGAAAGAGATGGAAGCTGATATTTTATCAAGACTCATGATGAAAAGGAGAAGATCCAGACTGAGAAAAACACCTTGTTAGACAAACTAAATGAGAAAGACATAAGATGGATGGATACTTCATTGGTGTCAACAACAACAGGTTTGCGGGAAAAATAAGAAATAAATAAGAATAACATGATTATGGTTACTACTTGATTCTCGCTTATATATTTTCTCTTTGACTGCCTATGATCGCTTCCACAATTCCATGAAAATCAGAAAAATCAAAAAAAAGCTTGATCGCAAAAATTAATTATCACAATAAAAAGTTGTACACTTGTTATTATGATGGTGATTGTTGCTTTTTCGTACTTTTAACTTCACAAAATAACAAAGCTCAAAGAGTCACTTGAGGTTAAGAACTACAATTTTTTCATTTCATTGTATTCATGTCTAAACTCCCTCTCAGTTTATAACATGGAAACATGAAACAAACCCTAGAAAATTTAGTTTAAAGAGTATTTTTAACAAAAGTATTTTTAACAAGTAACAAGATTGGCCCAGCTGGGAGTCGAAATCCAGTCCAGTCCAGAAAGTCCAGATCATGCGTACAACTGTTTTAACAATGTTATACATGACTGTTCATCACTGTCATTATAATCAACGTGACGCTTAACAAAAATGCCCACAGCATCTGGGGCATACCTGCAGAAAAATTGAAAAAGGGGGTGAAAATTATTCAAAGTCATTTATCACCTAACCACTGAAATTTTGCAGAATTATAAAGCTAAAACAAGCTACAACCGCATTTGAAATGTCTAAAAACAGATAATAATATTTTTAATCCGCAAAAAATGTTCTAATTATATCTTATTCTACTTTTTTATATATATTTATTTTTACATATTAATTTTTTTTAATAGGAAATCACTGTGTTTAGCAGCGGATTTTGTTGAAGATTTTATCCTGTATAAATATTTTATATTAATAATAATTCTCTTGAAGGAAATGCGTCCAATTATTTTGACCTGCTGAACAATAAAAAATATATACTAAATTAAAAAACTTATGATCTACTAAACAGCAGGCGCCTTGTATTTTAAAGTTTGTTTACTAATTGCTATAATAAGTAAAATGAATACTCTCCATCGTAAAGGTTTTATATTTACTTGAAAAAAGTTTAATAAATAATGTGCTTTTGTATTTCATATTTTTTCCCATACTTTTTTATTCTGTTGGAAAATTTGAATATGAATATCTTTGCTCCACGCACCTGCCCCCCTCTCCCTCCCTACGTGCACGCACTTGAGCATCGATGTTAATTAATCAATATTCATAGCACGCATAATTATAAAACAGCCAATCAAGCCTCACCTTTTCTTCCGAGCGTATACCTTTGATCATTGAAATCCAACACAGTAACCAAGCAACGAGCATGCACAGAGCAATGGTCCAGTTGATTTCCACGCTGCTCTCGATTGAGCTGCTGATGTTGAGCGTGGTGCGGTACCAGAAGTAGTAAGAGGGTCCAGCCTTTATACATTCGACCGAGGATATGTTCCCTAGGAAATTGTAGACGGTATATTGCGATCGATTATTAAACTATCATCTTAAACAGTGAAACATCATGGAAACTTCCTCGAACATATCATAACAAGCGCTCAAGCACGCTCTGCAGTTTTCCCGGGAATTAGTTGCACTTGACATTATTAATGTCACAACGGCGCACATGGTTGAGCAGATCAGGAGGAACGTTTAGAAAACCATTATTATGGACCCAGCTATGAAATGATTTGCTCAAAATGACTTTTACTTTTATACCTACCATAAATGTCTATTGGACAGTGTGACCACGGTAACGGATTTTTGAACGAACTCACGAAATAAAACATGCACCATGACAAAATGACGTTGTAGTAAAGAGACACCATGACGCACACGATGGTTGATGCTATTCCCAGTCCGCTTAAATACGGAGAAATGTTGCCCCAAGCATTCACGCTACCGCTTTGTAATCTTTGTCCGATACAAAGCTCCATGTAATACAGCGGCAACCCCTCCACGAATAAGAAGAAGAGGTAAGGGATCAAAAACGACGCTGAGGAAAGAGCAAGTGTTAATAACGAAACGCATTACCAAGCTCACTCACCACCCCCGTTCTTGTGACAGAGATAAGGAAACTTCCACACATTCCCTAATCCTATAGTATAGCCAATTAGAATCAACAAGAAGCTAGAACGATTCGACCACTTTTTACGAGTAAGATTTTCCGGAGTGTTTGCTGTCGAATGGTGCGGCGGTGCAGAAGTAAAGTTGTCTAAAAAAAAGATAAGTGGCGTCTTCTATGTTAAGAATTTATCACAACTGGCGTAATTTTACCTTACAGTTTTCTAGATAAAGCAAAGAATGATCGCTATATGTTTTCTAAAGAGCAATTATTTTTTCGCATTGTCGTAATACGGATTCTGGATGGACCATAGCTATATGGAAATACCTGTTGGCAGCATTTCAAAATCGCTCCAGTCACTTACAGTTTAGAGTCGCAATGAGTTCTTCAGCAGAGTTCGTAGGATTCAGTTCTTCTCTTTCACCGCCCTCTTCCATCGGGAAAACAAGATTATTTATCTCATTCCTCATTATTTTGTGCGGGACTGCAGGGAAACAAAGTAATTTCTAGTTCAGAGAATCTCGAAGTTTAAACATAATGCCTCTTATTTTAGCTATAAAAACGTTCCCCGGGGCTGTTTTCGAATATGAGTTTAAAAGATTTTCGCGCGACAGTGAAACGTTTGTTTCATTATCATTCGTTTTTATAAATTTAACATTGTTTTTAAATCAAATTACTTGTATTATTTAAATAGCTGGGAGAAAACAACTTACCTAGCTAACAGCAGCTGCTTCTTTCAGTAATTCTCCAGCGACGTCATCGTCTTTCATGTGCACCTATATTTATGAATAATATAGGAGGCCATTGAGTGGCGTGATTCATTCATTTGAAAGCTGTCAAAGGTGTTTAAGTCGGATATCTCTTATGCTTTTTTCAGATATTTCATCATTATGTACTATATGCGAAATACTTTAAAATGAAACATTATTACTGTTCCATATATATACATACATATATCTCAATATATAAAAGAATAACTTGTGAGTGAGTGTATGCTCTATAGACTCAAAAACCACTGCACACATTTTTTTGGAAATTGCTCTGCAGATTCATAATAACACAGAGCAGGTTTTCGCAAACACAAATTTTTAACATTCTCATTTACATTCTCAAGCGTTTCAAAGAATACTAAATAAATAAATGAAAGGTGGTCTGCGCGGCGCCGGCAAAGTTCACAACTTCTTCTTCTGTTATTGATTTTGTAATTTTACAATTCGAATTACCCTGCACGGCGGGTACTATCAGCTAGTCATATATATAATGAAACTTTGAGTTCCCAATAAAGTTGTTTTTTGTACATATATATATATATATATATATTGATGAGCACGTATGATATTTATATCACGACCATAAAATCTTAAAAATGTGCTCTATGAAGAGTGTTGGTTAGTTACGAGGTTTGTTTTAGAAAATCTAAGACGAAAGGAAGTATGAGATGTAGTTAGAACTTTAAGAAAACTCGAGAAGTCTTATCACAAAGCCCTTAGTTCAAGTGCGTAACAAATATATGAATAGTACTTTTGTAGCGTGTAATGTAATATACATGTTTATTTGATAGTTTTTCCGATAAAAAATAGTTAAAAATAGTGTGAAAGTATATACAAATCTATTACATGGCATGGAATCCACAGAAAACTGACAAGTCTTATCATTGGATACCATTTCTAAATATAATATGTATCTATTTAAAACAATTTAAGATAATAAAATAACATCTTATCATTGTGGTACATAAAAGAGGTACTGACACACACATACATCTCCACACAAGACATAAAGGAGGTACTGACACACACATACATCTCCACACAAGACATAAAGGAGGTACTGACACACACATACATCTCCACACAAGAAATAAAGATTTTACGTAAAAATATATACATAGTGCGTACAAAAACAATACATAGTGTACAAACAAATTTATGAGAAAAATTAAGAATGTAGTAAAGGTAAAAACTGTCTCCTTGGTTACAACGAGTTCCATAAATATAGACCTCTTGAACGAATAAAAAATTGTACGTTTGAAAGGACGTTGAAAGTTTCGTGTATTTTACCAATATAAAGTAAATATATAGTATATATCTTAAATCGTCATCTGAAGCTTTTAGGTATCACATCATTTTTGTACATGGAAACAAGAGACTGGAAAATGTTTAGTTGAAAAATGTTTACAATTTTAAGTTCTCTCATAAGACCTGCTGACGGGATGGTGACGATTTGTCTAATTTTAACTTATGTGTGCTTGCCAAAACAATATTGCCATAATTTATGTAACTGTGTATAGCTAAAGCAAAAGTAGACTAGTTTAAGAGAACTGGTGTTGGTGAATGGTCTACTTTAAAGGAAGAAATTGTTGTGAGAAGAAAAAGTTGCGAGAAGAAAATGTTGCGAGCAAATTTTCGCAACTTTCGCGACTTTTTCTTCCCGCAACAATTAATTTTTTTACAATTCGCAACTTTTTCTTCCCGCAACTTTTAATTATTTCCAGCGTTCGCAACAATTTCTTCCCGCAACTTTTTCTTTTTTTCTTGTTATTTTATAAAAGTATCCAAACAAAAATAACCCCGAGTTTGGCTGGTCCAATTGTCGTTTTTTGCAAAAATTTATCAGAAAAAGCAATGTCGGACAAAAGTGGCCAAATTCCAATGATGAAAATGTTGTCTGATATTGTTTTAAAAAGTTATCTCCTTGGAACAACGACAAACGCAATGTGCGAGAATATTCGTCTATAAATATGTCTATAAACCGATCAGATTTCAACGTAGATTCTAATCAATAATTATGGTTTCTTTCTTATTTTGTCTTGGTCTTTTTTGCCTTTATCAGAGGACTTCATAAACCACTTCCGTATGGCAGCTTGCTTCTCTTCACCGTACGTTTTGAACTTCGTTTTTGGACCTTTTTTGTATAAGTAAAGTTATATGAAGTTTACACCTTTCTGTGTACATTGAGGTATAAAGATATTTACAATACTATGGGTTTTGTTCTGGGCGTTCCACTGCTGACGTTTTGACAGTTATATGTGAACGTTTTTATCGTGCCCTTGATGTCTCTGGTGAAGCGCGAGCAGTTGCCCTTGACATCTCCAAGGCATTTGATAAAGTCTGGCATCGGGGGCTACTGCACAAACTTAAGGCATATGGTTTAAAAGGTCCGTTTTGAAATATTATCTCCTCCTTCCTTTCCAATCGTAAACTCAAGGTGGTCCTTTGCGGTCATTCATCTTCCATTTTTTCCATCAATGCTGGTGTTCCTCAAGGTTCAGTTCTCAGTCCGACTCTGTTCCTACTGTACATTAACGATCTCCCAGACAATTTATCATCCAAAACCGTTATTTATGCTGATGATTCAACATTGCATTCCTGCCTTAATAAATCAGATGATTGTGATAAGGTTGGAATGGCCTCTGATCTGGAAAAAAGATCTCAATACAGTAGTTGAATGGGGTAAGAATTGGCTTGTTAATTTTAATCTATCTAAAACTAATCTTCTTTCCATTAATCATCTCAATCAAGCTTATTTACCTCGAATTTTGATGAATGGTTCTCATTTGCCTGAAAGCAATTCATTTCGCCTTCTTGATTTTATATTTACCAGCGACCTCTCATGGCGATCTTATATTGAAAATATAGCTAAATCAACTGCCATGAAGGTTGGTTCTCTTTTACGAGAAATGAATTACCTTACTCCTGAATGCGTCCTTTACCTATACAAATCATCAATTCGTCCATGCATGGCAGGTGCACCAAAAAAATGCCTGAATTTGTTAGACCGTGTTGAACGGCGTGTTTGCAACGCAATTGGCGAAAACCTTTCTTTGAAATTGGACTCCCTTTCTCATCGGCGGAACGTAGCGTCTCTTTGTCTTTTCTACAAGTTTTTTTATGGTCGTTGTTCAAGTGAACTATCATCTCTTACACCTTCTCTCAAAATTTTTCTCCGTTCAACTAGGTTGTCTTCTTTGTCTCACCAATGGACTGTTTGTGTTCCAAATTGTCGTAGGGATTTTTATAAAAACAGTTTTTTTCCGCGAACGTCTAGACTTTGGAACTTCCTTCCATCTACATGCTTTCCTCCTGAATTAAACCTTCAACTGTTCAAATCTAATGTTCATCGCTACCTTAAATATGCATAACTTCTCCTGTAGCTCTTTACACGCAAGTGGCCTTTTAGGCTTTGTTTTGAGCAATCTTCAATAAAAAAAAATATTAAAGTCTGGTTCATAGAAACTGCTTATAAGAAAATCCGTCTTCGATTTTTCAAAAAATCCGTATTAATTTTGGATAGTGTCCAAACGCTAAGTTGCTTGGAACGACAAGAAAAATTATCGTAAGTTTAACTTCACTCGCAACATTTTATGTACGCAACTTTTTATGAATGCCCTGTCTCGCAACATTTAATGTACGCGACTTTTTCTTTTAAAGTTGCGAAAATAAAATCGCAACTTTTACAACTTTTTCTTCCCGAAACAATTTCTTCCTTTAAAGTAGTTAATTTCCGCTTAATTTCGATATTGTCTGATATTATTTATTATTTTAAAATACGATGAACTGTGTTTTATTGGCGTTAAATGAAAGTTTGAAACCAGCGGCTAATTTTCTTTAGTTCGATAGTCATAGCTTCAGAAGATAGAGAAAATACATATATTAGACAAGAAAAGGTTAGCATCGTTCACAAACATTATTATTAATTGTGAGCAGTTATGAAGGTCATCCACATAAATGAGAAATAACAAATTCATTATAAAATAAAAGGTTTTATAAAATCGTAAATGTGTAATTTTTCGAAAAGAATAGTATGATTGGCTGTGTCAAATGAACGACTCACGGCAAAACGAAATAACTCACGGCTAAACGATATAACTCACGGGCATGGCTAAGCGATATAACTCACGGCTAAACGATATAACTCACGGCTAAACGATATAACTCACGGCTAAACGATATAACGCACGGCTAAACGAAATAACTCACGGCTAAACAAAATAACTCACGGCTAAACGAAATAACTCGTTGCAAAATGGGAAATAGAAATAACAAGTTAATCTCAAAAAACACACAAAATAACTCCCTAATAATTCCATTACGTTTTGCATCAATTGCGTTCATAAAACAGAACTTCTGTGCGAATTGTGGACGAGGTACCAATGGTAGATATGTTGTACACTATACAGCTACTTATCGTTTTCAAATGTATCACTATTTAGATCTAAAAGTTAACCCTGTACACTCTGTGTTTACCACAAGTAGAAGAAAATACAGTTTAGAGAGACATTACATTTTATCAGTTTTTTAAAAATATTGAGTGCCAAATATTGTTTCACCTACCTAGCTAAGTCTACCTCTAGATAGTATTTTATTTATAAATCAGTAATAACAAAATTTTGATTACATGTAACTTAAATTAAGCGGACTAATTTTCGCGCGTACAAATGTTCGATGGTGTGTCACGAGATTTTTATGCTGGTAAGTAGAATCACTTGTCAAAAAGTTAAACCAGTTAAAGTTTAAGTGTTTCTTCTAACAACAATTGCAACAATTGCAACAATTGTACAAATTGACCAGGTTTTTTAAAAAAGATGTTTTTCAAACTACTCGATGTGTCATTCCATTTTTGAAGTAAACTAAGTAATATTTAATTCTTGCAGAAACAATCCACCAGTTCAAAAGTTAATATTTGTTGTCGACTAGTTAGTATTACTGATGGAACACTCTTATCGATTGGACATCTATTTGCTCCAAACATTGTTAATTGTTAACCCGATTTTTTGACGACATTAGTTTTATTAGTATTATAGTTTTCGTAACTCTAAATATTCTTCCAGTAGAAATAGAAGGCATTTACAAACAAAGGCAAACCCCCTGATTCACCGAAACATCTTGCAAAAAACTCTAATGACATTTTATCAAGTTGTCTATCTACTATCGATTCAGAAAATAAAGAAATAATCGTCTTGGGAGATTTGAACTGTAACTATTTAGTTAAAAGCGATCACAAAGTCATTAAAGAAATCTTTACTCTCAACGGTTACAAGCAATTGATTAATTCACCGACACGCATAGCTGAAACAACAAAAACGTTAATCGATGTCATTCAAACAACCCATCCACTCAATATTCGCAAGTCTGTCGTTATCCCGGCCGGTTTGAGTGATCATGATATGATTGGATGCGTCAGAAAAATGTACAAGTTCAAACGGAATCCAAAAACTATAACGTGTAGAAACTATGCCAATTATGATCCAGAGAGAATGAATGAAGATCTTTCAAACCATGATTGGACCAATGTTTATGCCGCACCAAATGCTAACAATGCCTGGCAGTATATAAAAGATGTGCTTACAAAAGTTATTGATCATCATGCACCGTTCATTACTAAGCGAGTGAGAAATAAACCTGCGCCTTGGTTAAATAATGATCTGAAGAAAGTAATGAATGTTCGAGATCAACTGATGCGTAAGGCAAGAAAAACTGGTCGCGAGGTGGACACATCTAATTATAAACAGAAAAGAAATTATGTCAAAAATGCAATTAATCGTGCAAAGAAAGCTCACTATAGTAATATTTTAAAAGAGAATGCATCAAAGCCGGATAAATTTTGGAAATCTGTGAAAGAAATATTTTCTACAAAGTCAAAAAGACACAAACAACCTTCTTCTTTCGTCATTAATGGCAAGAAAACAACCCACAGTAGCGTTATCGTTAATGGTTTCTGTAAATTTTTGTCAACGATTGCTAATAAGTTAAAGTCAGCTGCATTTCCATTGACTGATTTTGTATAGGGACATAGACCATTCATTCCATCGAGACTTGAACCGAGTAAATGCTTCAAATTTTCACCCGTTAATTCGAGAGAGGTGCTGTCATACTTACGAAAACTGAAAAGAAATAAAGCTGTGGGAGTCGACAACCTTCCACCTGGCTTCTTAAAAGACGTGGCGTATCCTATAGCTGCTCCGTTGACTCATATAATCAACTTATCACTGAAAATAGGTGTAGTTCCGAATGACTTTAAAATTGCAAAACTCACTCCGTTGTATAAATCTGGTGCTAGTGATAATTTAGAAAATTATCAACCGATTAGTGTACTACCCATAGTTTCGAAAATACTTGAAAAATGTGTACATATGCAAGTCATGGAGTATTTAGAAAATAACAAATTGCTTTCTATATACCAGTTTGGATTCCGAAAACAGCGATCAACTGAACTTGCAGCTACTATTTTTACAGATCATATTCGTAAAGGCATGGATGATGGTAAATATACAGGTGCAATTTACATCGACCTCAGCAAAGCTTTCGACACAATTAGTCATGCTTCCATCCTGAATAAATTGCCAAATTTTGGTATCACTGGAACTTCTTACGAATGGTTTTCGAGTTACTTGTTCTGTCGACAACAAAAAGTAATGTTGAATAATGTATTTTCCGATTCTCAACCAGTTTTTTGCGGTGTACCACAGGGGTCTATTTTGGGACCTCTTCTCTTCCTGCTACATTTTAATGACTCTTCAAATTGCCTTATGCATTGCAATATTGTAGAGTATGCAGATGACACAGTACTGTTTATTTCGCACCGCAACATTCAAACCATTGAGAAACTTCTCAATGAAGACTTTGCAAACATATGCATCTGGCTTAAGGAGAATGAACTTGTAATTAACCCCAAACGAGGAAAAACAGAACTCATGGTATTTGGAACTGGTAAACGACTACACTGCTTGGCGAATCAACCTATGAATATTAAATACAACTACACTACAATCAATTACACAACGTCATACAAGTATCTTGGCTTACACCTCAATAATACGTTGAATATGTCAGAGCATATCGCTATGACTTTGAAGAAATCGGCAAGTCGTGTTAGATTATTAGAAGGATATTTCATAGATTCGCATACCGCTAGTTTAATCTACAGCTCGATGATTGTACCGCTACTTACATACTGCCCACTTATAACGTCGTGTATGAGCAACACTCTTCATTTGAACATGACGAATTTAGAATCAAGGGCACTACGTATAATTTCCGATAACACAATATCTATTCCTAAAATCTCGGTTGTTCTTCGAAAAAGATGCTGCACATTTGTATTCAAGTGCCTCCATGACGAAGTATGTGAAAATTTCACTAATTATTTCAAGGTTGTTTCTGGTAGAATCGAAACACGTAATCGAGGAATATCTGTCAATCTACCAAAAGTAAAACTGGAAGTAGCAAAGAAAGGTTTTTATTTTATGGGCGGAAAATATTTCAACGAATTACCTTATAATATACGCACTGCAGATACCTTGCTTATTTTCAAAAATAGACTTAAAGATTATTTAGTTTAGCCTTTTTATTTATTCTTTTTATCAATGTGCCTATCCATGGGTTTTGTAGCACTACTTAATCGTTTTCCTATCTACCTTTTCTTCCTATAGCCTATATTTTACCCAACAGGTTTGATATCCGTTCTTCGTATGTTACAACAAAGTTAGCCTTCTCATGAATTTATTTGTTTATATTTGATTTGTATGTATATATAAATAGCTATAATTTTTAACTAATTTTTACTGACATTTTATCAAAGCAGGACTCCATTGACAACAGTATTTTCATTTCATATGTATATAACTGACGGATTATTCTGTATAAATATTCGTGAATAATAATAATAATAATAATAATTATGGTTCACTGTACAAATAGGTACAATTTGTATCCCCACTAAAATCTCCATGTAATATTTTGATTTGAATAATTCATATAACTGGCATATATACAGTCTTTTATTATGCCTATTATTTATTGTTACTTATTATTATCAAGTTATTACTTGCAAACAATTGTAAAAATTATCGGTCTGTATTTTGAAGTATGGGGATTACATTCGCTGTTTTCCTGTGTATGGGGGCTACATTCGCTGCTTTTCAATCGCTTGGAAGATTTCCTTCGTCAATTGATTTTGGCATGAGTTAGAGGGTGTGCTAAAGTATGGTTTTTAGTATGCTTGGATGTATGTCATCTGGTCCCATAGCTTTGTTAACATTAACACGGACATTAACATTATTACGGAGCTTTGCAGTTTGTGAATATGTCTGAAATGTTTGACGTTTGCCCCGGCAATCACGAACGGATATGTGGTATCAAAATAGAGAAAGAAGGATGCGATATCTGTAATTGAATGCGATATCTGTAAATACTGGCATCACATTAACTGTCAAAATCTAACCAAAAAAACTTACACTGCTATAGGAGTTCATAATCTATTCTGGATTTGCGACAGATGTAAATCAAAGGGTTTGCGATTTGCAGATCCAGTAACCACGATTATTAAAAAGCTCAACCAAATATGCGACACACTAGCTCATGTTAACTCTAAGATCGAATCAACAAACGAACACGTAGAATCGACTCACAAAACGCTAACCAAGAGCTATGCAGAGGTTTCAAAGAGTATGCTTTCATCAAGTCCATCTCAAATAAACAACAGTAACGCTGTTATGACGAGGTTCATCATCAAAGATGCAATGCAAGAGGGTGAGCGTCGTGTTAAAAACGCTATCATTTTCAACTATGATGAAAAAGAAAACGAAAAAGGCAACCTGCTGAAGCTTTTTAATGAGACCTGTGGTGTGGTGTGGTGTTCCGATAATTGTAAAAGAAAAGAAAAAAGATCGCACAAAACCAGACTCTTTACCGGAAAAGTCAAAAGGGCAAAAGATGGTTTATAAGTGCAAATAAAAGTTGTATCAGAAACAGCTCCACTTTTCATGTCTTATATGCAAACGCTGACAACCTTCTAAACAAACGCTCTGAACTTTCTTGTCTTGCTGTTTTACACAAAGCTGATATCATTTGTTTAGCTGAAATTCTTCCAAAGAACCGTCTACTTCCGGTACAAGCCAGTGAACTTGAAATCAGTAACTACCGATGCTTTTCAAACTTAGAGAAAAAACACCACCGTGGTGTTGCTATTTATCTGAAAGATTCAATTAACGGTGCGTCTGAAGTAGATTCCGATAATGCAGATTTAAAAGAAATCACATAAAAAATTTTTGGAATTGCCTAAAATGTGCCGCCCACCATGGTTTTGCGGCGAAGGAAATTTTGACACCTAGAACCTCTAAAACGCCTATTTTAGCACTTTGGGCATCAAAAATTTATAAAAATGAATTGCAAAACATCTTCGAAGAGATAGGGAAAAAGTATTACAAGGAGATTTAATCTGCCAGTTCAGATTAATAATGTTTTTATACATTCCATAAGACATATATACAACTCTGAGGTGAATAAAACTTAGTTGCTGTTGCTAGGTCTATCTTTTTTAGAAAATGTCCCAAAATTTTTTTGCAAGCGTCGTTGTTTCCAACAAATCTATTAGCTGCTTCAATAAGGTCGATTTGTCTGTCAATTCTGAGTGAACATGTAGAATCATCAAGTGGTTCAGTCGGTTTTGTCCCATGGTTGACTTCAAGTAGCTCTTAACTCGTTTCAATGCTGAAAATGACCTTTCACAGGTGCCACTATCAATATCAATATCGAGTAATGCTCATTTTTGTCGTTTTACCCTATCTTTAAAATGTAAAAACAGCCTGTTCTTATTTTGAAAATGGCCATGTTACTTTGCAAAATAATGTAAATTATATAAACCAGAATCTCAGCTTCAAGTTGTTCCTTATAAAAGGTTAAGGTGTTCATTAAAAATAACACGAAAGAAAAATTATTATTTCATTCCGGAAATTTTATCCTCTTTTTTTAGAGAAATTTGTCAAACAATATAAATTAATAAAGTATCGTTAATTGCTTTGTTTTCTTCTGAAAATTGTGAATATAATAAAGATATTATATAAATTATATATTAGATATAGATATTATAAATATTTCAGACGCAGGTCTAGCCTAGGTGATACTACTACTATTCTTGAATACTTGCGCCTATTTTAATACATTAATTTCTGTTTGAGCAAACACATTTAATGATATTTTTATTCTTTTTTATTTATCTTCATTTTAAAGATTTACATCTCTGAAAATTATTGGGGGGGGGCTAAATTCCAAACACACGTAGTAGACAAATCTCAACTTTAAATCAAGTATTGCATATTGCAGTGTTGATTGGAAATTGATGTTGAAAGTTATGTATAAATGCCATAATTTAAACAGGTAAACTCTTTTTAGGTTTAAAATTGAATTTGAATTAGATATGAGAAATAATTAAGAAACCAAAGGATGAACGATATTTGCGTACTTTGCAAGGAAGAAGAGTCTACAGATCAGTTGGTGACAGTCAAGAGAAAAGGACTGCAGACATTGGTCAGAATTTCAAGTGATAGAAAGATTGAAGAATTACACAGGTTTTTATTTTGACTCGAAATTTCTTAGTACAGTCTGAATACATAGATGTAGCAGGTTTTAAGATTTATTCGGCAGTGATCTTTAAAGAAAATAAGACATCTGAGTGTTTAAGAAGATTAGGAAAGTAAAAGTTTAAAAACTTAAGAATTCTTTTAATTCTTTAGGAGCTGTACAGTTGCGGATATCCAATAAGTTATAGACTCTTATTTTATCTTTTTTCTAATTTCAGTACTTTGAAGGACAAATTGAATCAGGTACCGATCGGAAAAGTCTTTGTACACCATGAATGTAGATGAAAGAAAGCCTCCTTTAGATGATAATAACCAGGCGCGAAAAAGATTAAGTTCCTCTGTACCCGAGCACTGCCGATTCGATTGGAGAACTTGCTGTGTTTTGTGTGGTGAAAAAGACGACAAAAAGCACAAGCCGACAAGCGAAGTTGAAACTATTCCGATACGGAAAATCTGCTTGAAATATGTGATAAAAGGAATGATGATTGGGGAAATGCAGTTCGTGATCGTCTGTTACCGTGCGCTGATCTTGTTGCTGATGAGGCATTCTATCACCATTCATGCAAAAACAGGTTTTACAGTGATGGTATCACTGGTAACAAAGTTGGGCGTCCTATTGACTCCAGTATGTTGGAGAATTTTCAAAAGGTTTGTGATTGGTTGGAAGAAGAGAGTGGCTGTGAAGTTAAACAAAGTTTATGAAAAGATGGTGGAATTGAGTAATAGCCTTTCCCGCTGCTATTCTATCAAGCAATTTAAGAGAAAGCTGCAAGAATATTACAAAGATCACCTATTCTTTGCTGAAGAACCTGGTCGACCAAACATTCTGTGTTTTAAAGATTTCTCTTGGTATATCTTGGATAAATTCAAAAAAAGCAAGGCTCAATCACCAAGTGAGATAGTTTAAGCAGCAGCCAAAATAATCAAGTGTGACATACGTGCGATTGATTCTGACAAGACCCACTATCCGAATATTATTCAAATGGATGATATCGAGTATGCTAAAAGATGGGTTTTCCAGATAGTTTGCTTGCCTTGCTAAAACAGTTGATTCCATCAGAACTCAAACAAGTCAGTATTGGTCAATGTATATCTCAATCTTCAAGACCTAGGTCAATGACATCATTCCCATTTGGAGTTGGAGTGGACATAGATAAATCATTTGGAACAAAATGGTTAGTGAATCATCTTGCCAATCTTGGCTTCTCTATTTCATCTGACGAAGTTAAGCTTTTTAAGCAATCAGCTGCAGCAGACGGAGAGAAAGAAAAGTTAAACGACAACCTCTATCTCCAATCAACTCCTTTTACTCAATGGGTCGCAGATAACGTCGACAACAATATTCGCACGCTCACTGGGAAGGGTACATTTCATGGAATGGGGATAATATCTACCTCGTCTATCGAAACAAAGACGTACGAATCAATTAAACGTTTAAGGAAAGGCGAGAACAAAACCTTCAAAGACTTGATTGACATCATTCCATATTTTGGATCAAATGAGCGTGGTTTGGCCCAACTGAAATTCAACAAAATGAAAGATTTGTCTTCTAAAATTGAAGGCTTGTCTTCTAGTCTGTTCCATCACCAAGAGAAAACAATCGATCTCATATGGCAGATGGCATGGCATTTTTCCTCCCAAGAGTCTCCTCGACCTAATTGGCAAGGGTTTATGCAGACATCCGCTATACCACAGAATAGTGACTATCCATTTTCGAAAACTTCTGTGAAGTTCTTACCAATTATCGACCTTAAATCATCGGACGAGACGTGTTTATACTCAACATTAATTTTTGTCAAAAACAAAGCTAGAAGAAATGGCATCGAGGTACCCTGTATCACATTTGACCAGCCGTTGTGGCAAAAAGCAGTTGGCATCATACAAGATAAGAATTTGGACATTGTTTGTCGACTTGAAGGATTTCACGCCTTGATGAGTTTTCTTGGCAGTATTGGAAAACTGATGGAATCGATGGGTTCTGGAATCGAAAACCACCAAACAATGGATGGAATTGATGAAGAAACCCTTGCAGATGAACAAGATGGGTTCTCAAACAAAGAGAGAAACATTTTTGAATAATCATTATTTAAAAAAAAGAAAAAGAAAACATTTTGTCGTAAATTTTATATTTTAATATGTCATAGTATTCTCTTTTCGGCTTGATTATCTCAATGTACGATGATTTTCCTAGCTTACCGTAAGGAAACTTTTCATTCCACTTGAAATTATTTTCAATTTAATATATAATACATACCCTTTTGAAAAACTTTTTTTCCGGACATTTTTTTCGGACATGCTGAGTAGGTCCTGAGTATGACATTAAACTGCTTCGTCTTAAGTATGATGTTAAACTGCTTAGGCTTGATGGGAGTCTTTAGCTTTGGCTAATAACCTGTCTAGGAGAAGGGAACTCTGAGATAAAACCTCTACTTTTAAGTAGGAAAGGGTAGGGAGAGCTCTTTTAGCCTTGGTTGGTAATCTCCCTAGTGATGGTGTCACGATAAAAACAGCTAGTTTCCTGATCTACAAATCAGGTTGAACGTTAGGAAGGGCATCCAGTTCATAAAAACCCCGCTCCAACACACATGATGGTACAACAAAATTTTAAACATAACTGCGTAAACGGGACCCGAACTTCATGTAAAGGTGTCGCGCACGGTAGTGATGGTGTAAGGTGTAAGCATCACTCGACCGTCAACAAGTTATTGCATCAAAATCGTAGTAGTGTAGATGAGAAAGTCAATTTTCGAGTTGGGACGCTTAATGTAGGTAGTCTTCATAAAAGGTCAGGAGAAGTGGTTGAAACAATTAGTAGAAGGCATATTGATTTATGTTGCATACAGGAAGTTAGATGGAAAGGAGCATCTGCAAGGATGATTACAGGCAAAAAGAGTTCATACAAGTTTTTTTGGGTGGGAAATAAGAAAGGGACAGGAGGAGTAGGGATATTCTTAGCTGAAAAGTGGATTGATAAAGTGATAGATATAGATAGGGTTAATGACAGGATAATTATTATTAAGTTAATAGTGGGTAAGAATGTAGTTTCAGTAGTTTCTGTTTATGCACCCCAGTGTGGTTTGGATGATAGTCTTAAAGATGCTTTTTATGATGGTCTTTTAGCGGTGGTATCAAAGTTAGGAGAAAAGGAGATAGTGTTAGTAGCTGGTGACTTTAATGGACATGTTGGAAGTACACCTAGAGGGTACGAAGGTATACATGGAGGTTATGGGTATGGAACTAGAAACACTGAAGGTGAAAGAATTTTAGAGTTCAGTGAAGCTATGGTTATGTTGGTAGGTAATACTGTGTTTAAGAAAAAGAATAGCAGACTAGTGACCTTTCAATCAGGCAATTCAAGTACCCAGATTGATTATATCCTTATCAGGGAGTCAGATCGGAATCTACTTAGGCATGTAAAGGTTATTGCAGGAGAGGAATGTGTTAGTCAGCATAGGTTGGTTGTATGTGACCTGAGCATTAAGTCAGGAACTGAGAGAAAAAGGACTTTTGTTCCTAGAAGAAAAATTTGGAAATTAAAAGACTCTGCAGTAAGGGATAGTTTTTGTACTAGTTTTAAACAAAACTTGGAGAGGGTAGAAATAAAGACTGATGTTGAAGGTATATGGTCTACGTTGAAAGGCAGCCTCTTAGGTGCCTCTAATAGTGTATGTGGATAGACTAAGGGCTCTATCAGGAGACGGGAGACTTGGTGGTGGAATGATGTTGTTGATAAGGCTATTAAGGAGAAAAGAAGGTTATGGAAAGAATGGGAGGCAGGTGGGAATAAAGAGCCATATTTAGAAGCAAAGCGTACAGCAAAGTTAGAAGTTTATACAGCAAAGAAAAGGGCAGAGGAAGAAAGATTTCCCAATTTGCTAGGTAGAGAGGATCAGAAAAACGAAGTTTTTAAAATTGCAAAGCAGATGAGTAAGACAAATCAGGATATCATTGGAGAAAAGTGTGTGAGAAATGACATCGGAGATTTAGCTTTTGATGATACGATGATAGTGCTAAATAATTGGCCTGGGAAAGTTATTATAGTAAATTACTAAATGAGGAGTTTGAATGGGACCGCAGTCTTTTGTCACGAGTTAGTCCAATTGAGGGTCCTGCTGTCAGAATAGAAAAAGATTGGGTTAAATCGGCTCTTAGTAAGATGAAAGATGGTAAAGCTGCTGGTCCATCAGGTATTGTTTCTGAAATGCTGAAGGCATCTGGTGAGGATGGTATTGACATCATCACTGAGCTTGTAAATGCTATCGTCAGTCAAGGTGTAGTCCCTGCAGACTGGGAAATTAGCTCTATAGTAAACTGCTATAAAGGTAAAGGTGATGCCCTGGAGAGAAGTAATTATAGAGGGATGAAAATGTTAGACCAAGTTATGAAAGTATTAGAAAGGATATTGACAAGATTTATTAGGGATAGGGTGAATATTGATGATATGCAGTTTGGATTTATGCCTGGACGGGGAACTATTGATGCAATTTTTATAGTCATGCAGTTGCAGGAGAAATATCTGCAAAAGAATAAGAGGTTATAGGTTATATTTTGCATTTGTTGATTTAGAGAAAGCTTTTGACAGAGTACCACGTGAAGTAATCTGGTGGGCGATGCGAAAGTTAAGAGTCGATGAATGGATGGTGTCAGTTGTTATGTCTATGTATGAAAATGCCAGAAGTTATGTCAGAGTGAATGGATCATATAGCAAGGAATTTGGAGTTAAGGTTGGTGTTCATCAGGGATCTGTTCTTAGTCCGTTACTCTTTATCATGGTTTTGGAGGCTTTATCTCAGGAGTTTAGAGTAGGGTGTCCATGGGAATTATTGTATGCCGATGATCTTGTGCTTATTTCAGTAGATTCAGGAAGACAAACACCATTGGTTTTATATTGAGCGTATTTATTGGAAGAAATCAAAGCAGCCTGTTGCGATAAAGGAAAATAGTGAAAAACCTACTGACTTAAACCAATTCTGGATTCGCTGCTCGCTTTACTATCTCAAAAGTGAAGATCAAAAGGTTCTTCAATCCAAGACAGATTGGCTTAATGATCGAATCATGGATGCAGCTCAAAGACTGATATGCAATGCTTTAGGAGCCAACTCAAGCTATCAATCAGTGTTAAACTCACAAAAATCCTCAATTAAACCATTCCAACCTGTTAACCAAGAGCATATACAATTACTTCATGATGGCTTGAACCACTGGTTCCTCAGCTTTGCTCCAACAACCGAGTGCATCTGTGACAGCATTAACTTGACTTTAAATCGCACGTCTAAAAGGTCAGTGCAAGCGCTCTACAAGCATTTTGCTTATGGCACAGGCAACGTTATGGTCTTTTTTCTACCCGTACAAAAGCAAAAAGATGGATGCAGTTGTGGGCTGCTTGCGATTGCCTTCGCAGCTGAAATTCTTGATGGAAACTCCCCAGTAGATGTAGTCTTCGACGTTTCAAAGTTGCGAGAACATTTGATTCATTGTCTAAAAAATAAAATGTTAATACCATTCCCAAAAATATAATTGAACACTCGATTGTAAAAGATTTTCTTAGTTAGTTGTAACGAAGTTGTTAAAGATTTATCTCTGATCTGCATCTTTTTGTTTTACTTTTTTTATTCTCTTTTAAGTATTTAATTTACTTAATATAGCTTTTATGCTAAAATCAATATTGCTTAAATCCTTAAAATATAGGCCACGTTATCGTGAATGGTACTTTTTCTGCTTTTCGCAATGTGACGAGTGGTGTTCCCCAGGGTTCAGTTCTCAGGCCTATCCTTTTTCAAAATATACTGTAGTCCTATAATCTGTTCTTGATTTTACCTTTTATTTTTATTTATATGTTTAATCTGATTATTTACAACAAATCATTTTAAATTTGTATTACGATTTATTTTTTACTTATTTTCTGGATTTAATTAATTAACAAGCCAAATGTTTCCACTCTTCCCTTTGGGTGAATGATCAATGATATATTTTTGCAAGTGCAATGTGGTAGAAACTGAAATTTAAACATGGCGTCTACACGAAAGAAGACAGTCAGACAATCAAAGAAAAATATCTTGCCCTTAAAGACTTGGAAAAGGGTTAACTAAAATGAAAGTTGCTGAAATGGTTGTTGTTCCTCAAAACACCTTAACTTGCTAGATTAAACACAAAGAAGAAATAATCAGCAAATACGTGTCTGGTCATTTTGGAGCAAAGAGACAAGTGTTGGAAAGCATGATTCCGTCGATAAAGCCGAGTATAATTGATTTGTGAACGCATGTGAACGAAATGTACCAGTTGGTGAACACATAATAATTAGAGAGAAAGCTTTGGATTTTGAACTCGACATAACATATTTCAAGACTTCAGAAGGAAGGCTAGATCGTTGAAAAACAGACATAATGTAGTATCTCGTACTGTTTCTGGCGAGGAAAGGTCATGCACAGCAAGATTGGAGCATACGCATTTGCCCACAATTCTCTCATGGTATGAGATGATATTTACAACGTTGACGAGTTTGGTTTATTTTATCAACGGCTTCGAACAAAAACCTAATATGGGTGAACGATGCGCAAGCGGAAAACTTAGCAAAGTTCATTTAACGCCCCTTGGCCTTGCAGCATCTAATGGTGCTGATAAAAGCTACCTAAAAACATAAGCACACCGTATATCAAACGCCTGCATCTTATTCATACCTTAGTTTTAACAAACATCGATACTAATTCGAAATCACTTTGAGTGGTTTTCAGTTATTTGAAGCAAATTCCTATTTCCCTTGGAGCTTCGAATAACCGGGAGTCCACTCTATAACGAAAACTTGAAAAGCGCATAGTCCCACAAACATTACTTACAACCGAAAGTACATTAGTTACACGATAGTCCTTTTAATTGAGATATTGGAATACTCCAATCATAATTAACATTTCACTGTCCCTTCTTAACATTTTTATTTACTTTCCTTTCCTTTTTGATTCACAACGTGAACCCAATCTTTGAATGCAAAACGTCAACGCTACCTTTATACGTAAACTTGAAAAATGTAATCACTGAAGAAAGAATATTTAACACATTCGATCAGCGTAAACCTTGCTACAGAGTAAAGTGGAATTTAGAACGAATTCAAGTTGAGTGAAGGAATTGAAATGTGAAAATGAAGACTCTTTCTTTCATAAAAAATAACCAGTAACGTACAAGTATCATGCGTCGCTTTTCTTGGAACATTCTCCAGCTAAAGCAAGATTTTCGCACATCATTTCCATCACAACGTAGTTAAGAAATTACCTTGAGGTTTCCTTCGCAACTTCGAGCGCAGACCTATGAAACGAGAGAATGACGTAATCAAAATATGACGTAATCAAATTATGACGTAATCAAATTATGACGTTTCACAAGCGCATGTTACCTCTAGTGGAGCGTTGCAATCGAACGGGTTTCGGTTTCTCCCCTTCTGTAGGGAGGAAAACATGTGGAAAGTTGAAAGAGGGAATAGTGACGTTTACCTTCACATTTTGACGAACTTTCGGCTTCCTCAACAGCGGAAGAAGACGTAGGGATGGCATCGGAAGTGATCTCTCCATCTGAATCATCGTTTGTCTTCACATTCGACTCTTCCTCCTTATCTTCCCCTGAACTGTAAATACTGTAATACATTTCCCGCGAGATTAAGTAACTAGACATACTTAACATCTTCACTGAGCATTTTTTCTTCGCTCTCCCTCTTCTCTTCATCTTGTTGTGGAACATGTTGCAGATTACCCTCCTCCACGAAGAACCTCTCCGCTACAACTGAACAGATGCGCATGCACACAACGCAATCACGTGGGTCGGTTCACTTACCATCTTTGCTCAGTGATTGGTTGCTCGATTGAATCGGCTCACAAACGCTACCAGTCGGTACAACACTGAGCGGTGTGAGTGGAACTGTATCTTCACCTGCGCTCTCCGATACCTCAGAATCTAAAATACAAATGACGCAAAAGATAAATGCTTCGAGAGCTCGTAGTAAAATTTAAATACACACCGGGTTGCCGTGTTACTTCTGAAGATGGCTGATCGTTGCTTGGAAACGAAAAGGCTGGGAACCTAGCCACCGGAAAGCTAAGTGAAATGAAGAATAAGTATCAAACCTGCGAGAGGTTTGGGATAGCTAACCTGACAGCCTCTGCGAAACCGTCCGAGAGTTTCGGTTTGTATAGAGTGGGCGTGCTCGGTACCATGCTATCATCAGTCTCTTCGTAGAAACCGCTACTGCTTCCTTGTCCCTAGTAACATCGGATGAACAGTTTGCGCTTGATGCAAGAAATGCTGACTTACTGATATCAGCGAGAAGGAAGGTAATTGCGATCGACCGGCAATGGTTTGTCTGAACGCAAAGAAAATGTGTGGAAGTCACTTGAAACTAAGTAAATTTACCTTTGTCTGAGCAGTTCTTGCGGAGACGGTTGTAACTGTCGGTTAAGTTGCAGTTCAGATTCGCGTTGAGTAGTGCTGTGTAGAACTGTAACACTGGCTTGTTCGGTCACAGGCAGATCATTGTTGTCTTCAATGTTCTCTTCAGAAAGTAGCTGGTCCTCTTCTACGCTCTGAACTGTACGAAAACGTGTCATTACAGACGATAGCTTCTTTAGAACGTTCTTACTAGTTTGTTCGGACATCTTCTGCTTCTTTGTATTGGGCTCATCAATATCAATGGCATCACTTATAAGAAAGGGTTGAATTACAAGAAAAAGTCAACGCGATCATTGTAACTCACTTGTTTTCTTCCACTGTTTCTTCGCGCGTACGTTTTGTAAGGGACGGGACAGCTGCAAGCTCGTCATCAGTTGCACTGCTACTGTACATTGAAGGACACAGTACAAATATGAAACAGCCCATAGACAGACACAGTAAATCAGACTTACGTTGTCGGTACAATATCTATATTTGGAACAACGTCACTTTCCTCTCTACTTTGCACAACCACACGAGCGACCGGGGCTTTAAAAGGAACAGTCCTGGAGGTACGTCCCTGAACCTCCGCCATTTGAGGCGGTACGGTGGCGGACACGGGCAACGCAGTTACGGATGCCACCGGGGTAGCGACGGAGGAAGTCTCAGGTATTGTCGGACTCACCATAGCCGTGGGGTGGGCGTGCGCCAGTGGCCGTATGCTAGCGGTTGGCGTAGATTGCAGGTGGAACTTTACGGCGGTTTGCGAAGCGGGCGTTGCCGTAGGGCGGACAGTTGCAGTTAGGGGAGCTACGCAAAAACACAATCAAATAAACACGTAAAAACATTCGCGTCGCTTACCTGACGTTTCGCAGACCTGCACTTCGCTTGTAGACTTCAACAAACTTGTATCGCCCTTTCTAAACCAAACGACAGTATTAAGGGCAGCACTCATTACATTCGATCTCATTACATTTTATCTCCGTTTGATTTCTCCAATTCTCTTTGCAGTTTGTTCACGTTCTCTAACAGATTGTCCCTCTCCGTTTGTAACGCTTCCACTTTGGTGACGCTAGCAGAAAGTTTCACCTCCAGTGCTGCTCTCACTGAGTTAAACGCATTTTTCTGCTCCGTGGAGACATTGTTTTGCTCATCGTGGACATTCTTTAGTTGTTTCTTCAATGCGTCGATCTCTTTGCTACTGCTCTCCTTCAACTCTGAAATCACAGCAACAAGATATACATGAAGGCATCGCTAGTGTTGGAAGGAAAAAGCACTCACTTGAAAGAGACGATAGTTTATCTTTACAAGTTTTCAATAGTTTCTTGTTCCTTTCCTGCACTTCCTCCAGCTTTTTCTAAATCATTCAATGATCCGTCAACGCACTACATCTACAATATCAACCAGTCTCACTTTATTCTGCAGCGATTGCGCTTTGAGGGCTTCGTATTCTTTGACTTTCTCAAGGAATTTCTTCTCGGCGTTATCACACGTTTGTTGGGTTTCCAGAATTTTCTTTTCCTGTTCGCTAGCGTTCTTGTTTTCGGTGGCCAGCTGTGTCTGCAAGGCGGCCAACTGCTTGGAAAGATCCTCTACCACCTTGCTTTTCTCCGCTAGTTGCTGCTCCATTTTCTTTCTCTCTTCGGATTCTAATATGCCGCCCACAGTTTCAACCTCTCCGCCTTGCCCGCCCGTATTCATAGAAGCGCTGCTGATGACGCCTTTAAAATCGATGTTGTTGTCTTTTAGCAACTTCTGTAAATGATCCGACTGAGTTTTATACTTGCGAGCCACTTTCCGTACCTACCGTAGGCACCTGATGCAAGAACGTTGTATGAGAAATTAAAAACATTCGCACCATTTTGCTCTTTTCTGCCATTTCTGCGTTCTTCGCTTTCAGCAATTCAAGTTCTTTTTCGGCTTCGGCATTTAGTTTTCCAACCGATGACGCGTTAGTTTCGGATTCGGCAGTCTGTTTGTTCTGCAAAGAAAACGAAAGCATTTGGAAATCTCAAACGACAAAACACACACATTCTCGTTTCGAAGCTTCATCGCTTCTTTCTTCAGCGCCTCCACTTGTTGTTTATTCCTTCGTAGTTCCTCTTGAAGACCACTTACAACTTTCTCGTTTTGTGACTTCAACTTCTTTACCTCTTCGCTGTCCATGACTGCGTTGTGGGCAATGAGCTGGTTAGCTCTGGCAGACCATCTTTCAATCTAACTTGCAACAACAACACCGATGCAGACACGAAAGCAAGTCGATAAAAAAAAATCACCTCAGACTTCAGAGTGGATTTTTCTGCCATAAACACATTCTTCTCTGTTTCTAGAGACTTTTTCTGTTCGCTCAACTCTTTTATCGCCACTTCGAACTTTTTGTTCTGTTTGCGAAAGCATATACAAACTGATAGTGGACAATCGATCTCTACCTGGTCAGTTGCAGATCGAAGAGTTTCGCACAACTTCGTCTTTTCCTTCTCCAAGTTTTTGACGATCTCCGCTGATTCCTTCTCTCGTTTAACTGTCTCGATGAGGTTCTTGTGTTCATCTTCCGACAACATGTGCCCTTGAGTACGTTCCAACTCAAGCGAGTAGGCCTGTTTCGTTTCCTCGTAGTCTTTCTGCAGATGTTCCAGTCTCTGTCTGTAACGCAGACTTTCGGTCCTGCAAACCTCGGCATGGGTTTCTGCAATCTCCTTCTCTCTCCTCACATACCTGAGTGAAGTGTTTCAATGCAAGAACCTTGACACTGTCGTAATTTGATCAGGAAACGACATAAATACCTTAATAATTCGTACACGTCTTCAAGATCTTTTTCACCTTGCGGTGCTTTTTCGTCTCGTTTGCTAATCGAAACGGCTTGGGAGAGTTGAGTGCTCACCTAAATGGTAACGGGTAAAATCTCACAGCGATCACTTGCTGGTTTCATTACTTTTCCAAGTTGTCTGTGAAGAATGGCGTTCTGCTCCCTCAGATTTTCCTTCGCGGACTCATCTTTTTCAATTTCGTTTTTGTGCAATTTCTTCATCTCGTTAATTAATTGATCTTTCTCCGTCAGCGTCTTCTGCAGCTCGGTAACTTGTTCATGCACACCGCTATGTTGCTCTGTTATTGTCGACAGCTACAAAGAAGTGTAACGTAGGGAACACAACAAGCACTCATACACACATACTTTATCTTTCAGCTTCATTAATTGTTCAACGTCATTGGCGTGTAGTAGCAATTCTCGTTCGTACTTTTCTTGTGTCTGACAGAGGTAGGACAAAATGAAAATTCATAAAGTCCAGTGTTACCTACGCACTTCTTTAGAAAGCTCTGATTGAGCCTGCGATTCTTTTACAATGCGCTGTTCAGATTCTTTCGCTAATACAAGGGCTCGAGTCACTTCCTGAAACCTTCGCTCCAAAGGCGCCATCTGCCCCCTCATCTCTGAGAGTTGATTTTGATGCTCCTTCTCGTTTTCCGAGGCTTGCTTCTTGAGAGCGTTTTTCTCTGCAACCGCTTCAGCCACTTGCTTTTTGTAGTTCTCGATATGTTCGTTGGCGGATTTAATCTTCGCAGAAAACTCAACTTCTGCTTTCTCTTTCGCCTACAGAGGAAGAGGAAATAGTAGAGAACGAGTTGCTCTTTGAAATCCATCTACCTTGGTAACGATAGTTATGGCTTCTTCGTTCGAGTCACCGATTTCCTGATATTGTTCAAGATGCTTCTTTAACGTGCCGAGTTGCTCATCAAGAGCTAAGAAAATAATAGCTATAAGAGACTGACAATACTCCACGTTAAATGCAACCGTTTCTCTCTGTTTTCGCGTTCAACAGTGCGATTTCCAGTTGTTTCGCCTTCATACTCATTTGCTCCAGTTCAGTGACAAACTTATCCTTATCTGAACGAATAAACATTTTTGAAAATGTTTCTTGAAATTGGGACATTGGTTTACCTTCTTCGCTTTTTTCCCTATTCAAAATAATCTCAAGTCGATCGTTGGACGCTTGCGAAAGTTTTTCCAATTCTTCGCACTAAAAGAGGAAGTTTGCGTTTCCATGAGAACCAGCAAAATAAAACGTCATACCTTAGAGCGCAACGTCTCATTGTGTTGTCTCTCTTCCATCAACTCCTTTTCCATATCCCGCCTTTTTTCTGTTTCAACCTCCAATTTCATTCGAACCTCTTTTAAATCTCTCTGAGGTGGAAAGAAAAACCAGTCACAACTGCCAGCAGTAAAGCAAATAGCAAACCCCTAAATCTGCAGCAGTGTTTTTCAATATATGGTGTTCTGTTTCGTAGTTCTTTCGTATGGCTTTCATTTCGCTTTGCAAGGACTCGCATTGCTTGCTCAACGTTTTGCGTGTTTCGAACTCCTGTCGCTCCATATTGTTCTAAATAACGATTCCAGTCAACAATCTTCACTGATAAGCAAGCAGTAACTAACCTGAATCGACTGAAAGTTTGAAAGCAATATGTTCTGACTTTGCTGTTGATCTAGCAAGGTTTTGTTCTCCTCCATCAGTCTTTTTTCAGATTCTTGCATCAATACTTTCTCTTTTCTCAGCATTTTGCTACTCATTTGCGATTCCATAAGCTTCTCTTTCAACTCTGAGTTCTCCTAAAAACCAGCAGAGTAAGTTAAAAAAATTTATAAGATGAGCCACTATATATACCTGTTTATATTTTTCACCTTCCACACGACTTTTGTTAAAAGCTTCCGAAATACTGTTGGATTTAACTTCAAGGGCCTTGTGTTCTTTTTTAAATCCGTCCAGTGTTGAGGTGATAATGGACAGGCGTTCAGCTGAGAGATCCACCTAACATAACATAGTCCAAAAAACACTGAAGAAATGCTACAAATAACAGTTCACCTGGTTCTTTTGCTGCATAACCTGCATTTTCATTGCGGAGATTTCCTCCTCATCTTTGTCGATCTTCTCATTGAGCGTTTTCACTTTCTCACACATTTTTGATTTGTAATCATCAAACTCAATCACAGAGCTATCAAGGTCGGCCTTCACTTTGTTCAATTCCATGCTGGCATCAGAAGTGACCGAAATAACACTTTCCTAAAAATGATAATTGACAACTGGGGGATTGTAAATGCAACCAGGTCCAGAAATTTAAACATACACTTTCAATTATTTTCAAATCAGCAAATAGAATTGTCTTCATTGCAGGAAAATGGCTTCAAAACACAAACTTATGATTCAATCCCAAACATTATAAAATTGATCTTGTTCTGACACCAATAAAGCAATAACTTTTCCATACATTTGCAATGTGACCTGATTGACAGAGAACTTTGTACATGTTCCGTTGCTTGATAACTTGTGACATCTAAATGAAAAATATTACTCATGTCACTTTTACAAAATATATTTTATTATTATTATTAATTTTACCATTTCCTGTTGTTTTTCGTCGTTTTCTTTCATCATTTGGAGTTCGTTTTGAACTGCGGCAATCTTCTCCTTCAATTCTTCAATTCTAAAAAGAACACAACCAAGTGATAGAAAATAACATTTTGTCCAAGTTTTTCATAAGTGGCCCAACATGTCATATTAAATACAACTGATTTTCATAAGTAGCCCAAGTGCAAATTGCACTCATTAATTTTATGAATGACAAAGAATAACTTATTATTTCACTTTTTAAGATTTTATTAAAGCAAAAATACGAAAAATTAAAGAGAAATTTACTCTACTAAATGTACACACACACACATATATATATATATTCATACATTTAACGCCCGTCTCTAAGTCATTAAGTTATGGTATTTGTCAAATGGAATGTTCAACATTGCAAGTAGTTTTAGAGTAGGTCTTTCTACTAAACAGCAATAAGACTTCCTGAACATCGCAAATACTTGAATTAACTTCCCAAATACTTGTATTTTATATACTTTGGTTCTTATATATGGAAGTATATGGAACTTTTCTCATTGTTTGAGTCAAAGAAAAATGCATCATAATGCAAGCATAAGTATTTGAATTATAAAAAGCTACAGAGTATAGTTTTGCTTGCTGTGTACAACACAAAGTATGAGAGTATGAGTTCACCTTAGATATAGGAGATGTTACTGAAGAGTTTATAAAAGTAGCAACCTTGACTTTGCTAGTGACAACAACATAATAAATAGTCATTCAACCGCTCCAGTATTGCATTGATTTCCCAAAGCCTTGTACACAATTGTTTGCTAACTGGCTCTGTATCCATTCTTCATTTTGCTTTTGGTTCAGAAATTGTCGAAATAGTAGATAAACCTCTTCTTCTACCATTTTAAATTTGAATTTGTTTGTTTCTTTACATCTGATTGGATCTATTGGCAAAGGATCTCTTCACTGAGATAAAGAGGAAATGAACGTCTTCTCATATAGCGATTGTGAAAGTTCTGTGAAAATCTCAAATAGTGATGGTGTCAGTTCCAAAGAAATCCAGTGCGGCCTGGATTAATAAAACCTTTTATTAATGGCAATGAGAAAAGATGATCAGAGAAACTGCATAAACGGGGCTGGAACTCTAAGAAGTGAAAGTGTCACACACGGTGGGACTGATGTGGATGGAATGAAAATAACAGTGACATCTAAATTTGGAGACAATGAACTTGTCATAATGGTGGTCATTTTAATGGCCATGTTGGGAAGTCATCTGAATGTTATAGAGGTATGCACAGAGGCTATGATTTTGGAGTAGAAATAGGGAAGGAGTAAGATAGCTTGAGTTTAGAACAGCAACAAACATGGTGGTTCACAACACATCATTACGGCAGAGTAGACTGATAGCGTCCGAATCTGGTGGTTGTCAGACACAGATTGACTAATTTCTTGGTTAGAAAGACAGACAAGAAGACGGGTGCTGGTTTGTGAAGACTGCTAAGGAAGGGAAAGTCCAGGCCGAACTGAAGATCTGGAAGTTGAAGGAAGAACATGTAGCAAGATAATTCAGTACAAAAATTTGACAGCTGGCCTGTGATGATGAGTGTGATAGTGATGTTGAAAGTGCCTTAACAATTTTGAGGAAAAAATCTCCTAGAATCTACTGATGATATCTGCGGGTGGACAAAAGGGCCAGCTAGAGATGGAGAGCCCTGGTGGTAGAATTATGAGATTGACCAAGTGTGCAAGGGTAAAGGAGACTTTGGAATGAATAGAAGTCAGAGTATTTACTTAGAAGCAAAGTGCTGTGCTTTTACAGCAGTGTGCGTAGTAAAATCAGAAACAGAAAGAAGCAGACTGTTGCAGATGTGCTGAGAAGGGAAAACCGACATAACAAAGTGTTCAAGATAGCAAAGCAAATGAAGAAGACTAATCAGGATGTGGTAGGTGAGAAGTATCTACGTAATGAAGGGACGTAACAAAGTGTTCAAGATAGCAAAGCAAATGAAGAAGACTAATCAGGATGTGGTAGGTGAGAAGTATCTACGTAATGAAGAGGGTGTCTTAAAAAAGAAGTTATTTTAAGGGCAATGGTGAAACTATAGAGAATTGAAGTTGGTTGATCAAGTAATAAAAGTTATAGACAGGCAGCCCAGAGACATTTGGTTAGATGAGCTAGGTACCAATATCTGACTATTTAAGTGTGTTAGGGGTCATTTGAAGTCAATGAAAATGGGAGTCTGCCGGGTACCCCCTGCTGCGTCTAGACCGGGGGACCCCCGAAAGGTGCTAAAAAATCGGCACTGGTTAGATGAGAGAGATACCACCTAATTTCACCACCATGGGATGCCCATTGGCATCCTTATACCAGTATCACAAACGACAGACTTTTTGTCTGCTGCAATAGGCCCGCCAGACCCCCGAGGGAGGGCCTAAAATGGAGCCAACATAGATGAGTGAGGTACCACTCAAAATTAATGCCAAATGAACAAGTTGTGTTCATACAATACTAAATGGATAACAACAGACTAATTGTCTGCTTCACCGCAAGTGCCAGACACCCTAAAGTTAGACTAGAGACCCCCCCTTCCCCCAACTAGCCCAGCTTAGATATTGGAGATACCACCAGCAACCAATGTTATATGATTTAGCATATTGTAAGCAATACCAAATGACCTATTACAGACTATCTGTACACTGCCTTGGCCCTGGCAGACCCCTCTAAATGTCGACTAGGGACTTTCCCCCAACTAGCCCAGCTTAGATATCGTAGATACCACCAGCAACCAATGTTATATGATTTAGCACATTGTAAGCAATACCAAATGACCTATCACAGACTATCTGTACACTGCCTTGGCCCTGGCAGACCCCTCTAAAGTTCGACTAGAGACCCCATTTACCCCAAGTATAGCCTACCAATTAGATATTGTAGATACCACCAGCAACAAAAAAACCCCAAAACAACATGTTTAATTGAATAAAGTTTAACTTTAATCAAACTAAAACAAAACAATTGAACATTATATCCCATCAATGACGATAAAATGACCATTACCATTCTAAAGGGAAAAATAGTTTAAGAGTTTCACTTAAAACTTATATAAGCCAAGTAATAAAAACTTTTCAACGTATGATATGGTTGGAATCTACCTAAAACATATTTTACTGACCAAACGCTGTAGTTTTACAGCAATAACTTTAAATACCTTTTTTCTAGGGACAGTACAACATACTGAACTATTTATAGGCCTACTGTACATACAATTTTAAGTAAAAAAAAACGATCTGTTGCCCAATGCTTTTTAGAAGAGTATAATAATAATTATTTGTAACATAATGTGGTTATTATGTACTATTAATATTTAAACATAATTCTGACCAACCAAATGAATAACCTTTACAACGAAAGTTTTCTTTTTATTTAAATATTTCTTTGTTATATATATATATAATGTACATTAACAATTTGTAAGTTAAGAAGAGTATATTAATCATTATTTTGAACAAAGTTTGTGTATTAAATAAATAACTTTAACAATAAAAGTACTGTAACCCAATGCTGATTAAAATAGTATATTTAATATTTTTATAATGGAATCTACTATTAACATTGAATGGTTTTAAAATGTGTTTAGATGTACATATACTGACCAAACTCGGCTAAAAGTATTTAAAATAATAATTATTTTGTTTAATATATATTTTTTCTCTCTCTCGCAAAATACTGGATATTACTATGTAAACGTACATGTTAAAGTAAATATTATATTGTAGCCCTTGCTGCATTAGTGAGAGTTGGATAATTGTATTGACATGGACATATAAACATTTATATTAAATAAAAAGCATAAAAACGGTATAACGGGAGAATTATGAATTATTCTGTAAATTTCTAATTTCTAAAAACAGAACATCTCAAGTTCACTGTCAGAGTCATCGCTCCATTCCGGCCCAGAACTTATATCATCTTCGTTGGTTTCGCTAACGCTCACAGGTACATCTTCAAAAAGGTTTTCGGGTAATGCCGATTCTGGAAACCAGTCAGGCATATAATGCTCATTCTCTTTTTTCCATCCGTATTGCAGTGGATCCAACCCTTTGTCTGGTTGCGCGGTGTCTGAATTACCCCAGATGATGCTCACATAATGTGCACGCTGCGTCTTCTTCCATAGGGTCTTGGAACAAGGTGGTAGCAGAGCACAGTCAACTTTCTTTATGTTGGCCATTGGGTTTTCCTACAAAGACAAACACACAATTAAGGATAACAAAATGGAAATAAAAAGTAATGTGTATTTTAATTTACACTCATGTCAGAAAATATCACCTTGCTTATTTTTCCTGTCATTTGAACAAGCTTCATGTGCCTTGCCTCATTCACATCTTTAACCCCTTTCACACCATATAAACAGCATACAAATTCTTCTGCTATTTGACGGCTTGGCTCTTCTCTGCTGGAGGACATGTCGCAAAAGAATTTGATAAATTTCCGTTTGCTGTCATTCTCCAGAATGTCAAATGGTTTTGTTTTGCCCTTCCTGTAGAAAACGGCTGTAAAATCACACCCTGTGAAGGCATGCAGACCTGGAATTGCAGCAGAAATTCCTTGTTCTTTACTCTCCATTGTCTTTACGATACTTGTAATATCTACGTACCTGCGTTTGTTTCCGGAACCACAGTCCATTATTATTGACTGCAATTGTCTCCCATCCATTGAAGTGCGACCAAGCATGCCCTCAAGTATTACAATCACATCAGTGTCACTGGTTCTGACCAATACACATCCAGGAACATGAGCAGCGTGAAACGCAAGCAGGGTGTCTGCTTCCTCATGTATTCCCTGCAATGCATCGGGATAGTCAACATTCATCTTACGACTGATTTGGTTGAATGTAATGTGCACACACTGTCCTCCATGAGATACAATCAGTGTCTTGTTGTCTAAGATAGGTCCATATTGATCTTTTTGCCATTCTTGTAAAAGAAATTTTGCCAGTTGGTCTTTGAATATGCCATTTTGTAATAACTTTTGGCAGTTTTGTTTCGGTGCTTGCTCACTACCACTAATAATGAATGATCATTGGCTCCGCGTAATTTTCTTTCACTTTCTTTAAGGGATGAAGACATGTATTTGTCAAAGAGGACATGAACTTGCATTCCCTTACTGGAGCAAATGTGACCTAACATACGTCTTGCTAAATTTCCATAGGGGGAGATGTGGCCTATTGCTGAAAGCTGCATTTTGCAGTATTGGAAACACTTTATTTTAATTTTTACAGTTAGGTTAAACATTGGTTAGATTCTATAAAATTAAAAAGTTGCACGCATGACTGCACACCAACAATCAGCGAATTAGAAAGCTGCATTTTGCAGTATTGTAAAAAAAAATAAAAATTTAAGTTTATTTTTTTACAGTTAGGTATAACATTGGTTGGGCGGAGTAGAGGGTGTCTGTTAGGACCAAGGCAGTGTATAGGTGGTCTATGATAGGCCATTTAGTATTGTCATTTGGCAATGATTGCTGGTGTTATCTACAATATCTAAGGTATGGTATACTTATGATAAGGGGGGTCTCTAGTAGACCTTTATAGGGGTCTGCCAGGGCCAAGGCAGTGTACAGATAGTCTGTAATAGGTCATTTGGTATTGCTTACAATGTGCTAAATTATATAACATTGGTTGCTGGTGGTATCTCCAATATCTAAGCTGGGCTAGTTGGGGGAAGGGGGGTCTCTAGTCTAACTTTAGGGTGTCTGGCACTTGCGGTGCAGCAGACAATTAGTCTGTTGTTATCCATTTAGTATTGTATGAACAAACCTTGTTCATTTGGCATTAATTTTGAGTGGTACCTCACTCATCTATGTTGGCTCCATTTTAGGCCCTCCCTCGGGGGGGTCTGGCGGGCCTTTTGCAGCAGAGAAAAAGTCTGTCGTTTGTGATACTGGTATAAGGATGCCAATGGGCATCCCATGGTGGTAAAATTAGGTGGTATCTCTCTCATCTAACCTGGGCCAATTTTTTAGCATGTTTCAGGGTCCCCCCGGTCTAGACGCAGCAGGGGGTACCCGGCAGACTCCCATTTTCATTGACTTCAAGTGACCCCCAACACACTTAAATAGTCAGATATTGGTACCTAGCTCATCTAACCAAATGTCTCTGGGCTGCCGATCTATTATATAAACAATTTATATAGATAGATTACGATAAGTAAGTATGGTGCTGTCTATGTACACCAATGCTAGAAGTCGTATTAGGGTTAATGATTCACTCAGTGAGGAATTTGGTGTACATCAGAATCCTGTACTTAGTTGTTTATTTTGGTATTGGAAGTGTTGTCAATAGAGTTCAGAGTAGGTAGCATCATTAGAACAGCAATACTAACAAAGACAAAGAAAATAACTCACATAGCTGCACCACCTTGCGCCTCAATTTTCTCCTGTGCCTCGCTTAACTCTCGTACCGTCACCAGCAAACGTTGGTTCTGAGACTGCAGTTCCTCGATATTTCTAAACAACCATTCCCACAATATATGTGTATGACATACCAACACACTTACTTAAACGATACTAAGTGTTCACTGATCACTTCACCAGAGTTTGTTGTGGTTGAATGAGCACGCTTTTGTTCCACCTCATGAAGCAAAGCACGTACCTAAACACATCAATTGTGTTTAGTAAATTTTTCAGTACAGAAAAGAAATTGCCTGCTTTTCTATCGTAAGAAAACTCAACTTCTCTCCTCTGAAAAAGCTTTCTTATAGTGGACTGATATTATAATAAACAGCAATCAGTTACGTTTAAAAGTTGTAGAGGATTAATGAAACAAACGTTCAAGTTGTTTAATAATATTTCATTGTGGGAAACCCCATGACTGTATTCATGCCTTGTATCTACGTAAAATCCCAAAAATTGTCTACTAGTGTTTATATATGTCTACTTTGAAGCTTCAACATTAACGCTATTCCATACACCTTGATTGCAAAACTACTCATAAGACTTAAATACTCAGTAATTATTCATCAATATTCAAACCAACGAATATTTGGTACTTGTTGTGTTAAATCTGCAGAAAGTGTTTTCAATCTTTTTTCTTCTCTCTTATAAAAATTGACCGTCTGCTTGTAGCTGCTCTCCTGGCATTCAAGTTCATGGCAGTGCTGTTTAAAAATCACGTGCAAAACATAGCTGGACATAACTCATAAAAAATGGAAAATAATGAAAAAACATTTCTTAAATTTTGCAAACAACCATTGAAATCTTGAAACGCTAATGTTGACCAGTAATATTTACAAAGTTATTATAAGATTCAAAATTCCTAACTGGTAATCCAAAAGATGGTTTGGCATACTTTGATGTTCTCCTCCAGTTTTACCGATAAACTTTGAACACTTTGCACAGCCTGCTCGTAATCTTGTTTCTGTTGCAATAACATTGGAGCTTTCTCTTCAACCTCCTACGAAAGAACATATCAGTATCCCAGGCAAAGATAAACCAAAACAAAATTACCTGCAATATCTGATCCATGTACATCTTTAATCTGTTGTTTTCATCTTTCTCCGCAAGCAACTTGTCAGAGAGCTTAACATACTCACCATATATCTAAAGAGAAGAACGTGTTACCAATAGAAAGAACTTACTTATATATATATATATATTGTACTTGTGTAAGTGTCATCCCTTTTTTAAGTATGGCACTCGTGGCAGCAGCAATCGGTGATAAAGAAGATATGTCACATTCTTCCACATGACCTTAAAGACCAATAACTTGAAGTTAGAAAAGTCATAGGTCTAAACCACATTGTAAAGCAACATAACATTTAAGTAACTACAGTGCTACTTATCAAGTCAAGACTTCTTTGGAAAGAAGACTGTCAATAGAAACTAGCCATTTTCAAATCCATATTTAATTGACGAACATGCCTTGTAAACCCTACTAAGTGTATAAAATAGTTATCCAGACACCAAATAATCAAGAAAAGTATAGATAAGGTTGAGAAAAACCAAGCAAACAACAATGAAACTTCCTATTCAAGCTCATTTTTTAAGCAGATTTATAATTTACGTCTGATCTGTAACTTGAAAATCTCAACTCATGACTTTCTAATACTAACTGTATGGTACAAGTTAAAAACAACTTAATTTATTTTCTTAAACTGTAACACCTTCGGATATTTTGTTTGCACTCTTCGCCATCAAACTGGTGGATTTCGCTTAGTGGTAGTGTGTCCGGCCAATAAAACCAAACCGGGCTGGTTCAAAACCCAGTTTCAACATATTTTTTCTTTATAACAAAATTACAGTTGAGTTTGTAAGAGACACTCGTTGCTTTATGCAAGCCTAGCTCAATGGTGGCCGTCTGGTGAAGCAACTTCATAGGCGCAAATGGGCACTCTAAGTACACCAGGAGCACTCACTTATCCACGCAAAATATGAATCTAACTAACTAACACCCCATCACATAAGGTTTGCAGTTAAAAGTTCAGCAACAAGCAAAAATTGGCAAATCAAATTTGTTGTTACAAGGATAACTTGGGAACCATTAAACTTTAGTTTGAGTGTTTAGTGATTTATGTGATGGGAAAACAATAACCAGAAACAAACAAACTACAACTCGTTTCTGTAAAGGAATAATCACTTTGGGAAGGATAAAGAGTGATCTTACAGACAATATAAAACATGTACCTTTTTTCTTGGACAGTTGGAGAAGTTCATTAGAGTTGCTTAACTCATTGTGCAGTGTCTTGTTCTTCTCAGCTAAGAGGAAAAACATCAATTGAAGATAGGTAAGCAATGGTAATGACTGTACTTAGTTCTTCAATTCGCGACAAGCTTTCACTTTCCGTTTTCGTTAATCTTGCATTTAACACACTCTTTTCTGAAATCAGCAAACATATGTAAACAATGAGATAAAGATAAAAACAACTAAAAAACTCAAAATATTGTTATTTTAAAATTGATTAGAGAGCAAATCTCAGCGTAAACAATTTAATTATTGTGCTTAATACCTATTTTATTGAACAAATAATCACAACTCTATATAAAGCAGCAGACCTTGTCTTTCTCCTAGATTCTGAATCTATGACAGCATTTCGTTATATACAAAACTAAGAGTGGGATTCATAGCATATAGAGTTTTCAGAGTTGGAAAATCAAATGATAATTTAGAGGGCTAAGTAACAATAATTTGTTTCAAAGCTTAAATCTTCAAATGTATCCTTTATAACTAACCTTCATTGAGTTGGGAGACAATATTTTGTAACTCAGATATTGCTGAACTCATCTCTTCCAGTTTTTTTCTTCCATGATCTCTGTCTTCCTAAAGAAGTTTTAACTTCTATTATAAAGCAACAACAACAAAGCTATCCAAACAAAAGCTCTCGCGAGTTAATATCATTCTTTACACTTGAATTTCAAACCTAAGTGATCGCAAAGTCAGTAAAACCTCTTTGTAGTATCAATTCTATGGACATGTGCATCTCGAACAATTTTTAATAGATTAATATTTTCCCAATACCAGTAACGAGATTTGTTTTTATCATGTAAAGTACGAAAAATACTCTCAGTCGGAGTTCGTAATCTGCATTAATGAATTAATTGCTTTTCTTATTTTATACACATTCTATATTTTGTAAAATTCATATAAGAGTTACAAAAATCTAAAACTTGTTTTTTTCTTAAAGAAGATACCTTGTAGAGCTGCACAAGTTTAGTCTGCGCTGACAGCTCTTGCTGCATGTTTTCCTGCATCGCTTCACCATCGTTGTGTACTCGCTTCAACTTCTCCATCAACGCGTTCAGTTTTTCTTCTTGCTTTGAGCACAATTTCTTAGACTCCTGTAAATTGCTCTTCAGATGGATGTTTTCTTGCACAGAGATCTCGTGTTTGCTTTCCAGATCAAACAGTTTGGTGCTGTTTGCTTTTTGTGACTGCATCAGATGTTGTGTTTTATCCTGCATTTCCTTTTTCAGCTCCTCCACTTGCTCATTCAACATTGTCTTTTCCTGTTCCAAACGTGTCTCTTTGAAACCACACAGAATGTCTGAATTCTTCATTTCATCGCATTTGTACTGGAGCTCATATTTTAGTTTGTTGGCTTCGTTTAGCTTCTCCGACATCTCGTACCATTCCTGATTTAAACGATCAACTTCTTTTGACTTCTTCGCGACAGTTTCCATCAAATCATTCCTCTCGCTTTGAATATGTTCGATTTCTTTTTGGAACTTCTCCTTAAAAATAGATGACAAAAATGAATCATTGTGCTCCTGTTCGGTTTTCAGATATACTCTCCTTGTTCTAGTGAGGGCAATTTTTTGTCGCAACAACAATCTTACATCAATATAAAAATAGCAATGTTATTTCATACAGAACAAAGCTCAAAGTGAAGTGCACTGGCTACATGGAAACTATGGGTTATACACATACAGTTTCATGAGACAATTTATCCACTTCAGCTTTCACTTTCGAGAATTTGTCTTCCTGTGCTACGAACGCATCAGTCTTCTTCTGAAGACTGGCCCTCAGTTCAGTAGTTGTCTTTTCCAAGCCTTTTATCTTGGAATTTCCAAGGATCACCTGCTTCTCCAGTTGACTTAGTTGGAATTCTACATTTAGAACGGTTGAGATATTTCTTTAATTTGCAACATTATGCAAAGATTAACTTCAAGATGTATCTACCGATACAGAATTAGCAATACAGCAACAAAAATTAAGAAATGTTAATATGAACATCCAAAAGTTGTTATAGTGAAATAGGGTAAAACTTAAACGCAAATTTAAGCAAAACTAAACTCTATTTTATTTGAAGACGTTTTTAAAAGAATTTCAGCAAAACATTTATCTAGTTTTAAACCGTGAACCGAGTGTACAAGAAATTTGCACCACAAAATAATCAGAAATTTTACACAATTGTGATTAAAATTAACGCACAACTTTCCAGAAGTGTTAGTATGCTGACAAATACATCGGTTTTTGTCATCGGTAATACTTTTTACCCTTTTACATAATTCCATAGCAAGAATAAACTTTTACGTTGGGATAAGATATCAAAGCTGTAGGTGGTTCACACCTAAAATATATAGATAGATTACCTATATGAAATTGGTACGAACAAGACAACCCAACCAGAAACTTATTAGTGATAACAGTTGAATCTCAGTAAAAACGGTTGCATTGATGTTACATATCTCCTTCATCAACTACGCCATACACATCAACACCAATAACAAAAGGAATATGCGACTACAGCGATTAGAAGAAGAAAGTAGAGAGAAAACAAGAAAAAAAGAAGAACGCAAAGGAAAGAAAAAAGCTGCAAAAATTAAGAAAAGCAAAAACGATGACAATGAAGACAGAAACAAGGCGATTGAACTTGAATATGGAAAAAAATAGAGTTTGAAGAAAAGAGCAAAGTCAAGGAAGAAGAAGTCGAGGGTAATGACGACCTGTTGAAGATATGCTGGCGATCGCTAAATTATCCTATACAGAGGTAGAGGTTTGCCAGCGATGGTGTGCAGTGTTATATTGCAGGATGGCCGTATAAAATACCTGCATATAGAAACATTTTATGGGATGTCAATGGAAGATCTCAAATGTAAAAAACTTTTGACGGCATAAAACAAATTATTTTTTTAAGTCTATTACTTGTTTACTAAATGATCCTAACCCTAACAGTTTTCTTTCTATTAGTATTGTGTTTTATGATAAATTCCATGGATAATATGTGTGTGTTAATTTAAGTTGCAGGTGTGACTTCTTTGACAGTTTGGCTTTGAAAACCTTTGCACGTATATTACTAAAAACAGCTACGATGAAGAACACTGCTTTTAAACATTTTCAGAGACTGAATTGGAACCACTGTTTTCTTTTTAAATCTTTACAATGATTTGAGCTACCTCAAGACCTATTTCAAGTAATTTTTTAGCAAACTTGAACTATTTTACATCAATTTTACACTCCATGTTATAAAACAAGAAAATAGTATAATACCAAACACACATAAATTATTTTACGGGCGTTTTTCAAGAAGCACACGAATAATGCTACAAGCATATTTTGTCAAGCTCATAGTTTTATTTTTTTATTGCAGGCGTGTTTTACAATCCCCATTTTATTGAAAGGTCTGTACCATCACACCGAGAAGATTACAAACTCCGTAATTCTTGGGTACTTTCTCCCAAACAATGTGTTTCTGACGAAATACTCGTGAATCAATATAACTAGTCTGTCCACGCACTTCCACAGTTGAAACTTGGCCAATGAGCATTAGTCAAGTCCCAGATCGATAACCACAAACACTCAATGCTTTCTGAAGCCAACTATTGGTTCTGCTTCATCACCACTTATCTCTCCACGCAGTAAAGAGATTCCACCACCAACTACAGACATAACGAAACACTGCCAAATCATGAACCATCAATCAAACCAGTAAGAGACATTCACACTCACACCTTTAGCTCTATCTCTAAATAATATTCAGATCAAAGTCCCTTTAAACACCTCACAACTTACAACAACCACAGTTTTGAGAAAAACCTCAAAATATTGTATGAAGGCTTGAAAACATTGAATATAAATAGTTATAAAGAACATTATGAAAACATTATCATAATTGTATATAATTTATCTTTAGACTGGCTTTTTGGCTCAGCATATAAAATTACCTACTATGTAAGCTTTCTCGATTCAATAGGATTTTCTTGAATAAAAGCCACGCTCAAATAGAAACCACATTTTTTATCCTTATTTAATATTTCCTAGCCACTTCTTGATTGTTGTTTTCTTCTGCATGTTTTATCACAGCTTGCTTGCTTGAATTTAATAAAATCATAATGAAAATTTATTTGAAGAAGAAGAATGAAATATAAGTATGAAATTTTAAAACACTTCAAATAGAAGTCACCCTCAAACAGAAGCTTCACATAAAATATTTTAAATAAAATAATAAATATAAGAACAAAATATTTCAAATACTTTTAAAATTGTATTCCACGTGAGGCTTCTGAATTTTTTAACAAGGAATCAATGATTAGAGCCTTTCCGGGGCTAGTCTCTGTACCCATAATTGAGAAAATAATTTACTCACGTTTTCTTCTTAATTTTTCCGGTTTATTTTTCTTTCACAGAGTTTTAGTTAAAACTCCAAAGAAATGAAAGAGCAAAAAATGTTTTTAAAATTGCTTAGGTATATAACAAAAAACTTTGGTCTGGCACACAACATGTTAATAATAAATAATAATAATAATTCATGTTTTAAGTGGATAACCCAGAAAACCCAGACAACGAGAAAGTGCTGTAGTTGTTTCCACTGGGGTCCACTGTTAGAAAGAATTATATATCAGTTAAACGGAAAAAAAATGATTAAAATTATTTATTCTGGAAAAATGGATAAAAACACTATATAATTATGTTTAAAAATGTTTCCTACATTTGCTTTTGAACAGAAGAAAACTTTGTTCGCTTTTAACATTGTTTGGGAGTGTATTCCATATTTGAGGTGCAATAAACTTAATAGATTGAGTTGCAAGTTTATTAGGAGTAAAAGTATAAAAGAAGTTATTAGCGGAAGCTTGTCTTGTATTATAACGATGATTATGTATTGCTAAAGATAACTTGCTTGATAAATAATCAGGCGAGAGCCTATGAATTGATTTAAAGATAAGAGTTGCCAGGTCAAAATGCAACCTCTGTCTGACATTAATTTTTTGAATGTTACGAGAGAATAACTGAGTACTGTCACAAGAAGATTGAATTTTATCAATGAGGTGATTAGCAGCTGAGGACCATGTCGGTGAACAATAATGAATATAGGGAAAAATGAAAGATCTAATTAACATAAAAACATCATCCAAGTCCAGAAACTTGGCTAAAGGTCTAATATTAGCTAATTTATAGTTAATTTTTCTTTTGATGTCTTTGATCTGGTTACACCAAGATAATTTACTATCAAAATGTATACCAAGGTATTTTACAGATTGTTTAGTCTGTAGATCATCTCCCCTAAATTTACCTTGAGGCTACTACAATGTCTAAAGTTTAGATGATTAGTGAAGAATATTGTTTCACATTACCGCCTAACCCGTGCCAGCATGGAAAATAGACGTTAAATGTATAGAGAGAGAGAGATTTCTTTTTGTTTGGAGTCAACTTATTCATAACAAACCAGTCATGTATATAATCAAGCTCTGTTTCCATGTTCTTTATCAATGTTGTGGCTGAGTTATGTGCTTGGATGATGATTGTGCCATCCGCATAAAGATGAAAATAGGAAGATTTCATAACAGAATTTACATCATTTATGTAAAGAAGGAAAAACAGCGGCCCAAGAACAGAGCCCTGAGATACACCATAAGGTTGTTCATCTAGTATATCTGAAAAAGAGTTATTAATGAGTACTTGTTGTTTCCTTCCATACAAGTATGACTGGCACCAGTCAAAAGTTAAATCCCGAAAGCCATAGCAGAAAAATTTTTTCAAAAGAATGGTATGATCCACGGTATCAAAAGCTTTGGCCAAATCAATCAAAACTGCACAAACAAACTTGTTATTCTTGAGACACTCAATGATGTGCTCTTTAACATCAAGGGCTGCTGATGACGTTGAGAATCCTCTTCGAAAGCCAGACTGGTGTGAGTGCAAGATATTATTATCAAAAAGGAATTCAATCATTTGTTCATAAATTAACTTTTCAAAAACTTTCATAGAGATGGAAGCAACTGATACAGGTCTAAAATTGCCTGCATCATCTTTGTTACCAGCCTTAAAAATTGGAGACATCCTTTTTATTTTCCAAAGTTTCGTGACAGAGCCAGTAGAAATGGAAAGATTGAAAATAAACATAAGTTTGTCAGCAAGAACAGGAGAGCCTTCTTTCAAGAGCCTACAAAATACAAAATACAAAATACATTTTGAGGAGATTGTACATGGATGCAGGAGGTACAAATGGGAGTAAACTTTGATGCAAGTTTCGATCCAATGTAAACAAAGAAATTATTGAAATGGTTCACAATAGATTTTCTATCACTAAGTACAGTCCCAGTGTTTTATTTACTGTTTGACTTGATAAGCTTTAAGCAACAGTACCAGAAAACAAACCATGCATAAAACATGTTATAGTCTTTTCAGAGAATTTGGTTTATCCTTATAGTGATTAGTAGCTGGTAAAATTTCATAAGAACTGTCTGAAAGAAACGAAAGAAAACTCATTTCATACATACTCTCTGAATGACACATTTTATCTTTAAGAAACAAATTAGTTTCATGAGAAGCATTTTCATAGAGCATAAAAGGTATTGCAGTAAACTTTAATTACTTGCAAGCACTGTTGTTTTTGGAATATTGATTTTTCTTTTTAAAAAAATGAGTAAAAAATATCATGCATAAATTCATCTGGGTTTACAAATTAAATGTATATAGTCAAATAGGGTAAAAAGTTCGCACAAAACTTAACTGGGTAAAAAGATTGCACCCTATTTTAAGAGAAGTAGATTGATATTTTGTGATAAAAGCAGTTTTTCTTGCTAAATAAAGTAAAAAGGTAGCTTGCTTCTTTCATCAATAAAAATAACAAGACCAAAACAAACAATACCAATTTTAGCGGCAATAATAATTTTCCAACCTTGCAAACACACTTCCCTTCCTGAACTTTTGTTTACATTTAAACGCAACCCACGGCTTTAAAAGTACTCCTGATGTATATCTTTTAGAATGTGTAAAATATATTTTTGTTCTGCCCCTCAGTGCTTTTGAAATATAGGTGCAAACTTTCTACACCTGTTTGATACGAGCGACGAGTAGAAAGTTTGCAATTCAAATTGTGATTGTTAACTATAAAAAACCTGAGTTAATGTGGATATTAGTGTTATTGTTATCTTTATTGTTTTATATTTATGACGATTTACTGTCACCATTCGATTGCTTGTTTTGGGTGAATGTTTATAAGAACAGTAAATAAGAACAATCTTAATAACAATATTAGGCTGAAACTATTTATTTTTAGTTGCTATGAAAGGGCCATTAAGGGTTCTTATAAAAATTCTATTAACTCATTAGCAGTCTGTTTCAATTGCATTGAAAATAAACGCTTCGTATATAAATCTATGAGAAAATTTCTGGTGTATTGTAATTTCATTCATGTATTGTCATTTGATTCATGCAGTACCTTCACTAGCGCAATGGGTAAAACTTATGAACGCAAATCTGTAAAAACCTGGAGAGAAAGTGATATTGAGAATGCAATCAGTGACATTAAAGCTAGAAGAAAATCAATAAGAACAGCTGCAAAGGAAATAGTTGTTTCGGATGCAATGTTGTTAAGAAAACGTATGAAACAGATCAATGAAGGGACTGAAAGAAAAAGGTCTGGACGTGTAACTGTTCTTAATCCTGAAGAGAATGAATTAAAATCATGCATAAATATGCTATGCCAAGTGGGATTTAGTCCTACAAGAAATCAATTGTTAACCCTAGTAAAGGATTATGTTAAAAAGAACAATATAAAATCCATTCAGAAATAATAAACCAGGTTTTGATTGGCTAAAGGGATTCATGCAGAGAAATAAACTCTCCTTGAAGAAAGCAAATACGATTTCTACAGCACGAATGAGTGCAACTTCAAACCCCTTTATCGTTTACGATTTCTTTGATGTCATAGAAAAAGTCGTTCCAGGAGAAAAATTTAACAGCTGAGAAAATTTGGAATTGTGATGAGAGCGGCTTTCCAACAGATCCTCAGAAATGTAAAGTTATCAGTGTCAAAAGGAAGACTGCTTACAAAGTAACATGTGGTGCAGGAAGGGAGAACATAACAACTCTTGCTGCATGCAATGCTGCCGGAAGAGTCAGATCCCTTGATAATTATTCAGGGTAAGAATTTGCAATTTACTTGGAGAGGTAAAGACGCATTACCTAACACTTTTTACGGTTGCAGTGAAAATGGATGGATGACAACACCGTTATTTATAGTATGGTTTTTCAAATTTGTAGTAGAGGTGAAAGAACGACCATTGTTGCTACTTTTCAACGGCCATCTCACTCGTATCTCGCTGACTGTAATTGAAAAGGCAAGGGAAGAAGATGTTACTATTGTCAAGTTACCACCTCATGTGACAGATAAGCTGCAACCTTTAGATCTTACCTGGTTCGGTCCGCTAAAGAGACACTGGGAAACAATGTTGAATAACTTTGTCAATACTTGGGGAACAAAAAATACAATGGTAAAGTCAACATTTGTCAACAAACTGAGCGAAGTTTGGCATCTTGGTTTAAACAAAAATAACATAAAAAGTGGCTTTGCTAACACTGGAATTTTTCCTGTTAACAGAGATAAATTTCCGGCAGAAAGGTTTGACAAAAGAATGCTGAAGCGATATCAATCTTGGGTAGAATCAGGAAGACCAGAAAAGAATTTGAAAGTGTTAGCCTTTGATCTTCCAGAGGAGAATAGTGTAAGTTTTTCAAATCTTTTACAATTTTTAAGGAAGCATCAAGAAATCAAACAACCACCAATAGTGCTGACAACAACGAAGCCTTGTCATCGAGAATGGATCTAGATATAGAACCAAAAGAGCCCAATATTTCTTCGACACCAGGATGCTGATTCTGGATAAAATGAAGAGGAAAACAGAAAAAACAAAGGTGAAACGGAGAAAAGTGGACTTTTCTACTAAGATTATTAGACACAGAATACCGTGACAAGATCTTACAATTGGAGGACGAAGAAAAAGAAAAAGAGGAACGCCGAAAAGCACTATCAGAGAAAAGAAAGAAAAATAATGCATCTAAATCTAAAAGAAAGAACGAAAGAGAGATTGCTGAAGATGATATAGAAGAGCGAGCAGAAGAGGGAACAGAAGAAAAAAAGCAAGAAGAAGAAGAGGAGGAAAATGAAAACAAAGAAATGAAAGAAGAAGAAATTGAAACTGACAAATTTAGAAGTTGTTTTGCATGCCATTATTCATTTTTGTTGCTTACCTACTACAGATTCAGGCCTCTCAGTGAAGAAAAAAGTGCTTACGTGACAAATCGCGTAGGCACATTAATTGGCCTACGCGATCACGTATTGTACATTTTTTAAAATCGCGTACAGATACAGGCCTGGCATTTAGAGGCCTCCGCACACGCCTTGATAATTTAAAGTGCGCTCTCCACCACGCCCCTAATGGTGGTTTTTACTGATAATCACGCGTCTTAAATATATCTCTTGTAAATGAAATCTTAAAGAACTTACTTTAACGTAATTTATTTAGTCACTTAAATATGTTTTTTCGTTTCAAATTATGTTCGATTCATCCATTCTTTACTATATCAATGTGTAGCTTTATTAAGAAATTTAGTTTGTTTAACGAAATTTAACGTTACCAATTATTAACAGTTTCAAGAAGTTTGACGTCAATCATAGAAAAAAGGAAGAAAACGACAGACATGTTTACACGCGATGCTACAGGTTGTTTAAAAGTTTCATCCAACATAGGAGACAGATAAATGCAGAAGAACTATGCTGCATTTGATGGAAGAAAAAAAGATCAAACCACAACAAAACATTTGTTTACAAAACAAAACACACTTTCACAAAACCAATAAACATGCAGTAGACTCTGAGGAAAATAAACACAACAGCTAGATTTTAACGAGTTAACTTCACACTTTTCCTAATTTCAAGAAAACATCGTTATCACTAAGTCGTCGTATTTTAACTTTTTAAAGCTGTATTTTGCTAGTAAAAATACGTGCCGTGACATTTTATTTCATTAAAATTTCGATATGATTAGCTCAAAATCTGTTCTCTGTTAAATATGTTTAATTTCAGGATAATTGTATTACTACGGCACAATTAATTATAAGTGCCAGTTGGTTAACATTCTAAACGGCATTTGCATTTTGTTCTTGTTTTCACACATGACTCCAATTGTGCATAATTAATTCACCAAATGTTTAAAAGCAGCTGCTTTGATGATTGAAGTTATCAACAAAACAACTCTATTAGTTTTAAAAAATTAAATATTTCTTTAAAGAGAATTTTTTTACTCAAACTCGTTTCCATTCCCGAAAAATATTTTTGTACACCGTTAAAACAATTAAAAATGGTAGACGCTAACAGCAAAGAGATCGCGATATTGCAATTTATATTGTAATAACAGAAAACTTGACAAAAATCACAAAGAAGAAAAATCTTTGTTTTTCGTTTCTGCCTACACGATTTTTCGCGTACACAAACAAAACTACCTACGTGTTCACGTGCGGGTACGCAATCGTGTAGGTCTCATTGAGAGGCCTGAAATTAATAAAAAAAGTTAAGAAACTGTTCCAACTAACATACAATGATAACAAAAAATGTTGTTTTGCTTCGGTATGTTGCATGTGTTTATGGTGAATATCCACAAGGAGATATTTGAATGTACAATGTAGAAAATGTGGCTTCTTTCTTCCACTTTGTTTTTGTGATGTTTTAAAACTTTTTCTTCGATTTCTTACCTTAAGTAAATACCAACCTTTTTCTATATACATATTTATTTATTACATAAAAAAGGAAATTCATAAGAAATGTTTACTTTTTTGACACAACAATATTCTGTTAAACTATGGGACAGTTGCAACGTTATGCACATGCATCCATCAACCTCATTTGATACAAAAACAAAACAAATAAGAACCAGGGGTGTTTAATAAAACTCATTTTTATTGTATGCAAAACAAAACAAACACAAAAGTTGCATTACTCTAAAATATAAAACTTTCTTGAGAAAACAACATTAGATGTATTTTGCACAATAATTAAAAACACAAAAAATCGCGATTCTTTTTCACAAAAACAGTGTTGTTGTTGAGATTGAGAAATATCCATGCCCTGAAATAGCTGTCGGTCATTGGTCAATGTCTGATGAAATACGGCTGTTGACCGACGTATATGTGCATATCAACGGTCAAGTTGACTGATGACCTTTTTGCAAACTTTTTATTTGAACTAAAATTCAAAAAATTGACTGACGTAAATCTATTGAGCCTTGTTGAATTAATGTTTATTATTAATGGATTAATGGATTAATCATTTACATTTAAACTCATTTTTTCAGGCTACAACATAAAGATAGTATATACTACAGTCTTCTCATTTTTGCGTACGTTTTCACAAACCAGCTCGCCGGAACGTACACAATGTACGATGACGTACCTGAATTGGAATTTTCCGTATGCCAAGCGTAACGTATTTCTATGACGTATGAATTTGGAGAAAAAAAAGAAAAACATGTTTTTAGTTATAAAAATCTGAGCATGCTGTGTCTACATCCTAACCCACTAATGATCTGGCATGTCAAAGAAGCCGTCATATCGCAGTAACCATTTGGAACAATGCTACAAGTTGTTTAAAAATTTCAATCAACTTGGAGACAGATAAATGCAGAAGAACTATGCTGCATTCGATGGAAGAAAAAAAAGATCAATACACAAAGAAACAATCAGTTTTGTTTATATACAAAGAAGAATGAAAAGACGCTTTAAAATGCAGAAGAACTACCTTAAGCGGATTAATTTTCGCGGATTTAGGCATTTTCCGCAAAATTAAATCCGTGCGAAAACTATGATAATTCGCTGTCCGCGAAATTAAATCCGCACAAAAAATCTAAAATTTGGCGATGCCTGAAATAAAATCCCACTCCACCCAAAAAAAATTAATAGATAAAAATATTAGTAGAAAAAGATGACAGTTTGAATTGTCTTTTTATGTCCTTTTTGATCAGAATAAAAAAACTACGATACAACTAATCCAGATTTATAACTTCAATCTCTTTTCTCCTTTGTTTTGAGCACCTTCATTGCCTAATTTAAAGAGCTCTCAAATGTCTCTCAATTTTACTTCGTGTTTTTTCGTTGTGTTTGTGACGGCAGTCTTAGTAGCTATGGTTGAGCTCCCTCTTTTACAACCATAATTTACCAAAATTAAATTAAATCTGTGCAAAATAACACAAACTTTGGTCGTCCGTGATATTAAATCTGCGCGAAAACTACGAAAACCTACGCCCGCAAAAATTAATCCGCTTAAGGTATGCTGCAATTGATGGAAGAAAAAATCAAAACACAAAACATTCAGTTTTGTTTACAATATTCAATGAAAAGAGGCTTTAAAATGCAGAATAATTATGCTGCATTCACTTCGAGAAAAAAGATCAAAACACAAAGAAACCTTCATTCATATATATCTGTGAATTCAATTGTTTTCTGGTAAGCAAACCTCAAAAAAAATCTACCTGTAAAAAAAGTTATCAAATAAAGATTTAGTTATTGGTGAAGTGCAAATCTCGTAGATAGATGTATAGAACACTTTAAAATCAAATGACAACCCCCAATTTTTATTTATTTATTCAAATTATTTATTAGCTGAGTGATTAACGTTTGAATTACACGACGGACGTCATAATAATTTCTTTGAATGCTGAGACAAACTCAATAGCGCTGCGCGCAGTTTCTAAAAATAGATGAGTCTGAGTCAGACCCCCCCCCCCCCCCCCCCCTCGCGAGACTCAGACAAACATTTCAAAAGTATTAGCTGCTCTATGCGAACGGAAAAACATGATGGAAACACAACCACACAACCTGATGGAATTAGTATTACACTTCACAAAACTGATTTTTATACTGGCAGAGAGAGTTTTTGTTTCTCTACTTTCGTGTATATCGACGAAATAGATTATGTTTGACATATCAAAAGATAGGTTTATTTATGCTACTGTTGATGTTATCTGGAGATATTGAGACTCAACCTGGTCCTGCTGTTGAATCATTGTCGAGAGAATGTTTTCAGAGACAATTTCTACCCAGTAAAGAAATCAAAATCATCCATTAACCGCAAAGCAAGAAGAATCACTAACAACAAAAATGTTAAAGATGTGCAACAGGAAATTATGAGACAGAATTGTTTGTTAGTGAAAAAATGTTTAAATAAGGAAACTGGAAGTTTTATATTTAATTAGTATTTTGATCTTGTGGAACATGAACGATTTACAAGAAATAACCATATTTCGATAAAACTGACCAGTTAAACTTGAAGTTGCACGAAATAGTTTTTATTTTAACGGTGTAAAAAATTTTAATAGCCTCCCTTGCGAGTTAAGATTAAAACAAGGCTCAGCTGAGTTTCGATCTTCTCTCGCAAATCACATTTTTAGTAAATATATATATAGATATTTTAAGTTAATTTATTTAGTCTGATTAAATCGTTTTAACATTTCATTTCTTTTGATCAAATTCTGCTTTATCAAAGTTCAAAGTTACATTAACTGCACTTTTTGTTCCTTTTCCCCATTTTTGATTCTTTATATTTTCATTCTTACTTTCTCCCTCCCAAACAGGACAAACTAGGATAACAGTTTTTATTTGTAATATATATAATTTGCAATATACATGTGTAAATACTGATGTTTTTATCCTGTATAAAGATTGAGAAATAAATAAATAAATCCTGATAATTTGAATTAGACATTATGTAATCTGACAAACTCCACAAATCTTTGACGGAGATGATAGCAGCTGGAAAGAAAGCGTTTATACCTTTTCCTAAACCGTCCCAAGGAATGGAAAAATATCAAAGTTAGGTTAAGAAGAGGTTACACTGTGAAATCATTGGCAGTGCTACTAAGTTCACCAGATAGAATCAATCAAGGAAACCCTTATAAGGAAGATTTTTACAACATATATTCAGCTGAAGTACAAAGTATTTCAAGACATGCAGAAGTTTATGTTCCCTATGAGAGACAAATTCTGGCAGTTTTTGCCAAAAGCCTTCAAAACCCTAAGAAACATTTCTTGTATTGTGGACTGCACCAAGTTTCATATTGAAGATTCTCACAATTATGCAAGGCAGGCAACACTTTCTTGTCATAAGCATTCTAACACACTTAAATGCCTGATTGCTGTCACCCCAAATGGGGGTGCTTGCTTCATTTCCTATCTCTTTGGGGGAGATATTCAGAGAATCAGGTATATTGAAGGTAATAAAGGCAAATGACATAATTTTAGCTGACAGAGGCTTAACTGTCCAGGATTTGCTCAATCCTTTGCAAGTCAGTGTAAGAATACCGCCGAGAAAGAGTCTGAGCGTAGCAGAGGAACTAGAGACCAGAAAGATAGCTAAGGCCAGAATTCACATAGAGTGATATAATGAACGTGTAAAACAGTTTAGATTAGTAGGCAGGAAAATTCCACTGTCTTCCCTTCTTGCAACTGAGATCGTGTAGTGGTAGCTTGTGGGTTTGTTAATTTTAAGTGACACTTTGTAAATAAGATTTTGTACTAATTAATTAACCATAGAATTTTGTACACATATAAGTATGATTTGCTTTGATTTTATGCTAGTAATATTTTGTAACAATATTAATATAATATCAAAGTATTATTGAAGCATTTCATTGAGATGATATGCATTACTAGTACTGCAATTTAATGTCACTACAGAAAAGAGCCAAATTAAGTTTAGTGTAAGGCTTTTATTTACCTATAAAACAAAGTAACAAAATAACATATAATATTTTCCTTAGCTTATAAAATATAGAAAACGACAGAAAACGCTAGACTTTGAATTAATCGTATAAAGAAAAAGGGGAGAGGTTTTAGCACGTCACCCTGAAGTATCATAGTCAACAAATTTAACTGGAGCTTTCTTGATTCGGAGTGATCTTCTCGGAGCACTATTGGTATTGACTTCTTGTTCTATTATTGCTTCACTTTCGGAAATCGTTTGTTCTTCACTAGCACACTCTTGTAACGTTGAATCGTTTGCAACTTGTGTAATTTTCGCAGGTCAGTTAACAAGTTCTTTAGAAGAAAGAAGTTTGTTTGTCTGAGTCTCGCGGGGGGCCTAAAATCCGTGACGTCAACTGCGCGCAACGCTATTGCACTGAAACTAGCATGATCGATCGAAGTTATTGAAGATTACAAAATATCATTTTTCTCATTTTGTTTCTGTATTTCACTACTCGAGCTCACCTGAAAGTAGAGCGCTTGAACCCTCCAACGAGCTGCAGATTTATCTGACCCAGCGTTGGTGCGCATTCACCCGCAGTATAGATGTTTTACGCAGTTTGGTTTAGCCTCTGGGCTGGCCTTCTCCACTGTAATAGTAGAGATGGTTTCAGGTGACTCTGGTCCATGGAGACATTCAGGTCACCGCCAAATCGGTCGGTCGCATTTTATACGTCAGGGCATTTAATGTTAGCATGTGAAGAGAGAGTCGGCAACAGCTTGAGTAGTGATTAACAAACACATTGCAAAGAGACATAAAGATGCGGCAATGGACAATGAATTAACTTAATTAATTTGGCCTCGCAAAAATTTGCAAATGGCTTTTGAACAACTAATTGGAGCACTGCAGAGTCTACTAGACTAGCTATATAACCCGTTAACATTGCACTCATTAGTTCTATGAGAAAGAATAACTGTGTTAGCCTGTCTTAAGGTAGACTATACTAAATAACAAATTATGAAGGGCAAAACATTACAATATGTCTACACAAAAATATACATAAAACAGCAAAAATCGTACTTATTTGCGTACGCAACAATTTTATAACGAGAAGACTGATACTTGCTTCTTTTGATTTGTGTTTTTGTTGATGTTGTATTTATTCCGTTCAACCTTGATATTTAGTTAATTCACTCTGTCTTTTCCCAAAGTTTTCTGACTAAGTAGGTATGTCTCCATGGTGTTAAAGAGAGATTATTGTTCGAAATGCAAATGCATGGTGTTAAGTTGACCGATAGAAACGTTGATGACCGATAAGATTTATGAGTACAGTAAGTGACCGATGAGCTTATAATATTTATTTCAGGCCCTGATATCCACAAGAAGATGTTTGAATGGTCAATGTCTGTACAATGCAGAAATGTGGCTTTTTTTCTTCAACCAGTCTCTTTGTCGTTTATTATTTTTTCTTCCATAGAATGCAGCATAGTTCTTCTGCATTTGTTTGTCTCTATGTTGAATGGACTTTTAAACAACCTGAATCATCGTGTGTAACATGTCTGTTGGTTTTCTTTGAAATTCTTCATCCTTTGTTTTACATTAGGTAACATTTATAATTATCGCACGCCTTCACACGCCTAGAAAAGTTCAGGCCTAATTTGTTCTTATGAGAAAGCCTGCTTGTTATTCACTTTTATGCGCGTAAATTCACAATAATAATAGAATCATGTAAATCAGGCTACCGTAATTAATCTGTTGTGGTCACGTTGCATTGGCCGATTAGGGTTAGAGTTAGTTGACCTGTTTATTTCTTGTATCTATACTCAATATGTGTACTATCTCATTGAATCCTTCACTATGCATATAAAAATTAAAGCAATACAGGCATATAATGCACAAGAAAGAAAGGACTTGCAAATGTAAAGAAAGATATATTTTTTGGCGATCATATATATCGCCTAGAGCTATGGCGAGACTCTGGAGGCAATACTTTTGGTGATCGCCTTGCCTCATTTCATAATGACAACACTGTTGAGTCACTTCAGTTGGAGTGTCTGAAGCCACGTGTTGGTACTGAAACAATCTTACAAGAGGTGCCAAACCATCTACCAAAGGACATCAACCTCTTTCCTCTCCACAACATCATCAGCCGACCATTGAAAGCAGTACCGTTAAAAAATGGATGTTGGGACATTCCCAAATATCATACTATAAACAAATTTTACAATTTAGTATGGAAAATCGATAGGGAAAGTTTGATAACCCAAAATGTTTGCACAGTTTTTTTAAATTCGAGTCGGAATAGCGTACCCTGGGTTCCTTGTTTTGATTTTAAATAGAAGATGGCAGTCAAAGCGACACAGAAACAACGATCTGGAACTGGTTGAAGCCTGTAGCTTTGAGAATTGTAAAATTACTGCAATTTGCAAACTTTTTACCCTATTTAACTATATATATATATATTACTAAGACTTTATAGATAGGTAGGTGCACTGCCGTTGCGAAATTGACGATTCGAAACCGACAGTTCGAAACAATTTTGTTGTTACGTTTTTTAAAATTCACAAATTTGAGTGACAAATCAATCAAATGCTTTATCTTGGAACGTTATTACGGTTGCCTTTAGGCGGCCACGCGATGTGCATTTGAAATGTTTCCACACCTTCATGTGACGGAGCTTGTGTGTATTTGTTCAATATAAATTATGTGATGAGCTCTCTGATATGAATGATCTATTTCTATGAAACTATTATCTGCAATTACGTGTCTAACGAGGGCAACAAGAACATCAGTAAATTGGGACCATTTTACAATTTCTTCTATAAATAATATATAAACCTCAAAAATTAGCAAAACAGCTTATATGTGTGAGAGAAATAGGAGTACAATATCTGTGACAAACCTGTCTTAAATAATGTAATATAAGGAAAATATAGATAAATATAGCTTACATATGTCATCATTTATTCTAAGAATCTACGGTTTCGTGCACAGACACTAGCCTATAAAATTGAAGTCTTAGTATACAAACTCAATATAAATCTTTCACACGATAATTTACCACAATGACCACATCCAAAAAAGGTTTGTTTCCTGTTTTACAGTATATACATAATAACAAAGAAAACATTTTAACAATTTGCAACACTCTAGCGGCTGTTTTAAAAGAGAAAGTTATTCTGACTCCTCAAAAACTAACATGAAATGCTTCTCAATGACCACTTAACAGAACAAATAAGAAAACAAAGAATGGTCTAAATATATATAGTTAGATAAATATAGTGTCAGAATAAAACAAAATGTGTTTTTAAGCCTTTAAAAATAAGGTGAGTGAATACCAAAATTTACCAAAAACACAGTGCATAAGTTTGACCCTGTTTCACTATACAAGAATACCAGATCTTATAAATATAAACATACGATTATTGAGCCTTTCCTTTCTGTAAGAGGTTTCACGTAACTTTTCATCTTCATTCCTTTTATCATTCTCCAGTAAATAGTTGCTGAGCTCCACAAACCACAAGCTCACATGCGATGTATCAAACTCTTTAAAGAAGTCATCAGAAAGACTAAACTTTGTAGAAATGATCTTTATTGCATCTTCCATTTTTTATCCTGCTTTAAAAAGTGAAGAAAACATGACATTTAAACTAGAAACAAAATAGAAAACAAGTCAGAAATTTTCTACCAAAAAAAAGGTATATGCCATGAAAATAGATTATTTTCTTGTGTTCATTTAAAAACAAAGTTTAATGTTTTTACAAAAGTAAAAGTTTTACAGTATGGTAGTTTAAAGCAAACAATTTCAAGGTTGTTTTAGGTTTTCCATCAAATGTACAAGTTTATGCCAATGTTTATCTGCGTTTGAATTCTTCTCAGCAAAGTGGACGACGATCACTAAAGTTTAGGACTTGAAAGAAAATTTCTTGGATAGCTACCCCTATATACAATACCTACCACTATAATTCATCATACCATATCACTATAATTAAATGATAGGTATATACTACATAACCTAGTATATATGTAGCTAACTATTGGCGCTAAACTTCTTTGCGATTTTCTTTTATAACACGTTTAGAAATAGGGTTAGATAAAAGTTAGTTAGGGGTTAGGGGCAGAAAAGGAATTAGGGATTTTAATTCTTAGGTTTCCATTGATAGAACTTTCTCGATTTTTTTAGTTTGAGAATTTATTATTTATTAAAAACACTTTTAAAAACGCGGTCATGATGTTAACCAATCAAATTTTTTACAACCACAAATATTTGTCAAATTTGTCAAATTTACAGACCATCCAAACCAATGATGAAAACAAGAAGTTTGTTCGGTTTTGTTTATTATAAATGACCTAATTCGAACTTGTTTGTTTAGTTAAAACAACTCTTATTTCAGGATTCATTTATGATAAAAGATATACAATTAAGTTTAAAAACATGTATCTTATGTTGAGGGTAGTTGTATTTTTACAAATATTACAAAGTGCGAGAACAATCCGTACTCTATCAGAAATACTTTCCTACTATGAGACACTAAAATCAAGTGACTTTTCTCACAAAATAATAAGAAGAGATTTATCTGATAAACCACATATGAGGCATCTAAAATTTAAAAGTCATATGACAAATTTTAATATTCAACTTGTACAATCTCGATCTATATTTTCACCTGGTTTTATGGCTGTATCTATTGATAAAAATGGTAAAGAGCATGCTGTGAATATTGATAGAGAATCTTATTATGAAGGCTTTGAAGAAACTGACTTTTCATCCTACGCTGTTGCTCATATTGAAAGAGGAATGCTTACTGCAACACTTAAAATGTTCAATGAAACCTACGTTGTTGAGCCACTGTGGCGACATAATCAAAGTCAAAACAATGAAATGCTGATTTATAAAACTTCAGATCTGATTCACAACATGGATTTTCCACATATGTCTGTCGCTAACAAATCATTTTGTGGAGCTTTTAATGAAGGATATTCAAAAGAGATAAACAATAGTGATAATTTAAAATCGAGGGTGAGACGTGATGAATCTACTAAAAAAAAAAATCGTTGTACGTTAAAGTTAGTTGCTGACTATTTGTTCTTTGTGAATATGGGAGGAAAAAGTTCACCAACAACATTGAATTATATGGTACAAGTTGCATCACGTGTTAACGTAATATATAAAGAGACTAATTTTCCTGGCATCGGAAAAAACATTGGGTTTTCTATTCAAAAGGCCGTTGTTCACACAGCTTACAGTAAAAGAGGGTATGTATTTTTATTTTCAAAAGGTATATGAATATGTATTTTTAAGTAAACAGTTTCCAAGATGAGCCTGCAAGATGTGTGTATACACTGTACAAGCTCTGTCTTTACAATCATAAGTCTTGACACATAGTTTGCTTTACAAATTTAAATATATATATATCAAAATTAATTAATTATTATTCTTACAAAAAATATTTTAAAAATCATTAAGATTTTTTTTATTATATAATGGAATGAACAAAAATAGTATTACAAACTCTGTTCAAAGTAACGAATGATTTTATATTTTTTCTTTTTGTTTTAATATTGTTGGTTAATTTATGAACATTGTATTGCCCCAGTTTTGTGACTTGATTTGCGGGTATGCCGTTCATGTAACATCTTTGACCTCATGGATATAAGCACCCATGCCCTTTATGCAGACATGCCAACATTTTGAAATTTGAAAGGGGGAGTTTAGGGCAGGAAGCTTAGCCACGAAGTGGAATTTGCTCAATTTGGAACTGGGGGTTTGGGGGAGGGGGGCGCTGAAAGCCTTTGTCTTTTACCCTTGCAAATGATCTGAAGTGTGATTTAGGCTGCACTATTTTTTATAATATTTTAGGCAATTTTCTCTAGGATATTTCACCCAAATTCACAATAAAAATATAATTTAATAATTTATACAATACTTTGAGTCAGAAACATGTTGTTTTGAATTATTATTTGTTTTTTTTTCTTGTGTGGAAAAAATTATTAAAATCGGGAGATTTGAAAGTATTTTATTTAATCGGGCGGGACAAAAAAATTAGTGTAAAAATCTGGAGTCTCCCGCTGAAATCAGGAGAGTTGGCATGTCGTTTATGCACGGCTGCCACGGAGTTTAAAATGCAAAGTTGGTATCTAGCATGGATTAACTCACCACTGTTTTCCCTCACTGGGGTTGGCGTTAGGAAGGGCATCCAGCTGTAAAAACATCTGCTCTAATGAATCATTAAATGATTAAACCTACAAAATTATGGGGAATATCCTCTGTTGAAACCTTGTCTAACCCATGTTAGCATGGAAAATAGATATGAAAAATGTAAATGATGATGATAATGATGATTTGCATTGTTTTTAGATTTAATAAGAAGAGGGAGTCTACTTGGAATGAACAAAGCTTGCTTTATGAATTCAGTCTCGAAGATTTCAGCGAAGTATGCCTGGCACATTTGTTCACATATCAAGATTTTAATCGTGGTGTCATAGGTTTAGCATATGTTGCGAGCACGCAACTTGCTTCAGTGGGTGGCATTTGTACAGACGCTTACACTACTGGTCGATATTTAAATTGTGGTTTGAACAGTGGTTTGAACTGGGGGAGAAGGTTGCTGACAATTGAATCAGATCTCGTTACAGCTCATGAACTAGGGCATAACTTTGGATCAGCTCATGATCCTAACGACAATGAATGTTCGCCAGACATTGATAATGGTGGTAAATACATCATGTATGCAACATCTGTCTCGGGAGAAAGGAAAAACAACCAGCTGTTTTCCAGTTGCAGTATCAAACAAATGGCATCTGTGCTTGTGGCAAAAAAAGACAGGTGTTTTTCTGAGGAGCTAAACAGTTACTGCGGGAATAGAGTTGTGGAGGAACCAGAGGAAGAGTGTGATGCTGGAATAGGTGGTGGTGATAATTGTTGCGACGGAAACTGCAAGTTGCGCAATAAAGCATATCAATGCAGTGACGCTAATAACCTCTGTTGTAAAAACTGTTTTTACGCACAGTCATCAGTTGTATGCCGAGAACGATTCGCAAGAGATTGTAAAGACGAGACTTTGTGCAATGGTACCAGTGCCGACTGTCCTGAAGCACCGCCCTTGTCTGGAGAGTACGACTGCGGTTTCGGTAAAGGTAAATGTCAAGAGGGTAAGTGCGTGTCGCTTTGCGAACAGTACAATAAAGTATCGTGTGCCTGCGTCGCGGGGAAAGAGGCATGTCAGATATGCTGCAAGACCAAACAAAAGAAGTGTTCTCCATTGATTATATCCGGTAATGCAACTCTTGAGGAAGACGGCATTCCGTGCAACCGTCTTGACCAGCCCGGCCAGTGTGTAAAGGGAATATGCGAGAAGGCTCAACAAGACGTTCAAGATGAGTTCTCGTCGCTATTAACAGATTTCACGTTCAGCAAATTCGCTCGTTTCATGAAAGCGAACATCGTTGGCACAATCTTAGTGTTCTCACTTCTCGTTTGGGTGCCCACCAGTTGTATTGTAAATTATCTCGATAAGAAGCAAGAAGAAGCTGACAAAGAAATGCGTCATTGGGTCAACCCTAAAAACACCGCCCTCATAAGAAAAATCAAGCCTAAATTGAAAGTGTTTTTCTCAGGACATGAAAGGAAGTTGCCGAGATCACAGTACCATATTTCAAGTTAACAATACGTTTTATCTGGCCATCTTTTTATTGCTTTTTTATTATTTTTTTTAATGCTAAATGAGTGTTATGAGTATCTTTTTTAATTTAAATTTCTTACAACGATTGTAAATCTATGCTTTCCTTATAGGTCATTTTTTATTCAGTATTTTTGTTGAGTCTGGAAATAAATAGTGGATGTCATGGTCAAGCTTAATTAACCGGATGTGATAAGAAAAAGGGGTCATTCAAATAGTACGTTTGTTCAAATTTGCTAATTCCCCCCTTGTTCGTCACCGTTCGTTTTGAAAATTTTGTTATAAAGCTGATACTTTTTCCAGACCTTCTCTATACTATCCTTATGACACAGAAAAAATCCCTATGATTCTGAGCATGGGATCACCCATTTTTTCAGCCATTTTCTTTGTGGGCCTCATCCCAAATTTCACATTTTTTTACTATATCTTCAAAAATAGTAATTGGAATCTGTTGAAATTTTGTCAAAATATTCAGTTTATAATGGAGATTGAAATAAAAAACTAAAAAATGTCAAAAAATTTTTCAGGGGGTCTGCTTGGCAAAAGATAGCTATTTTTGGTAATTTTTTGAATTTTTTTGCTCATTTTGTAGCTTAATTCAACGAAATCATTTAGAATCTTGTCATAATGTTACATAAAACTAAATTGGATGTTACTCAAAGAATAATATCCAAAATGACTTCATTTTAACAATATTGAAGCATTTCAGGGAATAAAATACCGATTTAATGTAAAATTAATATTTTAAAGGTGTTAAACCTGTTAAAGGAGAAACTGATTTACAGCACAAAGTGGATCAACGTTTGGCTTCCAAATCTAAGATTGTTGTTCACGTAGCCTGCCGCAATCGCTTCACTGATCAAAGATCCATTGAGCATGTAGTGCCTTCCAAAAAATCCTAAGCTACTAGATGGTTCGATTAGTTTTTCGCCCCTATACCCAAGTTTGACGATCGATTTGCATGTCAGAATCGCTACGAAACTCCACCAGAGAGGTCGGTAAATGATGCGCTCAGCGACGAACAAGATCTCACTTCGGCCCTTGCGGAACTTCACTTTCATTGCTCGCGAGGGTTTTGCTCACCCGAAGACTCGCACACATGTTAGACTCCTTGGTCCGTTTTTCAAGACGGGTCGTATGAAACCATATGACCGCCAACAACCTGGGCAAATCGTGTGCGCTTGCCCCGCCGACGGTCCCAAGCAGTTTGATCACACTGCACACAGTGTGGTCTGCTCGACGAAAGAACGGGAGAGGCCAGCCCGTCAATAAGACGAGCATGTGCAGCTAACCGCCTCTGTTGGCGACGAGCTCGCCGCGACAAACTATAACACCGGCAGGAGCCGGTCACCTGTTCTCCGGGCTTCTCGCTTGCCGCCGACAGATGTTGATGCACGCTGCAGGGAAGTGCGACCAAAGGCGTCGCCTGACCGTGCAACGACAGTCCATTCGGATCCGCGCAATATAGGAAGCCGCCGCCGTTGAGCTGAATCTCGACATCGCCTTGCTATTTCCATGCGCTTCCCTTTCGACGGTTTCACGCACTGTTAACTCTCTTTTCAAAGTGCTTTTTATCTTTCCCTCGCGGTAATGATCCATCCGCAGGTTCATCTGCGGAAACCTTGCCTCCGACAGAAAGAGCTGCATACTTCCATGGGTTACGAGCGCATTACCAAATAATGTGTTGGTCACTTCTCGAAGATCATTTTGTTGAATACAATGTATGCGAGTGGGATTGTAGGAGCAAGAATAACAATTTTCTCATCCCAATAATGACGGATCAATCAATAGCACCCGAGTCCCTAACAAAAGTTATAAGATGCAAATGTAAGACCACAACGAAAAACTCTTGCGGAACGAAAACTTGCACTTGCAGAAAATATAGCATGGGTATCATCGTGTGGTGAATGTCATAGTGTCGATTGTAACAATACTGACGTAAGTTGAGTTGGGTTCGATTTTTAATCTTGGAAGATTGAATTACCACAGTTATTCCACCAAATAACACGAAGAAAAGAACATTGCACATCAAAAAACTTGATTTTCACTTTTTAGGACGATTACGTTGCGCCTGATGAAGACGAGGAATTGGAAAAGAACGAAAGAGACAATGCTAATGGAGACAACGACAACATTTTCGATAAACTGGCTCGCATGCTTGTTAATATTTTTGTTACAAAATATATTGAGCAGTGGCGGATCTAGACCACTGCACAACATGCCTAAGCGGGGGTAATTTTTGCCAGATTAAACTTGATCACACATGAACAAAATATTATATTATCAAAAATTGCCAAAACAAAAGTCTTCCCGCGGGCGCAATATCATTCATTCTGTTAACTAACTTTTATATTACGGCGCGCGGGCTTATTATTGACCGGCGTAAAGAGTAATAGTGTAATAGTATTCTTATTGGTTTGCTGATGTTTGAAGATAATGTGATTGGTTTGTTGATGTTGGGAGATTATATGATTGGCTTGCTGAGTTTTAATACTCGAAGATGATTGGCTTGCTGATGTTGTTGAAGTCAATATATTGTTCATTTTCTATCTTGTTCTTTACTTCATCATGGAATTCAAAATGGCTGCTAATGCTGGCATGTGATAGAGATCTTAAAATGTTTTGAAGGTATAGAATTCGCCTCTAAGAAAAGATAATTTATTTTGTTTTTTACCATCATTTTACCATCCAACAAAACTGCTACGGTTGTAAGGTAGGTGTATTGGATCTTTACTCATGGTAATTTAAAGAATTATAAAAGATAAAGTAAAGCTGCTGAGCATTTTCTTTTGATATAAATTGGTCAATTATGGAAGATTGTTTGTTTTCAAATTAGTTGATATATATACAATGACGAAGTTGCATTATATAACAACAAGAAGATAATTGCTTCAAATTATCTTTAAAAAGCAAGCTAGCAATGTGTAAACAAAAGAGTCAGAGAAAAATTTTGGTTCTTCTGTAATATTGATTTAGCTAGACAACTCTGAATGACTTGACCAGGGTTGACAATGTTGAAATTAAGCAATTGCGTTGGCGTAAGAACTTGGAAATGCTCTCTTACATTCGTGAAAAAGTTTGAATTTCTTTGTTTTAAAAGGAGCAAACATAACCTAGTTCAAAAACCAATTACGATGGTAATCACGTAAGTAGATTCTGAGGTCTAGCAAAGAATACAATATCTATATGTAAGCATACATTAACTCTAGTCTTTTTTTAGGTCATTGTCAAATGACGATTGTATTTTTAGCTCAGCATCACTGTCAGTGGTAGGTAACAAATAGCTTAGTTTCTTTGTTTCGCAATGCAATTTATTAGTGTAATCATTCAATATATCATGAGTTAGTTAGTAAGAACCATTTTAACAATTTGTCGAATGTTCTGTGTTTTTCAGTTTCATGTCATCAATTGATTCTAAGCTAGGCAAAATTCAACGTATAAATGAAGTGTTAAATGAACTGTCACAGACTTATTTCGATAAGACTCCTTAGAATCATGTATTACCAAATATCTAGCACATACATATATAGTGGTTTTGTTTCCTCAACATTTTTCTTTTGTATATTTCAGTTACAAAGGAAACGAATCAAGCCCTCTGGCAGACTTGCGATACAATCACTTTATGGAAGTCTTAGCAACTTGCACTAGTTCTGTAAAACCACAAGTTCAACTCCCTCCAACAGAAAGATATGCTTACTATCACAGTCTCCGAGTTCACTTGCAAGTGATCCAATGGAATTCACTTTGGGTACATCCTTGGAGCCCAACTGGGGATGGGAACTCAGAGATGGTTACTATGAGCCTATTATGACATATATGAAGGTGACACCGTGATAGCCTTCTTAAATTCTTTTGATTTAAAATAGCCAAACCTTAAACAAATTGTTACGGAAGGTTTTTTGGTATCAAAAAAGCGCATTTTTATCCGTTATAACATATATTTATTTTGTCGACTACAGTAATATAAACCATTGGTTTACCATTTATTTTCTAGATATTTTTACGTCTATTTCTACTGTGGTGTCACTACATTGTTCAGCTTTTATGCTATTGAGTGACACCAACCATATATTTTTGTAATTTGTTTTTCTATCTATTTTTGTATTTTTTTTTATTATATGGTAAATAAACAATTTGAACTTGAACTTGAAATATAAATAACGTATAAATAACGGAACATTTACCGTTACAAATTAACCCAATATATACAAAAATATTAATGAAGACTGTAGTTAACAAGGAGACATACCTAATACTAAAGTAATTTAAAAAGTAGCCACCATAAAAATTCTTTTCCCATACACAAAAGACATCTATTCATATTAAAATAAAATAAAATAGCGAAAAAGTGAAAATATTAATTCATGAAAAATAATCAAATTAATTGTAATTTTGTAAGAAATGCTGTTTAATAGAGTTTGTGAGGGAATTATTAGTTTTATGATCAGTTAAAGCTTGCAAAGATTAGCAAAAAAACTGAAAATAGCTATATTTTGCCAACCAGACCCCCCTGAAAATTTTTTTCACATATTTTAGTTTTTTATTCCAATCTCCTTTATAAACTGAATATTTTGACAAAACTTCAACAGATTCCAATCACTATTTGTGAAGATATAGTAAAACATGTGAAATTTGGGCCAGTTAATTATGAGACCCATAAAAAAGTGGGTGATCCCATGCTCAGAATGATAGGGATTTTTCTGTGTCATAAGGATAGTATAAGGTCTGGAAAAAGTATCAGCTTTATAAAAAGTTTTTCCCACAAACGCCCTTTTTTTAGCTACGACGACCGTACTAAAATAATCTACAGCGAAGGGAGACGTTTACTTCCACCTATTTATTCAAAAATGTTGAAGTTGCTGCGTTCTACTATTTTTTGCTCTTGCCGTTAGTTTCAATTTGACGGGAACATGGAGGTAGTAATAAAAACTCAATGCCTTTTACAGTCAACAAGTAATTATATTCAAGGCATCTTAACCATACAAGTACGTTATCGTTCAAGCGAATTCACTACCAAACGGAATGTTAGTACCACAGTCTCTGTAAAAGTCTCTACGAACAAGAGCTACCCGGCAGTGTTTCCGGGCTGGCTGTTCCAGGGGTCTGCGGTGACCGTACGCTGACGATGAAAGGATGGGAACAGTCTTATCCATCTCCTAATGGCAACAATAGCATCAAGTTACTAAGAACACAGCTTTTAAAATATACAAAAGTTTTACCCAATACACCCATGAAAGCATACGTTCGGTGGGATTTAAAAGAATATACCATTTTCGCTAGAAAACGATTATTAATGATCTATGTTTTTCCAAACCTCTCTGTTCACATTCAGACCAAGCACATATTTGCGATCGTCACGGGGAAGTTTACTGCAGTAATCTTGCTCCACGTGGAATTGTCGATCGTATGTTGATACCAATGAATGCTAAACACGATGTGACTCATTGCATTGCTTTAAGTAACACTCTTTGTGTTCATTTTAGAATCTTTACAGAACAAGAAACACAAAATTTCTGAGAAGATGCTCATAGGCTTTTGTTGCAACAAAAGTCGTGAAAACACTTCCTTTATTTATACTAAATGTTTTAGATTTTATGTAAAATAGCATCCCTTTATATATTTTGTATAATCTCACCTCTTTAAGATTGTTAAAGTAGGAGATATTTACGCTATTCTTCAGGTTTTTTAACTCTTCTATAGCCTCCCTCTCATTTGCAGCACATTTGTGATTCAAGTGGGTAAGTCTTTGTTTCTTAAAAGCAAAACCGATCATTTTGAGCGAAGACAAAAAATAAGTCCAAACAATACCTCAACCAGTTCTTTCCATTGATTTTTCATTTCTTCCGGTGTGTAAGTTTTCAATCCATAATTAGACCTTGGTACCTTCCCCTCATTATCCATTCCCCGACCCCCTTTAACAAACAAACCAAACGCGACCAACAAAAACAATCTTTGGGTACAATGGAATGGCATCTCGCTAACGTTTATTTTTATACCATATGCGTTAATAGATATTTTTTCTTTTGGAACAAATTTTCAATCCACCACCTGATAAATGAATACTTGCAGATAACCTCGAAAATTGATTAGACAATTTCTTTTTCTGAAAATATGTTTTAAAAATGTTTTCTTGTAAATTCGATTCAACACTCAAGCCTATGTAATGCCTCACAGGTCCGGCGAACCACTTTTTCACATGTGTTCAATTTTTTAACAACACTTATGGATATCTGTACAGCTTATGGAAAGATTGCCTCTAAGAGCCAGGTATTACTAGAGAAGTCAAACCATAGAATCTAAAGAACACATGGGTCGTTTTGTATTCTTCTTTGGACTGAAAGTCAGATAGTTACATTATTCTCATACTAATACCATGCTTTGAGTAGTAAACCTTCAGCAATGCTTGAAACCATCAGCAGCATACGGGACAAAGAAAGTTCTCATGCGATGTGTGATATAAGCTTGAAAGAAACGGAAAAGATTCACTTTTGCCAAAGAGCCTTTCTTGAAGTGGAAAAGAAAAACACCATGTACCCTTTGTTACATTTTCTAGAGTGACATCAAAATATATCCAAAGTGCATTATTCAGATAAACCACGCAATCATTTTCGTGGAAGTGGAATTTGCGAGAGAAAAGTGTGATTCTGATGTAAACGTATATGATTTAACCGTACAAGCTGTTCACGGTATTGCGTGTGTAAAGAAAGATTATAGCAAACTTTCGCGATCTAATCAAAAAAATGAAATTAACTGTATCGTTTGCCGAATCAAACGACAACAAAAAGCGGGTTTTTGGCGATTGACAGAAGAAAACTTGTAAAAGATTCGATGTTTTTCTTCGTATTTTGTTTGTTATTTTATTTATTCTTGTTTTTTTTATTTATTCTTGTTGTTGTTTATTCCAATTAGTTTGTTTATGAGATTTAGTCTTCAAGTTTTTAGGGACACTAATTTCCGTGGTTTTAAGGAGGCTACGTCACTAAATTTAGAAAGCGAGACTACACGAGGGTATTGATGAGAACCTTGGAAAATGCAGTAAACTCATTGACCAAAGTCTAATTTATCCATTTTGTTAACAAAACTTTCTCTCCTATGGTCTACGTCATTGAAAATGGCATCGAATTTTCATCTACAGTATTTTCTTTGCTCTCAGTTGTTTTCTCAGTAATGCCACACTCTCCGTAGCAATTTTTAATCGTTTCAACAGCTACGTCCTTCCAAGCATCAGCCACCCATGTGATAGCTTGAAGAATATCAACTCCGTTTCAATTTCAGAAGCAAATAAATCATCATTTATACGTGCAATGACGTAAGACATAATCATCATTTATACGTGCAATGAAGTAACACATAATCATCATATATACGTGCAATGACGTAACGCATAATCACCATTTATAGGTTAGTTTAACTGGCGCACTGGATAATCAAAAACATCATGATTATTTGTTTCGCCATATCACTACTGCCGACGTTTACCACAGTCTCTGCCTCGTCGTTCTGGTCCTCGCTAAAATCGGTTTGGTTGTTAAAATCCTCAAATTCGATCATCAATTGCGAAGATTCGTCTTTCTTAGATGCCGTTGCGATGGTCAATCGACCAGTGATGTTTTTGGTCCAGCTTCCATAGCTTTTCTGAAGAACCTGGGTCGAAAATTGACACGGGATTACGTGGCTTCTCGAGTGAATTTGAATTGCCGTCCTTCGTGGGAATCATGTAAGCCTTATTGCCTCTTCTCGACATACCTTTGTAGGTGAGAAATATTTTTTTAAAATTCGTAGATAATCCATTCTTATTGATTCAACGTCATTAATGGTATTGATTCAAATAGATCGTCAGTAAATAAAGAGTTCAAGTGTTTTTTCATAAACATTTGCTTCAGCAGGCCAGCTCAAATCTGTTGAAATCATCTAGCAAGGTTGTCTGTTTACGGAATGAACCATTTTTTAGAAATTTATAAAATTTGTGTGAAATTATTAATTGCGCGAGTAATTTTCAATTCATTGGTCAGCATGAAAACATCTCTAATACACTCTTTCTTTAGACCAGTAAAATTCGTGTTGAGGCTGGGATTGTTCTTATCTATTGTTTAAACAAAAGACCTATTGTTTTCAAGATAGTTTCAAGATAGTTTACTTTCTGCAACTTTTCTTTTAAATTACGGCGCGAATTTAAAATGGATGAAACTTTCCAACAATATGCAGAAACAACAGCGTTTTTTGATCTGGTTTCTTCATCCATTTGTGACAATTTTTCTAAAAATATAGAAAACGATGAAGCTAGGAATAGCATTAATGAAAAACTAGAAAACTGTTGGATAAAACTTCAATGTTTAATTGAAGCAGATAAGAAAATAGAAAATAACTGCTTTTCAGCTCTTGCAGCTACGCAAAGTATGTTGAAAATACTCTGTGAGAAATTTCAGCTTAAAGTTTGTTCTAAAGCAATGTTGAACGACAGTAACAAAGATAAATTTGTTAATAGTGAAAGTTCTCAGCAAAGATGTTCTGCAATAGAAAGCACAATTTTTAAACCTGGTGAAATATCATTTAAAGATATTGCTGGTCTTGAAGAAGCAAAGACATTATTACAAGAAGCGATAATTCTTCCTCTCCAATATCCTCACTTATTTGTTGGCAAACGAAAACCTTGGAGAAGTATTTTACTCTATGGACCACCAGGTTAAAAATTAGTATTGTTTAAAGATGTTCCAATGGAATTGAAACTAAATGTTAACTTGACTATAATATCTATATGCACAAGAGTTCAAAGGTCTTTGAATCCACCCGTGAAAATATTTTCTCAAAATCTATATAGTTTTTTCCAATTGACCCCTAAAACTTTTGATAATTTGTTGGATTTGATATATTATATATGCCAAAAGCAGCAAATTAAATTTTAATATAATATAATTCTATTGCAAAGAATCTTTGTTGCACAAATTTTAATTGTAATTTATTTTCGTTAACATGTTTCTGCCATTACAATCTAAATAAAATTTAGATGGATTGTATAATATATATATAGACTGAAAATAAAATTGCTTTGTACTGTAATTAAACTTTAGACTGTGATTATTGAAAGAATATGACTGTGATAAAGGAATGTCTAATGAGGCTATACAGAAGTAGAATTGTGATTGACTTGAGCGTTAAGGCTAAGTTTTTTCCAATTACTGTGTACTGCTTCTTTTATTTTTTAAGTCAAAGGGATATCTTTAGTGAATCTTTAGAAAAAGAAGTGAAGCAATTTTGTTTGGAATGAAGGCGTTTGAAAATTACTTTTTATCGCTTTTAATATGTTTTAATAGGTTTCATTTGAAAGGATGTAAATATTAGTTTCAGGTTAGTATTTTCTTTACTCGTGTTGATTCCGTAAAATTCCATTTTTTTTATTTTTTTGCGTACGTGTGTTTTTAGCTGTTACAGTAAATAAGAAAGACAAATTCATCGTTTTTATTGATATTGTACATGAACTCTCTCTTATAAGATGATCTTCGAAATGCTTTTGAATTGTTTGATGAAGATAATATGTAGATTCTTGTTTAAAAAAGATTTTTTGTAATGAATTATGTATTTAGTTATTAATCTTCCTTTCGTTTCTCTATTGCCTAAAACATCTGAACATGCGAAATTGTATGTACCACAGTCACTCATGAAAATAAGTTCCGCGAAGTTCAATGTTTTTGGACCCTCCAACCGCGAAAATTTGTCCACTATAAATTTATACGAATAAGGTAGATTAGATTTTTCTGGTCACTTTTTGTGGAATTTCATACATTATCTGAGAAAGATAATTGCACCATTTCCATTCACGATTTGTCTGCTGTAGAATGAGATTCAAAATTTTTGATTGTCATATATACTCTTTACACAAAACTATTTGTTTCTTGTATTTTTATCTATTAATTGCTATATTTTATTTTATTTTTCCATACTTTATTTGAACAAATACGTTCTTACTATCATCATTCTGGTGGTTAAATTTAAGTTAATCCCTGCGAATCTGTTCTTTTAGATGCCTTTTGTTCTATTTTCTCCTTCTTTTTTTCTCAAATATTTAACTTGCTAAAAATTGGTTTTATACAGATTCTTTACTTTGCATTCAGGCACAGGTAAATCTCGGATGGCTGAGGCTATCGCGTCAGAAAGTCAAGCAATGTTTTACTCAGTTTCCAGCTCTGATTTACTCTCCAGTTGGTTTGGCGAGAGCGAAAAGCTAGTGAAAGAATTATTTGAGCACGCTAGAACACAGAACACTCGCGCCATTGTTTTCATCGATGAAATCGATAGTTTGTGTCGAAAGCGTGACTCGAAGGAAGCCGAGGCGACGCGACGGATTAAAACCGAACTGCTCAAGCAAATTGAAGGTGCCAGTGATGTGAAAGGTAACGACATCTTTTTCCTTTGCGCCACTAACTGTCCGTGGGAGCTGGACACGGCGTTCTTGAGGCGATTTGAAAAGCGGATTTATATTCCTTTGCCGGGCACGTTGGCTCGCAGACAGTTAATTGGCATTCATCTGGGTGACTTCACGGTGGAGTTAAGTGAAGACGAGTGGCAGTTGCTTTTGGATCAGACGGAAGGGTATTCGGGGAGCGATTTGGCCACGTGTGTTTCGGACGCCCTTCTGGAGCCAATTCGCGAGTTGCGCAACGTGAGTATGTGGAAATGGAGCGAAGATAGGTCGAGTTTGAAACCTGCACACGATGGTGAGCCAGGTGCTGTTAGTGTACGCATGCAGAACATCCCTAACAGCAAGATCCAACCACGACCGGTCTCATATGACGATATTCGCAAGGCGTTGAAAGTGAATCGGTGCACTGTTTCACCCTATGAGATGCAAAGGTACGAAGAGTTCACAAGTACGTTTGGACAGCTCGGTTGACGCTTTCACCTATATGTATTATAGATATTTTAGCATAATTATTTATTTGTTGTATGTAATATATAATTTTCTAAAATTTATTTAATAATGAGATGTTTTAGCTTTTATAATTTCGTTGCTTTTTCCGCAAGAAACAAAAATTCATAATATGGTTCCTAAACTCATTTTATTGATTATCTCTTTTCCGTACAGAAAATCTAACGAAATCTGAAGGTAACATTTCGTTAATTATAAATTTGCTGTCGAGACATAGGCTGTTATTCATAAACGAGGTAAAGCCAGCGAATTGCGACATCGATTACCGGGAGTCTGAATGTCTGAGTTAAGTCGCGTCTGTGCGAACATCTATTCAAGGCCTCCTAATTTGTTTAAATAGTACCGGGAAAATTACCGCGCTGGAAGATTTCCTTCTAAATATAAATTGTTGTGCATCTCAGATAGTCGATATGGCCGCCCATTTTTACATATGTGTTGAATATTCGGGCAACGTGCCCCCGCCTCCTACTCCACTGGTAGTTTCTTTATGCCATACTGATTTAGTTACCAAAATTTCTGGAAGTAACCCCAAGTCAGACCACTCTGAAAATTTGGGTGTAATAACAGCCCTAAAAGTGCTTATAATATACGACATCAATTACATGGCTAATTTGTTGACCTTTTGCTGATAGGTAGAATTAGTGCACACTTTGGAATTCCAGCCAGCTTAGAGCGGTGCCTGTTGTGACCTACTTCGAAGAGAATTAGCCATCCACAACACATCAAGTTTCCAACCCGACTTTTTGGACTTAGATCCTTCAACAGCTTTCCGCCTTTCATCAGTGCTTGGTAAAAAGCCAGAGTTGTTGAGTTGTTTTTTTTTCGATATGGTTCGATGTCGAGTCCAGTCGCTCCATATGCTCTTCTTCTTTTCTTGCCAATCGTGTCGCTGGATGCGGAAGGTACTTGGGGTTGTTCGTTTTGTTCAGTGGTAGACATGGCGTCAAGTTCTTCAACATGTGCATTTCTATCCTGTTCTATCAACTGATATGCGATGCCGACTGTATGTAAAGTATCTTTACCGTTTCCTGTATGCACAAACCGATCATAATTATCCCAAGCCAAACCAGTACCCACATTTGGTGCCAAGACCATTCCGTTTGGTGTTACGTGTTTCAATTTTGTCGCTTCAAATGTCAACTCAGTTTCCAGCTCCTTGACTTCGCAGCAAAGGAAGTGACATACCACAACTATTGCAGAGTAAAATATCAATCTCAAGCTGAAGCCAGGCATAAACGATCGGTGCCACTGAAAAGCAGAGTTATGGGGAATTTGGCATTTTCAAAGAAAAGTTCATAAAAAATCATTTGACGCTTTATGTTGTTACATTGATGAAGTCATATATATATAACTGCAATATATAAATAATATTTGTAATAAAACGTATAATTGTAACTTACAATATACGATTGTAAAACAAAGTAAAATGAATGTGGTGTACAATATTGTCCACTATGTCGGGGCATAGAAATCATAATGCTCTGTACGTATCAAGCAGTATAAAGTTCTACTTACTCATGCCTGGATCGGCTATCATTAAAAGACCATTTGTATCTGCAGTTTTCGATTATCCCTTTTATTGTAACGAAAAGATGTTATGATTTCAATGTAATTATAATAATTAAATGAAAAAGAAAGTATGAAGTGAAGAAATTCATCAAGTCAGAAACAATGAATAACGTGGTTTGTTGTTTTTATTCACAAATCTACTTTATTTATCTATTTTATTTAACGAAAATAACGAAATATTAACCATAGAAATGTTTGAACATTTTTTTTTAACATGAAGAAAAGAAGAAGAAAGGAGAGATGAATAAAAAAATCTTCAGTCTTCTCAGTCTTCACTTAAAATTTCTTTTGTTCAGGGTTTATTAGCGTTTACAATCAATATACCATAAGAGAAACTACCCGCAAAAAAATAGTCATAAATTTAGAGGTAAATCATAAACAATTTTGGGGACTTTGCGGAGAGTCTGGGGTTACCCCCGGAAATTATTATTATTATTATTATGAATATTTCGACAGGATATATACATTTCAGTATTAAAATTATATACTGTTATTAACATGTATCCTGTATAAAAATAAATAAATAAATAAAAAAACTGACGGATAAAAACGTTTATTATATACATACATACTAAAATGTTAACTTTACTGATGACTGGTTGGTGTAGAATGCGAAGTGAGGTTAATTTAGAAACAAGTTAATGGTCATAAAATTTACGTAATTTATTTTTGAAAATTAAAATTGAGACTTCCTTTCTAATTTCTAAAGGAAGTGAATTGTACAAATGAGCACCAAAATAATAAAAAAATTCCTAGCGAATTCTAGCTTAACTTTGGGTAATTTGACTAGAAAATTCCCATTTCTTGTCATTTTTCCGTGGGTGTTTATTGTAAAATACTCATTGAAGTTGCTGCATAACATCCCGTTTAATGCATTCCTCACAATAATGTTTGCTCTTTTATCGATTCTGTTTTTAATCGAGGGTACTCTTTTTGTACCAACGATTCGAGCAGATCTTCTTTCAATAGAGTTGAACTTTGCTCGCTGCGTTCTGTTTGTATTTAAGTTGATAATTCCACAGTATGTAAGCAAAGGAACAATCATTGAGTTGTAAATCATCATTGATGCGGATTTTGTTAGGTAGGGTCAAAGTTTTTGTAACAACTGTACTCTGTTTGAAGCCTTACGATATTTCGTGTCAAAGTCATTGCTAAGCGTTAAGGTGGCGTCGACAACATTTCCTAAGTATTTGTATTCCTCGACGTTGTTAATGACATTCGACTGGAAATTGACTTCGAAAGGCTTTTTGATACTGCTCAGCCGTTTGGGAAATTTTTCATGAAATGTTGGTTTCATGAAATGTTGGTAAGTTATTCTATTTTTATGGTCATCATGTTGTAGAGAAAACAAATACAACAAATTAGCCATATTATTTAGCATGTATTTGATGAGGTAAATCCTTTTTCAATTTGGTCTTTTTCAATTTGGTACTGGGACCCATTCCCCCAGTGGTAGAACAGCTGGCCAGTTCATTTTATTTTTAAATGTCATTTTCAACGTATTTAGTGACTCAAATCATCTTAAGTTTATGAGGTAAGCAAATCCGTGGGTACTTTTTCTGTTAACCCCCCCCCCCCCCCCAAAAAAAAAAAATCTTCAAAATCAAATCAATGTTTAGAAATTCAATTTAACGGCCAATAAGCTGCAATATTAACAAAAACTTTATCAAACTTGTTTAATTGCCTATGGCGTTGACGCTACATCCATTCGCACAAGTAAGAGTCTAACGACGTATATCGGTGTGTCCCATTGTGTCTCTTGTTGCGTTTTTTTGCTGATTTCCAAGATCTTTCAATGGATTGAGTGTGTGCGCCTGTTATTGAGTCAACGAAATTGATGGAATAGTTTACCGTTAAGTGATTGAGTCCCCCTGCTGCCACACCACCATGAGCTTTCTAGAGATGTGACATAACGGTAGTCCCTTGTCGAATGGATAATAATCTACAGTTATTCTTTTTCTTATCGGGTAATGTATAAGTTAGGCACGATATAGACATTTCGTGTAGAGGTTTTTGGCGTCCATAATAGTGTTAAACCACCATCTAAAGTCTTTACAAGCGAGTTAAAATTATTAATTATATAAATCTATCAATTTTAATCATTTATATCATTTGTAACAAAGAAACATTGATTTTGAAGAATTTAAATTTGTTTTTGTTTTTTTTTGAGGGGGGGGGGGGTAACAGAAAAGTACCAATCCGTGGTAAGCTCTGGACTATTACTATTCCTTAGAGGTCTTGAGCGCAAATCGTTGTATTTTATCTGTCCGATTTTATTAACATAAGCTTTAAATCAGATGTGTTTTAGAAACATTTACTCTTTTATTACGTAATCTATTAGTTGGGCGAAATAGTTCGCAGGAGAACTACAGGTGACAACTCCTTTTGAGTATAAACTCGACATCTACATTGACATTTCTCTGTTACAAAAACACGATAACGAGGAAACGGAAATTAATTTTTATTTTTTGTATATGTATACAGAATATGAAATATGAAAAAATCTGGTCTATTAATTTTCAAACAGAAAAGTATTACCTTTAAAAAGGGAAGAAACTTTCGCGGAATTTATTTTTGCAATTTTGACCCCAAATCGCGAAATTAAATTCCGCGAAACTTAAATGAAAATGCCTTATCCGCAAAAATTTATTCCGCGAAATTCAATTTTTCTCTCGTTTTGTTAGTGTCGCTTAACATGCAAAGAGCTGTACAATTAAAAATATAAGAAAATAAACAAGTGCACTCCCGATAACTCAAACCTCCAAGGGACCATGAAAATGGTTCGCGTTATTGAATGTTCGAGTTATCGGAGCATTTGATAATTCGCAAACTCGTCTCCAGCGCCTCTTCTTTATCGACTATAATTCGAACTTTGGCAGATAAGTGAACTGGAGGTTTTCCTCCAATCGAAGTAGCAGGCGAAGTTCTTAGAAATGCCTTCGATTTGACTATCTGTACACCGCCGCCATAGTCGGGATATCATTAAATATTAATATTACTTTCACTTTACTCTCCATCGTTGTGAAAAACATTTATGGTTGCAAGTACCATGTAAAATAAATTTGATACCGTCTTTAAATAATGTTTTTGCTGGAATCCATAAAGGACTTGGACAAATCGAATAGATGGAGTCCGAAATTTCAAGTATGAGTCTTTAAAAGATTTTTTAAAGAAAAACTTTATTGGTAGCTCAAAAATTCGATTAATAGAATGTACCTTATACCTAGCTTTTAGTCACCTTCTGTTCTATAATATGATGTATCTATCTACCGTATCTAGGAGCTAAGCTTAGGTAAGTTAAATGAGATATTAAAATAATAACTGCAACATATGACCTATGTCAAGTCTTTCACACAAGCATTGGTAATGTAAATTGTCCTATGATTGTGCCTTTTGAGATATTTGGTTGGCTATAAAAGCTGTTTGAAGATCAATTTGGTCAGTTCCAGTGTCATGAGTTGTTGAACCATAAATTAATAAATAGAAGGTAGATCATAGTTGCTGATTGGTGGCCCTTCTTTTCCTATGCATAACAAAACATCCAACCGATTTCTGCTCAAACGATTTCTCCAATTAGACTTTACTCTTGTCATTTTTGAGAAAAGCTGTTCCAATTTTTTTATTTACTTTCCACAATCCTTAACAGCTTCTACAATATTCTTCGAAATAAGATATATTTTTATCATTCAATCAAATAGGAAACAGACAGGTATAATGGTTATCGACAGCCGCAATACACTTCATTGATAACAATTTCTGAGTAGCTTCCTCTAAATGTTTCATCTTTTTGCTTTCTTATCCCAGGCTTTCATCAATCAATTTAGTTTGACCATTATCCAAGAAAATTCCTGAAATTGTTAAACGGCTTTAACAGGATTATAATGAATTTTGTTCTTGTTGTAAGGCTACGACTAATCTTTGTAATTGGAACATTAGAATAAATATTGATCATATATGATGCGCTGCGCTTATCCATTTTTTTGCAAAACCCTCTAATTCTGCACACTTTAGTGATTGGGAATCTATTTCAGCTATTGCTTCCTTACAGTATGTGGTGCAGTGTTCAATATGTTTCAAGTTCTCATGTCTTTCTTTATCGTCATCGTTTCTGAAAGATTTTTCATCAAGTTAATTTTACCATAGTCAAACAATGAAATCTGGCAACCTTTTTCCAACGACATGTTCTAGTTTACATTTTAATTCCTCTTCCAAAATTTTGCTTTTTTTGCCATCTTATTTTTGTTGTGTAATTATTACAGAAAACTTGTTTATAGGTGAAGCAAACATGTGTTGTTGCAAATGTAGAATTATTTTTAAAAATACAAATGAGAGAAAACAAGAGAATAACCGGTGTTGAAGAGCGGTGCACATTCTTTATACATCAAATGTATTATATGCTTGGCTCCAGATATAATACAACAAGTGAAACAATATATGTCGTAGACATCAATCAAACAAATTGAAAACAGAAACACACTTTTAACCCTTTTGCTCCGCGGGGCCTACCTGGTAGGCCATGGAAAACCATCACTATTTCCGCGGGGCCTACTGAGGTTCTATAATTTTTCATTGTCGCTACTACGAGTTTTACGGTAAGCCGATCATATCAAAACAAAAAAAAGAAACCCGATTAGTTTCTCTTTCAGAAGCAAAAAGTCGTTTGTGAATATCTTTTTCGGTTCCGTCACAATTTCATTTAAAAAATCAACAAAAAATATGGTGGCTGCAAAATTTCGACGAGGTCAAAGAGTACATTATGGACTCTCAGAGTGAAAATGACATGATTTCTGATTCAGAATTTAGCTCAGAAGACGAGTATGATGATGAACATGATCCGACCGACCAATAAGTTTTTTAAGAATCCTGGGTCGGTCACTCAGTAAAAATGTTGGGTTTCCTAAATATCTCCAAATTTTTGTCTGCGCACTGTTTAGCCGATTTTATCCAACCATCCGTATATTTACAGGTAAGGACAAATCTACTACTGACACCCGGCTATTCTAGTCAAGCCTCGAAAACGCGGAATTAACAATAAAAACAAACAAAATGGCGAACCATTTTGAGCACAAGAAAAAATCTGGTTTAAAATCCGGCCGACCGACTCATTTTGTTTATACGTTTTGGACGCTAAAGGCGAATATTTTTGATGGTGGCCTTAGGATGAGCCTAATCATGATGAATGAGAATGAGCCTAATCACGGTGCCATTGAAAACAATTTGATAGACTCTATTAACACTGACGCTGACACAGTTCAACAGGAAACTGAAAGTGAGTTTGAGGAATCAACCAGTGAAACTGACATCGAGAACGAAGAAGTAGAGCAGACAAAACGACAAAAGTTAGCAAATGATGGAGTTAGAACACGTTGCGGCGGTGGAGTTAGAACTCGAGGAGGTGGTGCGTGTGGTGGTGAAGAGCATCAAAGTGATACAGATCAAGGAGTCCCTGTTGATACGGCTGGTGGTTGTGTTATGTGTGGGCGTGGTGTGCGTGAGCGTGGGTGTGGTGTGCGTGGACGTGCCTTTTTCTAGGTTGACATTCACAATTTCCTTTGAAAATTTTCTTTGATTAGTTCTTATTGTTCTGCATTTATTTGCAGTTTTGTATCGGTTTTGTATATACAGTATATAAGTCGTACTTATAAGTAATTTTGATATTTTATTTTCCAGTTTATTTTCAATTTTCAAAAGTAAATGTCTAGAGATATTTTCTTTCTTATAAAGTACTCAAATTATACCTTTATTTTGCTTCATAGTGTTGAATAGTTGAAAAGTATGTTGTTTTATTCATTTGTGTTCACTTTTTGAATTGCGGTGTTCACTTTTTTGTTGTGCGTCACTTATTGTTGAGAATTTCTTTTGTTTTTTTTTTGTTTTCTGAATTAGTAGTACCTTGGAATGAATTACCAAAAAGGAATAATGATAGAAAATATTTGTAAATGACTTTTTGATTAGTACAGGTTAGATCTAATTTAACATTTAGTCTTTTTACGCGCAAAATACAGTTTTTGAAAATCTTGTACGAGTTCATTATTTGTCATTTTATTGTCTATTTTTTTTTCATTCTTGTAGGAATATATTTCAATAACATTTTATTCAAAAAAGAAACCATTTCAAGCAATTCCTGTTGCTGCAGGTCACTTCAAAGTTGATTTTTTTTCTTCTCATTTTGGGCATGCACATTTTGTCACGTGACTGATCTATTAGTTTTAGACTTTTGAATTTTTTCCCGATTTTCTGAAAGAGTAGCATCTTGGAAAAAAGAGGCAAATTTCATTCAAGTATTTATTGAGATATGAAGGATAAGGTGTCAGAGGTCGAAAAAGTAGAAAATATGCTCCAGAAATAGTGAGGTTTATGCTCCGTAGCGGAAGGGTTAAGGAAGAGAAGCAGATGAAAATAAAATATATTGTAAAAACATGTCTCACAAGTCGTTAATTTGAACTCTGTGAATATGCATTGATTTTACTGTACAGATGCTAAATTTGCTGTATAGTAGCAGCATGCTTTTTTCATTGCAAGGCCTCAATACATGTCAATCCTGGTAAAAAAAATCGTCCTTTTTAAAGCAGTTAGCCTATGAATGGGTGATTGAAAAATGTTTAAAGCATTGAGCTAATCTCCTGCAATATAATGTTTGGAAGTATTTCCAAGGATGTGTTGTGAAGCTTATCGTTAAATATCGTTAAAATCATGTTTCTGCGTGTGTTGTAAAAATGATAAATGAATTTATCATTTTAGATGTTGCAGTTGGAAACTAGAACCGTTGTTGAATCCAAAACTCAAAAGGTTGCAAGTTTTAGTTGTAATCGAAGCCTGAACAGGTACAGGGATGTTTTACCTTGTAAGTAACATTTTATATATTTTTTTTATTATTAAAAGTCCAAAAATAGAGTCTCCTATTTTCTCAAAATCTGCTTCTTATTATAAACCATCACCAGCCCATCAACCTCATCCTGTTGCTAACATTTTCTTGTATTGTTTATTTTGGAACATACATTTGCGCAGTTTACATGGTTTTTTTATTAGATGATCAAAGTCGGGTTTGTTTGCAAGATGGTGACAACGATTACATAAATGCTGATCTTGTACAGGTATGGAACACTTATTTTCTATTTTTCGCCCTTTCTGTAGTGAAGTAAATTGTAATCAATTCATGCATATTTCAAGAATTCATGATGTTGATACTCTCGAAAAGTGAATCATTATACAAGCAAAACAGAAAAGAGTTTCTTTACTGTACTGATGTCGATTTCTGCTCTGAACTGGTTGCAATCTCATCCTTTCTTTGCAGGTGCCCGGAATTGAAAGGAGTTATATTTTAACGCAGGTAGGTATCTAATGGTTGCATGCTACTTTGTTGACTATTTTGCATTTGAATAGGGTCCATTGCGTTCAACGTGTGTCAGCTTCTGGCAAATGGTTTGGGAGAACGAATGCAAAGCGATAATCATGCTGAATAGGATTGTTGAAAAGAACATGGTAAATTTTGTTTTGGATTGGAGTGCTGTGTTCACATCCCATGTTCTGTGCAGGTCAAGTGTCATCCATACTGGCCTTTAGGCGAAAATGAGATTGTGGAATTTGGTGATTTTCAAGTTTCCAATAATTCTGAACAGCACCACAAAGCTTACATCGTGAGGGAACTGCAGATAACAAACACACTTGTGAGAACAACAATAGCCAACATAAACATCTAGCCACTCACAAATTATTTTCTAGAACTCTGAACAACGAACCATTCAACATTTTCATTTTCTCATCTGGCCGGATTTTGGAGTACCGGCCACTCCTTGGACGTTCCTTTCGTTTTTGAAACACATCAATGCAAGCGATGTGTTCAGTTTCCCTCCCATTGTTCATTGCAGGTACACGTTGTTGTTGTGTTATTTTTTTCATCAATACATCCGTGGTTTTCATATACATAGTGCTGGTATTGGAAGAAGTGGAACATTTTGCCTTGTTGACGCAGCATTGAAAATGGTTTGTTTTCCTACATCAAATATGTTTTGAAGATTATGAATATATATATATAAATGTTAAACTTCTGTGGTGTTGTAAATAATATAATTGTAAATATGTCAGTTTTATTATTTAGGATTGGAGTATGAAATGCAGTTTGCCAAATTGTTGTTAAATTAAGTAAAAATATATCTTTTGTCTATGACTTTAGGCTAAGGATTCTAACAGTCCTGATGGTATTGACCCCGATGCCATGTTGTTATCTTTGCGAAAATACCGATGTGGTTTGATACAAACTCATGAGCAGTACAGATTCGCTCTGCTCTCCATTGCGTGTGGTTTCAAAGAACTTTTTCCAGAGTTGTTCAAAACTGAAGGTTTGGGAATTATGTGCATGAAACTTTCTATTGATTGTTCTTGCTTCATTCCTCAGAAGAACAGCAATTGCTCTTAAGTAACGGGAACGTGGGTGATCAAGAAGACGCTGTCTATAAAGATCAACAACAAATGCAACAATACATCAAATTCTTTGGTGACGATATTTTTTTTTAATTTTAAAAAGTGAAATAATTTTTTTTTTTTTGTGAAGGAATGTTTTTCGTCTTTTTGCCATTTTAATTTTTTACATTTGATAACTATATAACCGTAATGTTTTGAATTTTCAGATTTAGAGTCTTCGTTTAGCGACAGTGACTCAGAAGAAGTGCTTCTTGATCTCTCTGACATCTCTGACGACTCGGAAGAGTTATTCGAAAGTTTGAGAACAACAGTTGAAGAAGATACAACAGTTGATGAAGAAGATAGAAGTAAAGGTAAACATGCTGCCACGTATGGTGAGACGGTCGAAAAGCAAGATGCAAACAAAACAAATGAAGACAAACAGGACAACGTATCTTCACAAAGTATTGACAAGGCAAGGTATTTCTATTGTCTCTTCCATTGATATGAGAGAATCACCGAGCAAATGTGTATGTGTTACAGCGTCGAGCGAGAAAGCGCGCTGCGACAGAGGCTACTACGGAATCAAAAAACAAAAAAACTTATTGAAGAGATTAAAGTGAAGATGAAGAAGAGCGAGAAGTCAAACAAGAAGGTTTACTATGTGCTCACTGGTGCAGTGGTGGTTTCTTCGGTACTTCTGGCCTACTGGTGGTTCAGCTGACATTGACAGCCAAGGAGGAAGAAAGGGATCTTTGCACATGAAACAGTTCTCTTTGTGACACAATGATTTTCTCCAATTTTTCAGCAGTTGTATATATAAGATTTTTAACATTCTATTGTGATGTTCTTTGTTTTTTTAGCGGAAGTTTTGCATTTATTTAATAAGAAGAATGTTGTTGTTTGATGATAATGTAGGTTAAAATTATGAAGTTTAAAAAACATATGAGAGATGCCAACAATAAACCGTACCCTCTACACCATCACTTCTCAGCTAAAGACGATTTAATGAGACAGAGAATGGAACTACCGATATACTACGGGAAAAAGGAGCTCATATCAGCTGTTGTAAGCAACGATACCATTATTGTTATATCGGAGACTGGCAGTGGAAAGACTACTCAACTCCCGCAATATCTTCTAGAGGCGCAGTTTGCAAGGAAAGGTAGATTACATTTCAAAAATGCGAACAATTGAAAAGTAGTTGGATTTATTTCAGGCATTATTGTGTGCACACAGCCCCGCAGAGTGGCGGCTATAACCGTGGCGGAAAGAGTTGCGAAAGAGAAGAACACGAATGTTGGAGGGTTGGTGGGATACTGTGTCCGTTTTGAGGACGTTACCTCAGAGCAAACTCGTTTAAAGTTCGTCACGGATGGCATGCTCCTTCGGGAGTCGTTATTAGATGCTCAGCTGAGGAAATACTCTGTTGTGATATTAGACGAAGCCCACGAGCGTTCTTTGCATACAGATGTTCTGTTTGGTGTGGTGAAAAAAGCGCAAAGGGAAAGACCGTTGAAGGTAATTGTAATGTCCGCCACTCTCAACGCTGACCACTTCTCTAGATATTTTAATGACGCAAAAGTATGCTACCTGGAGGGGCGACAACATCCCATAAAGATAATGTACACGGAAGAAGTGCAGAAAGATTATTTGCATGCTTCGCTCGTGTCTTCCTTGCAGATACACCGCCAGGCGCCCCCAGGGTGAGTTAGTCAACTCTAAGAAGCAAATCAACGCGTGGTGTTGAATGTTTCAGAGACGACATACTAGTGTTTCTTACCGGTCAGGAAGAGATTGAGAAGTTAGCACGACTGATTCAAGATATCACCCCTCATCTCACACAATGTAAGATTGCTGCCTTGTTGCTTCATTTAGCTCATTTTGCTTGTTGTTTAGGTTTTTGTAAATTGCTTGTTTGTCCTTTGTTCGCTTCACTGCCAAGCCACGAACAGTTGAAAGCGTTTAGCCCTTCTCCCATTGGTTACCGCAAGATTATCTTGGCGACAAACATTGCAGAGACGTCAGTAACAATCCCCGGCGTGAAATATGTTGTTGATTGCGGCATGGTGAAAATGAAAAGTACGCATGTAAACTAACAGCGCCTACTTTGAGCTCACCACTTATCTCTTTGTTTAGCTCACACGGACAGTTTGAACTTGCTCAAAGTCCAGCCTGTTTCGAAAGCTCAAGCTCACCAGAGAAGCGGGAGGGCAGGTCGGGAGTGTCCCGGTATATGTTATCGGTTGTACCCCGAGCATGTCTTTCGTACACTTGAAGAGAGCACTGTGCCCGAGATCAAACGTTGTAACCTGAGAAGTATGTTTTGTTTGCTGCGATGAATGAATGATGAATATGCTCGTGGCTAATCAAATTCTTTTCAGAAATAAAACACTTTTACCACTGTCTTTGCGAATATCAGAAAATGAAAATAGATAATAATTAATTTTATTTTAATCCTGGATAACGGAAAGAAATTATTGCCTCAAATAATTATCTTAATTTCTTTGTTTCGTAATACTAGAGGTCAGAAATACGCTTTCGTTATGCAAAATAGTGATTTAGCCTTCGTGTCTCGATATCGCATGCATTGTAGGTGTAGTTCTTCATTTGTTGTGTTTGGGTTTGCGAGACGTTAACACTTTCGATTTCATGGACGCCCCTTCTGATGATGCAATGCGAAGCGCTTTACAGCAACTGGTGTTGCTAGGCGCCGTTGAAGCCATCGAAACGCAAACAGTAATAAATGGTTTGTTTTATACGCTCATATAACGGTTGCTGTTTTCTCCTTAAGGTCACGCCAAAGGGCCGTCTCATGTGTTCTTTCCCGCTGGATCCCCTGCTCAGTAGTTGCATACTGGCATCTCGTGAGCTCAATTGTACTGAGGAAATTGTATCTGTGGTGGCACTTCTATGCGTCGACTCTCTCATGTACACGGCTTCGCATCAGTTGGAAAAGAGCAGAAAGATTCGCTCGAAATTCTCCTCTGTTGAGGGTGATCACGTCTCCTTGTTGCTCTTCTTTAGGTGACATATCTCCCTTTATTGTGTTATATTCTTCTTAGGGCTTTTGTTAGCTTGTTTAAACCGCTGTCTCTGTAGGGCGTACGTTCACGCAAAGGGCAACGCCATGTGGTGTCGGGAACATTTCGTCAACGTCAAATCGATCAAGTCAGTCCTGCAAAGCCGACAGCAGTTACGTTTACTTTGCACGAAACTCGACATACCTCTCACCAGCTGTACGAATGACTACAGTAAAGTGAGAAAGGCTCTGGCTGCCGGCCTGTTTCTTAACGGCGCCGAACGACAGAAAGACGGCAGCTACGTAACCTTGCATCATCGACAGACGGTTCATATTCATCCGTCCTCTGTGCTATTCCACCAGAAGCCTTCGTTTGTTGTGTTCAATGAGGTGGTACAGACCTCCAAGAGTTACATGAAGACCATCTCTATCGTCGAACCGCAGTGGCTCATGCAGAGCGGATCTTTCAAAAACCTTCTCCCTCATGCTGTACATTCGTAGCATACATAGAAAATATTTTTATCTTGAGTTCTTGCATTTTCGTTGAATACTATTATATTTGCTCTCGTCACAAATTGGTTTAGGTTAACAATTATGTCGAAACACGATGAGACTGTGGACACTATAAAAACGTTGATCAAATGTGTGCCTAACTTCCCGATAGCTGGCGTTATGTTTCGGTAAGTTCGCATTGTTCCTTGGGAGAACAAGAGATTGAGAGTTCTGTTTCACGATGCAGAGATATTATGCCGATGTTCAGATCACCCTCCGTGGTCGATAGGACCATTGACATGTTTGTCGATTACATTCGCGAAAACTGCTCTCAAGTAGAAACCATAGTAGGTGAGAGGAGTTACTTTATAAGCGTCACCTTTCCATCTTCATCTTCGTGCTTCAGCATTGGATGCGCGCGGATTTTTATTCGGTCCTATGATCGCCGTTCGTTTGAATAAACCATTTGTCCCCGTTCGCAAGCAAGGAAAGTTGCCTGGTTGTTGCATTGCAGACCGAACGACCAAGGAATACGGAAAGGTATGGTCCCAATTTTGCTCATGGCTTTTAAAACTGTTTTAGTTTTGCAGGACGTACTGGAAGTGCAAACAGGTGCATTGGAAAGTGGATCCAGTGTTATCATTGTTGACGATTTGCTAGCCACAGGGGGGACTTTATCCTCCACGTGCCGATTGGTTCGCGCGTGCGGGGCGCGTGTTTGTGTTTGTCTTGTTCTCATCGAATTGCTTTATTTGAAAGGAAGAAATAACGTGGATGCCCCATTGCACTCCTTCATCAACTATGAATAGTTGAATGGAATGATGATGAGCCATAATGATGATGATCAATTTAAAAAAAATTGTAAAAATAATATTTTGAAATAAACAACAACATAACGAATAACATCATTATAATATCCCTAACTAAAGGTTTATCTGTGAAAAAAATTTAAAAGAATCTTTCAACTGATTTTGGTAGGTATGGGTATGGACAACTACCACAAAAAAGAAGGGAGATATGGGGCTGGGGAAACTTTTTTTTATCGTTTACGTCGTTAGCTATAACTATTGTATGAATCATATTTCATAACTAGAATATGGTATATACGTAAAATTAGTGTCGAAATGCGCAGAATCAGATAAGGAAGAAGACTTAAAATAGAAGTCAAGTCTTTGGATCAAATCTTGACCTCAATTTTTTCCACATAAAATGGCATATGATTGATATTTCAGCAACATATAATGGTACCTTATTTGTACTAATTATCGCGCAAAAATCTGAAAATGCGCGAAAATTAGTACAGTTATTACACGCGAAAATTTTGATTTTTTTGTGTGTACCGTAATGCCTCGATTAAGCGCCCGGGTATTTATTTGCAAATCAGAAAAATTGAACTTAAATAAAAGGCGGTTTTTAAAAGAAACATTTTTTTTTTCAGAAAATATCTATTTCCACGTCTTCGCCATCGAGTAACATGTCTGGACCCGCGTCAGCGATATCACTCTCATCGGCTTGAAACGGGTTTGCTTCCTCCGTATTCATATCTTCAAACTGCTCTTTCAGCATTGTACGGCTTTCGTGACAAGGATTACCTTCTTTGAAGCATGTAATGTAGTCAGCTTGGCTTCCATCCGTAGCGCAAATCACTGCACAAGAAACAAATGAATCTCGAATCATTTCCATCGTCAACATATCCCATGATTTCAGAATCCACTGTACCACTTTCTCTTCTTGGGGGTGCTTTCAAGTTGGCACAATCCGTCACCTCGTTTAATACCACGGCAGCTTTTTAAAAAAGTTTCCCTGTTATAAAGAAATGGAAAATAAAAATAAGAATGAAAACTAGAAAAAAACTGTGTTCCGTTGCCTAAAAACAAACGGTTTCAGGAAATAAACCCCCCGGAAATATACCCTCCGTACAATAAACTCCCCGGAAAAATACCTCCGTACAATAAACTCCCATGAAAAATGCAGCTGTTAAAAATCTGATACACGTTTGTTTTTTATAAGAAACCTAGCGAAGGCCCTAGTATCAAAAGTTTCTTAATTTTTTAAAAAATTTAGTCCTAAAAGTAACTAGTTTAACTAGTTTTTTTATTCTAAAGTTTGGTTTACAAAAAAAAAACACAAAAAAAAAAAAATAACAAATTCGTTCGATTACACGTTCGATCAGAATGGTTCGTGTTTTTTGATCAGGAAAATGTTTACAGTGAATAACTGGTTTCTAATCGAACTTGTTATTGTATTAATAGCGCTGCGCGCAGTTTCTAAAAATAGATAAGTCTGAGTCAGACCCCCCGCGAGACTCAGACAAACATTTCAAAAGTATTAGCTGCTCTATGCGAAAGGAAAAACATGATGGAAACACAACCACACAACCTGATGGAATTAGTATTACACTTCACAAAACTGATTTTTATACTGGCAGAGAGAGTTTTTGTTTCTCTACTTTCGTGTATATCGACGAAATGGATTATGCTTGACATATCGAAAGATAGGTTTATTTATGCTACTGTTGATGTTATCTGGAGATATTGAGACTCAACCCGGTCTTGCTGTTGAATCATTGTCGAGAGAATGTTTTCAGAGAAAGTTTCTACCCAGTAAAGAAATCAAAATCAACCATTAACCGCAGAGCAAGAAGAATCACTAACAACGAAAATGTTAAAGATGTACAACAGGAAATTATGAGACAGAATTGTTTGTTAGTGAAAAAATGTTTAAATAAGGAAACTGGAAGTTTTATATTTAATTAGTATTTTGATCTTGTGGAACATGAACAATTTACAAGAAATAACCATATTTCGATAAAACTGATCAGTTAAACTTGAAGTTGCACAAAATAGTTTTTATTTTAACGGTGTAAAATTTTTTAATAGCTTCCCTTGCGAGTTAAGATCAAAACAAGGCTCATCTGAGTTTCGATCTTCTCTCGCAAATCACATCTTTAGTAAATATATAGATATTTAAAGTTAAATTATTTAGTCTGATTAAATCGTTTTAACATTTTGTTTCTTTTGATCTAATTCCCAATTTGATCAAATTCTGCTTTATCAAAGTTAATCAAAGTTTCATTAACTGCACTTTTTGTTCCTTTTCCCCATTTTTGATTCTTTATATTTTCATTCTTACTTTCTCCCTCCCAAACAGGACAAACTAGGATAACAAGTTTTTATTTGTAATATATATAATTTGCAATATATATGTGTAAATACTGATGTTTATATCCTGTATAAAGATTGAGAAATAAATAAATAAATCCTGATAATTTGAATTAGACATTATGTAATCTGACAAACTCCACAAATCTTTGATAGAGATGATAGCAGCTGGAAAGAAAGTGTTTATACCTTTTTCTAAACCGTTCCAAGGGATGGAAAAATATTGTTAGGTTAAGAAGAGGTTACACTGTGAAATCATTGGCAGTGCTACTAATAGTCCAGTAGAAATAGTGGCCAACCTAGAAAAAATTTAGACCAAGCTGGAAATACCTTTTTCTGACACAGAATTTTATGGGCTTTGTGATGGTGGATCTTGTCAATTCTCAAACTTTGGGCAAAAAAAGTTATGAGCTCGTTCCCCAATGTACTTTTGGTCCCGCAATGGAATTACTATTTCACATAGTGAATAATATTTTATATTTTTCGTAATGTTACTTACTATACCTGTTTAGAAATGTGATTTATAATTTAATCCTCACAAATACAAAAAGCCATCAAGATAAACAAATTCTGTTCTAGTGGTATTTTGCAGACCAGAATGTATAATTTAAGGACCAGAATATGAAGATGCCGACAAGGTTTTCTTTGTCATTTTATTATCGCAGTACGATAATTGTTGTATTCTAAAGATTTAATTTAAGAGATTTAATTGAAAAAAGTTTAAGCTTCAGATCTGCAGAATACCTGGTATGTACAATAGAGTTAATAAAATTAGTGAAATGCTAATTTAGATGAGACAAAGTCAAAAATCAGAAAACTTTTCCAATAAATGTTGACTATTCAACACTTTCACAGTCAGTTACCAAAGTTAGTCAAGAAAAGCATCCATGAAATTTCTATCATAATTATTGTTGTCATTTTCTTCATTCAGAATCTCAACTACATTTTCACAGTTTACTCCATGGCACTCCTTGCACGATGAACTGCAGTGCAGTCCAGCCTTCCTACACGAACATTTATTTCCACAAGTTCTCTTGCATTCACATCTAACAACTTTAAGAATCTCTGGTGGACTAGCTTCGATATCGGTCATGATCGGAACAAACATGTTATTGACTATCTTCCACCCCAAAAGTAATGGATCTTTATCGGAATTCAACAGTTTCTTCCAAACTTGAAGTTGATGATATACTCTCAAACCATGGTAATAGGCAGCACGAGGAGACGGTGGTAGCAGTGCGGGGTCAATTTTGGTACGATCAGTATTCACTAATGTGTCGTACTTCTGCTTTCGGATCTGTTCCAAGGTGAATTTGGTGGAGTGGAGTAACTCAAAAAATCGAATAGTGGTTTTACCGATATTTTCAGGTTCCTGATTTTCAACATAAAACTGCTTTCCTAACTCTGCTAATGCATTTGATTTCCTCATCTTCGAAAATATGGATGTCTTGCCAAAATTGTAAATCATTGATGTTGTATCACTGCCTGTAAAAGCATGGGCAAGCAGGAGACATTCGATTGTCGACTTATCTAAAACCGCGATGACTTCATTTATACTGTATGTTTTCTTTCTTCAGTATTCTTGTGGATCTTCATGTTTTTCAAATAAATGTTGGTGTTACGGTAGGTGAAATAAACATGGTGCAAAAGAAGACAAAGAATATCAGTGTCATCTGCTAAAACAGTAACTGCCTTCGTTTCTTTCTCCAAAGCTACTTCTACAATTGTTGTATCTGCATCACAAGGACACAAAACAACTTCAAACCCTTGCTCTATCAGTTTTTTACCTAAAGTGTTGACAAATGACTGCTTGTTAGTATAATTGGTCAAAAACTCACTTCGATCTGATGGACAAGGGTTATCATCGCGAATTTCAACAGTTTGGAATATTTTTCCAGATCTGCTACGGTGGGTACCATCCTTTGTTGACATCTGATATCCATCAAACACAACAGTATTGATGTGTAACTCTTTGCACTTTCTTATGTACTTTTTGTAAATGTTACCGAAAAGCTCGTTTTTCTTCCAGTTACACGACCATAATAAAGCACCACCATCTGCAACGTAATGACATTCAGGAGCAATCAAGGGCTTTACTCCATCAAGCAAGTATGTTTTCAGGGCGCTTTTATTTTTTGCCAACCTCATGACACCATTTTTGAATAAAGAAGTTGGGTAAGGTGTAAGTTCATAAGCAAAATATTCATCTCTTTCAGTATCTGTCTTTCTTTCCACTATGAGAGCCAACCGAAGAAATAATGTTAGTGGGTCAATTACTATCTTCTCCTTATCTACTGTGACGTATGAATACAAACTTTGGATATTCTTGATTTGATCCTTTCGTGTAAATGAACAGGAAGCAAAGGTTTTGCCAGTCAAATTTTCCTGTATTTTCGCACCAATTCTTTCAGCTTGATCACAGCTGACAATGTTGTGATCATCCACCAAGCCAGAATCTAAACTGACCAATTTTTCGCCAGCAAGTAATGGATTGTGGCTTATAAACCACCATGGATCTTGTGAAAGTCATCACTATCACGCTGGATTCTTCCAGGAAAAATTTCTTTATGCTTATTGGTAGCCCTACCAGAAGTCGTAAGCTCGTCGATAGCATCAATTACCTGTTATATAAAATTGTATTGGTTAGTACACTCTTCCGCAAAAATTTCTTCCTTTCTTAAAAAGATTACAATTAGTTATTAAGGATTCCAAAAAGGTTTCAATAGATTATTTGGCCTCAGATGGACAGTAACAAAATATTTTCGCAAAAGATAGACAATAGATATTGTACTGTTTTAATTTTAGGACAATGAACAAAACTGGAAATGGCATTTTTCTTTAGATGATTAACACAAACTTGACCTACCTCTGCACAGCGATGCATAGTTCTTGTCCATACATTCAGCACATTTTCGGAAATCCCCCTCCCAATGACTCCTCCCCGACCTTTTAAGGACCTCATTAGGATTTTTTCTATTGACAGGTCTGTCCAAACCCTGACCAGATTTTTTCTGTACGTCTTACTGAGTGATTTCCTATTACAAATTGAGCATGAATATCAGGATGATTTACTTCCAAATCTTCAACAGACTGCAAATATAGCCGACATGACAAGGCATAATTATTATGGCCGGTGGCAGCAAACAGATTTAGCATTTGTTTTGTTGCTGATACATGCATACACCAGTTACTTTTCCTCTCAGCCTCAATAAACTTCTGGACTAACTGCACATATTGAACATATGATAGCCATAAATTTGATGTTCTAGATTTGTTGGATAATTTCACCTTTTGATCATTAAACCATTCTGTGAGCTTAACTGCAACTGCACTGTGCTGCTTCAGCATGGGATCTGCAGATTCGTAAATTTCAATAAGCTCTGTCTGCTCTTCCTTCGATATTTGTTGCCAGAATGGCTCCAAAACTAAGGTCATTATTGATGCTGCTGATAACATATGACCACGCACAGCACGAGAGTATGCCTTGTCAGTGAACATGTGGCGCACTGTCAATGGAGCATATACTGATTCAAGAGCTGCTTGAAGGCCACTGCCTTCCATTAGAGATCCAATAGATCCCAAAAAACTCATCAACTGATGAAACCCACCCAAGCGCACAAATATGTTAAATTTTTTTGTTGATACGATTTCGAAGTTATTGTAGGTGTTGGGAAAGCTAGTTTCTTTGATTGTTCTGTTACAAAGCATAATAATGAGTACAATGCTGTCATATCGGTTGCATGCAAGTTAATAATAGGAAGCATAGTCACCACAGATTTCGGTTGCAGTTTTTCATTGCAAACGGTGCTCATATAACCAGCCCAACTTAAGCACTTACTTTGAAAAACATGAGAGCAACTCCAAATAAGGTTAAGAAACGAAATTTCAAAGACTTCGGATGTGATAGATTTGATAACGACTGATTGTAATGCTGGTTTATCAGGAAAATGATATTCTTTGATTTCTATACCATTATTCTCAATGACATCTTTCCAGTTTTCTTTTCCATCTCTTTGTATAGCTTTCCTGGTTGGAATTTCAGAAAACGCTCCGTTAGAAATTGCAATTGAACCAAGTCCATGGTGTGTGTTTTTTCCGTCAATCGTGGCAAGGTCATGATCTGTGTTGTCTCCTACGTACTGCAGAAACGTTGTGCCTGGTGGACATAATGCATCTCCAATTTCATCGTGTTTTACAACATTTTGTTTGAAGCGAATTACCTAAGAAGAAATAAATCTATAAAGAAACAACATATTGTACAGGAGACCACATAGAATAACTAGCTAAACAAGTCAGGTTTTCAAGGCAATGATTTCAAAAGTGAGATGATTTCAACATTTCAGTAATCAATGGCAGTAATCAGTGGCATCAGAAAAATATTAATGTGTCTCAAGAAAAGCAAACGCTTGAAGTCCTTGGACTCCTTGTTGTTAGCTCCACATATGTCAAATGAAACAACTTTTAAGATTTATCCCGCAACCTACAAAGATCTTATCATAAGACTTATCATCAAATTTGACCAGGATTTGTATGAATTTCATAGAACTTGTGTTAATAACAACAGCGTGTTACTTGTCTTGAGCCAAACCTATTTTTTAAGTGTTATACAAATATATATAGCTTGAAAAGGTAATACCAAAATATTTTCATACGATGATAAAGATGGGTACCCCGGGACCAGATTGGAATAGGATGCTATGTTAGAAAACCGTTTACACACTTACTTCGTCATAACTGCTTGCAAAGCCCAGTCTTGATAGAAGTATATTCAGCCATTTAGACGACAGTTTGTTGTCCGTTGTAACAGCTAGTCCAAATTGCAGAGGCATGATTGAGCTGGATGACGCAGCAGCATAGATGGCTTGAGAAATAGAATTTTTTTTAATTGAGTTATTGATGAGTTCGTTGATAAACGTTTGCAACAAATCAGGGACATGATCTTTACTAGTATCAGAGATATCAGTGGCTGTTGGATAACACTGGGTTGAATGATCATGATTTTTAATAGCATTCTTAATTAGTTTTGCAGCAGTTTTGACAATGCGCTCTGCTTCATCTGATAAGTTTGTTTTCCGTTCGGTGTACCATTTTTCAGTCAGTGTGCCACGAATGTTGCTCAATAGAATGATATCGCTTTTTCCATTGCGACTGCCAAATTCAATGTCTGCATATTTTTCTTTCAACTTAATTTTTGTCATTTTAATTGAGTAACAATCATTTGCTTCTTTTGTCATCAATTCATGAAACTCTTGCAAAGTGTACAGATCTATTTCATTCTCCAACTTAACACAAGTAGATTCAAACAGTTCGAGTTTTTCTTGGGATGCTGGTCGACCACGAGAAGAGAACTTAGGAGCAGGATTTTCGAATGACGATCGGCATGAAGGATGGTAGCGAGCTTCGACAGCAAACAAATCACTAACATTAAGAAGGCGCCTCTCTATGTTCTTCGAGTACGAGTCATCCCTGTCTTTACAAGTTTCAAGGGTGTTCGAGTAGATCTTAGTATCTTTCGTTCCAACTTTTTTGAAAACTGTTCTGTTTGGATGCTTTTTATCAACTACACATGGCTTTTCACAGTAGAAACATTGTTCTAAAAAATTAAAACCTTGGACGTCAGATCTTCTAGCAGGGCGTCTTCTTAAAGGACCATCATCAGTGTCAGTCGATGAACGTTTACGAAAAGAATTTTTTAGGTTAGTTCTGCAGGATAGATGTATGTAAGTTGGTGTGTCATTTAATTTGTTTTCTTTCAATTTCTCAGCCAGATTAGTTAATTGTAATTTTTCAGCATGTTCAATTATTGTATCTATTGGATGTTTCTCATCTCGATCTTGCCTATATTTTGATCCAACTTGATTTAATTTGTCAGTATCCTTGCTTCCTTTATTGCATTTCACGCACACATAGTTTTCAGTTGCCATGTTTTCTGTGTCTTTTTTATTTCATATTTCTATTTTATATAATATGTGTAAAAGAATTTAAAAAATATTAGATGTAAGAATTTGAATGAAACCGTTGCATTGTAATGTTAATTATTTGAAAAGCCAGCTCAGTCTAAATAATAAAATAAAAAATACAATATTTCAACCCTATTGCCAACTCCCCTTGCTCCTGAATGAGTTTTGAAAACAATAAAACTATTATACCACTAGTAGCATATATACTGGTGGCCCGATAAATTTGGTCCTTAAATTATACAATCTAGTCTGTAAAAAAATGAAAAAATGAGTACTAACATAAATCTATAACCTAGGTCATGTCAACATAAAATTTACTACAATTTTCTACAGCATTGACAACTAGACCAAATTTGCAGAAATACCCCGCACTAGAAATGAGCTCATAACTTTTTTTGCCCAAAGTTTGAGAATTGACAAGATCCACCATCGCAAAGACCATAAAATTCTGTGTTGGAAAAAGGTATTTCCAGCTTGGTCTAAATTTTTTCTAGGTCCGGCCATTTTTTGGCTCATTTCTACCGGACTATAAGTTCACCTGATAGAATCAATCAAGGAAACCCTTATAAGGAAGATTTTTACAACATATATTCAGCTGATGTACAAAGTATTTCAAAACATGCAGGAGTTTATGTTCCCTATGAGACACAAAAATTCAGGCAGTTTTTGCCAAAACCTTAAGAAACATTTGTTGTGTTGTGGACTGCACCAAGTTTCGCATTGAAGCTTCTCACAATTATGCAAGGCAGGCAACACTTTCTCATCATACAAGCATTCTAACACACTTAAATGCCCGATTGCTGTCACCCCAAATGGAGGTGCTTGCTTCATTTCCTATATCTTTGCAGAGAATCAGGTCAGGTATATTGAAGGAATATAATAAAGGCAAATGATGTAATTTTAGCTGACAGAGGCTTCACTGTCTAGGATTTGCTCAATCCTTTGCAAGTCAGTGTAAGAATACCGTCGAGAAAGAGTCTGAGCGTAGGAGAGGAACTAGAGACAAGGAAGATTGCTAAGGCCAGAATTCACATAGAGCGATATAATGAACATGTAGGACAGTTTAGATTAGTAGGCAGGAAAATTCCACTGTCTCTTTCCCCTCTTGCAACTGAGATGGTGTAGTGGTAGCTTGTGGGCTTGTTAATTTTAAATCTCACTTTGTAAATAAGATTTTGTACTAATCAATTAACCATAGAACTTTGTACACATATAAGTATAATTTGCTTTGATTTTATGCTAGTAATATTTTGTAACAATATTAATATAATATCAAAGTATTATTGAAGCATTTCATTGAGATGATATGCATTACTAGTACTGCAATTTAATGTCACTACAGAAAAGAGCCAAATTAAGTTTAGTGTAAGGCTTTTATTTACCTATAAAACAAAATAACAAAATAACATATAACATTTTCCTTAGCTTAGCATAAAATATAGAAAGCGACAGAAAACGCTAGACTTTGAATTAATCGTATAAAGAAGAAGGGGAGAGGTCACTAGCACGTCACCCTGAAGTATCATATAGTCAGTCAACAAATTTAACTAGAGCTTTCTTGATTCGGAGTGATCTTCTCGGAGCACTATTGGTATTGACTTCTCGTTCTATTATTGCTTCACTTTCGGAAATCGTTTGTTCTTCACTAGCACACTCTTGTAACGTTGCATCGTTTGCAACTTGTGTAATTTTCGCAGGTCAGTTAACAAGTTCTTTAGGAGAAAGAAGTTTGTTTGTCTGAGTCTCGCGGGGGGTCTAAAATCCGTGACGTCAACTGTGTGCAACGCTATTGTAGCATCAGTTATTGTAGTTCAGTATATAGTAGTATATAAACCATCCTAACAAGGGAACTGGCCTAGAGAAACTATAATATATAGTACATCTAAATAATCACAGCGCTATGACAGATTAGACTAGATAAAATGAAGCTAAGCAGAATAAATTAAAATTTAATAAACAACAGTCACAAATTATCAGGATGATGCTGACCGTCTCCTAGATTATTTTTAAGATAGCTACATGGGGAGGTTCCGACGAAATTCGCCACGCGCTGTGCCACTTTTTCCCATCCAGAGATGGAACATGTTTCATCGAACACACCAAGAGATGCCGCAAACAAACAACCATATTGAAGGATGGCACCGGCGCTTTCAAACCCTTTGCTCGTCTTCGCATCCTACATTATGGAAATTCTTGGAATTGCTAAAGAAGGAACAATCTATAAACCGTACTGAAATCTTACAAGCGGAAGGTGGACATCCTCCTCCAGCACAGCGTCGTCGATACATGGATTGCAACGAGCGAATCCTTGCAATACTAGATGAATATCCAAATGGTGAAAACATGCGTTATCTTCGAAGCATCGCTCATAATCTCGGATTTTAAAAATCATGTAACAATAATTCTTTTGATTTTCCTACAATCATTCAATCTTATGAAAAATATAACACTTTCGGGAGTTAATTTTCTCGCACTTCTTTATTATTCCAGGGCTATATTTCTGGGGTTCATTTTACGAGGGTATTTTTCCGAGGGTTTATTTCCGGGGGGTTTATTGTACGGGGGTATATTTCCGGGGGGTTTATTGTACAGGGGGTATATTTCCGGGGGGTTTATTGTACGGGGTTATATTTCCGGGGAGTTTATTGTACAGGGTGTATATTTCCGGGGGGTATTTTTCCAGGGGGTAATTCTCCGGGGGTATATTTTCGGGGGGTTTATTTCCTAGAACCCTAGGGCCTTCGGTAGGTTTCTTATAAAAACCAAGCGTGTATCAACAGATTTTCAACAGCTGCATTTTTCATAGGAGTTTATTGTACGGGGATATGTTTCCGGGGGTATTTTTCAAGGGGGTAATTCTCCGGGGGTATATTTCCTGACACCCTTGAATTAAAGGCTTGTGTATAAATATGAGCGCAGTTCTCGTGATAAGATAGTTGAAGTGAGAACAGACAACGGAATTCTGGACGTGTATTGGTTTAGTGTATAGTGTGGGATATACTTTTTGCTGAATTACAGCATGGGCGTAGGAGCCAAAAAATTTTCGGCCGGTTGTAGGATCGTTAAATCAAGTATAGGGGAAGGCGGGGCAAAACGGACATGTTTATTTTAAGGTTTTTTAATTTATTTTCTGTTCACAATATTTTCCCTTTAATGCGTTAGGTACATTGAGGCACCAAACAAGAACACATTTGCAATGTTTGAAACATGATTATTTATTCAGAGCAATAATTATTTGCATTTTTTTGTGATTTCTTGAATGTATGATGTGATTTCTTGAATGTATGACGTGATTTCTTGAATGTATGATGTGCTTTCTTGAATGTATGATGTGATTTCTTGACTGTATGATGTGATTTCTTGACTGTAAGATGTGATTTATTGAATGTATGATATGATTTCTTGACTGTGTGATGTGATTTCTTGACTGTGTGATGTGATTTTTTGACTGTGTGATATGATATTTCGACTGTGTGATGTGATTTCTTGACGGTGTGATGTGATTTATTGACTGTGTGATAGTATTTCATTGGATGTAACTCTTTCCAGTGGTCTTTGTGGTGAACTCACGAAGCTGACTCCATCACTGACATTAGATTGTACACTGTCAGCAGCTGGTGGTGCAGTCATCGTTCCCTCTTCAATTTCCGTAGTAATTGAAGGTGCAAAATCACTGTCAGAAAATGTATCTGGGTCAAACGGAACAATGCCAGAAGCTCGAAAACCACTTGCCGAGTTTCTCATGGTTGCTGCCCGTTCATATGCACCTCGGAATAACCAGCATATTTCGGTATTTCTGTAATGCGCCGTCGGATTGTTAAGCAACCACTTGTCCGCTTCTTGCCCATAGTAGGTCTTCAATGGGCCAAAGAAGGTCAAGTCCAGAGGTTGAAGTCTGTGAGACGTATGGGGAAAAATAGAAAATATTACTACTTCATTTTTTTGAGCAAAATCAATAGCAGGCAGATACGAATGACTGCTGTGATTGTCTAATAACAGTAGCACCTTTCTACTTGTACTGGAATTAGTGACACCCTAAAAGTGAACCAGCCACTCAAGGAATATTTTTCCCATCAGTCCATCCAGAGTCCAATGTGAAAACCTTTGATCCGAGTGGGGCATCATTTAGCAGTGAGGGGACCATTTGCTTTCGAGGGAAAATAAAGAGTGGTGGCACAAAAGTACCAGTTGAATTCATGCAGGCAATTACGGTGACAGTTTTCCCACGTTCGGCACTTGTTATCTTTCCAACTTGCTTCAAACATTTTTTAGCATTTAATTTACTAGTTTTTTGCACAGTGCTCATGCCGGTTTCATCAACATTAACAATTCTCTCTGCACTGATGTTTGATTCATCAATAATACTTTTCAGCAAATAAAAAAATCTACCAACTTGAACTTTGTTGAAACCTATTGCTCGTACCAAGCTGGTAGCCTTAGGTTGTCGCAACGATAGTTCAGGATGCCGTTTCAAAAACAGATCAATCCAGTCACTTCCTGCGCATCGCTTCTGAAGCAGATTTTACAACATACCCTTCTCATTGATTTCTTTTAAAGCATTAGCAATACTTTGCTCAGACCAGCTTGAGCGCCTTGTAGTTCTTTGATAGTGTCGAACTATAGCAAATACAAATAAGAATTCAGTAAAACTAAAGGCTAAATAATGTAACAAAAATACAGTAAAGACACTACAAAACAATTGATTAATGCTAATCACTACTATGGGTTACAAATTTTCAGGCTTCATTGATAAATTATGCAATCATCTGGCAACCCTCAACATATTTGTTGCTTATTTTTACTTCTTCCGCTCAAGAAAACACGAACATCAAAACAATGAATTTGCATAAACATTAATCAAAAATGTGAAAATCTTCGAATCCGATTATGAAGCCATTGTTTACCAAAGCACTCATAATTTTCCAGTAAATACCGGACAGTCGATTTTTTCCTTTAATATAACTGAAATATGAAATTATTTTAAAGTTATTATTGGAAATTGTTGGGCGTGATTCCCAGCCCATGCAGACATCCATCGCAAGCAGTGGGTTTGCATAAATCTCCTACGATCGAACTCTTCAAGTGTTGAGGTGACCCTCCAGCAGTGGGGCCTACAGGAATCAGCCGCCTATACATGTGGGAACACGCCTAGAACACGTGGATCACGTGGTCATAATGTACCATGCACCGCCAGGCGACCTCACCTTTCTACTCAACTTTGTTGACAATACTAGAAACTGGTTTAAGTACAGCTAGAACATTTATATATACCATGTCATTTGCTAAAGTTTTGCATAAAAAACTGGAACCGTTAAAGAAGACAGGGCGGAGTGGATGAGATCTTAACATTAAATATGGCGGATGACTTGCAACGCAACCGGCGATCGAAGTAGCTGCCGAACAACGCCGATTGGAAACAGCTAAAAGCGAGCGACGCACAGTTGAGACATTAATTGAAGTACTCGATTGATGAAAAATACCGAAATAATATGAATATTCTCGTTACTAGTTTTATGTTACTTCAATCTCCAGTTTTTTTGTCTAAACAAACTAGAGTCACACATACGCGATATGGTGGAAATTGACGACATACAATTTGGATTTGTTTTTGGTAGAGGTACAACTGATGCGATTTTCATTGCCCGACAGATGCAAGAGAAATTTCTTACCGCTAAGAAACCACTCTACTTTGCATTTGTAGACCTTGCAAAGGCTTTTGATCGGGTCCCAAGAAAAGTTCTTTGGTGGGCACTAAGGTATCTTGGTGTCGAGGAGTGGGCTGTACGTATAATACAGGGTATGTACAAGAATGCCAGAAGTCGTGTCCGTGTTAATGGTCTGCTGAGTAATGAGTTTAATGTGGGTGTTGGTGTCCACCAGGGCTCCGTTCCCAGTCCCCTACTTTTTAATCTAGTGCTGGAAGCACTGTCTTGCGAGTTCAAAAACGGTGTCCCGTGGAAATTATTGTACGCCGAAGATCTCATGATCATGTGTATCTGCAATGTTTGTTTTTATAACGAGGCTTCCATAACGCTCATGAAGCATTATCATAAAGACCTCGACCCGGAGTTTTAGTGTATTTAATTGCTCTCACTTGTGCTGTTTGTAGGTCCGGTGTTGAAACAAATTCGATTGAATGCTTTCAGTGTAAAATTTGGGTGCATAAGAAGTGCAGCGGTATTTCCGGTAGATTAGTAGCCGATCCAAATTTTGTCTGTCATAGATGTTGTTGAAATGCTCGCCCCATAGATGGACGTCCAAATTCTCATGTTGATGTTGATAGTTCTCTGGTCGACATTGGAAGTAATTTCTGTTACCTTGGTGACATGCTTGGTGCTGTGAAAGTGCTATCGCAGCTCGTTGTTGCGTTGGTTGGGGAAAAATTCAAAAATTGTTGCCCATCCCTACTTCACGACATATATCCTTCGTGATTCGTGGTAAAGTATTTGCTGTGTGCAAGATCTGCCATGTTGCATGGATGTGAAACATGGACACCTAAAAACATGGATATACTTCGATTACGTCGTAATGATCGTGCAATGATTAGATGGATCAGTGGCACTAAATTGAAAGACAAAGTCCCTTCTTCCGCCCTTCTGCAAAAACTTGGAATTGATGACATCTCTTCTTTGTAAACAACGCCTTTGTTGGATTGGGCATGTGCATCGTGTTTCTTCTACTATTAACACTGTCACCGAGCTTGTAATCGCGAGCTCCAGAAGCCGAGGAAGACGTAAAAAGACTTGGTCGCAATGCAATAATGATGACTTCACGAAGTTAAACTTTTCGAATGTAGATCCACTGGACAGAGCTGCTTAGAGGACAACTGTTAGAAACTGCTTGGTGTTGTATACCTTGGATTCCGGGACAATTGCAGCACGATAAATACGAAAACTGGATAATGATGATGAATGAAACGTATCTCATATTTCCATCTTTTTCAAATAGCCAATGATGTATTCAGTTTTTCCTCTCTTGGGATTAATCAGTGAACAAGTGTTCAAACACGTGTGAATAATCATCTGGTCTTTGGTTTAATATTGTTAAAACACGTGCGAATCATCTGGTTTTGGTTTTTCATATTACGAATTCTTTTTAGCCCTGTAAGCTATTTGCATGGTTTTCAACTTTCCTGTATATGTGTTTTAACGACACAGCGTGTTCATAAGCTGAATGAAATGAATGAAGATGCAGAGTCTCTTTCCAGAGTTTTGTTTTCGCTAGAAAGACAGCAACAACTCGAATATGCATAATATTAGCATTATTGGCAATATTGCCCAGTGGGTGGTCATTATGATCAAACTTCTAACCAGGAAATCAATCAAGTAAATTGTTCCTAATGAACGATATGTTTACTGGATACAATTGACGAGATGCGGTCACCTAGAAAAACAACAACTCATTAAGGAATGAGATATCGCACCTCGACACTTTGTTTGACAATCCAAACACAAATTATATTTTACCAATATCGCGGTTGCAGGCGGTACACGATTCAGCCAATTAGAACGTTTAATGTCACTGGGCGCGCTGCGTTTTCGCGTGTTCGATCATGCGCAACTGTTGTACCTTGCAGCTGCAGCGCCACAAACTTTGTTTGTGTACCAGCGAAGCGCTGAGAGTAATATTTTATAGTGTTTTTGTGTGTGGGGTAGAAACCAGGAAAGAGCGCGCAAAGAGAAAAGGGTTTGCCGGGTAAGCGATTAATCTATTTCCTTCTTCTTTTTGACAAACAGAAACGCGATTATGGTTGAGTTGACTGAGTGATTGTGCAAACGCACGTGAGTATGTGCATTTGATATCATGCTTGGCTGATCGTTCGTGCACTCTACTTTCAGCTCCCTGCATTTTTTCTTGCAAAAAGTTAAAAAAGATTTTTGCTCGGAGACAAAATGGTGTTATGACTTAATAACGTAAGTAAAGTAATCTCATTTTAAGGCGGGAATTGTCTATTTAATGCTTCACTTGTGTAGTACTACTGTAAATGATGAAAGATTTCTTGTAGATAAATCTCGAATTATAAAAGTTGGGTTTGAAATCAGACTTTTACGATGAGCCATCGAAAGATTTAACATAGCTTAAACCGATGTGTTTGTTTTTTCAAATTATTTTTTTAAAACTTTTTTGTATCCACTAACATTTTAGAAAGAAAATAATCTTTCTCTCGGTCACTTAAATAGCTAATCTTTTACGAACAAACATATAAGCGTTGTTTGTTTTGGTGTCAATTCTATGAAATCATTTACAAGGTGGGTTACTTATAAAGCGGCTCATGCTGAACATGAGTGAAGAGAAAATGAAGTTGCGCATTAAATAACAGCCCCGCTGTGAGCAGGTCGAGTAAGGTTAACTGTATAATAACGAGTAATTGCGGTGTCGAATTAAATTAGTTTTAAATTAGTAAGTAAATTCTCCTAGAAAAACATCCAGAAACTGATTCCATTATTTTTCTCATCTTGTTTTTTTTTATAATCAGTTTTGATCCATTTCCTTGTTATTGGGACATTGGGTACTTTCCTGGTAGCCCCCCCCCACCCAGATTATTTTTTGAAAAGACACAAAGATATAGAGAAATAATATATGCAGAGGTAAAGAGGAGGGAATGCTTTATATATGATGTTCCAAATCGAAGTGTCGCCACTTGACTGTGAACCATTTGAAGTGCACTTTGCGGATCCGGTAAACACACACCAAATATCGAAAAATCCTGTAAGTTAGCAAAATCAAGAAATAGAAGACGACATGGGAACTGTTGGAAAAGTAATCAATGCCAGTGACGGCTCTTGTTATTTTTGGTGTTGCAAAGACTTGACAAATCTTCAAAGGAGTTTTTAGTTGTTGTGAATGATTCACTCTTTAGCACAGTCAAAGAGTTTATTAACATATAAACTGCAAAGTTATGCTTTATCTTTAATGCATTTTTAGTCAATAAATGTTTGAGCTAAAGCGATACAAAACAAAAGAATAGGTTAACAATAAACTCAAATACACACACATCCCCTCCAGCTTTGAGAAACAGCAAAGCCTTATAACTAAATGTCCATAGTGTTCATAATATAGTCCTTATGCCATGACGGTGGCTTTCGGTCACGAACTGGTCGCGGAGATGCAACGTCTCGAACGATATCGTTTTTCATCGTCGTACCATCTTTGCTCATAGACGGAGGTGAGCAATGCGACTCCTTCTGTGATTGTGACTGTGGTTGCAGTGACTGTTCCGGCTGTAAAATAGTGTTTCCAGTAACGCTGTGATCTAGCATCGAACAACGTGATGGTCGTGCAGAGGAGTGATGACACTGCTGTTGTAGTTGAGGGTCGAGACTCTTTCGGGCTGGCGACGCAAATGGTTGATTGTGTACTTGTTGCTGTGGTCGTGAAGTGAGATCCTCCAGGCCGTCTCGGTTGATCACCGGTTGGTAAGTGTGTGGCTGATGTTGAGGTTCTGCAAGTAGTTTGATTCGTCTCAAATATCTCCGATTTCTAAGAGTTAAGCGGCCAGAACCGTCTACTTTAATAATATATTGATCATTTTCATTTATTTGCACAACTTTATCCGTTTTGTTCCATTTCTTTGGGAACAGACCATGTTGGTTTTGAATTCGGCAGGCATCGCCGACTTGTAGGTGTGGGAGGTTTCTGGTCTTTGCTGCCAATGCGTCTGTTTGACGAGCAAATCTTGTCCTTAATGAATCCTCACGTTTGTTTCAAAGATCAATCTAAATTGGGGCACGGATGAGACCAGATGCTCCAGCATTCGTGGTTTCTGGGGTGATTTTCAGGATTTGTTACTAAATCTGTCGACGGTAATGAGGTAATGATTTCCACCCTGTTGACAAAAATCAGCAGCTATGGCTTCAAATGGATATGAAGGAATGAATCGATCAGCAGGTGGAAGATGAGGTTGACTCGGAGTCATTCTCCAGCAGCTTGTGCACTTTTCTCGAGTGATGTTGATAGCTTCTGATATTCCTGGCCAGAAAACAGTGGCCTTGGCACGTTCTCTCATAGCGTTAGTACCTTGGTGAGCCAATGTAGGATTTGGCAAATTGCCTTTCTTAAGGTTGGTGGTATAACAATCCGATCTCCAATCAAAATTACATCATCGACAATTGACATACTTCCACGGTGTCTCCAGTATGGTTGTAGCTGTACAGGTAGTTGATCATATGATTTAGGAAATTCGTTTTGGATGAAATGGTTCAGCTTTAGAAAATGTGGGTCATTTTTGTAGCATCTTTTACACGACGCCAAGTGATCGCTTCAATCTTGTTGAGAGAAGAACTGATAGCAGTGATGATGTCGCTTTCTATGTTATCTTCCATCCCACCTTGGATGATGTCGATTTGGTCAGAGGGAGTTCTGAGAAGCCATTCTCCTTCGGCTGATTCTGATTTAGACTCTGCAGGGTTTCGAGATGCAGCATTGGAAGCGGGAATGCTCTTGCCTGGAACGTGAAACGCCATGCCAAGGTTCGTTGCTTTAGGCAAAAAATTCTGGTGTTTGATATCTTACCGAAGATCTTGACCAGAGGTTTGTGGTCCGTATCAACTCATCGCAGCCAAGTGTAAAGAATCTGGAGTCCTCGAGAGCCCAGGCGACCGCAAAAGCTTCACCCTCAATGGAAGCATAACGTTGTTTAGTGGACCTCAGAAATCGTAACCCGGCCAGTGTGATTTTCCATCCTTTATCACAGCAGTCAGGTGTTGTAGAGTTACAATGTGACATTTGTAGTACTTTTGTCGCAACTAGTAGCCAATATCAGTCTTTGACCAATCGGAAGTTAGGCAGGTCCTTCGACAAGGGCAAAAAATTCTGACTCTATGCTTTATGGCTTCCACGAATTTAATTTTTGATCTGTTGAAAGCATCATCCAATTCCTTTGTCTATGTAAAGCGTGTCTTTGAGCTGAGAAGAGGTTTGAACGGCGCCATGATAGTAGTTAGTTTGTTGTAATGTGATACTTGATTCACCAACCCGAACCATGCCTTGATATCAGCAATACTTTTTGGCAAGGGAATGATACTATCAACTCCAAGTATTTCGGAAAAGGTTTGACGTCATCTGTGGTGATTTTAAATCTAGCAAAATCAGTCTCTTTCTGAGCGAATTGTAACTTTTTTTTTTCAACTTAAGCACGGAGACATTCCCGGCACGCATACAATTATAAATATTATCGGCATGATTATTTCCCTCGTGCACTCCCCACGAGCTACAATTTATACATTATTACAATAAATTCAGAAATAAAATTTAAGAAAAACACTTTACTCATATCAAACTACTTGTTTCTTATTTGTAAATTGAGGTCATTGTTATCAATGTCCCTTATTATTTACCTTTATTGCAACTTTTATACTTCTAGAACCTCTCAAATATCGTATTGTGGATCGTAATAGCGAAAATTAAATCAAATGTTGTTTGTTACAATTGAGGTTGCAACCATACGCTTGTCAGCAATCATTTCTGCAAGTCATTTGTAAAAGCGAATACATTTTTTCCCCATGCCGCCATTTGCCGCAAAAACCAAAGGAGTAAACGAACCATTCTCGACTCGAATAACACGTTCGCCATAATGCCGGTTTTTTTCGTTTTCATTCGATTTGAAGCATTTCTCAACTTCCAGTTTCCTGTGTCTCTGAGCAAAGAGATTGAACACTCTTCCATCAAAAAATGCTCTTTGACCAGTTGTCCACAAGTTCAGTGCGTTGATATCGAGTCGAGCTTCCTTTCTGTTGTTTGCCTGACGTGGGAGTTCTTCATTGTTCAATTCCAAAAGAATCGGCTCTTTTCTCACATCGACACAAACCTCATTCAGCAATTCTGCAGTGATATCTCAAACTTCATTGTGTCTCAATGTTACGAAACAGCCTTTCTTGCAAGATAGTGCATGAGCGATGTCGAAGGAAGATCTACAGATACATTGAGATGGAACTCTATATAGCGGCCAATCGTATCGAATACGAATGACGTTCCAAAATTTCTGGTTCGTCAGCTCGTAACCGAGATCTTTAATGGGTATTGTTGTTAACCAATTCGAAACCCCTTTTTGGTTGAGACTTTCCATTTTCCTCTTTGTCTTCTAATCTGACGTGTTCAGGAACTGTTGGAGTTTCTCTTGATACCTCTTCCCACGTTCCGCTTTGATTTGATGTTTGGTACTGCTTTCACTGTCGTTTGTTCCAAGGATCAGGTTTTGCAGATTTATTGTTATCTTCGCTGAATCTTGGTGGTCCATCGCCGCTGCTTCGGAGAAGACTTTTAACACCAAACCACCAAGGCGAGATGGCAGTGATAACAACTGTCGTTCTGCATCATTAACTATATGACCTCCGGTGAGAGCTGGAATCAATTTGTGGCGCACTATTTTATCGACCTTTTTCAGTTCATCTTCGATATCAGGAATAGTTCGTAAGAAGTACGTAAGCTTGTGTTGGTAGCTAGCGACGTATGCAGCGTAAGCTGCTTGTGGATGAGTTGTTGCAATTTCTGCCAAAAGGGCGATTTCGTTCGTCCAACCGTCGATCTTGCTATTAACATATTTCTTTTTGTTCTCATTCGTGCCGATCACTGCTTCGAGATGTCATTTACCTTCGACTAAAATTTGAATAGCCAACCCTTCAATAGCTTCTTCCATTTTCTCCTCTTTCACTATCAGCCAAGATTTTGTAGGCTGAGGAAAATAACCATAATTTGGACCAATCCTGAAAAGGTTGTCCTACCACTTTCTTAACGCTCTTAAGTTTCCTGCTACCGCAATGCCGTGGGCGAAACCAACCATCTTGTTGTGGTCGTTGTGCATAACCAGTAATAAAAAGTTCATCATCGGTGTGATCGCAATCGCATAGATGGTCATTCCCAAGGGGTCGCCTTGTGTCGTGCTTTCTTGCGACTTCAGCTCTAAGCCTCCAATAACGAACAGTCTTGCTGGAGTCGCATAGCAGTTTCTCACTTACATCGATATTTCAGGACAAATATACTGGATGTTATGTAAAAGTGCATTTCTGTTCATGCTGTTAAACGCGTTGGAAGCATCGAGCAGGATGACTGCATCTGTGTTTTCGTGTTCGAACATTCTTCTCATAGCGTGTATTGCTGCTTCACTACCTGAACTACGGCCACACATTTGAGCATTTGATGACGCATTTGCAACATCCTCGGAAAACATGTTCATTACTACCCTTCCCATAATGCGTCGTAGAACCTCTCCAATCCCAATTGGTCGAAGACCCGGTTTTTTGTCGAGTGGAACCAGTCTTGAAGCCATCAATGGTGCTAGCGACGAATCGTGTACTTCTTTGATACAAATCGATTTTATTAACAAAGTTATCGCCTTTCGTAGGTCGTTTCCTGTTTCTCCGTAATCTCTCGATATCAATATCCGTCTCCATCCGTCTGCATCAATGCCAGAAGGACCAGAACCTCCTCGAGTCATTTTCGCTGCTTCAAAAACCATTGCATCATCAATGGCGTCAAAAATTACATTTTCGACGGTTTGCATCGGACCTTGCAATAGAGTGTCTTCCTTTGCCTCTTTTCCTTCTGGATGTTTCAATTTCAAAAGTTCTTTCGTTTCTTTGTTCAAAGGCAATATCTCTCCTTCCATGTTGTTTGAAAGAAGTTTGACTGCCGAATTCACATTCCCTTTTCCAATATGCTTACGGAACTTCCTTGATATTATACTGATGTTTTTCTTCGTTCCAAGTTTTGGTAGGCGTTTTTGAAGAGCCAATGCTTCCCTCAGAAGTTGTTGAAATTTTCCTTTTTTCCATTGTTCCATTCGTCTCTTCAGGGCGTCCACGTAATCCTTGCTTTTAGAAGTTTTTGTTGGTTTTTGTAGAAGCAACGCTGGCATTACGTGCATGGCGTACATAGCGCACTCCCTAACTGGACTCTCGACCAGCCATTCATTGATCAATCTTGTCAGTTCTTTAATGTATTCCTTACCACTAGATCCCTTTGGTTACATGAACAAGTTTTTGCGCCAAGATACAATCTCCTCGTAGCCTGCTTTCAGGTCTTGAATAGCTTCATTTCCTGGAGTGTTTCCCCAAACAAATTGTTGTTCTGCTTCGTTCTGACCGGCGTTCGTAATTACTTTGTTTCGTGGAGGTGGTGGCAGTCTTCCCGCATCTTCGTTTCGTATCATCAAAGAATTGCAGTGTCGAAGGTGTTGCAATACTCCTCTATTTGTTCAAAAGCGCTGACCACAAGATGCGCAGGGTTGCGTTAGATTTCGTTCATCTTCATTGTTGTTAGCGATTTCCATTTCAAGTGTTGATTTGAAGAACGTACGTCTGAAGGTATATTCGTAATGCAACTTACTTTGCTCAATATCTTGTCGTTATTTCTTCTTTTACCTAGAAATCCAAAAATCGCCAAAAATCCGTTGACAAAAAACACGTCCGCCATCTTCGGAAGTCATTGCAACTCACAGGACTTTACCTTTTTTATTTAACATTTTGCACAGAGGATGTCCTGACACGCCATTTAACTAAATTTACATGATGAAAAAGATACAAAGTAATTTATTTATGATGGTTTATTGTTTGTTGGCAAATTATTCCGTTCAACGGATGTGAGCTTGATCTGCAAGATGAAAGTCACTCAAGTTGTCACTCAAGTTGTTGTTGCTGGTTGGTGATCTTGATTTTGATCCGCGGATGCATCGCAACATCGAGCGGACAAGCGGGAAGCTGATCTTCGTCCGGATAACACTTGTTGCCACCGACATGTGGACTTTCCTCTTTTCTGCCACCATTTCTGCCATTCTCTTGTAGAAGGCCTGGCACTCACGAGACATAGCACCGTTTGTCGCAAACACAAGAGGAGTGAATGTCCCATTTTCAATTTGAAGCACTCGCTCATTATATTGGCGCTTCTTCTCCTTTTCATTCCTCTCAAAGCATCTCTTTAGTTCTAAACACCTGTACCTTTAAGCGTGTAGGTTAAAAACCCTTATGTCAAAGAATACTCTTTGGTCAGGTGTCCAGAAACCAAGAGCGCTTATATCGAGGCTTGCTTCTGGTCTGGTGTTGGCAGTCCGTTCGTTGAGGACTTCCCCGTGGACTTCCACGAGTGGTGGTTCCGTTCTCACGTCGTGACAGATCTCCTTCAAAAGGGTCGCAGTGATGTCACGTATCTCGTTGTGGCGTAGCGTAACCAAACCACCTTTCTTACAGGAAAGGGCGTGGCTGAGGTTGAACCTTTCTCCACAAATACAATGCGACGGCAGCCGTTTGAGGCTCCAGTTGTTGCGTATCCGTATGGCGTCCCAGAACTGCTGTTTGTTGAGGTCGTATCCCCATTCCTTCAGAGGAAGAGTCGTCAGTCAGTTAGAGATGCCACACTCTAAGTTGGCATCGTTTTTCTCCTTTCTTCAATCGTCATATCTGCCCGAAAACTCTCGAGTTGCGTCTGCTGCCTTTGTTTTCGTTCAAACTGAACTTGATACTTTGTTTTACCTTCTCCTTCGTTCTTATCAAAAAGACGTTCTTCAGATGGAGCGTGATGTGACACGAGTTGTCATATTCAAATGGCGCTGTTTCCACGAAATTCCTTAGACCAAGTCCCCCGAGACGTGGTGGAAGGGACAATAATGCTCTTTCTTTGTCGTTGACGATGTCGCGGCCAGTGATGGCAGGGATGAAATAGTGTCGGATGACATCCTCAAACGGCTGTAGGTAGTTCTCCATTCCTGAAATCGTTCTAAGAAAATACGTCAACTTGTGCTGGTATCCTGCAGTATAGCACGCGTATGCTGCTTGAGGCTGTGTTGTCGCAATTTGGGAGAGAAAATATACATCGTTCACCCATTTTTCAATGGTGTTACGAATATACTTCTCCTTGTACTCCTCACCTCCGATCACCGCATCAAGATGTCGCTCGCCTTCTACAGTTATCTGGATACCGGTTCCTTCAAAGATTCGTCTTGCTTCTTCCAGCTTTTCCTGTTTTACGATTAATCATGACTTGGTTGGTTATGGATGATACCCGTACTTTGGTCCTGCTTCTATTAGGCAAGCCCACCATTCTCGAAGCGATGTGATCTTCCGGACTTTACCTTTGCGTCCGGTGAGTTAGAGATATTCAATCATACGCCACCAATGCTGCTCCAGATCTTCGTCCCAGAGGATGGTGTCATCTACACACTTGGTTTTTCTTGGTACTTCAGCAATTATTCGATCATAGCGGTGTGTATAGCCATCTCCGCTTGCCAAGTAGCCTTGTGGAGCCACGCAGTACCGATATCTACCAAATTCAGTTATGAATGTCAGCAAGTGACGGTCTTCTTTACGAATTGGCACCGAATGATAGCCATTCCAGGCGTCTGTGACTGAGCGATATGTGTCATGCGGTATAGCACGTGCTTGGTTGAACAGTGGGACTGTATGATGAGTATCGCAAAGAAAATGACGGTTCAGGGATTGATAATCAACAACTTGTCTTGGGCTACAATCCGATTTTCTCACCCAGATTGCTCTATGCCACCATGTGTGTGTTTGGTTCGACTTTTTCAATAACACCCAATGCAACATCGGTATCTGACTGATTTTTACTTCATCCTGCCAGTGTATTGGTATGGGTGCTGGGGTATGGACAGCAGTCGGTGTGGCTGTTGGGCCAAAGGTGATGTTGATGGGTGGCCCAGTCATCATCGGGAGTGGTTGGTGGGGACATTGGTTAAATGTTGATTTTGAATACCTTCCAAGTAGCCATTGTTTCATTTCCTTATTATTTTCTTCTGTGACGTCAAATGGTAGTTTCTCTGGACGAGCAGGTGGCAACTCTCTTCTTGGAAATTCACAAATGGTTTTAACGGAATGATCAGGTATTTGCGATAAATCTTTGGCTGACCCTGAGTGGGTCAATGCATCCGACAGTGACGCAGCAGCGCCAATGGTAGGGAAATCAGAAGAGATAATCTTTAGTTGTTCCATGGTGTCCCGACTCAGATAGAAGAGGTCAGTGATGTCAGAGATGCATATCATTTCAGCTGTTTCAACTCTGTTCCCACGTTGGTCACTACCAGACAGTCTAGCAAAAATGGCACCAAGTATATTGATTCCCTCATTGTTTGCGGCATACATTTTTTTCTTTACTGGTAGTAGATCAGAGTCTTTGAAACCACACGATCGGAATAGCTTCAGCCCCATCAATGAGGACTGAGCACCAGTGTCTGTAATTACTGAGATTTGTGATGGCTTAATTCTAGGACATGACAGATTGAGATAGTCATAGTGCACCTTGTTGGTTGATATCTTTAGAACAATTGAAGGTTGTTTACGTGATTCTTTGACTATCCACCCGTATGTGCCATCAAATATGTGATGTTCAAGCGTAACTGGGTTCTGCAATTTTCTTGTCGGAACTTGCGAGGAAGCATGTGCATGTCCACATATGGCACCAATAACGTCGAAGATGGCACCATTGCTGTTAGCTTTGACGTCAGACTTGCCCGTTGGATTCATGTGGGTCTTCTTCCAGCCATGCGTGAACTCTTTAGGCTTGCTTCTACGTATCTTGAACTTCAGTATCACTTTGTTGCACATCTTACAGTTTTTATCTGAAGGTTCGGATCAGTTTCTTTCAAGGTCCTCAGATTAGTTCCTTGTTGGTGAACTGCTACATTGAAGTCTTCTGTTGCTCTAGAGGACATGGCACGCGCGGCCATCTCTTTATTTTCTATCAGGGAGATTGTATCATTCAATGATCTCGTGTCTAGATCAGCGTAACCTAAGACGACGTTCTTGATGTCTTCATCCACGATACCGGATACAACAACATACTTGACAATCTCATCTGTAAAATCAATCTGTTGATTACACTGAGGACCAGTACAATTTTTGATGAATGAGCAGACCTGCGCTTTACCCTTGACGTTAGTGACAAATGACCGGATAGGCTGCCCATGATCCTGACGCATGGACAATAGCTCAGTTTTGCGTACACTTTTAGCAGTTCATATCACTGCAAGTCTCTCAATAGCATCTAGCAATGTAGCTTCATCAATAGTCATAACATTGTCTATGGATTTGAACAAATCAACTTCAAAATCATTATCACAGCATTGCCAAAGCTGTGTCGCCACCTGTCCATTTGGAATCTCTGTGCCTCGCTTAAAAAGATCCCATCGCTTTAAAAATGTGTACCATTCTTTATCAGTGGAACCTCTTGATACTGTCGAACGTACAATCTTTGGAGGTTTCTGTTTTGAGGAGCCAGCTGTGTACCCACCCTGTCGGTGCACGAGGGCGTGGATGTTCAGCTGAGCAGCTGCTAGAATAGCGTTTACATCTTCTGTTGTGAAATCACAATCTGGAATGGGACAGTTGTGTTATGTCTCAAATAAATACACAAAGGTGAATCTATATCTGTCTTCTCAAAAATGTGACGTGTACATTAAAAAAACTCGTTATAATTTACACACCCCATCCGTTCTCCCCGGTCCGCATCCTCGTGACACGTTGATTTAACAGTAACATACGATCTCAGCCACCGGTACTCCGGCACAAAAATAACAACAAACATGACTGCACAGTCAAATGAAGATATAACATTCCTCCACCTTAAGAATAATACTCCCTTAAGAAGTAAGCCGGTCTACGTCTCATTCTCCCAGAACGCCTTGGCCCCGCCACAATTGTCTCACTAGAAATTGTACCTTTACTTGAAGTCAAGACACCTGCCCCAGCATGATCAGCATCCTCTGTCGAAACAACCTCCGTTGACTCCTCACCCCGACTGTCTGGATAATTCTCTAACTTTCCAAAACTACTACCATCTGCTTCAGACCTATATTCCTCAGCTGTAGACAAATTGCGAGTTTCAACAGAAATTGACTCATCAACTAGAGATCGGCCCAAACTATCACGTCGAACAATCTGATCTCCGACAAAACTTCTTTATTCGCAAAAGATGAAGGTTATTCTGTGTTTGGTTGCGACGTATTTTTACGTATGTTTAGCCAACCAGGTTTGACAAATAAGTTAACGGACTGCAAGATTATATTAACGCCGATCGAAAACCTGTTACACTCTTTTTTTTATAAGAACAATTTTATAAGAACACCAGCCTGAAAATCATGCAAAAAATTAAGAACAAATTAAGAACAACCTCAGCCTGGGATAAATATAGTAGATTCATTTCTTAAGAACAACAGATTGATTACGAGAACTTGGACTTCTGAAACTGTGTGCGGGTTATCTTTGACTTTTTCGTCTTGTACATTTTCACTACGATTTTATGTATACAGATTCAGTTGTATAAAGCTTTACCATTTTATTTTGGGTTTGCTACCAAGGGTTCTGTGTTTTTCTTATCACTATTCACTCCTCTGCAAAGACTAAAACCCTAAAGGAACCGATATCAGTACAGTTTTTGTACTCAATTTAGGAGTCTTAACTTTTTGGAGTCAGACTTCTTGACTTTTAAAAAATAGGATGGCACAGGAAGGTTAAAAATTTTAAGAGTTAAAACGTCTATACGCCAGGTTTATGTTAGAACACCTAGAGAATGATTTAATTTTATATGAAAATAGATAGTTTTGGGTAAGTGAAACCTACCATTGATTGTGTTGCACGTTTTGCTTGAATTAAAGAAGTATCGCCGATCAATTTTTACCTATGGGTTGCCAATGTACTTTCGAAAACACACTTATTTTAGTGTAATGTAAAATGTTTCTTCACCGTCCTTTTTTATGTTTGAAGCCCCCTTTAACCATTCTACTAAGACAACCACACCAGCATCACTCATGTTTTTTGATTTCCTTCTCCTTGGGAAACCCACTGCATGTAGCGTGGAGTAGGCAAGGTAGAACAGATGCCTCAAGTAATTTTCGTCTCGATACCATATATATTTCGTTGTCCCTTACTACTTTCCCTAGCTGGTGAAATTTGCTTCGGGCTATCTTTGATGGAGTCATCCCCAAATACTATCTTTTTTTGTCTTTTTAAATTATATGTTCTAACCAAACCGTTTGCAAGATTTGTTCACCATATATACAGTAGGTACTTCATCGGCGTATAGATGGTCTTTCATTAACTGCTCCCGGTAGCTTTGAAATCACAACGTTTGGCGCGATTTGTGCATTCGGAAGGTATTCGATAATTAAATGCGACGCCCAAACCATTTGGAAATATTTTATCGATTTCAATAGCATATGTCCTAAAGTTGAAATAAAAATTAAATAATGCAAGGCTTTCTCAACCTCCTTTGCAACATCCAACTCTGATATCGAACATTGACTTTGTGCCGGAGATAAAAACACTTTTACTCTCCAGGGGTGGCGCCAGTGGGGGGCTATGGGAGGGGGGGGGGGCGCCGGAACTTCTCAGCCCCCCGTCGGAAGTAAAGCAATACTAACAAAATACTGACATTTTTTTAGCGTTAGGTCTTTTTTGTGATTAATACAATTATCATGATATCAAGTTTCATAGCAGGTTTTGTTTGAATTTAGAGGTGCCAAATCTGTAATAGATTTGATCATCAATGAGTTTTGTGTTAAACTTAGAGTAATTAGCCCCCCCCCCCCCCGTCGGCGCGGGAAAAAACCCTGGCGCCACCCCTGTTACCCTCATATAGCTTCTCCCATACAAAACCTTGGTTTAACGAAAACCACGTTTGATGAACTCCTTGTTATATCGAACAAAAATATTGGTCCTTCCGGCAAGTTTTACGTCGGACAGAACGGAAAATTTCAAAGTAGTAGGGCATGCAGCTTTGTGTGCATTAGCGAATAGGATTAGGTCCTGTATTAAATATTTTGTTAAACAGAACCCATACAGGATTTGCTATTTCGTTTGTAAGTTGACATAAGATACGTGGGTGGATATCATCAGGACCTAAAGAGATTTATTGGTGTGGAGCTTTAACAGTTTTTCTCTGATAATGTAAGGAGAGGTGATGTGAGGTGACCTTTGTAGCATCTCTCTACTTATCATTTCATATCATTTTACATTTATGGTTTCCTACCATGGCAACCCATACCATTACATCATTCACAAACTCATACGTGTCATATGCTCAGCGTTCCACACGCCTCATTATCACCTCATTAATGGTTCAAACCCGCGAAGCTTTGAATTTTTTGGTAAATGTTTTTGTATGAAGGAGTTATTATCCCGCTGATTTTAATATTTTAGGTATCTTAATTTTTATTTTAACAGGACTCATATTGAAAACAGAATTTAAAAATTTTGAAATGACTATCCTGTATAAATATTTGTTATAAATAAATAGGAGGTTCTTAGGTATTAAGGAATGTGAATGCGGTCGGAATTTTGACTATCGTTTCACGTGCTAGACATTGCAGCAAAACGTTAATTGTCAAAGACTTCTTTTTAGGCGACAATGCTTCTCTGGTTAGTTCCCCTTAACGTTTTCCTGCTAGTGGTGAGTTTTGCTGCCATGTTTGTTATCTTTTAATGCCATGCTTACTTTAAAACCGTTTCATGTTTGTCTCTTCGTTAAAAGTCTTTGTGGGCGGATTTGATAACTTTCGATGGTGTTTTTTCTCTTAGTCTTCAAACCCTTTCGACTCTTCGAATCGTCAGAGGAGATGGTCGAAAGATTCAGACGTTGAATCCATGGAAGAATATTGGAGGAAACCATTATCTTTAGGCTTCTTCGTAAACGATATCAAATCTGAAACAGGTACCAAGCTTTTTTGTTGCGTTTAGGTTTTAATGAAGATTGTTGTTTAGGTGATACCCCCGATGCTGGGGCGCTTTCGGTGCGTAATCGAATCTACGAGACCCAGGAAGGAAGTGGGGTGGGAAGAAGAGATGATATAGAAAGAAAGCCCACGTCAAGTGCCACTTTAAAGCATGACGATATCGAAAGTAACGAGAAGATCGATAAGCTTGAGGATAAAAACAAACTTGACGCAAAAGTGGAAAAGTCGGGAGAGAAATCTGAAGGCGTTTTACCGCTTGATCCCGGGGATAAAACGAAGGTGAGCCACTGTAAACAGACACGGCTCTCTGTAATTCGAATGCCTGAATGTTCACTAAACCATTTGTAGAAACTTTCAATTTCAGAGAGCATTTCAAATGTAAGGTATTTGAATTTTATTATGTAAAATAAATTATTATGTTTTACAGGTTCGTCACAGCATCACGTGTCAAGGGCAAAAAGAATGGCTACAGTGCGACGGACCGTATGAGTTGATTCGAATTAAGAACGCGTTTTGGGGCAGAGACGATGAGCAAACGTGCACAAAGAGTAGTGTCACGCATGGACTGCGAACAGACAAAACGTGCGCACAGGACGAATCTAACACAATGACGAAAGTCCGTGAAGCGTGCGATAACGAGAACGTATGCGAGGTAGTAGCGTCAGGGATTTACTTCGATAAAACAGACTGCCCTGACGTCTACAAGTACTTAAAAATGGAGTGGCAGTGTGCACCGAGTGAGTCGCGAATAAAAGAATCGATAAACAAAAAATAAACACTTATTGACAGTATGGGAAATTTCCGTTTCTACCCACCCATCCATTTTAGCGATGCATTCATTGTAAACTATCTGTGCGCACATGTTTTGTTTTGATGTTTTAGTGAAGGTAACAGTAGAAGAGTTGATACAATGTTCATTGAATATAATACATCGTCATTCATGAGAACTTAGTTTTCTTTTCAGACGTGATACACTCATATACATAAGGTACTGTAGCTTAGTTGGGAGTGTGTTCGACCCACAAACCTAAACCGGGCGATTCAAATCACGGCTACGTCATATTTTTATTTCTGAATTACAGAGGAGTTCTTGAGCGAAACTCATTGCGTAGTGCAAGTCTAGCTCAAAACGGTGGGTTGTCTGGTTGAGTGGTTTGATAGATGAAAATTGGCGCTAAGTACGCTAAGATCGTAACCTTATGATATTATTAATTAAGGACATCTCCTCCAATAATAAATTAATTATAATATTGCCAAGGTGTGCAGTGGTGTTCTGTGGTTCAATCAATGCTTGTGATTTCTCTCTTTGGCTCTCGTTTGGCGAGCTAATCAAAGCCTCCAGCGAGAGAACTTGCAAGCAGACGATTAGTGAAGGCTCGGTGCTGTTTGAAAAGTGTTTGGTTTATAAGTGAGCATCGTTTTATTACGAATCAGTTAAAAAACGCAGTTTACGCCGTTTCTGTTGCCGCAGCAGGCAATTGAATCTGATTGAAACCTAACGAGGCGTGAAGGTGATCTCACGAGATTTTTAACACTCTGATAAACTAATTACCACTTGAGAAACGACCAGCTGCTAAACATTTTGAGGATTGTTTCAAGATTGTTCGCCCGGTTCTTGTGCAAACAAAACAAGGTAAGAGAAAGAAGGTCCATTCACTAAAAACCATTCTATTATTTGTATTTTACTCACGTTACAATATCAATTTCATCTACTGATTTGGAAATGTTTGATCTGTTGTTCTTTTCAAAAGATTTTGCATGCGACCACCTTTTCTTGATGCGTGTTACAAACAAAACTCATGCAACATTGTCGCATTACTTTTCATTCTTCTTTTATCAAAACTTGAATGAGAAGTTAAAATTGTGAAAGGAGCAGATCAAATCGTATTAAGTGTGTGATTTCCAATGTTTTTGCTCACCTTGTGTCTTGATCACGTAGAGGAAAAAGATAAATCGTTTAGGTGGATGTAGACGAAATTTGTCAGTCTGTCAAAGGAGATGAACGGCCGGACATGTCTTCTTATTTCTTTGATTCTGTCATTGACGGTAAGTATTATTTACATGTGCGTATGGATACACAGGAGAGTGTTACTATAGGAGGGCAACCTAATGGACATCTTGAAACGTGGCAGGCGTAACTATCAAGATGAGGAATTGGCCAACAAATATTGGGGTCAACCGGTAAAGCTTGGAGTCTATGTCACAGACTTCGCTGAGGGGGGCGATGGAAGGGTATCTATTTCCGCCTCAAAACGTACCGACACGCCCTTACATCCGGCGGGTAGTGGAAGTGGCAGCGGAAGTGGATCGATGTTCTTCTCTGACAGCGCCAAAAGAGACAAAATTCCCACAGTGGAAAAGCCGCAGGTTGTGAAACCGAAGATTGAGGAAAAGATCATTAAAAAGAGTGAAGTAAATGCTATGAAGAAAAGCGAATTGACAGCGAAAGCGACGAAGGTGGAGGTGCAGGGGGCCGATCAAGACGACGGGAAGGTAGCTTTTACTTTTGTTTAAATTTTAGACAGTGATGAGATGATTAGTTTTTTCACTCAAGTTCACTCAAATGGAACTTTGCAGAACCTACTTGAAACAACCCTTTGTACAAAATTTAAGCTTTAAGGGATTACAAGATAGCGCTAATAACAAGTACTTTCGTAAAAGTTCGAACAAACAACTAAAGTTATTTGGTTGAAAGGACTAAAGAAATGGTTGGACAAATCGAGAAATATATGTATTGAATTAGTCATTTAGTTGCATGAAACAATTAGTTAGAAGTGTAAATACAAAATTGTTATAATTGAAAAAGAAATATTGCATTTCTCTAAGTAAAATTCCCACCAAAAATTTTGATTTTTTTCAAACCGCCAAGTAATATGAAATTGCGAATGTTAAAGAGAGACCCCCAGATTAACCCAATGTTAAACACTTTTTCATAAAGAGAGACCCTTAGATTAACTCAATGTTAAACACCTTTTCATAAAGACTTTTTTTATGATTGCTCCTTTTTCACAGTAAATAAAATATTTGTTTCAAAATTGGAACGTAAAGAATAATTTTCGTTAAAAATTCTTTATTAAAAGTCCGTCATTTTTTATTTATTTATAATTCTGGATGCGTGATTTTGAATGTTATAAATGTTATATATGAGTTGCCTGTCTTCAGAAATTGCATTTTCTCAACTTTTTAAGAATATAATTGCATGCAAAATGAAAACTATGGTTTTCTGTTCTTCATGACAATAATTATGAAATTTAACTTGTATGTATCAACTTTTGTTTATTCTCGTTCAGCGCGCCACGTCAGTGACGTGTCAGGGTGAGAAGGAATGGTTGCAATGTCCACAGTATCATTTAATCAAGATAACGAGCGCATTCTGGGGCCGTGACGACACGACCACGTGCACACGTTCGAATGTAGCGCACGGAAGAGAGACGAGTAAAATGTGCGCTCAAGACGAGTCCAACACCATGATCAAAGTGCAGAATGCGTGCGATGGAGAGAGCGCTTGCGAACTGGTAGCTTCACAAGTTTACTTCGATAGAACTGATTGCCCAGACATTTACAAGTATTTGCGCTTGAACTGGGAGTGCGCCCGCAGCGAATCGAGAATTAAAGACAGCATCGAAGAAGACAACAAAGCCGCCGAGAATCCCGCAGTCAAAGGAACACTTTAACAAAATATTTTTTCACTTTCATGTTTGTAAATATACGCATTGTAGTTGGGTGTGCTAGTTAGTTGCCCGTTCACGTTTGCCGCTGTGGTATGGTATTTATTTTGACGTTTTATTTTTGATGATTCAGAAAAAAAACCAGTAAGTTTCTTTTGCTAGTCCTTTCGTATAATAACGACTCTTTTTGGCAATTCCTTGGCAGTAGTAAGAACTAACAGGTTTTGTTAACAAGCCCAATTAGAAATGCACTCTTCTATTAATCAATTTTGCGAGGAAATGTTTCAACTGCGAGATACTTTCATTTAAAACATTACGCCGGACTGAGAACCGATTTCCCCCTCCATTCTTTCATTAGAATACCGCCTGACATACACAATAAATTGTGGCACCATACCACATTCTGTTGTTTTTTAAAAAGCACGTTAAAAAGTCACTTGTTGGCAATGATGGCATCTTTTTATATCCCGACCTATTTTATCCTGTCCTAGCTTTCCGCTCAACGTAGGGTGTATTTACGGCGGCGACATTGCTCAACCAATCACGGCTTGCACGACTACAACACATGTTAAAAAGAGAAAAGAAGGGCTGTATTAAATGACCCTCAATACTTCACCGGAGCTTCCGCGTATACCACGTTTAACAGTAAAGCATTTCATTCCAGAAATTTTCTTGATTACAAATGAAAGCACCAATATTTATTATATATTTATTATTAATTTGATAACAATACCAAACACTGTAACATTCGCACAGGACAAGAAAAATTAAAAAGCTTCGTTTGCTTTTTACGACCAACCATTTTCAAAAGCACCAACAAGTCGCCAAGCATACTAGAAAGAAGTGCTCCGTTTTCCACGCTAAAAGTTCAAAGGACTGTAAAATACTCGGATCGTCATTCTAAGCAAGGAATACAATGCGCGATAAAAATTAAAATTGTGCTAATAAAGTCACAGATTTAAAATACATTGACGTATCAGCAATAAATACTTTTAAATTCTTCAGGGTGTAAGGCTCAAAATACAAAGTCGGCGTCAGTCATGTCGATGGCCCATTGGAACTTCTGTCGCTGTGTTTTGTTGTATATCTTTTCGACGGGTACATCGTGCTTTTTACACCTAGGAAAGTGAGAGGTTACAAGTGGGTTAATGAGGTATGGAGAATTGTGGACAAACCATGCAATGCTAATTCTCGGATCAAGATAATTGAGTTTGGAGGTGCCGAGTGCTATTTCTTTATTTTCCTCCTGAAAGAATGAACAGGATGGCCGTAGCGTCGTTGAGCTTTCATGACGCAAATTGTTACCTTATCCGTCATATTGACTTCAAGTTTGAAATATTGTTCTTCTAGACGTTGCATTTGCTTCTTCTTCTTTTCGATGTTCGCTTTCAGCTTTTCGCTCTTTCCCTTTTCATGGTATTCACGCTTCAGGTCTTTAATTTCACGCTTTACAACTTTTATAAGTTGTTTCTTGTCTTTTAGCTGAAATATTACAAATAAAGACAACGTCCTCCTGTAATCTCCTTTTTCTCCAATCGATTTCTACCTACGCGGATTTTCTACTCACTTTGTTTACGAGGTTTTCCATCTGTTTGTCGAAGGTCTTCGGGGCGGCACGTTGATGGTTACATAGGATGGCGACCGAACGATTGGCACGGTTGTACTGCAGCAGTTTGGCGGTGACGCTGACGTCAGCTTCAGTGAGCTCGTTGAGTTGGTCCTGAAGCGTCGTGCTAGCGTTGTACGTCCTGAACACCTTCGCAGACAGGCCCGGCATTAACTCACCTAGAAACTTGTTCAGCGAGGTGGTCTGAAAAATACTGACGTCACGAGAGGGATAAAACCACGTGTTACGACTCTTACCGTGAGCCTATCGAAAAGGTCGTCACCAGGCTGCTTGTCCTTCATGAACAGTTGGAGATTTTTAAATACCTACAAAATTTAAGCGACAGTCACACGCAAACACCGATTGCAAGAAACCAACCCTTTTTTCGACTTTGACGGAGTTGTTGTATCGGATAGAATCTTTACCGAGGAAATCGAACTCGCAAACAAACTCTTCTCCGTCTTTCTCTTTATGCAACGCTACAAGAGAGTTGATTTGAGTGAACATCCTACAACAGGAACGCACTTACTGATATGCTCCACGCGCAGCGAGCAACAACCGACAGTGTCCGCAGACTCGCCCTCCTCCTTTTCATGGCCAGCCCTCAAAGCCAACTTGTCGATAAAGTACATTGCAACGCCCTGTTGTCGCAGTTTCATCTCCTTCGACTTCCAGTTGTCCATGTACTGGTTGCGTATTTTGTTCACACACTGCTTCAACCTGCGCGCCGTCTCGTACTTCTGCCAATCCTTCTCTCCTTTCAGACGAGTGGCCGCATTCAACATCACGTACTTGTACGCGCCCGCGATATTCTCGATCCAGCACGCGAGCCAGGTCACCTGCAGCAAACAAACGCAATCCGAGTATTGGTTTAACGGTGCTTTTAACATTTGATTTCACAAAACAACTCAATTTCAAAGGGAAGATACAATGAAGTTTTAAAGCCAAATTTGTTTAATGATTTTTGAATTAAAGGCAAATAGAGAATCATAACCAGTTAACAAGAACCCTGACTCGCTTTAACATGTTCACTATACAAAACACAACAACTTACAGTATTATCATGTTGCACAGCCTTCCACTTTTGACCAGGTGGCGGTATAGGAACCTCAGCCCCTCTAAAACAAACAACTCGATTATCTCTGGCACGTCCACACACTGATGTAAAAACTATAATTATATAAACGATGTCGCTGGTAAAACGTGATAATTTGATTGGTAAACTTTTATATATATACACAGTAAGGAGCAGCTGACAAATACAATGATTTTTAAAAGACCAACAGTATATTTGATGAGACGTTTCCTTGTCCGTTACCAGAACTGTAATAAGCCTAAAACTCAAGGTTTTTGTCCAACTTACTTTCCAATGTTTATTATAATATCTTTTGCAGAAACGCGTTTTTTTAGTTTGCCTTGCTTGGGGTGATCACCCCTACCTCTAAACAACCCCGGAGGTTCAATGCGAAAATTGCCAACTTTCTGCTTGTGTCCATCCATCTCGCATGTGCCGTACTCTTCAGCAATCTTCGCATTCGCATCTTTTATTTTGTTTTTCTCTTCTTTGGACAAGTTGCGACGATCCTCCGCTTGCTAAACCACACACACGATCACTTATGATGCCATGAAAAATTCAAATTGAACTATACTGTTTAAACAATTCACAAATTCACATCTTGCAGTCACTTTACAAAAAGAAATAATGTAGCCACAATGAGATCAACAATCATACAAAAGCAACTTTAGTAAATAATAAAAATTTCATATGGCGAGGTAATTTCTTCCGTTTCATTTTGAAAGAGTGATGTATAAAACCATGATAAAACCACTCTACTGTTTGTGTAACTACAAAACTGGTAATAATAAGGTAAATACCAAATAAACTTGTCCAACCTGCATGTAATACGTGTGCATCTCCTTAAAATCACACTTGTCCAGCAATTTAATGATCTTCTGTTCATCTCTATTCATCTCTTTCTTCCAATCCTCAAAGAAGTTTTTGTTAAACACATCTTTCTTCACGTAATCGTGGCTCAACATCTTTGCGTAGAAACTTGCAACTTCCTCTGTGGCTTCACTTAAGACCATTGGTTGTCCTGAAATGAAGTTTAAAATGCACAAAAAAGAGCATTTGAAAATCTAAGTATCAGTATAGCATGCACTTACCATCATAATAAAATTTTACGTTCTTCGGCAGAGGCTCGTACTCTGGAGGGAAGTATGGTCCCTGATGACTCAATGACTTCCACTTGACACCATCCTCGTGCGGCTCTTCCTCCCACCATCTCCATACCTCTTCTTCTTCTTTCTTCTTCACAGAAAAAAAAAATTAAAATTTTCACCATTGAAAAATTGCAAAAGAAGCATACCACTTTTTTCCTTGTAACACTCTTTTCCTCTTTCTTGATCTTCGTTTTGCCCTTCCTTACTTTGACCTACATAATAATGTAATAATATGCCTGTTTTTAAAGTGCTGATGACTTTTGACTAAAATAACATCGCTAAAACAAAAGATAACATAAGATATGATTACACATTCTTTAACTCGGGATACTTACATCGCCATTCTCATCATCTGTTTCCTCTTTTTTACGCTTTTTCCCGTGTATCTCTTTCTTAACCCTGAGAAACATTATACAGCATATATATACTAACTATCAAAGTTGCAATTATGATTCACTATTCAATGCTTATTTTTTATAACTAAATTGAAATGGTCTCGCTTTAGAAAATAGCTTATAGATTTCTCAAACATCCATTGGAGCCAAGGCATTCTGTTTTCAATGAGATAAACGAAACAGCCCACTAACAAATAAAGTTAAACAACATTGATAAATCACCTGACATGTGCCTCCTCCTTCTTCACAGCTTTCGCAGGTGAACCATTGTGCAACACTCGCCTCTCTTCTTTTTTCTATTGCAGTCAAACCCCACAAACAACTCAATTTTAAAATGTGTTTTTCATTAACTTACAGGGCTCAGTACTTCTTCTTTAATTTCAGTTTTTAACTCTGTTTTCACTTTCGGTATTTTCGGTAATTTAGCCATATTCGTCATCTAACAAATATCAAAATGGGAACAGATTATAGTGTGAGGGTTGGTATGCTACATTTTTATTTAATGGATGTTGTATAGTTCAACATTTATTAAAATTAATTTATAAATAGTTAATAGCATAATAGGTGTTATTCACCATATAGCAGTAAATTGTACGTTGAAATACAATATTAACACATATGTGGGTTGAAATATACCAAAGGACCATTAAATATAGATTATTTTACAGATGTTTTCACATGGCATTCTGTGGAAAAAGTTAGACCAGCAAGACGATGGTAGGAAGATGACATGACAAAATTTCTGGCATACTATTAACAAAACTGACTTTCTTCATTGGATGTTAACCAGCCTGCCCAAATATTGAATCAATATATAACTTGTTTATTTACCCCTCCCAAAACATCCACTTCTTTAGGAACAGCTTTCATTGCATGCGAGTCTAAAGAAGAATTGAAGAAGTAATCGATACACTATTGCATAATAACAGGGACCTAAAATATATTACAAACATTACATAGAGTATATATATATATAAATATTTAATAACAGGTTAAGAACCGACAGAGTAGCATGGGCCAATAATAAGTATTGACGTTAAACATGTAGAGTTCTAGAAGTTCAAAAGTGAACAATATTAAGCAAATTAAAGCATTGCAAACCCAATGCACATTAGCATGTGATTTCATTTAACAAATTGTGAAGCAATTCTAGTATTAAAGTGATACAAGACTTAAAACAGAAATGTATAAAAGCCTAAACCAAACCTCAATTTGAACCTAACCCTATATAAGGTCTAAACCATCATTAAAAGGGTTAAACAAGTTTAGCTAACTGAAGAAATTTTATATGAGGAAATGACTCAAATCAAGATATTGTATTGAAAATGCGCTGAATCCAATGCTCCAGTTTCAGACAGTAAGGAAATGTGTATGATTATTTGACCAACCAATTGAACATGATAAAAAGCATATCCTAATTCCCTTATAGAACAATTCAGACACCGTTCTGGTTTTCATTTTCAATGTGACTTCACAAAATAAGTTCCAAATGCGTTGCAAATTTACCTAACATATTGTGAATTTACTTACAAAAAATTTGTTAACATGCATAATTAGGCATAAATTTAAGGTTTACAATTCATGCATGCTTTCATGGGTGGTTTTTACATGACTCTAATCTATTTATGTTTGGTGGTTTTGATGTGTTTTCTATGCCCATGGGTGTGCGGTTTTTAGGAAATTTTTATTTTATTTTTCCTCTTTCTGGGGTTGGCATTAGGAAAGGCATCCAGCTGTAAAAACATCTGTACCAATAAACCATCAGATGATTAAACCTCCATAATTGGAGAAAATCATCTTTTGAAACTGCCCAAACCATGGAAGCATGGAGAAGTCATGTTAAAAAGATGATGATGATGATGATGATGATAATACAAAAAGTGTCATTGAATGTCTAACCAATGCTAGCATGAATTAAAGAGATTAAATGTTGGGAGAACTTTTTTTTACCAGTATAAATATATCAGTAACATCATCAATATTAATAAGTGAATGGATAAAAGTGCGTATATTCCATGATCTAACCTTGTTTGTAAAACCTGTGAAGAAGACAAGTAAAGTTACAAAAGCTATTAACCTAGTAAATTTGTGTAACTTTGCGCAACGCTGAAGAGATATATATTTTACAATTTTAGAAGAACGCCAATTTTTTAAGACAGGCTAAAAAATACTGAATTGCAGACATTAGAAAACAAGGCAACAGCAAGCCACGTATATTTACATTGAAAATAATAATGCATATTGAATACACATATCTTCGTATTATACCGCAGTCTTTCTGTCGAGCAAATATGGTGTTCTTTTTCTATGAAATTTAGTTGCTTAGCAAGGATAAGTCATTCATGCAATACAATTTTTAAGAAAACTAAAATAACAACAACAAATCTAAAATGATTCTGACATAACTTGTGTGTTATACATTCCGCTGACAGCTGGGCAGACACTGCAAACTTTATGTTTGAAGTGTTACATCGCAGCTCGTTGTTTTTATTACGAACGACAGCCGAAAAATTATATGCTGACGTGTATCGTATATGACAGCCCTTAATATTGACGAACTTGAAACGAGCAGTCACATTTATTCACCACGCAATTTGATTTGTAATAATAGTTATCTTGGAGGCAATGATATGCTTCTATTATAACCTATACTATAATTTCACTAATATTAACAGAAATATACATTTACTTATTAATAATCTTGGATAATATTTAAAAGAAAAAAATATTTTTTAGTATTGATATGTTTTGATTTTTCCAAAATAATTTTCAAGAATGTTGTGTACAATGTCAAGCTGTAAATACTTAAACGTTACGTGAAAGTAGGTAAACCATAAACCTCCACATAACAAGTATTAAGAGTGGGTTTCACGTTTTCAAAAGATGATATTCCCCACAATTCTGTAGGTTTAATCTGATAGTTTATTGAAGCATATGTTTTTACAGCTGGATCCCCTTCTTAACGCCAACCCCAGTAATAGGGAAAACAGTGGTGAGTTAACTCACACAAGATATCTACTTTGTATTTTAAACTCCATGGCAGCCGTGCATAAAGGGTATGGGTGCTTATGTCCATGAGGTCAAAGATGTTACATGAGGTCAAAGATGTTACATGTTACACGATTACCCCAAAAAGTAGTTATTTTAAATGATGAAAACGCAACTTCACACCTCTGACAACACTATTTTCATGATCTCTTTACCTACCTACTTTGACATAACGTTTAAATATTTACAGCTTGACATTGTACACAACATTCTTGAAAATGATTTTGGAAAAATCGAAAAATGTCGAAACTAAAAAATGTTGGTGTTTTTTTTTAAAAATAATGTTATTTTGTTGAAAGACAGAACGAAAAGAAACCAGAATAGTGTTGCATCTTGTTGATGTTGAACAATTTACTAGTCAGTAGTCATTGAATTAATTTATATATATAATAAATTAAAAAAAGAAAACAAATTTTTTAACATACTTTTTTATATATACCCTATTGTGATTCTTTATAATGGCTAAGAAAAACGACTAGTTGTACTATTAGGATGTAGGCAGTTTCCCATCCATCTGGCATCTGGTGGTGACGTATTTGTTGAAACAAATTAGTTTTTTTTAAAAGAAACTCCAAATTAAACTTACCTGAAGAAAATTCCTTTCGGTTAATCTAAACAAAAAAACAATTAAAAAAAAGGTACAACGAATGCTAAACAACATAATTATTAGCTTTATCTATCCTAGCTTTTAACTAGCTATAATCAAAACCTAGTTTTTAATAACGTTGGAAAAACTCTAGCTACCTCATCAACATGACCATTCATACTTTACAAGAAATCGTTTAATCTAACAAAAAATTAAGGTTAGCATTCTTGACTGAACTTTAGCTGTGTTGGGACTTTTAGGCCAGTGAACGAAAAGGCTGTCAGAGAATAAGTCGCTTGATGCGGCAGACACGCATGCGCAAAGTATTTCCGTAAATTTCACGTTTCCGTTTTCCAACTACTTCACAAATCGGGCGATTCTGCTCATCAGTTTCAAGGAAAAAATGTAATAATGACGAAAGTTCTATTGGGGCATGACCGACTAAATTCTCATCGTCATAAATTCCCAAAGCATGTTTATTGTAATCACAGGCTTCTTCTCGGGTATCAAATTATATGGTAAGAAATTCATATAGATGATAGACATTAGAGTTTAAAATAGAACTTGGTGTTTGCAGAGAATAATGGTAGTAACAGGGAAGTAAGTGTCCAAGAAATTTCAAGTTGACGAAAAAAGAGTACGAGAATGAAAGAAAAAACAATCAAAAATATCTCATGCTCGAGCGTTAAAAGGTGGTGCTGCAAATAAGCGGCTGGCAGAAGCCTGGCGAAAACTTACGAATATTGATGTCGAGGAAAAGATATTGAATTGGATTCATGAACGCAGAGAGAATAAACTTTGTGTTTCCAGAAAACTGATGATGCGTGAAGCTAAAATGTTTTAATGAGAGTGTTGGGGTTGACGAATGTGTACAAAAGCTTTTATGACATCACGTGGATGGCTGGAAAAGTTCGTGAAAAGAAATTGTCTCTCCTTGCGAGCACGAACAACAACAACACAAAACGATCCTGCATTTTATGTTAATAAACTTGATACATACTTGATACGTACGTATTGGAAGCCCGTCGCTTAACTGAAAGCCATCATTACACACCACAATCAGTAATCGCAATGGGCGAGACAGCAGTATGGGTAAATATGGTGTCCCGAACAACAGCTGAAGCTGATGCAGTTGGTGCAAGAGAAATTTGTCTAAAAAAACGGGCCACGGGAAAGTTGGAATATCCTCAGTTGTACTTTATATTTCCAACTGAATGTTTTACAATGTTGTCTATAAAAATATTTACATAACCGTTTTTAATAACAATTTGCACATTAAGACAAATTTTTACAAGACATAGAAATGACAATATTAAATTAAGCATATAGACTCTGACTTCAAGAAGACCCATGTCCAGCATCATCTGTAACAGTCTTGTAACGAAGCCCTGTGCATTAAATACATTTTTTACATCTTTATTTTACGATATATATAGAAAAAAAGAAATAGTAAATATTTTAGGTAGACAAAAACAGTAGCTATATAAGATATCGACTACTCAACCCGTTAATAAATCTGTTATACCAAGCAAACTTTTAGTTTGAAAGTTTCGTATTTTACAAACTTTTGATGTTTTCATCTTTGAATGAATTCTAAATTTTTGGCCCACAATACGAAATTGAAACGTTTGCATTGTTACTTCGTCATCAAATACATGGAGGAATGAAGATCTCGCTCGTCAGTATAGGGAAAGCGTGATCGGAATGTTCTCGTTCGCACCTTGACTTTTACCTGAGATTCATTTCAATGTCACTTAATGGACTCTCTTAAGAAACAATTGAAAGATAGCAAAGTTGATTCGATAATTATACCAGGAGGCTGTACAAAACACATACAAGCACCGGATGTATCTTGGAAAGAACCCTTCAAGTTTAAGCAGACTGAATTATACGACGAATGGATGTGTAATAGAATACACAAGTTTACAGCAGCTGGAAATCCAAAGCCGCCCTCAAGACGAAAGATGGTTGAACGGGTTTTGGAATCTTGGGCTGCACTGCCTCAAGGTATCAATATAAAATCATTTAAATGCACGTGATTTAATCTTGCAATTGATGGAAGAAAGGATAATTTGATTCATTGTTTAAAAAAAGGAACACCTTGTGCAGCTGGTGCTGAGTTGTTGAAGCAACGACTATTGGTTCGAAGTAATCTAACTCTTACGAATAACTCGTTTGAGAACGAGTTGCAGAAGAATTTCTTTTGGTAAATTGGGTACTTCTTACAATCGCCAGAGAATGTTTATTTTTTGCAGACTTTTGAGATGATAGAATTTTTATACTGTTGCTGTTTTGTTCGCCAATGACACTGACCTTTCCTCTGCCTTGTATGTTGCTTTGCAGAAATATCAAACATCAATGTAGTAAAAACCTAAGTATGTTTGTTTGTTTGTTGTCCGCCAATCGCGCCAATCACGCCAATCACGCCAAAACAACTGGACCGATTGGAACCAAATTTTCAGGGTGTGATTGTGATGCCCCTGGGATGGTTTTTAGCCAAAGAAATTATTTTTTTTGACAAGTTTATACATACATACAGAATTCCTCAATTATCATATTATTGTTAACGTCCGTAGAACGGGTACATTGCTTGTGATTTTAATGATGATTGACGAAACTATTTTAATAATCTTTTAACGACCTACTTTGATGTAAAAGTATATTTTCAGCTTTACTATGTACTATCACAACATTACATTGTTACATTGTTGTTGTGTTTTAAAATAATCTGTAAATTTGTGCTACTGCTACTGTCATGATTTTATTATAATAAAATTATATAGCTAAACTATGATGGATAAACATTGTATGAACAAGCCATGTTTATGAAATAATGAATACTAACAGAAATAACTGACTAAATACTAATCATCTGCAATGAACTAGTCTCATAATAGGGATTTTCGCTTGAATGTTTCAACTCTAGGGCTCGTCACTTTGATAGTCAAAAAGGCTAACTCTGACGTTTATGTTGTCAAAGCGTAATGAGATGGTGGAGACCGCCTTACGCCGTTATAACTATAAAGCGAGAAAAAGTTGCGGGAATTAATTTTAAACATTTTATTCCAACATTTTTATTTCATTCTTAACATTACATCGTACACCGTATTGTTTTTTGTGATTTTTGAGATTATTAAGTTTCGCCAACTGAACATTTCCGCAGACAAGACCCCAGGATAAAAAGCAAATCTATTTTTTATAATGTGTTCTTATGTACGGTCTAATACATACACAGTTGTCAAACCATAACTTGGCAACGTACACGTAAATCGTGCTCATTTGGTATTTCACTAGATAACAGCAAGTTTTTCAAGACACTCTACAGATGCTTTCGCATGTAAGTTACATCGAATTAAGATTGTATAGGTGAAATCTCATTCAAAATATCTCCCGCAAACGCAATTGCAAACAATCCGCAACTGGAATAATTCTGCTGCTTCTGAACTGTTATCATTGAAACTGAAAGCTTTCCATCTTTGTCAAGAAGCAACTTGTAAAATGCTTACAAACATTTCTTTGTGGCGATGGTAAGATTTTTGCTTGAAACATGAATTTAACCATTAAAATTGTTGAACGATTACTGTCTCCATCGCGGCGGACTTTAGCATTTGTATAGGATAGGTTAGATTAGAACTGCGTTTTTGTTTCTCCTTGTTCTTTCAGCATCTAAATATATTATCGCACTTTATTATGACTATTGAGGATATAACCACTGCAAGATGACAAGTCAGTGTACACTGACGATTCGAACCGTCATTTTCGAATCGTCAATTTCGAAACTTCTGTACACCATATTACATATATATGGTCATGTAAATGCTAATTTGTAACTAGATTTTATATACATATTGTATATGTCAATTTTCAAAGCGAACGGAATATTTTAAACTTTGGGTCCAAATTTGCCTAAATAAGGTATTAGGGGTGAAAATATCCAAATTCTGGTACTTGGAATAAAATCAGCATCATTTAATTAGTAAACCTACCAATTTTCAAAGCAAACACAATACTTTAAACTTTGGGCCCAAATTTGCCCAAATAAGGTATTAGGGGTGCAAATATCCAATTTCTGGTACTTGGTCTGATATCAGCATCATTTAATTATTAAACCTACCAATTTTCAAAGCAAACGCAATACTTTAAACTTTGGGCCCAAATAAGGTATTAGCGGTAAAAAATATCCAATTTCTGGTACATGATTTGAAATCAGGATCCTCTAATTAGTAAACCTACCAATTTTCAAAGCAAACGGAATATTTTAAACTTCATTATCTGAGTTGTTTGTAATGTTGAAAAGATTATTAGGAGTTTTGTCCTAAGGGGGTTTTGTCCTAGGGGGTTTTGTCCGTATACCACATCCAAGGGGTAAAAGAATGACATCGTCCTCATAGATTCAAAAAGGATGTTCATCCAAGTTATATTCGGCTAAAAAAAATTGGAACATTTACCCGAAATAATAAAACTAAAATGTAACTTAATGAATCAAAAATAAAAATAAAATAAAATAAGTGGCCTGGAGTGGGTTGGAGTGGCCTGGAGTGGCTTGCAGTGGCTTGGAGTGGCTTTGAGTGGTTTGGAGTGGCTTGGAGCGCAAAATGGTAAAGCCCGTTTTATTTTATATCGTGATTTTTCATGCAAAATCGTTAAAACGTTTTTGAAACTTTTTTGATATTTGTTTAATATTGTTTTTATTTTGACAAAACGTTCTTAATTGTTTATTCCAATCGTAATTAAAAACGTACAAGGAACGTTTTATCAACGTGACACTTTGAAACGTTTTTTGGAACGTCAATTTAAAACGTTTTTGAAACGTGACACTTTGAACCATTTTTTGGAACGTCAATTAAACGTTTTTGAAACGTTCAATAGGCACTTGGACGGTGAAACCAAAAATAAACGTATAAAAAACGTTTTTTAAACGTGCTGTTCCTACTGGGTGGGCATATCACTCGAACATTATAGAGTGCAACCTGTCAATTCAAAGAATTAAAAACATTTGTGGCGTCAACTAGTATAACTCTTTCCGTGTCATCCTGGTTGAATATTTCCATCATTGCGTGTATGGCTGCTTCCGCACCTCCCTGCAACCCAGTAGCTGTTTGAAAGGGACCGGCTGCTTCTTGGATAACCTCCTTCAGTACCCAACCGATTGATTTGCCGATAATTCTTCTCAACACCTCTCCGACTCCTATGGGCCTAAGACCCGGGTTTTTGTTGAGAGGAATTAATCTACATGCAATAAAAGATTCAACAGTTATAGAATCTAAAATTTGTGTTGCGAGTTTCTTTGCAAGAAGTGCGATTTGTTCTCGTAGTTCTTTGTTTCCTTTTTTGAACTTTTTACTTGTCAGTATATGACAATTATTGTTCTGCATCAAGGTGGGATGGTCCACCAGAACCTTTTGTGAGTCGTGATGCTTTGAAAATCATGGCTTCGTCTATGCAGTCAAAATAGGATGCTAAAGTGTTGTTGATGGGACCAAATAACAATAAGTTCGATTTAATTGGTGAAGGATCAGGGTGTTTCTGTTTTAGTTCATTCAGGATGTTATCGTTGACGTCATGGACACCGTTTTCACTGTCGGTTTGAAGAAACTTCAACGCTGCATTAACATTTCCCTGAAACATTAATTTCGAAAATGTTCTGGCTGTGTCTTCCATGGTTTTACGTTTGCTTGAGAGCATTCAATGTTGAATTTCTCGCTATTCCTGTACAAGTTGTGTTATCTTTCCCTCATTCCAAAACTTCATTCTTTCTTCAATTCCTCAAATAGTCTTTTGATTTACTTGTTTAAGATGGTTTTTGTAAAATCAAACTTGGTAATACTATAAAAACTTTGAGGGCTATGCATTGTAATTTACTAATTTGATTGAAGTGTTCGATCCACTTAATCAGTTCGTTTATAAACATTTTCGATGCTTTACCCTTGCGTTTATTGCCTAAAAGTAATGATAAATGAGCATATATTTATAACATTACATAAACAATGTTTTTGGCTATTATATTGATGCACCATGTATATAGAAGAAATTTTGGAAGGCTCTGATATCACTTCGAAGACAATATTACCCCTCAGAGAGATTTTTCTTAATTACCTGTGTTTTATAGTGACAGTTTCGTTTTAGTAGCCATTTGAGGTGAGACCTCTTAATTTTGGCCTCTAAAATGTGACATAAATGACCGTATTTTTAGTAGGCCATGGAGACAGCAATATTAAACGTTTTCTATTGAAATTGATTTTTTTCGCGTAGAAATATTTATTAGATAATAGCAATATACAATTTGCGACATATAAAATAAACTTCTTTCTTTTATACAACCAAAATAAGGGAAACGATTCCCATATGAATCCCATTACAATAAATCAAAATTACTATTTATCGCGTTATAAATGAATGAATAATTATAAACATTTTGTTATGAAAAACTCTGAGAATCAATTCCAAGATGCCCAATGCATGTCGGGAAAATACATCCACACCGTCGTTCTTTTATAACGTCGTATTGCGCCTTTAGAATAAACATGGCCGACACGATTTCTGCATATGACCATGTATTGAAGATTGTCAGAAAGTTCAAAGGAACGAGGACAGTCGTCCACCAATTCCCTTGAAGCTATACCAATCAATTCAGCTTGTTAAAATCTTGATAGTACATCATAGATTAATTAAATTATAAGTAGACTGTCTTTACAAAGTCAATCTTTATTTTCATTTTGATTATCAAGTCATTTCAAATTTCTTTTATTTGGCCTCGAAAATGTGCATATTCAAGAAGATCATCCTATTAAAACGTACCATAGAAGTGGAACTCGACTTGCTTTTCTTTTAAGCATACCAGAGCAACCGTTTTATTGGTGTTTGAATAACCGAGAAACTTCCCTTCTTTTGCGCACTGGTAATTGACAGCCATTCCAGAAGATAAGGCAATGAGGGACAAGAGAAAAACTGTTTCCACGGTTGATTTCATAGTTCAAATCTAAAGAAGAAAATATGTGTACTGACACGTTAAAAGATATGCTAATATTAAAATAAATTTGTTGCCATCAATACAGTAAGAAATTATAAGTTTATTCCCGGAGATACAGTCATGGGATTCTTGCTTAAAAATCTGAAGAAGTCGACAAAATATTTTGAATAATTTCGTGCAATCTCATATTGTATCACTTTGAATCTTCAAGGAATACTCTGCAAAACCATTTATCTTTTAATGTAAAAAATACACCTACGCTCAACATTTGAATGGTTTGCACTTCTATAGCGTCACTCGAAACCTTTAAAATAATCTCATCATACATTGAATGGACACTCTCCTTGACACGTGTAATGACAACATTTGCAGTTACTTAGTTAATATTTATTATGCTTTTGTCAACACTCCAAGGATATCGGCCATCATCCTTTTTCAAATTCACGTTTTTTTTATTCAATTCTGTTCCTCTCTCCGATTTCAAGGGAAAACGTTTTCAAGTTAAATCTGTCTTCTTATTTATTGAAAACATACTCTTAGCGGATTAAAAGTCGTTCTTTACGAAATTTCACCAAAACGGAAATTCCTTGTATTGATATTTTGCAGTCACTTTTGCTTTCCAATATCTTTTTCGCACATACGGAAGAAAAAAATTTCAACATGAATTAAGTTCAGTAATTCGAAAATAAACAAACAAAAAACTCATGCAAAAATAAACATATTAGAATATCAAAGTTTATTAATTTGTAAATAGTGCTCGATTATATTATTATTCTAAAGGAGACGAACAATTTGTTAAACATTCATTCAGTGAATTTGATGAAGCATTAATTGTAGTGATCATCGTATAACAAACAATAACTGTCAATTTTTATTTAATTTTTAACACGTGTTCATTGTCACAAACTATACTTATGTTGGCTGACTCGAAAACGAATACGACTTTTGGATCCACGGGTATTTTTAAAATTAAGTTAAAAATATGTCTAACAGACGCGTTTTAGGAACTTATGATTTTATTATATAAGAAACCAGATTAAGAGTAACGTAACAGTGATTTTCGAAACCAAAACTACCTTGATGCAGGAAGTATAATTGATACAAAAAGATGCCATTGTTGAACCGAAAACATATTCATAGATAGAACATTAGGAGAAAATCTTTTTTCTTACAAACAATTTTGATCTCGTATTGGGGGAAATTTTCGTTACAACAGGCATGGTTTTTGTGATGAAAATGACAGTCACGGTTTGTTCTACATATGTGGACCCCGAACTCTTATTTTAAATTGCCATTGTACGATTTCTTTCAATGGATCCATGCAAACCATTCGAAAGTTTAGCGCGGGTGTAATATAATTAATTACCTTGTATTAAAAGATAAAGATGTCGAGCATCATTACGATTAGAAAAAAAAGGTTGCCTTTGACACATGTATCCAACAGCAACGGTCAGCAACCGTAACAGTAACGGGATGTCTCATGTCTTTTAACGTGTCAGTGACACATAATATGTTCGTTATCTTTTTTAGATTCGAACTATGAAATCAACCGTGGAAACAGTTTTTCTCTTGTCCCTCATTGCCTTATCTTCTGGAATGGCTATCAGTGCGCGAAAGAAGGGAAGTTTCTCGGTTATTCGAACACCAATTAGACTGTTGCTATGGTATGCTTAAAAGAAAAGCAAGTCGAGTTTTACTTCTATGGTACGTTTTAATAGGATGATCTTGTCGAATATGCACATTTTCGAGGCCAAATAAAACAAATTTGAATTGACTTGAGAATCAAAATGAAAATAAATATTGACTTTGTAAAGACGACAACTAACCAAAAGGGCGTGTTGCTGCGTTATTTGCTCCTTGTTACTCCCAATTACTCATAAAATGTGTCTTTATATACATGTTTATGATTTCTCTGAGTCGTTATATAGTCTGAAATTATTGTAACCAATAATCTTTTAACTTGATGATATTCAATGTTAAGACTTTCTAGGCTTCTATGGATTTCTTTCATGAACAACAACATGTATATTTATTTACTTGAATAATATATTTCGAGACATAAGTCTCATCATCAGATTCTATCTAAAAGAAAATATAAAAGCAGCTTTAAAAAACAGTATAAAAGCTATATTACATATAAGTAAAAACATTCGACTGTCTATCCACATACAAATATCTACACAAAAAGAAACAAGCTAAAAACCCTATTAACACATATTAATTATATTTTAATTGATAACGTGTGACTTTTGTATTCGTCCTTTGTGTTAAGTGCCGGTTTCAATTCCTCGATGAATAAGGCTTCCAAAATCATTAAATGTTTCATTGATCGCGAAGATCATGCAAGAATGGTTGTGTCGTCAGTTAGGGAAATATTGCAATTGCATGACGTCATGTGTGTTTTCACTGGAGCTGTTGCTTTCAAGTGCTTTTTAAAGCGGGTGATTAAATGTCGGTTTGAGAGATGCTAATACCGTTTTGATTTTTCTTAGTGTGAATATGAACACTCTACATGGAGCCTTCATTTTCTTCAACGACTGTCAAATTTCTCGGAGACTCGTCCTCTGTACTCAACAAACAACATCTTATACTCTTCGACTTCTTCAGGTTCCGTTTCTTGTTCTTGTGAGATATTTGTCACTGTATCCGTTAAACATTTTTTGATTATCGGATCAAAAAACCAAGGAGGGTATTGGTTGTTTACAAGAATTTTCCTTGATTTTTCTAAGCTTTCATGCACTGCTCTCCACGTGCTACATGCTCGTAGAATTCTATGCACCATTCCAGACACCACTGATCGTTTGTACCTATCTGGTGCCAAAGAGTGAAAGTTCATAGTGAGACCTGTGTCGGTAGCCTTTGTGTACCATGTTGAGGTCAGCTTTCCATTGTCGTTTTGGATGAGCATATCCAAGAAAGGTAAACTTCTATTCATTTTATGTTCGATAATAAACTTTAATGAAGGGTGGAAACTGTTGACTTTCTCAAGTTTGTTCACAATATCAGTTCGTTTGATATCACGGAGGATGTCATCCATGTACCTTGAATAGAGTTTGGCATTACCTGTTATCGTATGGTCATACTTGCTCATCCAACCATTAGCAAGCATTGGTGCAGGCGGACTCCCCATTGCAAGCCCATCACTCTGTTCATAATAACCATTATTTGTCAACATGACTACGTTGCAGCTGCATATTGTCAAGAGCTCCTTGAAGGTAGATTTAGACACAGGTGGCTATGTGTTTCTTCCAGAATAAAGAAGGATTTTACATTCATCGATGGCTTCAACGACTGGAACGTTTGTGTACAATGATTTTACATCAAAACTAACGATTTCATCGTCATTGTCGATGTGTACATCACTCAACATGTCGGCAATCTCTTTTGTTGAAGAGATGATCTTACATTCTTCAACAACTGACAACTACTCCGAAACCTCGTAAATAAATACCAACCAAGTAAATAAATATACATGTTGTTGGTCTTGTTTATGAAACTATCTACACCACAATGTATTTTCCTTACAAACTTCTATGGATTCCATCCTGGACTTTGAAATTTACTTGATGATATTACTTTGTATATTTTATTTTTAAAAAAATAGCTTTGTTTTTTACAACCTGTTCGCATTAGATTGAATTTGTTCACAGGTGATATATATATATATATGGAAATATGATTGTATCTATGACCCGTTATTTGTTTATCGTTCCATAAACATATTCGTTAAATTTTCAAGAAAAGGTATGTTCTGCTTGATATCATTTTCTATCATGTGGAAGTGTTGAATGAAAAATACTATGGTTCCAGGTTCTAGCCAGATGCAAAAATTTATAGGGTGGTGTTTACCTATATAAAAATGGTGTATTGTTTATTCGCAGACATGATCTGGAAAATAATATTTTAGAAACCCTTTGGATTGAAATCTTTGTTCCAAATCTTAAAAATTGTTACTAAATCCCGCTTTCTTTACGAGCGTTTTCACGTCGTTTCCGACGATCACAAGAGATGATATTTGCAAGAAATCTAATGTTGGTTTTTAGTTAACGTTTCAATAGGTTTTTGTTGCTTTTCAGAAGGGCAGTAACATTATTATGTTAAATACTTCAATTGCGTTAGGTATGCACGACAGGTTGCGGATATATTGAAAAAAGTGTATACACAGATAGCTAGCAATTATTTTCAATAACTTTACTTCAGCCAATTTAACGACGGATTTATTTTTACTTCTGTGATTGATCATCGTAGAAAGCAGTATAAACAGTGAACTGAAAAAATTATTTTAGCAACAGTCATTCCTGAACACAATGACGTTTTTTTGATTCATTGCTCATCAAATTTAAAATAAAAAGTGTTCTTCTAGTATTGAAAGCCGTATTGATCGCTCTGCTAGGTTCTATTCTTTCCTTAAATTTTATAGAAAGAAAATAGCATTCAGTATGGGTGGATATGGTGTCCCGAACAACAGCTGATGCAGTTGGTGCAAGAGAGATTTTTCTAAAAAACGGGCCACGGGAAATTTGGAACATCCTCAGTTGTACTTTATATTTCCAACTGAATGTTTTACAATGTTGTCTATAAAAACATTTACATAACCGTTTTTAATAACAATTTGCACATTAAGACAAATTTTTACAAGACATAGAAATGACAATATTAAAATAAGCATATAGACTCTGACTTCAAGAAGACCCATGTCCAGCATCATCTGCAACAGTCACGAAGCCATGTGCGTTTTATGCATTATTACATTTTTATTTCACGATATAAAAAAAGAAGGAACTATAAGATATTAACTGCAATAAAAAACATATTATACCAAGCAAACTGCTTGCGAGTGATTTTTATTTTACATATTTAAAAGGTATATTTTTACTTTGAAACTTTTACTTTTACTTAGTTTGAAAGTTTCGTATTTTTGATGTTTTCATCTTTGAATTAATTCCAAATTCTGCTTGCCTCTACGTTTGCACCTCGACTTTTAGCCTGGGATTCATTTCAATGTCACTTAATGGACTTTCTTAAGAAACAATTGAAAGATAGCAAAGTTGATTTGATAATTATACCAGGAGGCTGTACAAAACACATACAAGCACCGGATGTATCTTGGAAAGAACCCTTCAAGTTTAAGCAGACTGAATTATACGACGAATGGATGTGTAATAGAATACACAAGTTTACAGCAGCTGGAAATCCAAAGCCGCCCCCAAGACGAAAGATGGTTAAATGGATTCTCCAATCTTGGGTTGCACTGCCTCAAGGTATCATTATAAAATCGTTCATGGCTTGCGCATTGAATCTTGCGATTGATGGAAGCGAGAGTGTAAACAATGACGTGTTAGTGTTTACCGCACGCGTTAGTGCCAGTTTTTTGTATTATTTTATATTTGTTTGAAACTACGTAGAACAAAGTTTTATTTTTCTAAATTTGGCGCCCGATGAGAGACACGAGTTTTTTATGGATTGATTGAATTTCTTTGTTCAAGATTTTACTCAGGTTTCGGAGAGTTTTACGTTGCTTTATGGACATTGATTCACGTTTGTTCGACGAGTTGTTGATTTGGTTGTTATGTATTACTTTTTTGTGTTTTTTTGTTTGCTTGGTTATCGCTTTTTATGAAAAAGGTTGGTGCTGGAATTTATTTTTTCTCTATTGTTTCGCTTTGTCTTCTTACTTCTTCAATTGTATAGTTCTTTATCGTTTTTCAACTGTGAAATAGCTACGTCTTTACAAAGAAAAATAGGGAGACGCGATGGTTTACGCACACATTTGGGGAATGTAATAAAGAATGTTTCCGATTGTGTTAAAGAGAAGGAATGTACAAAGGCTGATTGTCTCGGCCTGAAGGCAAATTTTGAGAAAGCAATAGAGGATTTATCTGTGGTAGACAATGAGATATTGAGGCTAGTGAAACCTGAAGACATTGCAAATCAGGTTTTGGAGAATATGGAAGTGTTAGAACCAACTTTTAAATTGATAGCGGAATTAACGTTAAAGTTAGAGTCGTTTAGCATAGATAGTCATAAGAAAGCCAACAGCAGTGTAAGCAGTCTATCCGACCATAATTGCAAGCTACCTAAACTAGAATTAAGTGTGTTCCAGGGGGACCCCTTAGACTGGCAAGGGTTTTTTCAATGCGTCTATCCATCTCAACGAAAGGCTTCCGGACATCGATCGATTTAATTACTTGAGAAAATCCCTGTGTGAGAAGACTTTAGATGTGGTTTCTGGGTTATTCCTTAGTAGCAAGAATTATAAGGATGCCTTAGACTTATTAGTCACGCGATTTGGAGATCCCCAAGTTTTGATTACCGCCCACATCTATAGTTAATTTTAAAAGGTTAAGATCGGGATAAATAAAATGTAAACAATGATCAACAACGTAGATGTGTATTTTGTTACAAAGTCGATCACGCTTCTGCTCAATGTATGAATGTTACCAACCCAAATGCACGGAAGAGCGTTTTACGTCGATACGCGAGATGTTTTGTGTGCCTTCAAACTGGACACATAGCGAATGAATGTAAGCTAACTATATTTGCAAGAAATGTAATGAAAAGCATCACATTTCCATATGTCTGAATGGTTCGAAAGCCATGAAAACGAATAGTTTCAACGAATGTGTCGATAAGTAAAGGGATTCTTCTACAAACTACGAAAACAGAGGTATCAGATCAATACCGAAACTACGTTAGTAAAACGCATCTATTGTTTGATAGTGAAAGTCAACAATTTTACATAACGGAAGAATTACGTATAAAGTTGAAATTAAGGGTCGTACGAACTGAAAGAATCGTACTAAACGCATCTGGACAAACAAACAGCAGCGTTAAGAACCTTGATGCCGTTCGAATTTGGATACGTGGAGTAGCGAATAACGCTTGCGATGTTGTCGAAGCTTTAGTCGTACCTTCAATTTGCAACCCTTTGATGAATCAGAACGTATCATTCGTCCAAGAGAAATACGAAGATTTGAAAGAATGACCTCTCGCAAACATTGGAGACGAGTCACCTGGATTAGCCATAGATATGTTGATTGGGATGGATTATTATTATAATTTCTTTACGGGGATAGTAAGAAAGGGTGGAAAGGGGGAACCTGTTGCGTCGGAAACTGTTTTTGGATGGACTTGAGCGCTCGTTATGGTGAGATTAGAGGTGAGAGAGTGCATTGTTATAAAGTACATGCAATGAAGTATGTAGCAGAAATAGTAGGTGAGACAGATATTTTGAGAAAGGAACTTAATAATTTTTGGAACGTAGAATCTGTAGGATCGCCTATAGAAAGGGATGTAATAAATACTTTTGAGAAATTTATTGAATTTAACGGGGAAAGGTATGTTACTAGGTTGCCATTTCGCCCGAATCATGATGCACTGCCGGATAATTATAGTGCCAGCAGAAAGAGGTTTGCTTCATTAAAGAGACAATTGACAAAAAAGAACATTGTCAACGAATACGACGACATTTTTCAAGACTACGAAACAAAGGGAATCATCGAGCGTGTACCTGAAAGCGAACTCCTTCAGGAACAGTTCATATTTGCCACATCGTCCTGTGATTAGATACGACAAGGAAACGACAAAAATTTGATCCGTTTTTGATGCGTCGTGTAAATCTTCTGATCCGTCGTTAAAATGACTGTGTTTATCCAGGTCCCAATCTTTTGACAAAAATCTTCGACATCATATTAAGATTCAGATTCAACAGCATTGCAGTTATAGCAGACATCGAAAAGGCGTTTCTTAATATAGAAATCGCACCTGATCATATCGATTTTTTACGATTCCTACGGTACGACGTGAATTCCAATAACGAAACGGAGATCGTATATCGTTTCCTACGAGCTTTTTTTGGTGTCACGAGCAGCCCATTTCTACTGAATGCCACAATCCGTCATCATCTCAATAAGCATCTAGGATCTGAAAGAGAATTTGTTGATCCGCGATTTATATGTCGTCGATATTACAACCGGTGTCGATTCCGTTACTGACGGAATTACGATTTACGATAAAGAAAAGTCTACTATGATGGAAGCCGGTTTCAACCGACGAAAATGGATTACAAATGACGGGTTACTGCAATCTGAGATCAACGCAAAAGAACGTTATCACTCAGTACAAGATAACATCGCAAAGCAGCTCATGTTTATTGAATCGGAATTCAATAACAGTCTGGAATCGTCAAAGAAAGTGTTAGGAATCAATTGGAACACCATTTGTGATCAATTTGTGTTTCAATTTAGTGACTTTACTCAAATAGCACGTGAGATTAAGCCTACCAAAAAAAACATTTTGAAGGTTGAGAGATTTAGAATCAGTATCAGAGGTGAGAATAGACAAATTTGTTTGCAGAGCACAGTTAGAAAGATGTTGCGATAGTTCTAAGCAGGCTTATTGCGCTTCTGTTTATTTTCGAATAGTTGATTCTTCTGGTGTTAAGGTTAATCTTGCTTGTGCTAAAACTAAAGTTGCTCCTCTTAAAGAATTAAGTATTCCTCGATTAGAACTTCTAGCGTGTGTTTTATTAAGTGATCTTATCTCGAATGTGCTTAATGCTTTAAATTCTTCATTTGGGTCGTTAGATGTTTACTGTTGGTCTGATTCTGAGGTGGCTGTTTGTTGGCTAAAAGGAAATTCGAAGTCTTGGAAACCATGGGTGGAGAACAGATTGGTGAAGTGTAGACTGGTAGTGCCGAAGGAGAAGTGGAATCACGTAGTAGGTAAATGTAATCCTGCTAGAAGTCGACGAAACACTGACTATCAAAGAAAGAAACAACGCAACAACGCTATGGATCAAGAGTGAACAACACGAAATGGAACAACGGGAAGATTTTAACAAAATCAAATTTTCACTTAATTTGTTCGTCGATAAGGATGGAGTGTGGCGATTGAACGGACGTTTTGAAGCATCATCTATGGATTTTGATCAGAAGCACCCAATTTTACTACGAGGAGGAGAGAGTAACTTAACACGTTAATCTTAATCATTCGAGCAGCTCATCATCAAGTTATGCATCATGGAGTCGAATCATCACTGGCTGAAATACGTTCAAAGTATTGGATCGTACGGGAAGAAGAGCAGTTAAAGATATCGTTCGAAAATGCGTTATCTCCAAATGTCATCAGGGGAGAGCAATGGTACCCCCAAAAACGTTGGACTTGCCAAGTTATAGAGTCGATGGACATTATAGTTTTTATTCAGTCGGAATAGATTTGGCAGGACATTTATATATACGTTTTAACGAGGACACTGTTTCTAAGGTCTATGTTTTACTGTGCACTTGCGCTACCAGCCGAGCTATTCATCTTGAACTCACTCACGATTTGGAGAAGACATCCTTCATTCGAGCATTCCAATGGTTTATCTGTCAAAAAGGAAAAGCAACGATCGTTGTCAGCGACAATGCCAAGAGATTCAAATCACGCGAGGTTAAACATTTTTTCGTCGTTAACGAGATCCAACACAAGTTTATATTACCTGCATCGCCATGGTGGGCGAATTTTATGAACATTTAAGATCCGTCAAGTCTTCATTACGAAAATCTTTTGGAAGATCACTTTTGTCGTACGAAGAACTAGAAACAGAACCTTTTCGGTTCTTAATCAGTTTTAAATAATCGTCCGTTGAGTTACATATCTGACGATGATTTTATGGAACCACTTACACCATTCCACCTGATGTTTGGGCGTAACGCAACAAAAAACTCCCGTATGCAAGAATCGACAAAAGTACCTAACAACGTGACTAATCGACTGAAGTACTTCGATCAGTTGATTAAATATTTTTGGAAACGCTTTTACAAAACTTACTTAAACAAACTTCGTCAAGCTGACCATTATCATAAACAAAAAACTTACACCATTCGAGATCGCAGATTATGTGCAAGAAACCGACGTAATGGAAAAAGACTACGCTGTAGCGGAGAGAAACGATGTGAATGAAGAGGCTCGGTCCGGTGTTCGGAAGGGTAGTTCCCGAAAAGCAGCGAAATAAGGAAATTTTTTACGAAAACTGAGAGATCGTTATTGTTAAACTTCTTTGGAAGTTCAACGGTCGGGAGTATGTAAAAAATGACGTGTTAGTGTTTAGCGCACGCGCTAGTGCCAGTTTTTTGTATTACTTTAAATTTGTTTGAAACTACGTGGCAATAAAAAATGAATGAGAACCTTCGTGTCGGTCGTGTCTCTCAAATTTTTATGGTTTCTAAAGAGGGTAATTTGATTCATTGCTTCAAAAAAGGAACAACTTGTGCAACTGGTGCTGAGTTGTTGAAGCAATAACTGTTGGTTCGAGGTGATCTAACTCTTACGAATAACCCGTATGACAACGCTAACGAAGTTGCAGAAGAATTTTCTTTTGGTAAATCGGGTCAGACAATCGCCGGATATTGTTTTTTTTTTATACTTTTAAGATGATAGAATTTTTATACTGTTGCTGTTTTGTTCGCCAATGACACTGACCTTTCCTCTGCCTTGTTGATTTGCAGAAATATCAAACATGATTTTAATGATGCTTGGCGAAACTATTTTAATAATATTTTAACGACCTAAATATAACAAGAGAAAACGCACCAGCCTAGATCCATTCTTACTGCCGTACCTTTCTCAACAACAAATGTCGATCAAAAGGAGCTTCAATTGTTTTTATTGCGCTGAAGAGTGTGCATATGATAAAAAAAACACCCAGATCGCAACAAATTCGAAAATGTCAGAACATTCAGCTATATTTACTTCTACCCTTCTGTAGTCAGCGAAATGACAAGTATTCAAAATCAATAGAGATGCAGGCGTCTTAGTGCAAATAACTTGGAAGCCACAGAAAAGTATCATTCATCGTGCAGAACTAGATTTATAGAAGATTTATAGAAAAGATTTATTATGCTTACTTAGCATTGAAAAAATATATATATATTAATTTAACTTATTAAATCCTAAAATCATTATATAATATATAAATTTCGAGAATTGCCGCAACAAAATAATGATTATTTTTATAAAGATTTTTGTTGTTGCTCGACAAAGAATATTCCGTTATTTTGTTCTGTAATATACATAGGACATATATGTTTTGAATGTTTGATGTACCAGTGGCGGATGCAGGGGGGATCCAGGGGTGCAAAGGAACCACCCTTTCAAGCCAAGTCAAGTCAAAAACTTGAAATTGTGTTTTTTCAATGTTATAAGTGTATGTTTCACTCACGCTCTTATTCTACACACGTAACTGACAATGAACTATCTGCTTGCAGATCACGATAGAAAGCAGTAGAACCAAGAAAAAATAGCTAGCTAGAAACAGTATTGCATGTTCTCATACGTTATTATTAGGGCAAGTTTTTCTTGACCTAAAAATCCAAAAAAATGACTTTAAAATTCAAAAAAATTGACTTTATTGACCTAACGAAAATTTGACTGAGTGAACCATCGTTTCTTGTGTGTTATACTTTATTATCAGAAAATTTGGCGAATCAAGCGTTTCGCGAAATTTTCTTGATTTCGTGGGAATTTAATTTTGAAAAGACAATCAAAATTCAACATTTTAGTTTGTTTATTAACCAGATTTTTTGTTCTTCACACTGTTAAAACATGTTGTATATAATACTAACATAACTCTAAAGAAATCCTAACTATATTTTTCATGATATCTAATCTTCAATGTCTTCAAAAATATCGAAAACGTTACGATGATCATCTTCCGGCGCATAAATATCTTAAAATAATATGGACCATGTCACGTCACTTTTTTACTCTATAGCCTACAACATTGTAATAGGCTACCACCTGTTAAGGAGCATAACCCACACTATACACTAGCATAAATAGAGTTAGTACATATTGAGATTGATGAACAAGAAGTTGTTAAAGTATCAGTTTTTCTCAGCATTTAAAAAAATTGACTTTATTGACCTAAAATTGAAAATTTGACCTAATGATAAAAAATTGACTTTTTATTGACCTATCAAATTAAGATTTTGAAACTTACTTCATGTGTCCAGAACTCTTACTTAAAACCACACCGCACAACTTAATAACAAAAACTTGACTTTATTGACTTTATTTGCCCTAGTTATTATATATTACAGCATTAGCTACTTCTTGATCGCGTTGCAATTATAATTTGAGGGATATTCCCTTGTATTGAGAGGGATTTACCCAGGAGGTGGTCAAAGACACACCCAAAAGCGGCGTAGCCAAAAATTTTCGCGCGCACCTATTGTTATCGCGCTTCGTGCTTCAACATTTGGAACCCCCTTTATCATTTTATGTATCCGCCACTGTGTACGTCTCTCCCCTTCCGAAGATTCCACATGCTGTGCAGTTCTTACTAAGTCGTTCAAACTCAACAAGTTGTTTAGCATTGTAATAACTATGAATATGTTTTCGGCTCAACAATGGCATCTTTTTGTATCAATTATACTTCCTGCATCATGGTAGTTTTGGTTTTGAAAATCACTGTTACGTTACTCTTAATCTGGTTTCTTATATAATAAAATCATAAGTTCCTAAAACGCGTCTGTTAGACATATTTTTAACTTAATTTTAAAAATACCCGTGGATCCAAAAGTCGTATTCGTTTTCGAGTCAGGCAACATAAGTATAGTTTGTGACAATGAACACGTGTTAAGAATTAAATAAAAATTGATAGTTATTGTTTGTTATACGATTATCACTACAATTAATGCTTCATCAAATTCACTGAATGAATGTTTAACAAATTGTTCGTCTCCTTTAGAATAATAATATAATCGAGCACTATTTACAAATAAATAAACTTTGATATTCTAATATGTTTATTTTTGCATGAGTTTTTTGTTTGCCTATTTTTTTGAATTTCTGAACTTAATTCATGTTGAAATCTTTTTCTTCCGTATGTTTTGTTAACTTAAGAAGACAAATTGAAAACGTTTTTCCTTGAAATCAAAAAGAGGAACAGAATTGGATAATAAAAACACGAATTTGAAAAAAGATGATGGGGATATCCTTGGAGTTTGAAGAGTACATATGAAAAATTAAATATTAACTAAGTAACTGAGAATGTTGTCATTGCACGTGTCAAGGAGAGTATCCGTTCAATGTCCATTCAATGGAATAGAATAATGCCGGCAATGAGGACGGACGTGTTTCCGCTGGTCTTTGATATTTATATTTTTACTTTCTTGCATAAAAAAGAATTGTTTTATTACTGATGATGGTATCAGTGTTACTTTTTGTATGGCAAATGGAGCAATTCAGAATGAGAGTTATATGTTTTCAAGTTTGTTTGTCCTGCGAAAGAAAACTGGCTTCCAAAGGAACGCCCTTACTTTGCTTCTGCTGTTAGCTGGAGATGATATACTTTTAAACTGCAAGAAAATTGACATTCTTGGTTTCACAGAAACGTTTTTAACTGTCAGTGATACACACAACTTTGATATTCCTGGTTTTTCTGTCACTCGAAGATCTCGTAACACAGATTGTGGTGACGAAATCGAAGGAATTTTCCTTGAAATTTCATCACAGCATTTCTTTACAAGCCTCCGGAATCGTCAAAACACTTATCAAAAAACTTCGATTAAATTCTTTCAAAAAAACTTGAATCAATTATTACAAACGAAATGAAAAAATCTATCATCCTTGGGGACCTTAACGTTAATTACAATAAACCCGAACATCAAAGAGTTATAAAAAATCATTTTGTCGTTAATGGGTACGAACAATTGATTAAATCGTGCACTCGTTTAACTTCTGACTCTGAAACATTGATTGACGTCATTCTCAGTAACACCCCAAACAATATCTCGCACACTGCAGTAATCACAGCGGGTTTGAGTGATCATAGTTTAATAACTTGCACACGTAAAATGAACAATATCGGTTATCAACCTTCAACAATAACTTTTAGAAATTTTTTAAAATACAACATTAACACTATAAACAGTGAATTGCTTTCTTCACAATGGGATTCTGTTTACAATTCAACTTTGCCCGAATCAGCGTACACTATGAATGCACCTTTTATCACGAAAGGAATTAAAGGCAAACCGTCTCCATGGCTCACAGCAGAAATCAAGCAATCCATGAACAACCGGGATTGTCTGCTCCGTAAAGCGCAAAAATCAAAAGGTGATGCTGATTAGTCAGCTTATCGTCATATGAGAAATTTTGTGACGAATCTCATTAAACGCGCCAAACGTTCGTTTTTCAAAGACCAACTGTACGAATCGAGGAGCACTCCGAACAAATTCTGGAAACTTATAAAAGATATTTTCCCAGTAAAATATTCGTCTGAAGTATCATCAAAATCATTCAACGTCGGCGATGAATGCTTAACCAACAAAAAATTGATTGCTGATGGTTTCTGTAATTTTTTCACAATTATTGCGGCAAAGCTTAAGTCTGCATCTTTTCTACTCAAAAACTTTATTTGGAGTTTTCAAGCCCCTTCATACTCCGGAATTACTTTTGATTTCGAACCAGTTTCAGAAATCAAAATCGTAAACTACTTACAAAATCTGAAACGAAAGTGTGCAACCGGAATCGACAATATCCCGAGTTGTTTCTTGAAAGACGCAGCGTTTGTTATCTCCAAACCGCTCGCTCATATCGTAAATCTATCATTAAACAAAGGGACACTACCAAATGAACTTAAAAAAGCCCGCGTCAATCCTGTTTACAAATCTGGCAGTCAAAAATCATTTGACAACTACCGCCCGATCAGCGTTTTGCCAATCCTGTCCAAAATCTTTGAAAAATGTGTCTACAGACAACTTGTTAATCATCTTGAAAATAACAATCTACTCTCGAACTTCCAGTTTGGCTTCCGTTCCCGTCGAACAACCGAAATTGCTGCTACATACTTTACTGATTACATCCGATCTTCAATGGATGAAGGGAAATATACGGGTGCAATCTACATCGACCTCAGTAAGGCATTCGACACAATAAATCATCCAATACTCTTAAAAACACTACAAAATTATGGCGTTTCAAAGACATCAATTGACTGGTTAACTGACTATCTTTTCTGCCGCCTCGGAACATTATCATCAGCCCAACCTATATTTTGTGGTGTGCCTCAAGGGTCCATCTTGGGTCCTCTGCTATTTATAGTTTATTTCAATGATGTTACACGGTCTATCACCAACTCAAAGATCCTGATGTACGCCGACGATACCGTCATCTTCTACTCTCACAAAGACATCAACATGATACAGCAAAACCTCGCTTCTGATTTTAGATTACTTACCAAATGGTTAACTCAAAATGAGCTGATCGTAAACTACAAAAAGGGTAAAACAGAAGTAATGGTTTTTGCCACACAAATAAGACTAAATAAACTTGACGACAATCCTATTACGATTGAACCAGCTCACACCATCTCTTAATCTGACCTCCCAAATTACTGCATCGATCAGAAAAGCATCAACACGGGTACGTATGCTGAAAAGAACTCGTTGCTTCATGGACAAAGATACAGCAAAACTTGTATACCAAACGCTAATTTTGCCACTCTTAACGTATTGTTCACTCAGCACTTTATGGAGCTACTCCTAATTACCTGAAAAAGCGCATAGTACAAGTCGAAAGCCGTGCCGAACAAATAATTGGGCGCTCAATCCCAATTCTAAACAAGAAACTTATCATTCCTCGAATTAAATTGGAATCTTCTCGAGCCTCCTTTAAATTCCAAGGAGTGAAACTCGCTACCTACGGAGGCCAGAACAGAAAGAAATTTTAATGTTTTTAAAACATATTTATAATTTTTAGTTTTTCAGAGTTAAGTTTCGCATTGTCCCTATTTCATTTTCGTGATTGTTTCTCGTCATTCGCCAGGTAATCGCTACTTTTCTACTTTTATCAGCCTACTAATTTTTTCTAATTCTAATTTTGACTGATTTTTATACGTTTCTTTTTTCTTTGATTATATATTTTTACGATTTTTACGATTTTTACGATTTTACTCTTTTATTTTATTTAACAGGACGGCCATGATAACAGTGTATATTTTTTACAACTGAGGTTTCATATCCTGTATAAATTTCGTTAATAATAATAATATGAGAAGATCATTTTAAAGGTTTCACGTGGCGCCGTAAGATTGAGTTAAAGGTTTCACGTGGCGCCGTAAGATTGATTTAAATGTTGAGCGTAGGTGTATTTTTTACATTAACAAATAAAAGATTTTGCTGAGTATAGTCCGTGAAGATACAAAGTGATACAATATGAGATTGCACGAAATTATTCAAAATATTTTGTCGATTTCTTTAGATTTTTAAGCAAGAATCTCATGACTGTATCTCCGGGAATAAACTTATAATTTAATAAATGCTTCGCAAGCTGTGCTCACCAGACTTTGTTCCAGCCAATAAACCTACTTGGAGACTGTTTCCTTAAACGACTCGATGAAAAATTCAAATCAATCGATATAATATCAGCACATTTAAAAAAATATTTTCTAACAAACGATTTTCATCACATTTTCGTCACGAAAACACTTCATTTCTCAATAAGAATTTTGAAATAATTCAAACGATCCAAACTCAGTATGACAGGCACGGTTTGTTCTACAAATGTGGACCCCGTAATCTTATTGTAAATTGCCATTTTACGATTTTTATCAATGGACATTTGAATTGTGACTACCTGGAGAAATCCATGCAAGCCATTAATCATTAATTCATCTTGAATTAAAAGATAATGATGTCGAGCATTAGGAACAGATGGTATAAAAAGGTTTTCTGTTGATTAATTACTCATTAGCGCCTTTTGGATATAACACATGTATACAACAGTAACGATGTTTCGTGTCTTATTGATTGACGAAAACAAATTTATTACACATATTAGCATGTCGTGTAACGTGTCAGTCACATATTATATATTTTGTTATTTTCTTTAGACTCAAACTATGAAATCAAACGTAGAAAGAATTTTTCTCTTGTCGCTTGTGACCATATATCCTGGAATGGCTATCAATTGTCAGAGCGCAGAAGCAGGGGAGCTTCTCGGTTATTCATACACCGACAAGAGTGTTGCTACGGTATGGCTAAGTGGAAAGCAAGTCGAGTTTCACTTCTATGGTACGTTTTAATAGGATGATCTTCTTGAATATGCACATTTTCGAGGCCAAATAAAACAAATTTGAAATGACTTGATAATCAAAATGAAAATAAAGATTGACTTTGTAAAGACAATCTACTTATAATTTAATTAATCTATGATGCACTATCAAGATTTTAATAAGCTGAATTGTTTTGTTTAGCTTCAAGGGGATTGGTGGACGACTGTCCTCGTGTCTTTATACTTTCTGACAATCATCAATACATGGTCATATGCCAAAATCGTGTCGGCCATGTTTATTCTAATGACGAAATACGACGTTTTAAAAGAACGACGGTGTGGATGTATTTTCCCAGCCTGCATTGGGCGTCTTGGAATTAATTCTCAGAGTTTGTCACAACAAAATGTTCATAATTATTCATTCATTTATAACGCGATAAATAGTAATTTTGATTTATTGTAATGGGATTCATTTTGTATATTGCTAATTATTATTTACTAATTGCTGCGTTATTTGCTCTTTGTTACTCGCGATTACTCATAAAAATGTGTAAGTAAAAATGTATAAGATTTTTCCATTATATATCGTTATTGTGACTAATCATCTTTTAATCTCTTAATTTTATTCACGATTAGACTTCCCAGGCTTCTATGGATTCCAAGCCTTGTTTTAAAATTTACTTTATGATATCACTTATATATTTGTATATTTTATTTTTAAAAAAATAGCCTTGATTTTTACAACATGGTGGTATTATTTGAATTTGTTTACCGATGGAAATATGATTGTATCTATGATCCGTTATTTGTTTAACTTTCCATAAACATGTTAAACATTAAATTTTCAAGAAAAGGTAGGGGAAAGCGGGGCAAAACGGACCCCTATGTTCTGCTTGATATCATTGACATGTGGAAGTGTTGAATGAAAAATACCATGGTTCCTGCTTATCCGCAAACATTCATAGGGGTAGGGTTTACCTATATAAAAAATGATGTTAATAACAAAAAAACCTGGTTTCTGAGTGGACAAGACGTGTTTTTTCTGCTCCTAAATCAGATAGTTGGCATATATGTTACTTACGTTTGCTTATGAGCTGGAAAGCGACGATATAAAGTATTCATAAGTTGTTTATGTTGTTTGTATGTTTATGTTATATTTACCTAGCAGTTCTTTGGGGTATTCAAACTCAACTATCAATTCTCTCCACCTTTTTCCGGGTTGTTGGGGATCTTCGGGAGATTGGGTTTTAACCCCAATGGACTGCCCCATATCCTGAAAAAATAGGGTTTGAGTCTGGAAAAACTTTTCTTTTTATATTCGTTTTAAAAAATTTAAAAGATTTTACTTGTTTTTAATCAGACTTGTTTCTCATAAAAATCACATTTTAAAATCACGAAGTTCAATTGAAATTAAACAACATCCGTTCATAATTTTCTTTAATTAAATAAACTGCGCATCGTTATCGCAAGTTGTGGAATGGTTTCTATTTGGAAAAACCTTTTAAAAACACCTTTTAACATTTCATCGTACTTAATATTTTAACTTTTGTCAAATCTTGGGAAGATGGCAACAAATAAGTCAATACACTTGTACCATTTCTGCAAACACGAATTACTTACAGCAGCAGGCATAAGACGCCACAATGTTGAAATGCAAAAGCATACCGGAATCGTTCGATCCTGAAACTCCAACAAATGACAACAAAACAAATAATACAATTTATTTTGCCCAGAAAACACCACCAACACCAAGAATGCTACCAAAATTACCAGAAATAAAAAATCCTCAAACAGATTTGAAAACAACCAGCAAACTAATAAGAAACCTCCCATCGTACGGTAGAATTAATAGAATTCCAACTTACAATTGGAAAAATATTGTCAGTGTAGACTTTGTTAACACCATCGATAAATGAAAAGATAATAATCTGGCGGAAAAATCCTTTCAGAATACCATCTGGTCAAGCTACCAAAGGTTTCATCAAAGAATTAACGTTTTGGATGGAACAATTTAATAGAGACACTCAGTTAAAAGGAATATCGCTAAAAGTATTCATGGTATTGCCCTCACTTCTACTGCAGAACCATCCAAAAAAAGCAAAGCGAAAGACGATCTAAAAGGATTACATGATAGAGTAATCACATGGACGAATGGAGATATCAGCGACCTAATCAAGAAGGGTAGAAACATCCAAAAGAAGTTGATATCTTGAAATAAAAGAACAGACGAAGACGCAGCAAGAATATTTTCAAAACTTATGTTTCAAGAGAAAGTGAATGCTGCCCTCAAACTTCTCTCTGAAGAATGGGATAATTGTATCCTTCCATCTGATAAAAATACCTTGAAACATCTTAAACAAAAACACCCTTAACCATTGGAAATCCAGAATGATACTTTATTTAATGGACCGTTCGAAGAAATGCATGTAGGTTTTTGTGACTCCATTGCCGAAGCTATGATTGATAAATCTGCTCGATTGATGAAAGGTGCAGCAGGACCATCGAATTTTGATTCTGAACAATTCAAAGTAATTCTGGAAAACACTAAAATGAAAGTAGAGATATCCGTCAACAGATCTTTCCTTTATTTGCACGAAAAATATTAAATATCGCTTGTTCTTGAACCTTATATGGCATGTCGATTAATTCCTCTGAACAAAAATCCTGGCGTACGTCCAATCGGTATTGGAGAATTGCTTAGACGAATTGTCGGAAAAGCAATTGAATGGGTTTTAAAGTCAGAAATACAGGAAGCAGCTGGTCCACTTCAAGCTTCGACAGGACTGAAAGGCGGCTCTGAAGCAGCCATTCATACCATGCGAAACATGTTTTCTAATGAAGACACGGAAGCTGTGATTTTAATTAATGCTGAAAATGCTTTTCAACTCTCTAAATAGAAAAGTGGTACTCCATAACATGCAATACATTTGCCCTGCATTCTCAACTGTACTCATCAATACCTATCGTTCCAATTCGCGTCTCATAATTCGGGGAAATGAGGAAATATCATCGTGTGTAGGAACAACCCAAGGCGACAATCTAGCTATGTCATTTTATTCTCTCGGAATCAGTCCGTTAATTCGCCAACTCAGGATCACTAATCCAGATGTAAAACAAATATGGCTAGCTGATCATGCAAAAGGCGCCGGAAAACTAGCATCACTTAAAGTTTGGTGGGATACCGTGATAAATGAAGGCGAAAAGCTTGGATATTTTGTAAACGAGTCAAAATCGTGGATCATTATAAAGGATCCGAACCGGTTAGATGAAGCAAAAGAGATATTTCAAAACAACAAGATAAAATTCACTATGGAAGGGAAAAGACACCAGGGAGCTACATTAGGAAATGAAGAGTTTAAAGTATCTTTTTTTAAATAAAAAGTCAAGAAATAGTGTAGTGAAGTTGAAAAGTTGGAAAAATTTGCAGAAACACAGCCACAAGCAGCTTTTGCTGCGTTTATACATGGTGAACAACACGAATTTAGCATATTTCTTGGTACAATTCCAGACATCGGACATTTACTCAAACCCCTAGATGATGTGATAGACACAAAGTTTATCACTTTTGGGCTCCGAAATTTCAGTTGTGGAACGGAAGTTATTTTCACTTCCTATCAGACTCCATGGTCTCGGTTTACCCAAGATTTCTGAAAAATTGTCTACAGACTTTGAAGCATCAAGAAAAAATAACTGCTCATTATGTGCAATAATGCCTATGCAAGGTGATGTGCTACCTAAAGAAGACACAAACATAAGAAACGATATCCGGGTTCAATGCGACAGTTTATTGAAGGAAAAAGCAGAGAAAATTGAAACAAGAATAGATTCTGAATCACTAAGAGCTGGTCATCAAGCAAAATCAAAAGGTGCCTCCAGTTGGCTGAGTGTATTACCTTTAGAAGAGCATGGGTTTCTTCTTCACAAAAGTGAATTCAGAGATGCACTGGCACTTCGTTACACTAAAGGGACTACCATCTACCTGCTCTTGTGGTCAAACTTTCAACGTTACACACGCTTTAGACTGTAAAAAGGGTGGATTTGTAATTATGCGTCACAACAACCTCCGCGACTTCGAGGCTAACCTACTAAAGAAAGTGTGCAACGATATTGAAGTGGAACCCCCTCTTGCAGCCGATCAATGGTGAGACGTTTCAGACTCAAGTTTCCAAGGGAGATGAAGCAAGACTGAACATTCGTGCGAGAGGATTCTTTCGTCACGCGCAAAAAAAACTACTTTGACGAACGTGTCACTAATAGTAATCGAAGATCAACAAAGAGCAGTACGTTATCTTTAATTCTCACAAAAATGATAAAAAACGAAGGTATAACAATCATGAATGTCGAACAAGGATCCTTTACCCAGGGCCGCCAAGAGAAAAAAAAGCATGGGGGCAGAAGTATAGTTGGGCCCTAGAACGAGCGAGCAGCGCGAGTGTTATTTTCGCCGAAAGCGCAAACAATTTTTTAGTAGGGGTTATTGAAAGGGTCTATATCATTATTGGGGGCCTTATAGGTATTACCTATAGTCTGTTTACCAATAAAACCTAGTGCATTAATTAGAAAAAATCAACTTAGAATAATATGATTAGTGATAAAGCACAAGAGGTACTGTAATGGTAATTACATTGTCAGACTGATTAAAGTAACTGAACAACAAATATGAATTTGATGAGATTTGTGCATCTTATCTGTGTGACTGCTTAATTCAAATTACTCTTGAGTATGGAATAACCGTCCAGCATAGAATAAACGTCCACCCTGGAAAATTTGTTTAAAGTTTAATAAGCGTCCACCATGGCATAAACGTCCGCCCTAAATTGTCCTTAAAAACAGTTTTTTAATCCTGGAGTCAACTGTATCAACTTATTTCGAAATTTTGTGGTTTCTTAATAATTGCTTGGCTGGGAGAAATGGGTGGGAATAGATATAAAAATATGTCTAATATTACTTCAAACTAATGAACAACTTATACGAATATATGAAAAAGTTTGTTGCATAACGCAAGGGTAAGTATTTTGAAACGCCACTACATTTTTTTAACTTTCGGAAAAATCAAAATTTTTTGAAAAATTGTTTCAAATATTTATGGGCCCCTGTTTAGCATGGGCCCCGGGTACTTTGCCCCCCTTGTCCCCCCTCTCGGTGGGCCTGCCTTTACCCAAGCAACTTGTTTTCTCCGTTAACGGTGGTGAAGGTCAAGAATGTTCAGTTTTTTACAAACACCTAGCCAAAAACTCGATGATGTCGATGATTTCACCATTGCCTGTGACGACATTAGAATTCTATACTATCTAAACACGAAAGAACGAGTTGTGCTTTTACTTTTATTGATTTTCTACTAACATATACAGTAGACTCCCGGTTATTCGAACAGACACTTATTCTAACTTCCCGCTTATTCGAACCGTTTTTCATTCGCCGTGGAAATTCCTTAACAAGTTCAACTAAAAATCCTTCAGTTATTCGAACCTTCAGTTGTTCAAATTTTTTTCTTCAAATTTTTAGCTGATATTCCTCAAAAACGCATCTTGCTTTGAAAAATTCAGCAAAAGCTAAATATACCATTGCACTGTAAATCCAACGCACGCATCAAAAAGCGAAATAAAGATACCACACATTGATACGCAAACAAAAATTTACATTTTCTTGGCGTCAGCTTATGACATTTACAGGAAAGAAGACCGTCTTGACAATTAAAGAAAAGTAGACAGCTCTTAAAGATTTGGAGAAAGGGCCTTAGTAAGAAAGCGATCGCCGAAAAGTTCAATGTCCCTAAGAACTCTTTGACTATTATACTGGATTAAGAACAAGCATGATATTATCATGAAAATACCTGACGTTTTTAAAACTTTCTAATGTGAGGTTAAACTAAACAAGGTTTAGTTATTTTGTTATATTTTGTAGATTAGCGTTATTAAAGACATGTTTCAACCGTATTCCGGATTTTCATTTCTTTTATTATAGTCTCGTCTTGCCTGTTTAATTGTCCTATGGAAACCTAGTTATTTACCAGAAATATACCTCTTTAAAGCAGACTTTCAGTTATTCGAACATTCGGTTATTCGAACTAAATTTCTATCCCCCAAATATCAAAAAAAGTTTTGTGTTTTTACTCCATAAGTTGCATAATACATCTACAAAGAAAAGAAAAAACAAACACGTACAGGCCCAATTACACTAAAGAATATTCATGAAGAATAATACTAAATTAATTTATGTTGCACCTGTTTCCTAGATCTTTGAATATTCTTCCGTAATATGGGGTATTAATTAAGCCTTTGCCTTGTTCTTAGTTTGTTCTTAATTTTTGACCAATTTAAGCCTTAGTGTTCTTATAAAATTGTTCTTATAAAAAAAATGTATATTTTCTTTTCTTAGTAAACAAAATAATCAAAAATGATGTTCGTTGTTTATTCACAGACATGATCTGGAAAATAATATTTTAGAAGCTCTTTGGATTGAAATCTTTGTTCCAAATCTTAAAAATTGATACTAAATCCCGCTTTCTTTACAAGCGTTTTCTCGTGGTTTCCGACGATCACAAGAGATGATATTTGCAATAAATCTAATGTTGGTTTTTAGTTAACGTTTCAATAGGTTTTTTGTTCGACAAAACGTTTTTTTGAAAAGTTCAGAAGGGCAGTAACATAGCGAGAGTATGTTAAATACTTCAAGAATTGCATTCTTTCTAGTAGTGCTTCAAACCGTCCTGATTTCGTCTTGATTTTGTGGGCAAAACATCCGATTGTCGACTAAACCATAAAACAGTACATATTGTGTAATTTGCCAACTGAAAGCAAAATAAAAAGAAGTCGAGCAGTCCATTGGTGATTGGATTTTAGTTTTCATCAAAACTCATTTCTCATGAACTGTTTCTAATACTTACAAAGATCTATTTTACAAGAAAATGCTTAGATCTGTTAGGTATTCCCGACAGGTTGCGGATTTTTTGAAAAAAGTGTCTTTACAGGTAGCTAGCAATTACTTTCAATAACTTTACTTCAGCCAGTTTAACGAAGGATTTATTTGTACTTCTGTGATTTGCAGTTTAAACAGTGAACCTCAAATTGAAAAAACTATTTTAGCAACAGTCATTCCTGAACACAATGACGTTATTTTGATTTATTGGTCATTAAATTTAAAATAAAATGTGCTAGTATTGAATGCTGCGTTGATCGCTCTGCTGCTAGGTTCTGCTGTTTCCTCAACGTCAAATTTTATAGAAAGAAAATAGCACTAAACAAGGGTAAGAAAATGGAATTAATGAATCTTTTGTTCTTATCTCTACATTTTGAAAACTATAATTTTTTTCATTATGTGGCAACCATCAATATGTAGGTGTGTGATGATTTCATATAAGACTTCACACATTAGCTATATATATTATACTGATTTTGTCAAATTCTCAGTTCTTTGTTCAGAATCTACTATTTCTCAGTTGTTGTTTGAAATGGCTTTAAAACAAAAAAACAAGGAATTATTTTATCGCTTATATATAAGATAAAAAATTGTGGTATATATATATTGAAGTAATAATATAATCTATATGTTCTAATATCAATTCTAGATGGTCAACTTTAATAGTTTAATTCCAATGGTCATATATGTTAATTCTGGTGATATTTGACCATTGATCGGACGTTATTTCAAACACTGTTTAAAATTGATAATAATGGGATAAATGGAATGAATAGCTTTTAATCAATTATGCCAATATGGTTCATACTTATATATATTTATTCAGGCAGCACACGGAAGGAGTTTTGCTACACATCCCAAGAATAGTATTTCACTAGTGAGTATTTAAATATTTGGAAACATCTGCAAAGAGTTACACATTTTTCTAAAGCAATCGAAATGTGTGAAATACTTCAGTGTGTTAATTGACCATCACCTTACTTTAAAACCCAACATTATTGAACTTTGCAAAATACTTTATAACCAACCTAAATATTAATAACCATTCAAATAGTATGCTTTCGAAAATTAGGTTTTATCTCAATGTAAAAATTATGAAAAGTTTATATTTTTCAATATTCTCTTCGGTTTGGGGTCAAAAAGTGAGCAGCGATCTTAATAAGTTACTCTCTATTCAGAGAAACGCTGTTACAATACTAAATTTTCAACCTTTTCGATCTGATACAACTTTCACATTCCACCTTCTATTGATAACTTTCCACTAAAATCAGTGATGCTTATGAATTTTCAACGGAACGCGTAAATGCAAAATCTATGAAACTTAATGTTTGTTTGTTTAATACAACCTTTTATGGTAAATACTGAATAAAACATCAAAGTGTTAACAGAATGGAATAAATCAATTACAGACAATAATAATATGTTTGAAATAAAATATAAAAACCATCCTTGGTTAAATTCTGTTTTTGACTTACAAAACAAAAACCAATTTTCTCGATTGGTCACACTTACTTTGTATAAATTAGTTGTGTAGCATTTTATTGAGTGCATTTTATTCTGTTATGTTATTATATATCAATATGTTTGTGTGTACATGTTTTTGTTATTTCAATAAACTTGCATCACTACCTTGTTCAAAGCTAATCTATTGAGTGACACCAATGATATATTTTGTGTTTATAATATTTTTGTACGTTGCTTGCTGGTATGGTAAATAAATATTCCCATCCCATCAATGTGATTGCAAAACCTTCCTTGGTCAACTTTGTTTTCTAGTTGTTGTGTGATGAGATGATTGAATTCATATTTTTAGTGCAGTGGTAACTTAGTTCAAGGGTGTTGTTGTTAAAGGTGTTGTATAATGGGTTGTTTTGGGGAAAACTGTTTGACTAATTGAAGTGGGACAGTGGTTTGAACCACATAATGTTGTGTGTGCGATTTTGTGGGAGTTCTTTATGCATCCTACAGTCTTTGAAGACATTTCATTAATGATTACCTTTTTAATTTGGTATGTTTCTGGACCAGAGTTTTTTTGTAAAACACCATCATCTCTGTTAAGACCTATATGGTGTTGGTTAACAATGCTTTTCAGTTTGTTTAACACAAAAGAACCAATGAGCTTATATCATTCGGCTCTATTCGAACATCAAAGTCTTCAGTACTGTTTTTCCATAGGGTTTTGCTGTTAAATAAAATTGTTTTCTTGCGTGGTGTTATAATGTGTTATCTTTCTAGTAAGTAAAGTAAAGTGGCCGAATTAACCCTAATGTTGGCAACGGGCGTAAACGAGGGTGTCTATCCCCTTTTCGTTAGCGCAAGACGTTGGGTGTAACTGTTGAGGCGGGCGCCACTCCAACCACCAACACCCGTACTTTACCGCATTGAAATGCTACTCATTCGCTGAGTCGGCGAGGCTGGGAGGATTTGAACTCGCAACCTCAGAAATCCGAAATTGCAAGCGCTCTACCAACTGAGCTATCCCAACCCGAGTTATCTTTCTGTACCATTTCAATAAACTGTTTTGAATCAAGGAGAAGTTGAAATTTTGTTTTCACCATTTTTCTGGAAACACACATACTTATCTACCAACACCTGATTTACTTATGTGTCATTTGAGTAGCATACTGTTTCTGGAAGATTTGGCCACGTGAGCTGGTATTCACGCCCTCATAATACCTGCTTATATTTTGTTTTACCCCACTTCTTTTTTTAAAGAAAAAAACTATATGTTCAATACATAAATTTATTTCCAAAAACATTCATTAACACCAAGCTTTAATGCATTTTTTAAAAATCCTTAACCCATGCGACTGAAGATGACGACTCCTGATTGATGTGGTCTACGTAATTCTTTAATCTAGGCCAGGTGTCGGTGAATTATCCTGAAAAGGCAGGTTGGCTTTGAGCAAGTATTAAGGGTCACATGGGACATATTATATCACAGGTTGGCAGAGAAAATTAAGCAGCACGCTATGACAAGCCACATTGAATTAAATGCGAGTCGTGTATATGATTTTTCGCTTGGTAGCTTTGGTACACACTCCTCAAAGTGACAACACTGTTTGGAACCGGGGTTTGAACCAGCCCGGTTTGGTTTTGTGGGATGAACACATTACCACTAAGCTTGCATAATTAGAGTCATAATTAAGCATATTTTAATTGGCATAAATTAGTTGTTTTGATCAAGAAATTAGATTTGTGACGGTGGTCATGTGGTGTATTAAAGGTTTTTTAGTAAGAATTCTTTATGATTTGTTCAAGTTTTCATTTGATGCTGTTTGCGATGTGATTGGTGCGATTAGCTTGGTAGCTATGTTTTTTAGATGAAAATGAAGTTTTGAAAATGCCAACTTTCTATATTTTATGAAGTAGCCGCCTACTGCTCTGAAAAGTAAAATCATGGACAATTTTGCTTTCTAGGAGTATAAAATAATAACTTGCTTTCCTTTATTATTTAACCTCCATTATTGCTACAGATTTAGCATATGTGTACTGTTTTACACGGAGAATCATCTGTCTATCTCTTTTCCTACTTTAGTCACTTCTGACTGCCGGCGTTTTTGCCACTGGAGGTTTAGGGCTTGGTTACACGCTGTTCGGTAACACAATAGGAGCAGAGGAATATAATTTACACCCTCCGAAATACAAATGGAGTCATTCTGGTGATTTGGACTCACTAGATCATGCAAGGTGAAAATCTTGTTAAAATATATTTTTGTTTCTTTACAGTATTAAAGTATCCCAATTATAGAAAGTTTGTGAGTCATTTGAATAGCCTTTCCATTTAGCTTTATTGTTGTTGTTTAGTATACGTCGTGGTTACCAGGTTTACAAGCAGGTATGCGCAGCCTGCCACAGCTTAGATCAAATCGCCTATCGCAACTTAGTGGGCGTGTCGCATACAGACGAGGAAGCACGTGCGCTGGCAGGGCAAGTCCAAGTGGAGGACGGACCCGACGAGTCCGGCAATATGTTCTTGAGACCCGGGAAGTTGTCCGATTATTTCCCGAATCCCTACAGGAACGAGGAGGAAGCCCGCGCGGCAAACAATGGCGCCTACCCGCCGGACTTGAGTTGGATGACCTCCGCGCGACACGGGGGAGAGGATTATGTGTTTGCTCTGCTTACTGGTTACAGAGAAGATCCGCCGGCCGGCATCGAACTGCGCGATGGTATGGCTTACAATGTCTACTTCCCCGGTCAAGCGATCGGCATGGCGGAGCAATTGTACCCGGGAGTGATGGAGTACGATGATGGTACGCAACACAATTCTCCTCATTTCTACTACGTTTGTTGTAAAACTCTCTAGGACATTCTTTACATATACATATATATTAAAACTATTTACTACAAAGTATCGCCAAACCTTTTACCATATTTTATCTCGTCTTACTTACCTTTGAAACAGAGAAAATGTAATATATTTACACTTCAGTAACATCTTATATTATTTTTAAACCAGAAATTAATTCCACCAGATGTTGTAATAACGATGTAGCACATTTCTGTCTTCTATTCGATATCCTTCATCGCTGTTCAATCTCTATTTTACAGGTACACCAGCTACAGTCAGTCAAATGGCCAAAGACGTTTCAGTTTTCTTGAAATGGGCGGCAGGTAATATCATCGACATCGACATATAAGTTGTTGCAAGTTTTTTTATTTTAGATCCAATTCACGATGATCGCAAACGGACAGGAATGAAGGTTGGTGGACAAAAACATTTTCTTTTGATAAGCAACCTAAGTATTGACAAAATGTCAAATGTTTAAAAGATGTTTTAAATTGAAAGTTTATTGAGGTTTACGGGGAAACAAAATGTATATGAAGTTGCAAAAAAAATGTTTTTTACAAACCGATGTGTCATCAAGATTCATTTATGAACAAACATTCTCTGGAGTAAACAGTCTAATTCCGACAACCCCAACACCCTCGATGGTCAAATTATCGAAAGGTTAAGTACGCGTGGACTTTTTGTTGGCCGTTCCAGTTATCGGATTTCACTGTATCTAAATGCGTACTTCGCTTGATGTGTTTCTTGTTGTTTTGTGCAGGCCATGTTGGTTGGTGGTTTAATGCTCGGCGCATCGCTTTACTACAAACGACTCAAGTGGAGCGTGATGAAGTCAAGGAAGCTCGTCTATCATTCGCCTGCCCGTTAACAATATTATAGCAATATTTCCATCGTGTAATTGTACATTAATAAATATCAGTCGCAGTTCACACCATTTCTTTGATTTTCATTACATGGTTCATATATCACTTGTACATTCGTAATGTCATTCTAGAATAATAATAATAATAATAATAATAATGAACAGGAAGAAGTGCTTCGATTTCACTCACGTATTTTCAGATGGACTACACGAAGAGATGTTTGTAGGGGCGTTCAACGAACTCTTCAAACACTTGTTGTTTGCGCGCTATCAGATACCATTGCCCTTTCACTTCTTGCAAAGAGAATGCGAAAAGGCACCACAACACCAGCCATCGCGAACATTCGTGACCAACTACACGGAACTGAGCAATAATATTTCACGACTTCTTCGACGGTATAGCATCACCCGCGTTGCCTTGGTGTTGGGAGCCACTGCGGTTAGTCCGAAAGAAACCGTGGTCATACACACAGACGTGAATTTCGCCTCTCGCGACAACATAGAAAACATAAAAGACTTGGACAGGTTGATTGGCAATACTTCGCGCGCGTTAATGCGTGATGTCATCAGCAGTGGCGAACTTGACGGATTGCCGGAACTATCGCCTCAGAAGATTTTCGTTCTATTGAAATGCAGCTCGCCTCTAAACAGCGAATTGTTCGTACCAAAGTTGAACTACAAACCCCCAGAACGAGGCGTGGTCCACCACGTTTACTTGAAATCTACTGGCGCCGCTACGTACACTAGTGGTGTGGATGGGCTTTGGTATCAGGCGAAAATCCCTTTAAAAGGTATAAAAGAAACGAAATAATGATTGCTTGTAACTTTAACGCTTTTACTTTGTAACTTATTGTGTTTTTATTGTATATTTGTACAGTGATTCTGTAATTCTCGTGTAACTGCGTAACTACAATCCTAATATCTTTCATTACGTTACTACTTCGTGGTGGTAAGGAGATTCCCATGTGACAGAGATCTCTCGGCCCTTCCTGCAATCTGCTACAGATATTCTATGCGTCAGACCTGTGGAAATAAGGCTTTTGGTGGCCAAGGGAGCCAAATGCTGGGCAAGGCGAGTGTCATGTTAGTACTAGTACCCCGTGATGGTAAGGAGACTTCCATAAGACCCAGATCTCTCTGCCCGTTTGTCTTGTAAAAGTAAGGTTTCTGGTGGTCCGTTAAGCCAAATGCGAGAACTGGAAGGGCGTGGGGGCTAGACGCCCATCTTAGTACTACTACCTCAAGGCGGTAAGAAGATTTCCATGTGACACAGATCTCTCGACTCTTTTTTGAATCCGCTACAGATGGTTAATTTTGTTACTTGCAACCCCGACAGACCTGGCCAGAACAACCATCTCTTAGATCTTTTTCTAATTTTTGATCCAGATATTTGCAATGCCCGATGTTTACCTCCAATTGGCAGATCAGATCACGTGGTTGCGAATGTGTCAATAGATGGTAGTACATCACACAAGGATAGTAAAACATACTCGTTTGGGAGGGAAGATTCGTATGGTTTTTATGACTATTTGAGAGATCCTCCTTGGTCCTCTATCTTTAGTGAAGATTCAGCATCATAATTTATTGACTGGGTGCAGGTTGGATTAGATACTTTTGTTCCACATTGGTTCATTCCAGCATGTTCTGCTGTTATCGCCTATCGGAATCATTTTTTCCATAGGTATCATAATGATATTACTCTTGAGGAGGCCAGATTCTTGTTTAGAGGTGCTAGCAATACTATTACTAGCATGTGATTAATTACTAATTAATGTGATAAATATTTGCGGATATTAAATTTCGCGGTTGAGCTCATCCGCGAAATTTAAACATTGACCACAAGTGGTCAGTACAGTCAATGATCATTAGAAGGAGGTAAAATGTTCTTTTGAAGAGCAGGGGTCTGAAGGGCAAAGCATCGAGTAAAAACAGGGAAATTGAGTATGAAGTATTCTTATAAAAATTTCGCGGATCAGGCATTTATTCAAAAATTTCGCGGGGACAAATTTTCGCAGTTGGCTACTTTCCAGATTCTCGCGGATTAGGCCAATATCCGCGAAAATTTATCACATTAAAGTAGATGCAAGAGGATCATAAAGGAAGATAAGAAATCCTATGCTGAGAGGACTAGAGGAGCGATTGCAGCACAGAGATTGGGTAGTCGAGATTCGAAGCGCTGGAGACGAGCCCCAACCACGGCGGCGCCTCCTCAGTCACTAAATACGAAAAAAGGTCCATAATTTGACAAGCTCGCCTCTCCAACATAAAACCTGTGGCTACGCCTCTGCTATACCAAGGTCAAAGTATATATTCAGTTTCTGTGCTATCATGGTGGACTGCTCTGCATCTTTTTCAGATTTACAGCCATTCTTGGGATTAAGAAATATTCCAACAGAGTTGATGGGCAGGCAGAAACAACTCCTAATCAACGTACATCAAGGAGATCGTCGAGTTCAGATTCAACTCCCATTGTGTATCCTTCGGCGTGTAACTTTTGTGGGAAAGAGCGAGTACAGCACAAAAGGAAAAAAGTTGTTCCTCAAACTATCACCACCAAAAGGTTCGAATCCAGACTTGTACTGTCGAATACAGGACGAAGACCTGATTGCAAAAGAATATAAGTTCCACAAACATTGTTACCGTGACTTTACACGAACGCAATCTGTTGTGACCACTTCCAAAGAACCAACCTGTATATGATAAAAGGGATTTTGCTTCGCTAAAGAGGTTCATTGTTCGTGAAATTATACAGGGTGGAAGGATCGTTTCTTTAACAGAGCTTCAACAAATCTATGGATTGAATTGTGATGATAGGCGATACACATATTATCTGAAACAATTAATCGAATCCAAGTTTAAGGAAAAGATCGTGTTTCTATCGCCTACCGTATCCAAAGCTTTAGACTTTGTTGCAAGTGTAGAAACAGTAACGGGGAAATCTCACGTCAGGGAACAGACAATTGAGACAGCAGCGTTATATATCCGAGAAGATATTATCTCTTATATGAACCAGCTTCCAGCTTTACTGTGGCCACCAACTGTTGAACAGTTAGCTTCTGATGAGCGTAAACCACCACAATCCTTGAGCATCTTTCTTCAGAAACTATAAAAATTACCATATCAAACAGATGTTAATGAATCTGTATCCAGTTTGATTGACTCATTCAGTCAGGATTTCACCCATGGAGTAACAAGGGGAAAAGTTCTTATAGAAAAACATTTTCTCGTGTCACTGGGAATACACAATCTCACTGGACAATTCGGGCACGGTACAGCCTGATGTCTGATATTTTAACAGCGAATGCTGAAAGTGCAATAGCAAAGTCAAAGGTTGATACTTTACTACCTCTAACCCCAGCGACACCAGATGAAGTTATCCTTACACATTTTTGGGTTGACAACTTCGAGCTAGTAACTGATGCACAGTACTATCAACACCACACATTTGATGGCATTCCAGGAAGGCATAATTGAGAAATCACGTAGTTTCCACATCTCCGTGCCGATAAAAGCGACTCGACAACTATCTAATGAAGAGCCAATTGTGAATCAAAGGGAGGTGCTGCATTATTACAAGAGCAAGTCGAAAGGTTTTGGGGCTTGCATACTTACGCCAGTCAAATTGGGTTATACATCAATGTCAAAAAGACAGAATACATTAGCATCAATCTTTTCGACAAAATATAATCATTAAACGGGAGTGATATCAAAGAGGTTCAAGATTTTGTATACCTTGGAAGCCACAATGTCAAATGTCAATGTCAAAAAGACAGAATGCATTAGAAATTGTTATTTCAAAGTGATATTGTTACAATGTTAAAAGACTTATGCGCGTGCAGGATTCACATCGACTGTGTGCCTCTCTTTTTAATTCTTCTTTAAGGAGCGGTGCTTTTCACATTACGTCATTGGAAGCGGAATGGGACGAGTATACTAAAATAAAAGTTTACATTGACATAAGCGAATGTTTGGCTCTTAACCGAAAGGTTCTGGCTTCGAGACCATGCTATCACAAAGTTGTTTAGTGAGCGGTTATAAATAAAAAAACGCTTTATTTCATTAAAGATTACCGTAGCACAAATGGAAGCAATTAAATAGCTACACTAAGACCCCGAGTCGAGGTCTTCATGATAATGTTTAATTACACGTTGTTGTTTTTTTATAAGAAACCGGTTTATAAGAAACTCTAGTCACTTGAGCTCGGAAATCTAAGAAACTATTACAGTGAGCTCACTCTATTCTAAGAAACTGACAAATTTCGTGAGTTAAATTTTTTCCCCTCATTGTTAAGAATATTGTGAAACATTTGTCATTTTAAAGCAAAAGAAAAGAAATAGCGCTATAAAACTAAAAGATAAGCAAAAATCATAAAAAGTAATTCTGATATAATAAGAAACCCTTAAGAAACTTTCCTAGTAAATTTAAGGTAAATCTATAAGAAACTGCCTAGAGACCCAAAAGCTTAGTTTCTTATAAAAAACAAACAATCAAGACATTTAAATATCACACCTTACCTTTAATTTAAAAAAAACGTATTTTTAAAGACAATATTAACTCACAGGGGAATTTGGTAATTTCTGCACATCATCCAAATGCACAAATCTCCCTCTCTCAGGTTCGCAACGAAAGTACCGTTTCCCCTGAACCTTACCATCCGAATTTCCCACTGTAAACGAAACACAATGAAATTATTTTTCCATAATTTGATGATGAAAATCAAAGAAATATGAGGTGAGGCAGGGTCCGCGATACAGAGGGGCTTTAGCACTCTCATTACATAATTCCCAAAAATTAGCCTCATTTCGACAATGTTTGTTTAAAACGTATTGCCTCTTCACTGATTTAGCATATCTGATGCGAAGAGGTTATATAGGCTTGCTGATGTTGACCCATATTACGTCGAGGACATTGATTCAACTTGAGACAGAGCTCCACTTAACTCTCTAACTCTTCTTGCTTCAATGACCTATTTAATGTTTTGAGAGTTGCTGATGTTGAACGTAAATTAATTCCAAATGCAGTTTGATGTGTATGATCCTATAGACCGTTCCGTAGGTATTACGTCATTTCACATTGCCGCCATTATGAGAGGATCAGATTTCGGAAATTGAAATAAATAATAAACGAAAGTGAAGAAAGATGAAATCTGAGTACTCAAAAGCACTTGATCCTCCCACAAAGAAAAGATATAGAGAAAAGATCGGTTTAATTGACATACGCGTTTCCCAACATCCATGGGCTGAGCGGCCGAAGGGCGAAAATAGGGTTGCAGATATATTTTCTTTATAAAACTAATATTTTTAGGGGTATCCTACCTTGAGCAACACTAAGCAGTGGAACTAGCTTTTGAAGTTACGGTACACACATGCGCCAATACCGGTGACTTGTATTGTTATCGCAAAATTATTTTATTACGTCATAACGTGTGCACTGAAGCAATTAAATATTATTCTATCAAGCAGAACGTAAATTTACTTATTTATCAATTTTTACTGCGTCCGCGGGCCGAATAGCGTGCTGGAGTACGCAAGTGTTCGCGGGCCGGATTAAAACAGCTGGCGGGCCGTAGGTTGCCGACCCCTGGCTTAGAGGCATACAACCAAGTGTTAGAAGGTTGGATTCAAGACATTAAAATATTCTCTGGGAATGGATTAACAATGGTAATGGGAAAGGTATATATATAATATTAATTTCTGTAGCTTTTTGTTTGCAGCTGGGTTGCTTGATTGAAATGTAAGCTCAGAAATATTTCATAAATATTTCTTTTTTTAACATTTCATTTTCTCGTAATAATGCCTGAACATCAAGATCTGTTTGTTAATATTTACAATTATTATTATATATTGAATAATCAGCAGGATTAAAAATATTGTTATCGTTTTCAGCATCAGGAATGTCCACAATAACCTCACTTTGTTTTTGCTCGTTTCTTCTGTCACTTCTGGCAAACAATGTGCTTGATGCGGTCTCAGTCACATAAATTCAAAGTTGGCACCCAATCAAGATCGGTGGTCTCAAAAAGTTTGGCAGGTTTACCGAGGAGAAAGTGCCTACCACATACATGAAGTGTCGAGTTTTTCTCTGAAAGTTGTGCTTCACTGAGATTCTCTCTGCGCATCAATGCCAGCCATTGCTCTCTGCGTTGTCTGGAGAGTATCCTCGCTGTTTCATCGTTATTAATAATTCCAGGTAGTTTAAAAAATCGTTCTTGTGGGCTATTTTTTCTGTTATTCGAACAGCCAAACACACGCAGTCACCATGTTTTCAACCGAATCCCTACTGCCCTATACTACCAGTGCAACAGCAGAACCTTCATTCTCTTTGGCTCGAAGAATTAAAACGTGGACACGACCTACTATGATTTATAAACGTGGCGATAACGCATTTATTAACGTGTTTCTTTTTACTATTTAAGCTTTTGTTTAACTTAAAATTAGGTATCATCTAAAAATACTAAATCAAAAACACAACTTATTCTTCTACATATAATATGTTTATAAGAATATTGTATATGACGTGCATGAACACTGCCCGGTTAGCTCAGTCGGTAAAGCATCAGACTTTTAATCTGAGGGTCGCGGGTTCGAGTCCCTCATCGGGCGAAATAATTTTTTGTGAAATGACTTTTTCTAATTTTAACATCGATCATACAGAAAACCAGAGCCGGATTAAGGTTTTGTGGGGCCCTAGGCCAAAATATTTCATGCGGCCTATTAAGGCATCCATTCCATCATCCATCAAATTCAAAATATCAAAAGAAATAACACTGTTATTAACAGTGGCATATGTATGCAGTATGTACATTATACATTATAAGGCGACACGAAATTACAGTTCTTTTTCTAGTTTTGAGTTTTGCAAATTTTGCAATGATGCTTTCAACGTCTATGCCTCTGGTCAAATCGGACTCAATTCTCAACAGCGATAAGTCACGTAACTTCCTTTGTCCGACAGTTGAACGAAGCTGGTTCTTCACACGTTTAACCACAGAAAAGGATCGTTCACCTTCCGTGTTTGCTACCGTCAATGTCAAATAAATCCTCAAAGCAATGTCCACATTAAGAAAAGAGTCAGCAATTCCATCATCCTTGGTGCGTTTCAAGTACGCAGGAGGTGAAACTAATTCTGCAGGATATTGTTTGAGGTAGTCAACAAACTGCATCAGTTCATCTTCATAAGATTCTTCTATGTCCCTTGGATAATGCGCCTGAAATTTGCGAACAGATTCACGAAGTTCAGTTTCCGACGAGCTGTGTAAGGTGAAGAGAAAGTCAAACTGTTGAACAATAAATGTCGATTTTCTCATTTCATTCTTTGTTATGAATAACAAGCATTGCAATGGATTCAAAATAACGCGTGTAGAAATTCACAATACCAGCAAATTATTTACCAGATCAAGAGCTTAGGGAAACACGGAGAATGATTACGCGAGGCCCTTAAAAGTGCGGGGCCCTAGGCCATGGCCTAGTTGGCCTGTGCGTTAATCCGGCTTTGCAGAAAACCGCTTTAAAAACAACTCACTTTAATCGAGCGATTACTAGACTGACGCGCTGCCTACTGCGATAACCAGGCTAACAAAGTTCAACAAATCTACAATTTAAGAAACAATAATGTTTTCACTCACACTCTTGATCTAGCCTCATTCCTATGTAAACATCAGCAGAATTCCCATCAATAAAACCAATGAACATCACTGTACCCAGGTGTTCCTCGTTACAATCTTCCTCTACAAATGTCAACAAATATAACCAAAGTAATTTCCCTCAGTAGAAAATTAAAATCATTTTGTTATTCTTATGTTTATACAAGAATATATCTATTGGACTCAACGTTTATTTTTTGGAAAAGTTGTCAAAATACTGAGTATCCGGTATTTCTTATATAGGTAAATAATATTGGCTCGTTAAGAAAGTGATTAAAAATTATTAGTCAGTAGTATGGCGATCTATAGTAACAGGCGTAACAGACTCAGACATGCGCCTGTAGGTCATTAAAAATCTTAGGAAAATGCGCATAAACATAACGAATTTGTAGCAAATTTCAGAAAAACGAAGATGATAAAACCAACGAGTACATTGCCAATACAAAAGATTGTTATAACAATTTAAAACACTACTGACAAAGACGTAGGCTTATTTCTGCTATCATTATATAATATTGTGAAAAAGGTAATCAACATATATAAAGATGCCTCATGATAGTTCATAAATATATCTATGAACTGTTTTATTAATTTTACTAAATTTAGAAATAAAATTCTTGATAGAGACATCCACATTTTAAGCCTACACCGGAAAGTTTTGTAATCAAAAGCTATCATTATAGAGCTAAAGCAAAAAATACTTTGCTCCACCAAAAAGTGAAACAACCATAAAAAAAAAGTATTGTTGCAACTTTCAGGTTTATTTACAGCTTTTCGAAAGATGGACCCAGAAGAATGTTAATAATGAGAATGCAATGTTGAGAATCACTTTTTAAGAATATTATAAGGGGTTCCGCATCAGAAGAAGCGTTTTGTTGTGAGTTGTGATGACACTGATATACTGATATCTTGATGTCTTCGGGCAAACGAGAATATCAACACTTATTTTCAATGCTGTAACAATCGTCTCAGGTTGATACTTTTATCCGCAACAAAAATGCTAACGAAGACATTGACTTGGCAAATCTCATCTCATTGAGTTTGGAACAAGAAATGAAAATGACGTGTTGATCGATAAAATTAATATTGTTGTTCGATATACCAGTACGGAATGCTTCAAAAGAAAGCCACCAAACTAACATTATCAAACTCGTTGACTGCTTTGCGTAAATTATCGAAGGAATGAATCTTATCTTTCGACAAAAAAGAATCCAACTCATCATTCCATTTAAATTGTGAATATGTTAGAAAAGAAGCTGGAGGTGGAGTCACTACTAAACTTGGCTTCACAAACATTGAAGGTGATCTCGAGGGATTTTCCCAAGACTGTAATTGTGTCATAATTTGGTGGGAAATGTCTTTTGCAACTGTATTGCTGATGATCTGGAAACTTATCTCTTGAAATAGTTTTTATTCATATCTCTAGTTTTGTCACGAGGAAAGCGAAAAGGTTTTTCCGTGATATCTTTATTATAAATACCATTGCAATTCATAACACAAAATTTGTTAGACATCTTGATTCTTCCAATCAAGCACAAACGAAAACAGTAAACCAAATCGGACTGTGTAACTGTACTACAATAACGCTTCATTTTATGTAGTTTTAAGAAATGATTATTTTGTTAAAAAACGGTTTGTCAACTTTAATTATGATTTGATTAACTTCCCTAAAATTGCCAACACGCGTATAAGCTACCATTTCTTAATTTTGAAAGTTTTTATGGCCTCCAGCTTTGGATTCAAGGCGCATGTCAGTGTAGGCCTGTTAATATAGATCGCCATGGTCAGTAGTTAAAAAGACGCTTAAAAATGCCCACCGCAACTACAATGGTCTTTCGTTAAGATTCGATCACCAAGAGCCAAAAGTTGTTTGCCAGGGGTTTCTTTACTGTTTCCCCAAACTAGAACTCTTGGGGAAACTTTCTCGCTTTTATTCATCGAAGATTTCTTTATCTGCGGGTACGTCGTGTTTAAACGATCTTTAAAAGGGTTTATCTTCTTAGAAGGAAATACGACTCTCTCCTTAGCGGTGTTTAGCTTATTGTAGGAGAGGTGAGCCTATAAAGTGAAATATAGCAATGGTAAAAACGATTATCGCGCAGCATGGAGGGGTTTTGTATTAGTAATGATTCAAGATTCTAAGTTAAGATGTCGTATTTTTCAATCAACTACATAATTAATTATTTTTTACTATACTGAGAGAGTTGCTTTTATCTTCATCATAGGGATACTTGTTGGCTGGCTATGTCTGTAAAATCCCACATGATTTATTGTCTAATTAAAATTTTAAAAAAAGATTTAAATCTGTATTCATTTCATTTCAATGTAACTTTATAACAAAAATATCATTATAAAACCTACTTCACTCACGGAACGTTTTGGATTCAGGAAATGTGCTCTTGTTTGTTTTCGGTGGATATTATTCGACCAGGCGTAACGTTTTCCCGGCACACTTCTCATATCGCTGTACGTTCTGTAATACGATAGAAACATGCACAGCTAACAACTTAAAGTTTACACTTGTTTCAGGGATTTCTATTTAATTAATTGCAAGGAAGGCAATGTTCACGATAACAAATGTTCTAACAAATGTTCACGATAACAAATTGTGCCATTTCACAACAACATGACTCAAAACCTGTTAAATGTATCGTCTAGTGAAGACTCCACTGATTCGTTAGCACTTTTACCAATCCCCAAAACACTGTGTTCCCAATCTTTGCGTTCTTTATGTACTCGCTCTTCTTCTTTGTACTTTTCGAATTCCGTCCTGGTCGTCTTTTCCTTTTCTTTTCTGTCCAGTTCGTATAAGTTGTTTTCAAGCTTTCGGTTTTCAATGTCCATTTCGTCCAGCCTCTTTTGCATCTCCGGCAGTAAAAACAAAATGGCGTCCCCCTTCTAAAAACCGGTAAAGGTAAATCCTTCTATAATAATAACAGTGATCTTTCATTAACATTTCTTCGAATTCAACAAACACACTTTTTGACTGCAATTAAAAAATGCTACGGAAAGATAGAATGAAAATCTTGATGTATGCCTGTAAAAAAGATATATAAAATATGTATATTTGGAGATTGTTGAATATCAGTGAACTTTTTGTATTCTTTTTAACTGTATTGCTAACTGTAGCTTATATATACCAAAATGCGAGATGCCAGTTATATGACAAGATTATGAAGGGAAAAATTTTTTAGCCTTAAACATGTAAATGGAAAACATTCTTCCGGATACATCATAATTAAATTAGAAATAAAAATCTGAGAATCGATCATGCACTTTTATAACAACACTACTACTTCGCTTTCATTCTCAATGTCAACGACAGGAGTTGCTTTTGTACAACGAAAGTTCATCAATGCCTATCCGCAACTTTCATCGTCTCCAATTTTTTTTCTTTACAAAATCAGTTCATGTCGATATGTAGTGCGTTTATAGGTGGTAATAATTTGTGTGAATGACTTTTGCGACTTTTAGTACTAATTCTCTTCTAAATCCAATTCTTTGGCAATGGTACATTAACAACGAAAAATTTCGGACAATAATTTTCGGACAAACAAATTTCGGACGGAATTTTGACGAATTTTGGACTAATTTATCCAAAATTTCGGACTAAGCTATAATGATAAAATAACAATTTTTTTTTATAATTTTGCTGATTAAGTCAAAGAATAAAATGTTAGAATTTCCCATTAATATTGTTTCAATAAAAAAGGTTTTTGAAACTTAAATATATGAAGCTACCTAAATACAATTCTGTTTCTAAATTACATTCTATCTACTGCCATTTTGACTGGGGCAATGTGAATAGTTCTATATGGCTTAGAAGTTAAATTACAGCAAGTGATTGACGTTAAATATGAAATTTCAAAGTTCTTATCATTTTAAAAATTTCAAAAATTTACCAAAATTTTCGGTCATTAAAATTTTCGAACCACTTGCTTGTCTTTATTCTGATCAAAAAGGACGTAAGAACTCAATTCAAACTGTTATCTTTTCCTATTAATGTTTAAATTTTTATTTATTTATTTTTTTTTTTTGGGGGGGGGGAGAATTTAATTTCACGTATCGCTAAAATTTAGATTTTTCGCGCAGATTTAATTTCACGGACGGCGAATTTTCGGGATTTTCGCGCGGATTTAATTTCGCGGAAAATGCCTAAATCCGCGAAATCCGCGAAAATTAATCCGCTTAAGGTAGTACGTCTTGTGGACGTCGTTTTGGCGACATGGTTATTCCTTATTGTTGTTTTGCACTGATGCCTCATTACATCATCACGTGATAATATGACATATATATATATATATATATATATATATATATCACCAGCACATTATCCATGTATATACTCAAACATTGGTGAGCAGATAGTTATCTCTTTAAAATGATTATGGCGACAATTTCTTTTAGCGTTTTTAAGCTACACGATATACTTTGAAAAGGAAGGATGTAAAGAAGAGAAGAAATGACTATCGGTTTTAAAGTTCCAAAAGTGTAGAAACATTTTACTATTGTTTTATTGTTTTGATGAGTATTTTTTGATAAGCAATATATATATATATATATGGGTATTTAAGCAAGCAAAGGTTTGGGTTTATATTGCTGTCTACAAATAATTTCAGAATTTAGCTAGTTTAACTCCTTTTTCTTAAAACTAAACAAAACAATTGCAAGAAACAATCGAATACTTGTTTTTCTTCCTGCAACTCTTTGAACTGTTTCTTGATGAACTTCACTTTTAGAATTTTTAACTTGAGATCTTGTTTCAGACTTTCATAATTTTCATTCAAATTCTGATGTTGCTCCTTCAATTCTCCATGTACCTTAAAATCATGAGATAAAAACAACTTATTCAGACATCTTTCACAAACTGCATGTAGTTCAAAAACAGAATGGACTGTAATATCTAACGGTTTCCAAAGGTAACCTGTGAAAGAAAACCATACAAGCAAATGTTACCTTCTCTAAAACCACTTTACTCTCTCTTTCACGTGTAAGAAACTCAGCTTCCTTTTCTAGTTGATTGCGGATGTCCATTAAAAGTTCATCTTTTTCGCTCATTGAAAACTTCAATTCCTACGTAAAATATATTACGCAAAAGCAATTACTCGCTGAATTTCTTTAAAATTTCTTTTTAAATGTTCGATTAATTATATTTCTTCGCAATTGCAGAATTCAACTATGCGACTACATCCGGTCAACTGTTAAAGACCTTTCTGACTTCCAACTCTGGGCTCACTTGGAGCTTGGTCAGACCGCGTCCCTAACCAACATGCCTATTGAGAAACGATAATTTCCACTGCAAGATGAGGAAAAACATTGATTTTACAATTCAATCCCCTTTCTGGAACTCGGAGGAGTCAACAACTTTTTTACTCTAAATGTTACTGTGAGGTAACATGAAATTAATATTTCTGTACATGCATTGAAAACAGAAGAGAAGCTCACAAAGCACCCGAAAACTAAGACCAATAACGAAACCCTATAAAAAGTAGTTGCAACTTCAGCACTTACCTCAACAACTGTTTTTAGTGTTGCAACTTCTGATTCCAACTCTAATGCATTCTTTATGCTTTGCTGAGAAATTTCACTAAACGACATTTTAGGAAGTGATTCATTTTGTTTTAACGTTAATGTTGTAAGATGCTTACTCGGTAGATATGAGTATTTCTTCTAATTGAACGGTTTTGTTATTCAACTCTTCAATTTCTGTTTTGCTTATTTGAGCCTTATCTTCCAGTTGTTTGATTTGTTGCGACGACTCGTGATCCTTTGAGGTCATCTTCTCGACTACCTGACAGTGCTCTTGTTGCAAACGTTCAACATCCTGTCTATGCATTTGTTTGAGCTTTTCAAGAAGAAGATGGGAATCCAGTGAATCTTGGTGAAAGCTTTTGATGACCTCTGAACATTTCACAGATTTTATAATTAGAAATTGAAATAAGCAATTATTTAGAAAGATCTTTATTTTCTGACTTGAATATAAAACATTGAGTGTAAAAATAAAAATTCTTCACTATATTTATATTACCTGGATCATGCATGAAATGGCAAAGGCTTCATTAATTTAAATTGCAATGAAGAAGGTTCCAACAATAACTCACGTTCATTGTTCTCATTTTGATTGTTCTTTGCAAGCTGGTCCTGTAGCAATAATACTTCCTGTTTGTACTCCACTAATGTATTGTTTTTCATGTCTGCATACTATTTGAAACAAAAAATTTCAACTTCATTAAAGAGAATTAAAATTTTTAAACAATTAAACTTCATAATAATACTGGCTAAAAGACTGCGGGATGGTGTCCGCATGGTCAATTCTGTTTTTCTTTTTGTACTTGAATTTTCGTAATTTATTATTTTGTACCTGGTGTTATACAAGGTCTGAACACCCTCCCAATTCTTAACCCGAAAACATGAAACAGATCCTAGTCCCTTGTTGTGAAACTCAGATTGTGAAACAAAGTGAGCGTAGAACTTCCAGGGACGTGGCAAGATCCGACCAGGCTGGGAGTCGAACCAGGGTACCTCTTGAAGGCTTATACCACTGTGCCACTACTACTATGAATTTTTACGCATAGTGCATATATTAGTTCTACAAAAACTTAAAATAAAATTGTTACAATTAAATATACATCAAAATTCAGCAGAACATAAGTAATAGATGTTACACTTAACCTACTCATACACTTTTATACGATTGTCATACGTTTAATTCAAATATTTTCCATTAATAAACCACAATATCAATGCTAACAACTTTCAACGGCTGAAAATTTGGATGAATTGGTCATAAATTAGAACAATATTATGTTATTTTAAGACTTTTACTGAATGAGTCACAGACTCAAGTTGTTATATATACATTTTGTAGAGCTTTGAAAAGTCACCACATTTAAACAGAAAGTAGAAAATGAAAATTTCTCAATTGTTTTTACAAGTAAACAACTCTGTAAATGATTGTCACTCACTGCATCCTGTACTTCTTTCAACGTCTGAAGACATTCAGCATATTTCTGCTGGTAGTCGATGCAATCAGTGTTCAATGATGTCACTTCTTTCTGCAAGGCAATAATCTGTTGCTTGTCATCCGTTACATCACGTGGCAATGTTCTATGGAAAAAATATATTAGCCAACACTGTAATTTCTGGAGACCTTAGTGAAATCAAAGTGGAGCCAATAGACATGTGTGATAACAGAGATTCAACCATGTGGTTGTAATGGTCAATACACACCATAGGTAACAGTCACATAACTTGCCACATGTGGCCTGACCAACTACAAAGGGGCTATGATGTTATGTTAAGAACACTGATGACACCCTAGTAATAAACTGAATAAAGCATGTTCACAACCCTATCACAGGTCAAACACATAAAACAATGCATGGTTATAATTAAGATTGAGACAAGATATTTCAAAGCAAGATGGTTTTCTCTTTAAATTCTTTCTCTAAATACAGTTAGGTCATGGCAATCATCGTCAAATTTGCTTGAAAAAACGGCAGATAAATGCTGGCCTAGAATTAGACCTGTACTGCAGGAAAGGTTGATCAGTAGGAACTAGGCCAAAGATTTCCGTAAACGACATCAGAGGATATGACGAAAAAATAAAAGGGTAAGACAAAAAGATGAATCACAGGAATTTTTGGGATCAGGAACAACATGTATCAATACTCCTAACATGTCACCAATCCCAAGGATGGACAGGTAAAACAAATGATGATGACTTTTATGGCCAATAACATGACTGTGTTTTGACATGATGCAGTCCAAAATATCTTGATTTTTTTAATAATATTTAAAATAGAAAAAGATAATATATATGTGTATATGCATAACGTGTACCTGTTCCTTATTAGGTCTTGTTCACTCTCAGACAGATGTTGATAAACATTTTCAGAGTTTTCTTCTTCAGATCTATCTTTAGATTCTGATTCAACAATATTAACACCTGTCATGTCAATGCTTTCTTCTTCTTTTTTACCAACAGATTCTGATGATGCACTTTGAATTTCTTCTTCAGGTTTGTCATTATTTTGCAAACATTCTTCGTACTTTACTTTCCATCTATCAACTTCAAATTCCAATTTTTCTTTTTCTTTTATCTCATTTTGGACTTGCTTTCTTAAATGCTAGATGCGAGATAAAAGGAATAAGAAAATATAATTTTTTAAGACACAAACATTTTCAGTATAAACATTGTCTATGGTATTGATTATATACTGTTTATTTCATCATATTCAAGATACAAAAGGGTACCTACAGCAACCATTTCCTGCTCCAAAACCAATCGCTTTTTTGCTTCTTTTAAATCATTCGATACCAGCTTATTATTCTTTTTCTCTGATTTATATTTCTCAAGATTTTCATTTAATGAAGAAATTGAAGATAAAGAACAACTATCTTCTTCTTTACCAATGTTTGATTTATTTAAAAATTCCTCAAACTTGCTTGACATTGGAATATTTCCCTCTTGAATGTTGCCTCTGTCTTCTGGTGGTTGGGCGTCGAAATTATCAGACAAGTCAACAAACGAACCATGATCCAATTTTATTTGTTCTTCTCCATATATTTGAGAGGTTGCAACATTTTCATGGTTTTTTATTTCTCTGCTAAAATCACGATTTTCATTTTGTTGGGCTTCACCCATGAATTTATGGAGAATGGTTTCGTTATCGTCAAAGTCCTTGTTTTTCTAAAAGAACCAGACAAAAAGTAAAAAAAACAAACAAACCAAAATCAAAGATTATTAAGAAAGATTAAATTTTAAGAAACCAGTTATATATCAAAAGCAAATATATATATATATATATCAAAGATAAAACTCTGGTTTTCTAAAAAATCCGGAAAACCTGAAAGGTTTTATAGACAAAGCAGCTGAGGGGTTTGGGGGCGCGCTGTAAGCATCCCCAATCGGGTTAGAGGCAAAGGTATCGCTTTTTAGCACTATTAGAGCTCTGAAATATAAGTTTTACATGCCAAATAGTCCAATTTATTCGTTGCTTTTTAACAAATAACAGCGTGATAAAAAAACATTGTTAATCCGGAAATCCAAATAGAGATTCATAAAAATCAAGAATTCCGGATAAATTTCATCCTTGATATGTTATCAAAATACCTGAATAAGTTGCTCACTCTGAAGTGAAGACATTGGATGATCATGTAAATTTAATTCTAAACCAACATTTAATGAAATTACTCACATGTGCATATATCTGAAAAGAGTGTATATAATCCTTTAGCTATATAATCGAAATACAACACATTGTCATAAATAAAATGTAGCTTTCAAGAATCTATAATAGGTTAGGCCAGATAACATATAATACATATCAAATGTAGATTTTTGTGAGCACTTCTATAACAAGAAACAATAAACACTTTACCAAGAAAGGTCATATCTTGAAATGCACATAATATATGCAATTGGCAAAATGTATACATGTTCCAGGCATATTTGCAGAATATCAGCATACTATGCTTAAAAATCCACCTTCATATTTTACATAGTAAGCGCAAAAGAGGTTTATTTTTAGAAAAATATTACATACTAGTAAGTTCTGATTTTTATTCTTTTGAGTAGGTACTCAAGGTATTTCAACTCAAAGTGATTGCTTTTGTTTTTTCAGAGAGAAATTTACTCCTAATACACCCATATTAAATATCAACGATTATATATATATATTTCATAATTTTAGGCATTGTTCAAATTGTCGTAAAATGAGAACCGTTTGTCAAAATCCCAAATTTGAAATTTGTTCATGATTTTAACTAAACTAACTTCAACAAATTAAATAGAATTGGTGACATCCATTTCCTGACTTTCTTGATTTTGGATCATTTCTAAAATAAGTGGCTTTTAGTGAGTGAATAAGTAAGGATTATATTATTTAAACCAAGTTAGTTAGTTAGTATCCGTAACTTTGATTATACTGCTGCCTGTGTCCCAGACACTAGTGTAGGCAGCAGTCGGTTTGCTCTTCTCCATTCTTCCCTGTTCAATGGATCGACTTCCAACAACTGACGTTCCAGGATATCGGTTTCAATGTAACTCTGCCATGTCTTCATCGGACAACCACAAGAACGACTACCAGGAAGCGAGAGTGCAGAGACTGTCTTGATGTAAGATGAGGCACGCTTTTACAAAGAATTCCACATAAACCAAGAACAGGTTTTTTGTCTCCTCTCTCATTTTCAGAAAACATCATGTTAACATCCGGTAATTGAATCCTCCAAAAAAATGGAGAGGCTAATGAGAGGTATCTTTTAATTATTGTAGATAATTGTATAGGTAATTTAGCTATTTTTATCCTCCAAACCTCTCTTCATATGTTTTATCGATTTAAAAGCAGCACATGATTGGATAGACCGCGATATGCTATTTAAAATCCTAGAAATACGTCTGAAATCCCCCATAATAGTAAGAATTTTAATCTTGAATCACCTGTACTATTTAATATTTATTTGGACTTCGTTCTGAGGTGCGTTGAACACAAGGTACTAAAGAAGTTACCTAACACCGGACTTCAGTATGAGTATCGCATCCCAGGTCATTGCTCGACACGCAAACAGTGCAGTGTACATGGTCTGAGTGGAGTTCAACAACTCAGAATGATTTTATATGCCAACGATATTGTTCTTTTGTGCTCTAGTACTGACGAGCTATCCGAGATTGTGAGTATATATCACAAAACCTTCACCAGATTTGGTTTAACGATCTCCAGTGATAAAACAGAGACCATGGCATTTAATGTCCCAGAAGACATTAAGGCAAGACCATCCTTGATCTCAATTGCAGGAGTTGCATTAAAGAATGTCCGCAGATTTAAATATCTTGGTCATCTTATTACTAACACTGATGTAGATCCATCATCTTATCTCACATTCCGAATATCATCAGCATTCCAGAAATGGAATGAATTAAAGCTCTTCCTTACTGATCGAAGAATAATCTCTCCAGTCGCATCAAAATATTAGAAGCTTGTGTGCGCAGCCGTCTGCTATATAGTGCACAATCCTGGGAACTGAGTGTCAGTGAGCTCATTAAAATTGAGTCTATTTGGCACAGATTTCTCAGAAAAATGATAAAAACGGCTACAAAAGGAAAAATGTTCCAGCGGAATATTTGAAGGGCAAAAAGCGGGCTGAGAAAACAAATGCTATCGTAGCTGAGCCGGATGACCTGGACTGGTCATTTCTGTATAGTAACACTCAATTACGAAAAATGACAAAAACAAAGGACATCAGAAATTTTTGTAAACTACAACATCTAAAATATATAGCTCATGTCACACGTCTTAGCAATGATTCTTAACAAAAGCAACTCCTTTTTTGCAGTAAACACAAAAAATATTCCCAAGATCGTTGGATAAAAATTGAAAAGGAATCACTATAAAAACATTTGTAACTTTATTTTATTCATAGTTTGTTTGAAAATAAGGGTTTACAAATTATGATTCAGAAATTAAAACATAGTTGTTTGTTGTATAACTATATTATAAATAATTTTTAAACATTTTATTTAAATTATAATTGTATAGCAATTTCTATAACCATAGCTAGCCTTATCACAAAAAATACAACTTATCATATCGCTGGTAGCATTTTCACCATAGCAAAGTGTGAAAACAAAATTCAAATTCTTTAATATTTAATTATTCATATTTTTCCGTAGGTGAATGTATAATTAATAAATGCGGTGAAAAGATTTTTAATACATTTGAGTGCAAAAAGACAACAGCCTTGAATACTAGATAGGTATACTAATCTTTAGACATTAGCTCGTTGTGTCAGTTAGGACTATGACAAGCATATTTACAAATGGACGAAGTAGCACAAATTTGCATAATATTTTACGAAAAACAACTACATTTTTTTATTTTCAACATGTTTCGATTTATCAAAAATCATTTTCAAAAATGATGTTGTATATCTATAACTGTAAATATATTTAGCTTTAGGTTAGGTTGTTAAAGAGATCGTTAAAATAGGTATGTCACTTAGTGCCAGAGATGGTGTGAAGTTATGTGGAAAGATAGAAGTTAATGTGGAGAAAAGAAAAATAAGAGGTTGTGAAATAGGCCTTGAGAAGGATTTTGAATTGTAAGGAAAGTGTGTAATTATAAACTTGTTTGTTTAGCTCAAGTTTCTCCTATGTGTAATGCCCCCTATATCTTCCTCCGTTATCACAAACAATTTTATATATAACATTAGAGCGAATGTGATAAGGAATTTTATCTCTGGTCGCAAAGACTAACTTTTAACTTTAAAAAACGAAAATCCTAGTTTAATTTGAAGTGACTTACAATGTTTTTGCAGAGCGTAGAGATCCTCCTTGTGCGTTTAGCCCCCCCCCCCCCCCCCCAATAATTTTCAGAGATGTAAATCTTTAAAATGAAGATAAATAAAAAAGAATAAAAATATCAATAAATGTGTTTGCTCAAACAGAAATTAATGTATTAAAATAAGCGCAAGTATTCAAGAATAGTAGTAGTATCATCCAAGCTAGACCTGCGTCTGAAATATTCATACCTTTATTATATTCACAATTTTCAAAAGAAAACCAGTAACAAAGCAATTAACGATACTTTATTAATTTATATTGTTTGACAATTTTTTCTAAAAAGCGAGGATAAAATTTCCGGAATGAAATAATAATTTTCCTTTCGTGTTATTTTTAATGAACACCTTAACCTTTTATAAGGAACAACTTGAAGCTGAGATTCTGGTTTATATAATTTACATTATTTTGCAAAGTAACATGGCCATTTTCAAAATAAGAACAGGCTGTTTTTACATTTTAAAGATAAGGTAAAACGACAAAAATAAGCATTACTCGATATTGATATTGATAGTGGCACCTGCTACCAATGCCATTAGTGAAAGATCATTTTCAGCATTGACTTAAGAGCTACTTGAGGTTAATCATGGGACAAAACCGACTGAACCACTTGATGATTCTACATGTTCACTCAGAATTGACAGACAAATTGACCTTATTGAAGCAGCTAATAGATTTGTTGGAAACAACGATGCTTGCAAAAAAAAGCAACTAAGCTTTATTCACATCAGAGTTGTATATATGTCTTATGGGATGTATAAAAAACATTATTAATCTGAACTGGCAGATTAAATTTCCTTGTAATACTTTTTCCCTATCTCTTCGAAGATGTTTTGCAATTCATTTTTATAAATATTTGATGCCCAAAGTGCTAAAATAGGCGTTTCAGAGGTGCTAGGTGTCAAAATTTTCTTCGCCTCACAACCATGGTGGGCGGCACATTTTAGGCAATTCCAAAAATTTAGCCCCCCCCCCAAACATTTGTAGCTAGATACGGCACTGCAAGTATGTATTAGAGGTAGGAAACAGGCATTAGGGTAACTTTGAGAGGAAAGGAGACTTAAAGCCACATTGTTAATTAATCTGCATTAAGAAAAAATTAGAAACAAAATCAAACCAATGAAAGTGAACAGAATATGAACAATGAATAATGTTTATAAACAAAAAAACAGTAATATAATTGTCTGACGGGTCGTTCATTTAAAAAGTCCTTAATCGGTTTCTGCTTTTGGCTGTATGTTTATTTTGATTATATCAAGCTTTTCTTTTAATGACAAGTGAGGTTCTTTCTTCTTTGTTGAGATCTTTGAGATTGACAAGCTTGGCAATCATCAATAATGCTTCTTTACTGCTTATTTGCCTCGGCACATCCTTCACCGACGTCATCTTCATCATTACTTTCAGAATCAACTTCTACGGGATCTTCTCCGGATTCTTTCTGGAGATATTCAGCAACACAATTTTGGACTGAACTTGCTTTCCAATCAACCATATCGGCATTGATTGCTGGCAACGGGCTGCATGTTTCGACGTCGAAATCGATATATTCTTCTGCTGTCAAGTCATATTCAGAATCAGCTGCGATTTCCTTGAAAAGTGCTTCAAATTCTTCGCCCGCAATGTCTTCTTCACTTCCACTTTGCCCTTTGGTAATAATTCCGCATTTAGCAAAACAGTTCTTTATAGTGGTGACGCTAACCCCTTCCAAGGACCCACTACGCATGTGATGGCTTGAAGAACATCGATTCCTTTTGTCATTTCTGAAGCAAGTAAATCGTCTTTACACGTGCAATGACGTAACGTCTTAACGTTTTACGATAGTTTGATTTGAAATTTGAATAGAATTCCAGCATCAAGCGGTTGCAATCGTGACTGCGCGCATGCGCGCATGCGCAGCTTAAATGTAAATTGGTATTTTGGGAGTTTAGTGGGGTCGATCGGTGCAAACTTTGTGCTATTTAGGGTACAAACATGAAACTTGGCATGTGTACAAATAAGGCCATAAAAATTATTTTAAGCCTCAGACCCACTTAACAAATGCCTCATTTTGGTCTCCATGACAACAAGGCACATTTCCATAACAACAAAAATATTTTCTCGAAAATTAAAAAAACTTTTATACCATTCGATAGTACATCAGAAATGGAACAAAAAATATAAAAACACTGGTAACGAGTCACGGTCGTTCAAATCCATGGGGTAAAACCATCTATATGAAGGATGCACATCATAATTGCAAATGATTTTTCTTCGTAACTTCTCTCCAATTCCACTTTTTAATTTTGCTAATGCATACGATGGCTGATCAAAAGTAATAACCGGAGTTTGATCTTCATTCCAAAAATCAACAGCTTTCTTGATTACGTCCATTCCATGCCTAATCATGGCGGCCGATTTTAAAGTCTCGCAAAACAAAGGAATCAAAGCGGAGTTGTCTGATTTTCAAGGTATCAATGATGTTTGAGCTCCTGTCAGCGATGACAACCATAAGTTAATCTTCGACGTAGCAAAGCCATCTGTTTTTTTTAATGTAATTAACATGAGTAAAGATAGAAAGACACTTTTTCCTGGAATAAATCTTCCCAAAACAATTTTCCTAAGTTGACTGCTTGCGAATTTTGAAAAGCTAAAATATACTGCACGAAAATATTTATCTCTTGAATAATTAGGTAAACCAAATAAGAGTTGATAGAATTTGAACCCGTCAAACAATAACCTTATCACCACTAAATAAAGGAAAAATATAAAATGTAAAGACTGTACCTTTTCTCTAAATCGAGTTGCGATTCATTCCATCCGGTCTTTCATTGAACGTTGATACAGGGCGAATATCGGTGTATGTATCAGGAATATTTGATAGGCTTTTCTTCTCTGGCATAAGTGGTGCAATAGGATGACGATCAATGCCGTACTGTCCTGATGTTTGGTGCTGGAACAAAAATATTCCTGTGCCATGGAACGAATTATCTGCTGTCATTGAGCTAGGGTTATGGTCTATATTATCTAAGGCGGCAGTTGCAAAAATATTAGATTTTTCTTGAGGGTTTTAGCATGGAGCATAAGACCGAGATAAATACCCAAAGGACTTTCTTGAGATTTTGGATCTTTGAATCCTGGAATCTTTGAGTTTTGGCGAACACGCTTCATGCGATTTTGTATCATGAGCTGACTGATTGTTAAAGTTGCCTGTTCTAAGCCACGATTATTAGTATTTATCTTATTGCCTTGGATAACTCTATCAACAAATGACTTTAACGATGCAGAGACAAAATGTTGTTGGCTATTTTCTAAAAAGTAACCATTAAATTCAGTACTTTGGTTTGCAAAAATGTCTCAACGTAATATCTTTGCCGCTTCGGACAATATGAAAGCTTCATCGTCGTAATTTCTTCCCATGATGCTACAATGTTTTAAAGAATAAAACAGTCTCTATACTATCATCGAATGTTAACAAAGTAACAAATTTTCTTGTCACTGTACTCTTAAATTTTCTACGTTTCGGTTTTTCAGCTTGGTCGTGTGAATCCTGTCAGAAGTATGTTCACCGAGTTCCTTAACTCTCTCTTGTATAGTTCAGCCAAGTCAGTTACTTTAAATACATGATCGTCATCTTTCATTGTATGTAATAACGCCAATTTAGCCATCTGACCATGGATTTGTTTATCAGAATCATTATGTGGCATCGCATCATCCTCTATCTTATTCAACCTTCAAAGACTTAGCAAGCAAAAAGAATGGTACAGAGTATCCTGGGCAATCAGGTTTTCTGCACTAAGCTTCCCAAGTAACACATTATCTTCCAAAATTATTGCATTTTTTAAACGCTTTTCTAGTTCAAAAGTCATTACCCGTCGAAGTAAACCATCAGAACTATCACATAAAAAGCATTGTTCAGTTTTATTCTCATATATTGTTCTTGAGGAACTTCTCCTGTTTGTTGAATTATCTGTTGAGAAATTTTCTTTAGTACTGTCGCTGACCTCTTTCTTGCCTTCATCTCGTCGAAATGGTTTTTCTTCCCGGTCCAATTTCATATCACTAAACTTATTTGTACACGACTTGTGAAACTTGGCATCGTTTTTAACGAAACTTTCGGTCAAAAGATTTTCGTCTAAGTTGCCAAATAAAAGCGAAATCGGCGTGACACTTAGCTTTTCAGCCTTTTCAATATTTATGGAAATTTTCTTGCAAATGGCTGTAGGATCGTGGTTTGTTCTTTTTTTTGCCGTACATATCAAATTTCTTTCGTTTTCGTTTTCACAGTCGTTCAACTCTGTTTTTCTTCACGTTAGAAAAAAACGAGAAAGCACTTTTTCCTCTGGGACAAACACAAACTAAACATGTTCGAGACAATAGAATATTAGAAGAAATAGACAACAAGAGTCGTGAAATAAAGCGAAATTGCATTCGAATAACAGTCAGGGTCAATGTTCAATCATTGACAACTTTTTAATACAAATTTTGTGTTGAAGAATTAAAAAAGCAAAAAAATCTGCTTCTATAATATGTTAATTATGTATTTTGTGCATTTTGATATATGTATTACGTTTTAAAATGATTTTTCAATCTATTGTCTAATAAAAACCATTAAATTTACCCCATGGATTTAACATTTTCAAGAGCCTGTAACTCGTTACCAGTTTATTTTTAGCATGAGGTGTTTTTATATTTTTTACTCCATTTCTGATGTACTATCGAATGGTATAAAAGTGTTTTTTTAATTTTCGAGTTGCTAATGTGCCTTGTTGTCATGGAGACCAAAATGGGGCATTTGGTAAGTAGGTCTGAGGCTTAAAATAATTGTTACGGCCTTACTTGTATACATGCCAAGTTTCATGCTTGTACCCTAAATAGCACAAAATCGTCAAGATTTGACACGCACCTGCCCCACTAGTTGGAAAAAGCATTGAAAGCGATAGGACGTTTCTTTACTGAGACTTGTTTATAAAATACGAAAGTAATAGCAGAACACAAAATTGGTGAAGAGGATATAAAGATTTTACATATACAAAATGGTTGAACCTGCAGATACTACCGCTACTGCCGCTGTTACAGTGTCGCTACCAGTCTTTCCAATATTCGATGTAGTGGAGTTTTTTACGGTTGCTACTCGATAGAGAAAATACAAGCGTCGTTTTGAAAATTTGTGCATTGCATTGAATGTACAGAATGATCGTCAAAAGCTCGCAATGTTGTTAAATTACGCCGGAGAACAAGCTAACGATATCTACGATGGTTTGTTAACAGGTGACAAAGAAATTTACGTCAACGCGATTACTTTGTTGGATGCTCATTTCAAACCACAGTCAAACACTAGTGTGGAGATATACAACTTTCGACATTTGAACCAGGAATCGAGCGAACGACTGCACCAATACTAAACGCGTCTACAAACTCAAGCATTGAAGTGTGATTTTGGGGTTCATTTTGATAAGGATATCAAGAGACAGATTGAACATAACACGAACATGAACACGTTGAGGAGAACATAGCACGAACATGAACACGTTGAGGAGAACATGGCACAAACATGAACACGTTGAGGAGAACATGGCACGAACATGAACACGTTGAGGAGAACATGGCACAAACATGAACACGTTGAGGAGAACATGGCACGAACATGAACACGTTGAGGAGAACATGGCACAAACATGAAGACGTTGAGGAGAACATGGCACGAACATGTACACGTTGAGGAGAACATGGCACGAACATGAACACGTTGAAGAGAACATGGCACGAACATGAACACGTTGAGAAGAACATGACACGAACATGTACACGTTGAGGAGAACATGGCACGAACATGAACACGTTGAGGAGAACATGGCACGAACATGAACACGTTGAGGAGAACATGGCACGAACATGAACACGTTGAGGAGACATTCTTTTCGAAAACCGGAAATAACATTGCTGCAGTTACTTGTGTATGGAAAAGATTTGGAAGACACAGAGTTTCGCACGGACGTTTGAACAGAGTAAACAGGAACATGAAGTGTGCAAGATCAAGCAGTTTGGTAAGAAATTCCCGCCAGAAAAGAGAGAAAAAGACAACTCAACAATTGCAAAAAGTTCACAAAAGAAATGTTATCGTTGTGGGGGGGGATTTTCCACACAGTATACAATGCCTAGCTCTCAGAAGGAAATGTAATTTCTGTTTCAAGCTAGGTCATTTCGAAAAGTGCTTCTGTCGAAGAAACGAAAACAAAAACAAAATACTGCGATTTAGACAGGTTTCTCTTCTCTCTATCGTTTTGTTTTTGGTGATTCTGAGTCTGAGATTGGAACTGAAGGTGGGGAACGAAAATGTGTGGTCTATGTCTGAAACAGCTGTAAACGGAGAAAAGCCTATCATCAATTCGAATGCATCTAATTCACCACTCGATAAATTTACTGTCAGTTTAAAAGTCGAAAAAAAATCATGATGTTGAATTTTTGGTCGATAGTGGAAGTGCTTTGAATATTTTAAATAAAAACACTTTTGAAAAGCTGAGCAAAAAGAACACGTTAAAATTGAGGAAAACAAATGTTAACGTTGGAGAAAGAGAGCCTTCGTTGAAGATTATGGGCGTATCTACATTGCTTCTCGAAAACAAACAAAAGCTGATTTGTAAAGAGTTTTACGTCATAAACACGACGAATAAAAACATTCTTTCAGGTGAAACTTCTATTGAACTTCAGTTAATTTCGCTTCACGTCAATCAAAGTGAAACCAACAGTGTAAACAACATGCAGAATGATCTAGCACATGTCCCTGGGCATTCGTTGTTTTCTGGGAGAATCGGCAAAATAAAAACGTTCAAATTAAAATGTTTATTGATGAAAGCATTCCTCCTGTTGCAGAAAAGGAAAGGCGAATTCCTTTTGCGTTGCGAAATCAGATAAAAGAGCACATTGAAACTTAGAAAAGGCTGATATTATAGAGGACGTTTCTTCTGAGGCAACCCCCTGGATAAGTCAAATGGTTAATGTTCCCAAGGGGGAAAATAATGTAAGGGTTTGTATTGATATGAGAAATCCTAAGCGAGCTACTGGGCGTACTCGGTACCCTACCCCTACGGTTGATGACCAGATCGCTAAACTTTCCGATACGAAATATTTTTCCAAGCTCGATATGAACAATGCGTTCCATCAGTTAGAGTTAGATCCTGAATTCCGTTACATAACCGCTTTCCAAACTGTAGACAGAATAAGACGTTACAAAAGACTTCTGTTCGGTCTTAACTCAGCGTCGGAGGACCTACAACACACGCTTCGAACTTTCCTAGCCGATATACCTGGTACCATTAATATCGCCGACGATATTTTGATTTACGGTTCTACGCACAAAGAACATGATCAAACACTTTCAAAGTACTTTAGAGCGCTTAGCTACGAACGGCGTTATTTTCAATCTTAAAAAGTGTTTATTCAGCAAGCGAAACCTCGAGTACTATGGCTACGTGTTTTCAGAGACAGGTATGCGGCCGAGCAAGTCAAAGATCCAAGCTTTGCAAGGAGTTGACAGTCCGGAAAATGCTACTTCAGTCCGAAGTTTCTTAGGTTTTGCAAACTACTTGAAGCGATTCATACCAAACTTCAGCACCTTAACATACCCCTACGACAATTTACTAAAAAGGATGTTCCGTTTGATTGGACAAGCGAGTGTGAAAATGTTTTTCAACCGATCGTCAATGTGCTGTCCGAACAATCGAGTATTTCATACTTCGACGAAACAAAAGACACTTATGTTTACTGCGAAGCTAGTCACGTTGGAATATGTGCGATTCTATTACAACGTACCCCCGATAAAGGCGATCTGCAAGTCATCAATTATTCATCACGTTCACTGTCAGATACCGAAAGCCGATACAGTCAGATAGAAAGAGAATGCTTAGGCATCGTCTACATCTGCGAAAAGAATAGACTTTACCTACTTGGATGAACATTTACATTGCTGAATGATCACAAAGCACTGATTAATCTGTTGAACAATCCAAACTCAAAACCACCACTTCGAATTGAGCGGATGATGTTGCGTCTCCAAGGTTACAATTTTACAGCAAAACACGTGACATCTGAACAGAATATCTCGGACTTCACGAGCAGACATGCTCCAAATAACGCAAACTCTACAAGCTTCGTCGATTCGTACGTTAGTATGGTTACCAGGTTTGCTACTTCGAAAGCTTTTAAAATTGAGGAAATTACAGCCGCAACAAAAAACGAAGCAGACCTACAAGCTTTAAAGAACATGATCCAGCAGAACGATTGGTACAAGCTAAACGAACCGAACCAACATGCACACCTACAAAACATTAACGTGGAACTGTTGAAACAATTTCGTAAAGTTAAAGATGAACTGACCGTTGACTTGAAGCACGAAATTCTTCTGTAAAATAATCGTATCGTACTACCTGCAAAATTTCACAAAGATGCTATCGCGATATGTCACGTTGGTCATCAAGGTATCGAAAGAACAAAGAAATTACTACGAACGAAAGTTTTCTTTTTCAGTATGGATAAGTTGTTCGAGAGTACAATAAGCAACTGCATCTCCTGCCAATGCACCGGCCCTGCCAAACCACCACCGCCAATACAACCGATGGAAATTCCGGATAATGTATGGGACACTGTACATATCGACTATCTGGGGCCAGTACAAGTACTCAACAAATATGTGTTAGTCATGATTGACAGACGATCACGTTACCCAGAGATTGTGTTCGTGAATGCTACGTCTGCGAAATAGCTCATCAATGAACAAAACATTTTCCGCTTACGGTAATCCAGCAAAGATAATCATCGACAACGGACCTCCGTTTACGTCCAATGAACTTCGAATTTTCATGGAATAAAACGGCATCATACATCATCACGTTACACCACTTTGGCCACAAGCGAATGGTTAAGTGGAAAGCTTCAATAAACCATTAATGAAAACAATATGCGCGGCCTACATTGAAGGTAAAGACATGGAAGCTGAATGCTATAAGTTTCTACGTCAAAACCGTTCTACACCACACACCATAACGAATATACCTGCTGCAAATCTGATGTTTCGCCGTACTCCAAAACATAATATACCGCATATACCTCCGTGTAATGATAACGACGAATTGAAACAACGAGACCGTGAGGCGAAAGAAAAAGCCGCAACTTACACTAACGCCAAACGATACGCAAAGATTCGCACCATGCAAGTAGGAGACCAGGTTCTGGTTAAGCAACGAGCCAGAAACAAAATATCGACGTTGTTTGCTGTCGTACCTTTTTACGTTAGTGCTATTAAAGGAAACATGATAACAGTTAAAGCCATAAACTCGGAAAGAACATTGACCCACAATATTTCTCTTTTTAAGCCCCTTCCTTGTACTGCGGAGTTGCCTAGATTTAAGGGAAATAGAGAAGACATGTCTGAGGATGAGGACGATGCGAAAGAAACATTAAGTGAAAAGCCAACATCTACTCCCAAGCAGCGAAAACGCTATCCTAAGCGACATCATAGAGTGCCTGCCTCCAAATGAAGAAAATATTGAGCTTGTTCTGCCGTCTTATTCCCTTGTCGTTTAGAAGCAGTTACCACAGCATGGGTCCGGGAGCATTCACTGATCAACAGAGGGGAAGATGTTATGCTGTGGAATAAATTAGCATATATTATAAAGCGCACATGCGCAGCTTAACTGTAAATTAGTATTTTGGGAGTTGGAAAAAAGCATTGAAAACGATAGGACTTGTTTACAAAATACGAAAGTAATAGCAGACAACAAAACTCCTCTCTTACTATTTGACGGTTTAAGGTGTTAAGGACGTTTTCCATACTATGCACTTGCATCCACGATTTCTGATCATCAAAATAAGACACGTGAGCCAGCGTATCAGGAGCACTGGCCAATGTTTGAAACCTTTCCCTTGAAATGTTTCAAATTCCTTTCTGAGTTGTGATTCATTTTTTATAGCATTGGCAGCTTGTGTCGCACGTCACACGTCACGTTGTTTGGAACAAATTTAAATTGAGGTTTATTGAGGTGAAATGATTGAGTTGAATAAATTGAAATTTACAAATACGTGAATAAATAGTAAGTGAAAATTACAAGTGAAGGAAATAAATTAAAGAGAATAAATAAAATAAAGGCAAAAGCAGCATGCCGAATACAAAAGCAAAGCTTACCAGCTGGCCAAATGTGAACGCTGAGAAATTGATAAAAAATAATCGATTATATAACTTTCTAAACGTGTACTCTTTCTACACAAAGAGTTGTTGATGCAGATATACGGAAAAATAATTGGCCTAATTATAAAATAATGAATCTTTACAAAGGAAACCGTGCAATAAAATAAAACCGTAATATAATTAAACAAAGAAACGGATAGGTTGGGAATAAAGTGTATGAATGTAACAATTGACAATGAAATACGATTGAATAAAAGAAATTTTGAACATTAAATAAGCAATGAAAATAACAATAATAAATCTTTTTTTTATACAACAGCTTGAGTTTTTCCAATGGGTTAAACTTTTCAGCAATTGCCTTGCAACTTAATTTTCTTTTCTTTGCTTCATCCAATATTTTCATCTTTTCATCCAATGTCAGACATTTACTATTAAGTTTTCCAGCTTCTTGTTTTTTGGAATTGATGAAAGCCATTTTATAAATGAGCGCTTCACTTCTCGATTTCCACATACAATGTAATATAACAATAATCTAAAATAATAATTGTAATGTAATAACAATGCATGATGAATCAAAATCCATTCAAACCATTTCAAAGATTCGAACCCCAAAAGGAAAGAAACATTCGAAAAGAAAAAGAACATTCGAATCGGAAAAAAATCGATCTGACACAGTCTGCTTCAGATTTTGTTTGAAATGAGAACTCTACAACGACAACACTGACAAACTAAACATGATTACAGAAGAAATGTATGAGATCCATATTCCAATCTTAATTGAGAAAGATTCGGCAACGTATGAATACAATTCTTCCGCTAGAGGATACCATGCTTATATATATATATATATATATATATATATATATATATATATATATATATATATATATATATATATATATATATATATATATATATATATTATATATATATATATATATATATATTATATATATATACATTCAACCGTCAACGAAAAGAGAAAATAAACAAGAAAATTATTACAGTACGAATAATATACTCAAATATATGTATTATATATGTATAGTGTATTACACTCTCGCCCCCTTCTGTCATGGTTAGGGGCTTGTAGACACCCCTCTTGTTGGCAATGCTAGACCAGAAATGAACATCTGGGGGCCATTGATTGGGGATATCTTAAAGTGTGAACGAGATGAGTCATCGAATGAAGTGGACAAACACGCAGTTGCCATAATGCGTAAGGACTCAAGGGAGAATAAATCTATGGATGTACCAGAAAACATTGCAAAATATTGCTCAATGTTCTACGATCCCCAATACTGCCATTGAAGTCGAAGTGATTGGTAAAAGAGTAAATCGTGGGGGTGGCTATGGAAATTCCAGTTATATACCGTTTTGTTGGTGCAGAAAAACTGGTTAAATGGCTAGATAAAAATATTTCAGCGGTTAAGAATGAGCTGATGAATTAAACTGCTAAATGTTTGAAATGAAAAAATGCTTTTTGTCTTTGTCCGCTAATTCGAGTGTCCGCCAATTGCTTGCCCGCTAATTCTAAACTTTTCAATGAGAGTTTGACCAGAATTTCACTGAAGATTGCCGAAGGACATGAAACATGAAAGTTTGAAATAAACTGAGTTTTCCACGGTCTTACCATTATATATATATATAGAGATATATATTATTATAGATTGTTATTATTATTATATATTTAGATTTTTGATATGCACATACGTGTGTATGAGTTGGCTTCTGATATTTTTGCTCTGCGCCAGATTCGACCTATTTAAAGTTTTTGTAAACTTCTTTCTTTAGATTTTTCACGCAGGAATTTTTATTGTCAAGAGTGCACCTGCACGTGCAAATATCACTCATCCTTTAATAGTAGAATAGAGTCATGACTAAAGCGGGATTTACACACGCGAAAAGTTCAAGCGAAAAAATATGTGCGAAAAATCTCTCAAATTTGATTGGTTAAAAAGAGAAATGTTTTTAAAAGTGGGGAATTCTTATTGGTTCAACTTCCATCTTCGCTAGCTCAAAATTTGATGTGATGTATCTGATCAATTTTAAATGTTTTGTACGATGGCATTTGAACACGTTAAATTAAAAAACGATAATAAAAAATAGATAATATTTAAAAGAAACTAAGTAAGTAATTAAGTATACCTTCATTCAAAGAATCGTTAAAAATTTATAATTGGGGAAATGTTTACTCATTTACCGATCTAAATATATCTTATAGTATTTTTTCAGACCTTTTTCTTTCTCGATATAATAAATCATTTCCAAAAATTGAATATACAGTAGACTCTCTATAACTCGAACACGCACGGGGGAATCGTTCGAGTTATAGAGTGTTCGAGTAATAGAAAATTACTCTATTTTTGCAATTTTTTGCATATATGGCTAATTTAGCATGATTCTATGTATAGCAAAGTACATTATTCGGAGAAAATTTGTAGTAGGCGTCATCAGAGTTTTAATCGATAAGGGAGTAATAGACATCAAAAACACGACATATGTACATGCTCAACATCTATTGCTTCACAACCATCTATTGCTTCAAAACGAAATCTGAAATTAATGTTTGCTTTTTGTTTAAATACATACTCTTTTTCTACATTGAAATTTAATTCCTTAAGTGACCTCATCATTGCCTCTCCAAACTTGGAATAGAGGCTGGAGATGTAAATCGGCCACATCCCAGGAAAATTTGCAAAGACAGTTTTTTAATTTTGAAGTCTTACAAAAACCATCATTGTAAAATAACTGTGGTGACGGACTGAGGATGAAAGTTCCATGTCAATTATTCTTTCTCGCCGTAGAAGGGTTTATAATTATCCTCTCAGAAACAAACCTTTGTAAAGTTCTTAAAATTTAAAATTAAAATTTTTCTGTCCATCCCTCAGAAGCTTGAAATCCCTCAATGTCCAATTCGGCGAATTCGAGAGCCTTTTCCTCGAACATTGGCTAATTGATTGGAACATTTTCAGTGAAATATGGAACCATTTATACACAGCTTTGCTAACTTCCTCGTACTTCTCTGGTTTTATTTTATTTTGCATGATTTGGTCTCTGCTCGACGTTTTGTGACAGCCATGATACAGTAGACTCTCTATAACTCGACATGTATATGAATAATTGTTCGAATTAAGAAGGTGTTCGAGTTATAGAGGTTTGAGTAATAGAACATCGAGTTATAGAGAGTCTACTGTAATGTAAAAGTTAAATCTCCCTTGAATCCGTGGATGGCGAAGGATCAAAATTAAAAAACATTAAAAAGTCATTCACAGATTTCATAGATGTGGCCTCACAAGTATCGATTGTGATAAAAAAAAAAAAAATAACCACAGATGAATTACGCCTGCCTTTAATAATCCAAAGTTAAATAAAGCGCCAGGAGATGATGATCTTCCTCTCAAGGTTATCAAAGAAGTAAAATACGCAAACTTAATGTTTTTCAGCAATCTTTTAACACAGGCGTTTTTATACCGCATCAAATCTAAAGCTAAATCTGTTCTACAAAACTACTAACCGACATCAATTTATCCTGCTTTTTCCAAAATTCTTATAAAGTATAAATTACCGAATAAATTTGCTAAATAAAAGTCAATTTAGATTTCAGAGAAATATAAGCGTCGATAACGCAGTTAACTGAAAACATTGTACGCAACTTTGAAGAATGAAAAGAATGACAGGCGTATTTATAGACCTTATTTGCAATATCGTGGTGTTAAGGGAGATTTTTGATCATCCTTAAACCAAACATCTCTTAAACTGATTTACTTTTCTTTTATACATAGTTATCTCATAAACACTAACATATCATGGACATATCTATTCACAAAACGAAAACGTCATTAAAATAATAGAAGGTAAAAACTGCGACACTAGCTCCGATGCAAAAATGAGGGCTCAAAGTTATAAACGTTTATCAAATTAATATTCTTCGAATCTGATGCTTTATGTATCGGATAAAGGAAGGCTCTGCTCCTAAAAGTTTTCTACTAAATTTTTTAACTTACACAAATAAATATAAAACAAGAAACTCTCAAAATAGTTGTCAATGTCGTAGAGAGAAAAGATCAAAAGCTTCGTAAGCAAATTTTTCCATTGTTGGTGATACTTAAGTCACTTCCGCGGTACGTTTCGTGTAGGTGTGCTAAAGGGCGATTTCCAATGCGGGCGGGCGGATTTTTTGCATTTTAATTTCCATTGAACTTGCTGTACAAATGTGTTTAAAACATCCACGATTATATCAGAAGAAAGTTCCAACAAAAAAAGATAGTTGCTTTAAATATTATGCAAAAAGAAGATTTTGCTGTTAATTATAGCGCACTATTAAATGCAAAGAAAACAAAAATTATTTTTAAAAAAACACAAGAAAAGATGTAGGTTCGTAAATTGTTCCAGGAAAGAGAAGAAAAGTTTGAATCTTACATTCTAGTGAATGAAGGATTTAATGTTGTTCGATCATGAATACTTTTTAAAAATTTTCGTATGACGAATGTTATTTGAGCGAATCGTCTTACAGCCTCGCCAGCGGAACGATTATGTGGATACTTGAGATATTTAGCCACTGGAGATTCAAAGCTAACTATCGCAACTTCGTACAGAATAGGTCCGTCAACAGTGGGAAGATTATCCATTATTTAACTATTTTACAAGGAAATTTGAATAACTTTAATATTTAGATTTAGCTGCGCTGTCTCTCTTTTTTAAGTTTAACCTCCAATTTGAATGTTTACATTTTAAAAACAATTTGATTGGCTGTTTAAAAAATACAAATATTTAATTGGTTGCTATTTATAGCTATCAACTTTCCGCTTGAAAAAGTTCGGAATTCTGAACTTTCAAAATCTTCCGCTTGCAAAATACTTTTTGGCTAGCGATGACTTATTATTTAAAATATTTATCCGGCAATAGCGCAATGGTAATGACGTTCGGCTCTTAACCGAAAGGTTCTGGGTTTGAGACCATGCCATCACAAAGTTGTTTAATGAGCGGTTATAAATAAACAACGCCGTATTTCATCAAAAATAACCATAGCACAAATGGGATCAATTAAATACACTAAAACTCCAGGTCGAGGTCTTCATGATAATGCTTAATAAGCGTTCTGGAAAGCCTCGTTAAAAAACAAACAAACAAACAAACATTTAAAATGCGCATGCTCAGAACTAATTCCGCGTGGAAAATTCCGTCCGCCGCCTAATGGAAATCGCCCTTTATATGCGCACGCGTTAATAGCGTATTGTGTCTATAGAGCAGAGCTTTGTTCATCTGTTCAGAGATAAATATACCTCATCGCTTGAATTGGACTTCTTATTGTTTTGTATAACAGCACGCTTCACTTTTTTAGTAACTTCCACGACGTAAACTTTGCACATTTTGCTCTTTGTTGCTTTTTAATCGGGAATATAAAACAAATCCTGAAAACTAATGCAGATAATAAAAAAGCCAACGTAGTTTTCCAATCAAAATTGATTTCACGCTGGATGGAGGACGCTCTTTGTTTGTCTTTCTTCCAAGCAACACCTTTCCACTTTTCTTTTCTTTTGTAACATTTCCGCCATTATGGATGTGTTGTTGATTGTGAAGTATTTTCCTTATTCTAGCCAATTCAAATATTAGTAGCTAATGAATATTTATAACAAATTTTAACAAGATCGAAGTTTGAGATTTTTTAAGATCACTTTTTACGGTCATATTTTGCTGGCAAATGAATATTTTTGAGAAAATTTTGTCATAAAATATTTTTTGGATGTTTTTTTTATTTCTCCCCTTGCATGTTTGCTCTTAATTCTCACAATTGTGGTCGATGACTCCCGATTACTCTCGATGGCTCATCACATGATGCATGATTCCAATCTAATGAAAAATCAATTTTTAGATGGGACGCCTTACACCATAATCATGAGCAAGATCAAGTAAGATCAAGCGAGTTGGCGGTGCAATCAGTTTAATAGGAAATCACACCAGCTTAGGGAGATGAGTTACTCGTCCAGAGATTACTCCCCTGATTAACGAATTTGAAAATGTAGAAATTTTAAACACCGTTGATGAAATTATGTGCTTGCAAAGCTTTTCAAGTATTTTAAAGGCTGATTTGAAATGCTCCAGCAAATACTATGACAATTTAAACTGGGTCATTTTTTATTTGGAATCATATTGTAGGGAAAGTAAAAATCTTGAATTTACTGAAAATCAACAAACAAAAAACTTGAAAGTACATTAAGAGAAAATAAAGCTTAGAGTTAAGGTAAGCCAAGATCTTAATTGAAATGTTTTTAAAAATGTTACTACTAATATTAGCAAATGTTTACTTAGGTTAGGTTAGGTTAAGGCTACATAAAAAGCATTGGCTTGGCTTTTTACCGTGAAAATGGCGGACACACGTTCGGCGTACGATTCTTACTATTACTGTTTTTTATATTGATGGTTAAACAACTGCATTTTGGTGGAAGTGATATGTATGGAATACAGTTTCGAACCTTTTCAGATGATTTTGATCTAGATGAAACCTATATTTTCTCGAGTTTATGGGTAAAACGTAAAGATATTTTCGTAAAAAGTGACGTGAAAACATTTTTCCATCTGTTGGTGCTACTTTGTGGAGATGTAGAGACCTGTCCAGGTGCGTTAACTTGTAGTGCATCAGAAACATCAATCGTGGTCAAGGAAATATTAAGTGCTCGAGGTGTGAACAGATTTACCATCTACAATGTTTTAAAGGGACACATACAGTCAGAGAGATTATGTTTCGTATGCTCTGAGCATCGTACCATCCCAACCGAAAAAGTATATATTCAGAGGCATATACCGGAGCTTAAAAGACTTTCTGTTATACGAGGGTTAAAGGTTTGTCATCTTAATGTTCGAGGACTAATAAGCAATGTTCATAAAATATCGGCGATTTCATCAGATTTCAAACTCGATATTTTTGCTGTTACAAAAACCCATCTCACAGAAAACTTTTATGCTTCAGAAATAACAATCCCGAGGTACAGATTTGTTAGTAAGAACAGACATATTAGTCCTGGGGGTGGCGTGGGCGTGTATATGTATATATCTGAAGGTATTAATTTTGCTCATCGTAAAGATCTAGAGCATGAAGATATAGAAAGTGTTTGGTTGGAAATTATGTATCCTCATACATCCTCATACATATTGTAATTATTTGTTTAATAGACACCAAGTTGTATCTTATAATAACACTTTATCTAATCTAAGGTCTTTAACATGCGGTGTCCCGCAAGATTCAACTTTGGGTCCGCTATTGTTTTTGATTTTAATGATTTTACCAGTATCCTCAAGCATGCCAGTGTCATCGAGTATGCTGATGATACAGTTTTATATGTTAGTGACAAAGATTTTATCGTGATTGAAAACAAACTTGTCGAAGACTTAGACCGTTTAGCAAATTGGTTTTGTTTGGCGCTTAAACCTCCACGGAAAGAACACATTAAACGTCTCTGTTAATCACATAGCGATGAATCTAATTAACTCGTATAAATACTTGGGTGTAAAACTTGACCAATCTTCCACGATGAATTATACCGTAAAGCATCTGGTCGTTTGAAATTGTTGAATCGTTTGCGATCATCATTGACAGTAACACCAACGAACGAACAACGAATAAAAAGGTCTTTCAGAACGAGCCGAAAGAATAATTCACGGAAAATCCAAAACAGAGATCGTTCTACCAAATATAGTGAATATCTGGAGAAAAAGAGTTTGTACTATCGTTCGTAGAGTAGTTTGTACTGGCGATTTCGACTGTAATTTTGGTGGGCATTTCGAAGTGTTAATAACAAAACGTGAAATAATGGAATTCTTCTGAAACTGCCAAAGATGCATTTAGAGATTGCGAGGAAGAGTTTTAAGTTCATGGCGTCAAAAGTGTTTAACCAGTTGCCAATATATGTACGGAGTCGTTTATGGGAAGATGATTTTATAAAAGTTTTAAACGATTATTTTTCTTAAGTTCCAGAGGCAAGTGAATTTTTATATATCTTTTATACCAGTTTTTATACTAACTTATTAATTTAACAGGACCCAATTTGATAGCAGTATTATTATATATTGATATGGCAATCCTGTATAAATATTTTTAAATAAATAAATAAATATTCTTAATTGTTTTATTGTTTATTATATTTTCAAACTAATCAATTTTTGCCCTCTTAGACCTGCGAGAGGCATACCAGGCCCGGGAAGAAGCATACCAGGCCCGGTGGTGGAGAGGCATACCAGGCCTGGGGAGAGGCATACCAGAACCAGTAGAGAGGCATACCAGGCCCGGTGGAGAGGCATACCAGGCCCGGCGGAGAGGCATACCAGGACCGGTGGAGAGGCATACCAGGCCCGGTGGAGAGACATACCAGGCCCGGTGGAGAAGCATACCAGACCTGGTAGAGAGGCATGCCAGGCCCGGTGGAGAGGCATACCAGGCCCGGCGGAGAGGCATACCAGGCCCGGCGGAGAGGCATACGCACACAAACCGAAAACACAACATATCCATCTGATCCACACACAATCATTTCTTTGCAGACAAAGTATGTCATCTACTTTGGGTACCACGAAGTATGTCATCTACTGTGGGTACCAAACATTCTGAACCATATATAGGTTTGATTGCTAGAATCGTGTCCATTTTGGAGACATAAAGTTGGACCTTGGAACACATTCTCATGCTTAGTTAAGAAAGAGTTAAGTTTATTACTTTCAGATGTGCTTATTGTATAGAAGGTTTCAGGTTTGTTAATTTGAAGAATTTTCAAAGATGTGGTGGTGCTATATCCGAGGATGTTGATTGTGGATTGGGGAATAATAATCAACTGTGCTGGTATAGTGATTTTTCCGGCAGAGATTTGTAGGGTAATACAGCCTGTGGTGGGTAGTGGTGAATTCGAATTATACGTGTACACTTTCTTGTTGCAGGGGCTAGTTAATAATAATGAACACTTTCACACTTATTACACTTCTTTCCTCTTGTTATTTCACAGTTGTTTGCAAGGACTTGAGCTGCCGTTGCGAAAACAGGTGGCTGATGTACGGTTTGTAGATTGTTGAAAACTCTTTACTGATTGTTTGGATTACCTATATGGAAACGAAATAAAATCAATATAATTTCTATTTTATTAAAAATTTATTAGAAGTAAAGACCCTGACAAAAAAGCGGAATTAAATAAAAAATTCAAAATCTATAGGAATATGATAGTAAAGCTGATAAGACAAAGTAAAAAAAATCATTATAGCGAATATTTTAAATTAAACTCAACTAACGGGAAAAAGATTTACCCCTCTAAAGAAATTAGATATCTTGGCTTATTATACGACAAACATTTAACATGGAAAAAACATACAAATCTTTTAACAACTAGACTTTCAAGAGCAAATAGTTTGTTAGCTAAAATTCGCCATTATGTTAATAAAACTTATCTCCATTTATTATGCTATCTTCTCTTCTCATATGATGTATGGTTCAATGGTATGAGGTCAGGGGAAAAATCATAATTTGACGAAAATCGAATCAAAAGCAGCGTTAAGAATTATAACTTTCTCACCATTTTGACCACATTCCACAAAGTTGTAAAATATTCTATTTACTTATGATTTTTTAAATGACCACCTACCAAAGTCTCTCTCCCTACACTATTTTGCAAGTTTTGGTTAATACTTCAGTGTCTACATATTTGCTGAAGGTACCGCGGTAACAACCCCGTTTAACGACGCGCTACTTCGGCAAGCGAAACTAGCGGTTACATTTCATCGTTTTCGCACGAGTTAGGAATAGCTTCATATGATGTTTTAATCATTGACTCTTGAGCAGCCTTTAGATACGAAGACAGGATATCACTCGTACTCGTACTCGTACTATTGTCGAAAGTTGTTTTATTCATCCATGGATGGACCAATCATTGTTGTGTGACGCATTCCCATTCCCCGAAAAGCTATTTATGTTTAAAAAAGTGTTATTGTCAAAAGGCTTTCTACCTCTGGAATGTATGCTAGAATTGTTGCTTGTTAATTTCTTAGAAGACAATGTCAATTTCTGCCATTTTCACTTTTGGCATTATAATACAAACTTATGCGCATGGTCTGATGACCATGTTGGGTCATCAATGTTAAAAAATAGATACAGTATAATCTCTAATTAGCGGACACCATTGGGAAAAAAATTTTGTCCGCTAATTAGAAGTGTCCGCTTTTTGGAAAATTTGGCACTTTCGTCTAGTTTTCGAAAATTTTGTAACTTCAAGTATGTATTAGAGGTAGGAAACGGGCATTAGGGTAACTTTGGGAGGAAAGGAGACATAAAGCCACATTGTTAATTAATCTGCATTAAGAAAAAATTAGAAACAAACCAATGAAAATGAACAAAATATGAACAATAAATAATCATGTTTATAAACAAAAAACGAAAGAAGTAATAATTGAGAGACATCGAATGAAGTAGAGAAACACGCAGTTGCCATAATGCGCAAAGACTCAAGAGAGAATAAATCTATGGTTGGACATCATGTACCAGAAAACATTTCAAAATATTGCTCAATGTTCCTCACGATCCCCAATACTGCCATTGAAGTCAAAGTGATTGGCAAAAGAGTAAATCGTGGGGATGGCTTCTATGGGCTGGAAATCTCAGTTATATACCGTTTTGTTGGCGCAGAAAAATCTTTAGAAAAATAGTTCAGCAGTTAAGAATGAGCTGATAAATCAAACTGCAAAATGTTTGAAATAAAAAAGATTTTTAAAAATGCTTTTTGTCTTTGTCATTAGCATTGGAGAGTAAAAAAGGCTCAATATGCCTTTTCGTGCAAAAAATATTATCCGCTAATTCGAGTGTCCGCTGCTTGTCCGCTAATTAGAAACCTTTCTATGAGAGTTTGACCAGAATTCCGTCGGGGAAAAGGAATCTGTCCGCTAATTAGAGCTGGACGCCTTTTAGAGTGTCCGTTAATTAGAGATTATACTATAGCACTCTTTTCCAGCAAGTTTCCGATCATTCTTGACAGTGAGAGGTGTGTGTGTTTTTGCAGAGGATCACCGCTGTTATAAAATGATGTCACCGGTGATACAACATTCAAATCTTGAAATCAGAACATATTTGACTCGCGAAATTAAATTGCCGCAAAAATTTGATTTTTTTTAAATTTGCGAAAATAATTTCCGCGAAAAACTAATTTTTTCCACCTCAAATATATTCCCTTATGGTACACGATCTATAGGTAGGTGCGTCAGAATGGTGCAAAATTCATGACCTTATCACATACATACATTTAACCTCCAATTAAATCATATAAAAAAAGTTTAATCTTTTCACGGAGCGAGCTATTAAAAACACAATTAAAGAAAACATGCTGTCCGAAATAACGTTCGAAATTAAATACTACATTTTTAACATGAAAGCATTTTGCGTTAAACCTTATCAACAAAGCGTGTTTTTAACATTATACCATTGTGTTTTTTTACAACATGAGTGCTTAATCCAGTCAAAAACAAACTCCATGTTTCTACTAGATTGCAAGGAGAAAAGCTTCCAATGCAATTTCCATACTAAAGATTACACTTCTTTTTCAGACAGCAAGTAATATAAGCTTAACACAAATATTTAATTTTCGTGGATTTTCTTCTTAACTTAGTATCAAGAAGAAAGGAAGAACATACCAGTGAAACCAACAGTTTCAGATCTGGAACTGTTAAAAAGCTGGAATCCCACTGGTTGCTAGTTTATATTTTATGTTAATTTCCAACAGGGAGAATAACATTGATCACACAGGTGTTCATCTACTACTTACTTATGCATGTAAACAGAAATATCGATAATACAAAAATATAAAACTATTACTTTAAAAATGTAAAAAATGTAATAATATCAACAAAATATTTAAATAGTAACAACTGTTTAAATATAAATACATAACCAGTAGTAACAAAAATAAAATCATTCAACATTACTCCAGTAAATAAGCACTATTATGTTTTTCACTTTGTACAGAACAAGATCGTGATCTATCACCAGATATCCCAAAGCTATAGTTAGAAATCGCAGCATTCAAAGAGTTGGTACGAAACGAAAGGTCCAACACTCTTGAGCGCTGTTGAGTGTACATTTTAACTGTTTCCAATATTTCTCGACCATTTGACGTCAAAAATTGGAATTCCGCATCATCCATCGTATCATTTCTACAAAGATAAGAGTTTAAAACACCTTGTATTTATGGCATACACATTACTTGGTGTGGCTTATGGTGAATATCTTTTCAGCATCATACAATTGATTTAATTTCTGCAATCGAAATCTTGGTATGTCATCTAACAACCATTGTGCAACTGGATTGGAATTTGATTTTGAAGGATGGTACAACAACAGTTGTTCTTGGTTGACACTCATTATATATTCTCCAACCAACCCTTCCCTTTCTGAAGATTCTGTTTTTATGACAGTGACAAGAAACGACCCTAAACAAGAAATACCTTGCATTCTTTATAATCAAAAATCAATTCATTTACCTCTCGCTCTTTTGAAAATGGGAGATCTTTGTGGAAATACAAGTTTATGAATAAGGCGTATCCATTCGTTAATATCATTTTCATTGTTTTTGGCTAGCATAAGGAAAAATCTTTTGAAAACAAGTTTAAAACAAATTGCTTTTTTTCTTGACCTGCTCTGTTCTTCAATACGAACCAAATCGGTTAAATTAATGACGGTTTTATTTTGTTTTTTCAAACATGTTTCTTCAGTCTTATGATACTCCAAACGAGCTTCCCCTTGAGAAGACTTACGTCGAAGTATAAACCATTTTCTTTTCCAAGCCTACGAAAATCAAATACATATCTTCAACATAGCCTGAAGGCTAGTTGAATAGCTGTATAAAAAACACCAACATAAAACAAACAGTATATATATATATCAAAGCAAACGTGGATGGGTAAATGAAAGATTTTTAATAAACATCGGCATAAACCAGCAATATTACCTGCCAGACCCATTTCCTGTGTTTCCTTGGGAATTTCATTTCCAAGTAATCGCATTTTACCAAATCCTCATAATTATCGACAGTAACCATTTTCTTTAGAATTTATTTGACATTCCTATTTCTGCGAATACCTTGCAGTCGTGACTCAAATAAATCTCCGGCACAGAGACTTAATACTAGAAAAAATTTAATGCAGGACTTGTTTTGCCTCAGATATGTTTTTCTTTGGTTTACGATGTTGTTTTTAATGCACAATTCGTGCACTGAGTATTAATCAAAGAACAATTTACGAAATAAAATATTCAAATCCTCTATTTTCTGTTGTTTCGCCTTCAAGTTAAAATTTTTTAATCGAAAGTTTCAAATAAAAAATTGAAAACGAACCTGTTTGCAAACAATGCTTTTACAGACAAACATATTTGATGTCTTGAAAAACGTCATTACTTCCTGTTGTTTGTTTATTATTTCATTTTTCAAATCGGCATATTAATGAATAATATATATATAATTGTTTTAGAGTGTTTGTTTTTATAATAAATTCCTTTGGTTTGAAACATTGCACAAAAAAGCAATGTGATAATTTCTCCATTCGCTTGAAAGTAAAGGCAATAGAAAGCTCGTTTATCCGTTCTACAACAGCGCGTAAAGCGGAAATAGGGAAGTTATTGTAAAGTGTTTTGCATGCTCATTAATAAGTTATCGCTCAAAAAACGGCAACTGTTGAGATGAATAAAAAGCTCCACAACTTTAAGTGTCGCGGTTTCATCAACGGTCTTTTGGTATGTTGCACTTGAATGCGGAAAGTTATATTTCTAGCCTATCTTCATGTTCTTCGAACTGTAGTGTAAGTTTTCGATTGTTAAACTGTTGCTTTGATCATTGGAAACTAATGAATGTATTTTTTAGGATTCCATTTTGTTTAGCTCAGCGACATTTTAGCATTGACTTAAAAGATGCAAAACGCTTCAAATTATTCGATCTAGCCTTATTGTAATTCAAGAGATTTAATAGGATTAGTATTTTAAAGTCGCTGATATTAATTTTAGCAGAAATGATAAATCAAGCTGTCGAGTTAAGGTCAGCCACCAGATCTATATTTAATTAAGCCACGCCACGTCAGAAAATCAACTGATTCAAAAGGTTTTTAATAACGTTGAAAATCGCATTCTTTTTTAAGTCATTCAAAGGGAAGAATAGTTAAAAAGATACAATCTTCATAAATGAGTAATAGTATATATATAAGAACAAATTCTTATAAGTTTGATTGGCCACGATAAAATCTACAGCGTTTGTCTCTCTGTTACAGTCAAAAACATAGTAAGGCAGCACACTGGAATAACTGCTAGAATGGAACCCCGATGATGAGTTCACACAGAGTAAAAAAAATTCCAGATGTTGATGAGTTAAATACGTTTTTCGTTTAGTTGAATGAAGTGGAGAAGGCCTGGTTCCTCGCCTCAATGAGATGTCAGTTGACCCAGTTGAAGACAATCCACGGAAAGGAGGGGCACCTTCTCAACAAAAAGGTTTGAGTTATTGAATTTATTTCCGTTAAGGCAAATAAATATTGATATCTATTCAGGACTATTTTACGGTAGGAAGAAACTAAATCTCATGGAAATTTTTTTCATCTTCTCTGCTTTTCATATTATGCGGACGTCAACATTTAAATCGAAATCGCATCGTTTAGGGGGTAGGTTGATTTGTTAAAAAAAACTCAGTTTGATTTACTTTTTTCTTTTTTCATGACCTGTTTCCCCGTGCAGTATGTAAGTGTGTCAAATATTTTTTCCGTACGCACTTTCCTACAATGCCGTTTTAGTGCGCATTTCATTGGGCGGTTAAGCAAGGCAACGATGACGTAGTGCAGTGGTTAATTGATCGACAAGCTGATGCCAATGTGAAAACTGTGAGTGTATATAAGAAATTCGTGTGTTTGTGAATATGTTTTATTTTAGAACGTAAGTGAAAGCTGTTCGCATTATCATTTCTCTAAAATTGAGCGCATTTCATGTTCGCTTTGTTTCAGGGGGTAAGTTTTGCACTGTTCGAGTATACGCTCTCTAGTTGAAGTGTTCATTATCTCAGGGATGCACTGCTTTACACTTGGGTGTTATTCACGGCCACGAACGCATCATTCGGGCACTTATACAATACACAAGTTAGTGAGTTTCCCCTAAAAAAAACGCCAGTAACTTTGTCTCTTGTGCAGACGTGGAGGTTGAGAGTAGAGACTACAGCGGCAGGAAAGCAAGCAATTACTTAAAACACAATTCTTCGATTGCCGTTAAAAGTAAACGACAATCTCTGTAAAATACCAGCATGTAACAATGTTTCTCGATATTTAGAGTTGCTTCAAAGTGCTCCTTCATGTAAGTAGTCGATTTTGTGGTCTTTATGCTAAATTTTGTTTGGAAAGTACATAACATTTAGAGCTGTAGTCACCTTTGCAACACGAGTCTTTGAGTTAGGAGACACTTTCCTGTAATATCATGCCTTCAATGAAACGGACCTTATTTCCTCTAATAAACGCCGCGGCCGCCCCGGATCCAACGTTTGGAAGGGGCGATGATGCGAAGTTTATTTAGTAAAACAAAATGAGGTTTTAAATTATAAATTTTTTCTAACTTTTTAAACGCGCAACAAAAGATTTATAAAAAACACATGAACGCTATGAAGTTAAAAACAATAAAATTTCAATATCAATGTCATCTTCTTCGTTAATGATGTGAAGATTCTTGAAACTATCTTCGGTAAGACTCTGTTGCAACTGCAAAACTACTCGTTTTATCATTATTTCTTGGAGAATTTGTCGAAAGAAGGTTCTTGTAAAGAAGTTGTGTATTTTTTAGTCAACTGTAGAAAATTAATATGTTTTCTAGTAAACCCATTTGACGATGCAGTGTATATTACGGGCGGCGTTTATTATAAAATCCTCCAGAAGTGTGGCGTTTATTAGGGGGCGGCGTTTATTAGGGGGCGGCGTTTAATTCATTTAGTTCAAACCGAATGCAACACAAAAGAAAGCGTTTTAACTAATAAACATGTTTGGAACATTTTAAATAAATTACAGCCGATGTAAAGAACGACATTCCTGTAAAGTTTTCAAACTAATGCAACTTTTCTATCATAAACATATATAAATCAGCAGAACACGAGAGGGCGATTCTTGTTTAGGCTTAGACGTCAACAATAACGTTATGCTAGATAAAGATTCGTTGCCGTTCTCGGAAAGCACGGATCTGAACCGCGCGGACCAAGCATCGAGTTGGAATTCAAATGATGACGTTAAAAAGAAACGAGCTGTAAGTAACCAGAATGGGAATTCTGTAAATAACAACTATATCTTTTGCAGTTGTCATTCCGATATCGAAAGAAAGATAAAAAATCTATGGATAGAAAACGCGGTTTTTTCAATAGGTAAGCGTACGAAGTAAGGCGAATTTTCTTTAAGGAAGATAATCACAAATCATTAAAAGTCAAAATATTTTCTTTATTAGAAGCAATGTTTAGGTCAGTAATATATTTTGTGAGTGTGAGAACGACTGATTTTAATGTCTCAGGTCTCTTAACGATCTGCCCTTCCGTCAAACGAAATATGGAGACTTTAAAAGCAGCACCATCCGGGAAGAAAAAGAGGAAAACAAGAAGGCCTTACCGGCATCAAGTGTGTATACTTGGGTGTAGTACGAAGAATATAATATTTTCTGTTAATTCTGGACTCTTTAAAACCTTACGAAATTACCTTTCGGCGTGAAATGATGTGTAGTTAATTTATTCTAATTAATGCAATTTGATTACAATACATGATCAACAACAATCTAGTAGGGATATGTACTATATTTTCTGTTCCCTCATAAGATGTTATTACATTCTCCCGAATAAGTGAACATCCTGGAACCTTGAGTTATAAATATGCGCTTATATATTCGGCAAAATATATAAGGGGAGCACAAAAATATGGGAAGCAAAGCTACAGATATTTTAATAACCTTTAAAAGTCTGCAAGGTGTTGAATTTTTCAGAAAATAAATATTTGAATCATGCCATGGACGTATAAAAATATTCTTAGAATTTCAAGTTATCCCTCTATAATAATACGAGAGCCGTGCCCCTCGCCTTTCTTACTTTACACACTTACTAATCACTTGATTTAGAAATGCTATTTATAATCGAATAAATAAAATAAAATAAGGACTCTCCAAGGGATGAGATTTGATTGGTTGAATTTAACATACATAACTTTGATTTGGTGCCGCCAATTTATTTTCAAAATTTCAAAAATTGAATTTATATGAAAAAGGTCGGAAAATCATATGATTTTATATACGATAGCGATTTTAGCTTTGAAGGATTTTTGGCTATTATTATTGAAGCTACTCATCTAAAGAGTACAATATGAAGAAATGATGCTTTCCAGGAATATAAAATAATTAGCTAGGAGCAAGTTAGTGTTTTGCTGTTGAAATATGTTTGCAACAAATATTGAAATTGGGTTTGGATTTAACGCCGAGCTACTCTATAGAGGTAAAGCCTGGTTCTGGCTCAATAAGTTGTGCATAATTACTCACAAGATGTCAGACGGATTAACAGAAAACTGTCAACGATCATGCAACAGTAAGTTTCTCCATAGAAATGTAAACTTGTCCAACGCATTCTGAAACTAATGGGAGGGTAATGAAAGAATATAGGCGATAACAGTAATGTGCTAGAACGTTCACTAGAAGCAGTCAGAAAACATGTTGTGAAAAGCTGTATATTGCATATACACAATGGGGAAGATGTGAAGGATTATAGAGCAACATTAAGCAGATGTGAAGCAACCACAAACCGTGTTAAAGAAAATTATAAATATTTTTTCACTCAATTTCAGAACTGGAAAATGTGACTAAAGACTTCATGAAGCGATGTACCATATGAACGCAATCAACATCTGCATCATTGGTGTAGAAGAACACTGGCGAATACAGGAGGAAGGGAAGTAAATGACAAACATGTAGACACCTATTAGCAAGTGCATCAACTTGGAGAAAAAAGGCAATTGGGGAATATTGCTAAACCCTGCATCAGAGCTGAGTGATGTATTCCGCATGTCTGAGCGTGTCATCAAAGCTACATTTTGCATGCAATCCTACAACAATTATGATTGTCGTATAATCACCAACGAATGAAAAGAAAAATGCTGAAGAAATATCATCTTTCTATGAGCACCCTCGCCAAGCCATTGATAGCACAACAACCAACTCACAACTTCAAGGTTCTAGGTGATATGAATGCAAAAGTAAAGTATGCTTATGAAAAAAGAGCGAACGAGATTGGACAGCGGTTACTGATTTAGCGAAACGAAAAATCGCTTCTTATCACCAGCACATTCTTTGAGAAGAGGACGGCAAAACGTTGCAGTTTCGAAAATCCCAAAGTAAATCATCACTTCATCAACTACATACTAGTGAATGCTAAGTGGAGGAACAGCAGACTGTTCCGAAGCACAATTTACCTTTTCTTCTGTCAATTCAGACAGCCGAATGGTACCAGCTACGCTCACTTCGAACCTCTACGACAGAATGGCAAATAATAGGTATGATTGGTGAGAACTTAGACACGAACAACAGCTGCAGACTACATTCTCTGTACATCTACGGAATGGGTGTGAACGCTTATAGGAATACCCAGGTAACCTGGATGTGACAGACAACTATCGAGAGATATCATTGATATCCTTAATTGACAAGCTAGTCAACACAGAATGATACGTACCGTAAATGACCGATTAAACGCCCTGGGCGTTTATTTTAACAAACAAATTTTACCCTGGGCGTTTATTCGGGAGTGGCATTAGTAAGGGAGGGGCGTTAATAAACAAAGTCCATCAACAAAAGTAATATAATCGAGAAGATGTACGTCGACTACATGATATCAAGTTTCTCGTCATTCTCTTCATCGTCATCGAAGAGGTGGAATGGCTGGGTCGCAGCCTCCATATCTTCTTCATTAATGAAAGAAAAGGGATTGGTATCACCTATCTCCTTGTTCGTCATTACAGCTAGTTGTGCTTTTAACTTTTCTGCTCCTGCCTCACAAGTCGTACCCTCCTTAAAGCAATGTATTTGGTCATCTTCAGAGCCATTTGTTGGGAGATTTAGGGCGCAAACCTTGAACGACTTGGCAATCATTTCTTTCGATAGATGTGACCACGATTCGAGAATCCACTGAACATTTATTTATTTATTTATTCATGAATATTTATACAGGATAAACTATTCAGCCAAAATATAAATTAGCTGCTATCAATAAATGTCCTGTTATATTCTAAAAAATACAAATTAGTTTAAATATTAGATGGGAATATACTGCAATAAAATAAAATTAAAAACAAAAAAAAAAGTTAAAAAGTTCAATGAGAAATGTACGAACAACAAATTTGCCTCTGATAACAAAACTGTGATTATCTATGGCAACAAAATAGTGAATTATGTAGTCGAATAAGTTAATACAAGAGAGAGAAGGGGGGATAAAATATAAGAATTATAAAATAAAAATTAAAATATAAATTAAAGATCATCCGAATAAAACATTCTTAATTGTCGTTCAAAAATATCACTATTTTTTATATTAACGCGAATAAATAACGGTAAATCATTAAATATCTTAGCACCCATGAATTTAAAGGTGCTTTTACCGATCTCCAGTTTACATTTTGGCAGTCTCAGCAATGCATTTGAGTTTCTAGTCTTATTTTGCATTAGCAGAAAATAGTTACTGAAGCATTCGAGATCATGCGGTTGGTTAATTGATCTTCCTACTAACGTACACGCTCTTAGCTTCATCAGGTTGTATATATTTATAGAACTGATCACTGCATTAGACCGACCTTTAATGATGCAAGAGGATCGCCTGCGGATGCTTTCTAATTGCTTTTGTTGTGTGTTGTTCAGATTTAAATTTGTCACTGCACAGTACGTTAGTATTGGTAGAACAAATGACTGGTATATGGTTTGTGATGCATGTAACGTGATGGTGTTTCGTAAACGATACAATAAACGCAATCTTCCGGATGCTTTACGATACATTTCGTTAAAGTTAGTGCTCAGTGACACTGTGGGATCCAGCTTCACGCCAAGATACTTATACGATTTGGTGTGGTTAATCGTATTGTTGTTTACATTGACTTTAAACTGGTGATCTTTAAACTTGTTCAGTCGCTTGGCTGTCCCAAACAGCATAGTCTCCGTTTTCCCTGGTTTAAGGTTCATGATGAGATCATTAGAGTTAAGCCAGTCAGACACGGACGTCATGTCTTCCGAAAGCTTGTTTTGAATGATGATTGGATCTTTATTGCTGTAATAGATTACGGTGTCATCAGCATATTCAGTAACTTGAGAGTTCTTTAAATGTTTAACCATGTCATTGAAATATACAAGAAACAACAACGGATCTTTGTGGGACTCCAGTAAAAATAGATTGTTGTTCGGAGAGAGTGTTATCATAACAAACTACTTGTTTTCTATCGAACAAATAATCTGTGATCCAATCGAATTCTGTAGATCGTATACCATAATCAGGAAGTTTATTCAATAACCCAGCGTGACTGATTGTATCAAATGCTTTAGATAAGTCTATGAAGACTGCGCCTGTTAAATTTCCATTGTCCATTTCAAACCGAAGTTGATCAGTAAAATATGTTGCAGCTAGTTCAGTAGATTTTTTAGAACGGAATCCAAATTGTTTGTTGTAAAGAAGATTATTTTCTTCAAGGTGAGTGATCAATTGTCTACGAACAAGCTTTTCTTGAACCTTCGATAGGACAGGAAGAATAGAGATTGGTCTATAATTATCTGTTTCACTTGTTCTCCCGGATTTAAACAGCGGCGTAACTTTTGCGAGTTTCCACTCAGATGGAACTGTTGATGATGAAAGAAACAGGTTGATGATGTGTGCGAGTGGACTGCTAATCTCGCTTGCACAGTCTCTCGCTAATCGTGGTGGAATACCGTCTAACCCGGTTGCTTTTTTAGGTTTTAAGTTTCGCAGCTCTTTATAAACTTCATTAGTAGTCACATATTTAAATTTAAACGTATATGGACAGTTGATCATTTCAAATTTTGGCTGATATGACCATATAAAGTTCTTTAAAGGTATCGCTTTATGTTTAAGGTTTGCAGCAACTGAGATGAAAAACAAATTAAATCCGTTCGCGATGGTAGTTTTATCGCTTGTTATAACACCATCAATGTTAAATGATGTCGAGCAAACATTTTCAGGCGAGGATTTGGTCGGTTATAGCTTTTTAATCATTTTCCAAAATTTCTCCGGGTTTCCAACGCTTTCGTTGAGTGCAGTTTGGTGGTATTTGTTTTTAGATATGCGTAACATTGTGTTGGCGTGATTTCGTTGACGTTTATAGTTCAGCCAGTCGACTACATCTTTTGAACGTACTGCTTTCCTGTGAAGTTGAGCCTTCTTATTCAGTTCGAATTTAAGCTCTGGTGTTAACCAAGGACATTCTCTACCTTTGACCTTCTTTGAAGAAGTGGGTACATGCCAGTTTATTACAGTCATCAAACGATCTTTAAACTCTATCCATGCATTGTTAACATGCGTTGAAGCGTAGACGGAACGCCAGTCAATCGATTTTACGCTTGATCTAAATTTATCGATGTTATAGTTCTTATAATCTTGATATGAAATAATTTTTGCTGGAAAACGTTTAAAGTTGATTTTTCGTACAAAACCGATAATATGGTGATCGCTTATGTCGCAGGGTATTACTGTTGACATGGCAACACAAGACGGATCGTTTGTGAGAATAACATCTATTAGTGACGTTGAATCATTAGTGACTCTAGTTGGTTCAGTAATTAGTTGTGTTAATCCATATAAATTAAATACAGATTTCAACTCTTTATTGTTGTTTTGTAAAAGGAAGTTGCAATTTACATCTCCCAAAAGAGACATTTCTTTTCCTTGCGATGAAGCTAATGATAACATGCTATCCAACAAAACGTTAAATTTTGATGGTAAGTAATCTGAAGTGTCTGGTGGACGATAGATGAACCCAACAAGGAAACCTTTAGTATTCGGATAGGTTATTTCTAACCATATACATTCGATAGAGTCGTTTTCTAAGTCTTGGCGTCTTTTAAAGGGAATCCTTTCGGAGATATAGACTCCTACACCGCCACCTGATCCATTTAATCGAGGTCTATTGATGTAATTGTAACCTTCGACGTTAATATTATTGACCGAAGCTTTATCTAAATGCGTCTCTGTTACACCGAAGATATCAATTGATTTAAAACTTGAAAAGTATTCTTCTAATTTGAAGAAATTGGCAATGATACCACGAACGTTTAAATGCAGGATTTTTAAACCCTTTTTTCTAAAACCTCTTTTAGTTGGGAACAAGTGCGCGTATTGCTTTGATCAGTTAGGTTGGTTTGAATTGTTAAGCGAATACAGTTATAACAAGTTTTTTCTGCGAGCACACTTTTAAAACACTGAATATGAAATGGCTTGGAACATCTGACACAGGTAATCATATTTTTATGGATATCTTTGTTGCAATGATTACATTTCGATAAAGGACCTGGACAAATTTCTACATCCCCACATGTATTAGACTGTTTGTATTGCCATATCGAGCTCAACAAAACACTTTCATTGATATTTATAACATTATCTTCACCCATACTGCTATAGACGTGGTTTTTAGCGATAAATGTTAGTCTCTTGATGGTAAATAGAGTGACAACCACTATGCATATGCTAAGTGCGTGTTTGACGACAACCATTTTGCAATGGGTTTTTATACTGTTAATTCAAAACAAACCAGTCGGTCCGCACGACGGCTAGCAGTTGTGCATTAATTAGAGTCAGTATCCCCAAGAGAATTAGCAAAATTACTAATTACTAACTACTAATGAAGTTGATGTAAACAGATAAACGCTCAAAGTTTTTACAACCAAAATGAATAAAACTACTAATTTCCACCGATAACGTTTATGTCACCTTACGTTAATACAGCTGTAAAGTTCTCCAGTGTTTCAGCGCCACAACGATATAATCTTCCAAGTTAATTATACCAACGTTAATCAATTTAAAGCAACAATCAAAATAAGATTCTCTACCAGTATAAAACACGTCTTCGCACTATGACAATTTAATTTAATTGACAATTTTAACTAAATTTAAATTTAACAATTTTCCGCCGTGGTGCTGCTTTGATATTTTCAGCTTCAGTAAATTGGTGTAAACCCTCTGCTAACCACTGGTCAAATTTTTCTGTAATGTAGGCCTTGAAAGGTTTATTCCAGCTAACATCGGGGGCTTGAATATGCTTTTTGCACCCCCCTGGAATGACAGCCATGTACACTTTCGCAGATTGGAAGACTTCTTTGACACTTTCCATTATATGACATTAAAAAGAGTCCCATACTAATAGCCGTTTTCCGAAAGCAAGCGATCCGAGAACATTCTTTACATAATGGAGAGTTAGCGCTTCGTTCATCTAGCCATTCGCTGAAGAAGCAACAAAACACCGACCTTTGATTCTCTTGATTCAATAAGACTGCTTCACGTTTTGCTCTCTTGAATACGATCAATGGTTTTAATCTACTACCGTCTGCTTAAGCTGTCAAACAGACTGAGAGTCGATTTTTTTTGTGCCCTGTTGACTTCATGGTAATAGTTTTGGCCACTCTCGGATGAACTGTGGTATCCGAAATCATGTCAGCCCAGACAGCCGTCTCATCCATTGCGATTATATTTTCAGCTTTGAAGGCATGTTTTTTCTGAATTCTCCGGACGTGAAGAACATACGAAATCAACTTATCGATTAAATTGATAGGATCGTGTTGGGATATTGTCATTTTTCTTCGCAAAGATAAACCATACCTCTTCATAAAACGACACAACCAGCCTGTGGTTGCGTTGAAAAGCTTTTCGTATTGATCGTTTTCCTCGCATTGCTCATCAAACATAGCTTTCGCCTTTGTTCTGATAAGCTTTCGTGAAACTCTTAAGCCATTGAATCGACGATCATGAATCCATTCAATTAAATGATCTTCCAAAACTTCATTCATTGCTTTCCTACCACCGCCTTCTAACTTCTTTCGTCCAAGATCCACTTGGAGTTGCAGCAGTACTGAGAAGCTTAACTTTATTCTGCTTCCATTCTCGAATGCGTTTTCTTTCAACTTTAAATTTTTTGGCAGCAGATCGGATGCTGTTGGTCTCTGCAAAGTTCACCGTTTTGAGCTTAAACTCAATGGTATAGCTTATTCTTGTTTCACCGTTGTGAGAACAAGCGTCTTCGTTACTTGCAGTATCCATTTTTATTTTGACACTGAAGATAGTACCATGTACGCCTCTGCAACTCTTCTTTCAAGTTTCAATTTGCACGTGCCTTCAAAACAAATTCACAGTTTATATAGCGCACATGATACAGGTGTTGAAGATCACATTGGTCATGTTTTTTAATTTAAAAATAAACGGTCGTAATTATCCATAAATTCTTAGAATCAAACTCACAAAACATGGTCGAAGTTCGAGTCACTGGGAAAAGATACAGAGAAGTTGGACTAGTTGTGCTTGGAACGTACTTGTGCTACACCAAGAGCAAGAAGATCGCAGATGTGTTGTTTAGCGAACTGAATAGAAAGAGTAACTGTTTCAAAATATCCACACTTTAAAGATTAAAGAAAGTAGTATTAATTTTGCTGTGAATCAAATGAAAGCCCATGGGCGTATATTTTAATTTTTCTTTATGGACCTGGGCGTTTATTCGAGAATGGGCGTTTAATCGGAAATGGGCGTTAGTTAAAAAAATTAACTTTAACCCTGGGCGTTTATTCGGGAGTGGGCGTTAGATCGGTCATTTACGGTATGCTTGGTAATTATAGACTTTTTCAAAGCCTTCGGTGGTATCAACAAGATTAGGTTTGTCATCTTAGCTGGAAATAACATGCGAAAGCGGATACTCGTCTCAACACAAAACAGATTTACACTAACATCAAGGCAAGGGTTCGCCCGATGGAGATACTGAGTATTTCGAGATCTTTTCTGGCAACAAGGGGATACTTTAGCACTCTTCCTTTTTTTATCGTATTACACTATGCAATTAGGCAGTCCATCGTTGGGAAGGAAGAGCTAGGTTTCATCCTATGTAAAAGGAGAAGTCGGAGAATATCAGCAAAAGTCATCACAGGATTTGGCAGATGACATTGTACTTGTCTCAGAGCAAATTGAGCAGGCGAAGAATACTACATGAATTACAGTCATGAAAATTTTGATTTTTTTATATATATGTGGGTGTGTATTAAAAGGCAAATAAAATAATAAAACTTTTTCACTTTATTTATCCTAAATCAATCAAAACTACACTATGTAACATCCTCTGCTTCGGGCTCTTGTTCTGCGTATTTACATGCAATTTTCTTAAACATGGCCCGAATATCCTTTGATTTATTTTTCGCTACTATAGTAGCAGAGGTTTTAGATGGTCCCGGTTTCCTTGCAGTTGCCGAACTTCGGTGGGCGATTATCGTCGTTGTTGTGTCCAGTTGCTTTGGCAATGATACATGGAAAGTTCTCAAATCACAATTTCCTGAGGTTCCTCGTACCGTTCCTCAAAAGTTTCAAGACACTTAATTCGGTACTTTTGATTATACCAGTGACGACTCTAATTTTGACTGGGAATTGGAAAATGATATTGGTCGAAGCGCCTTTGTTCGAAGAATGACATTAACTCTTGACAACTCGTTGATATTAAAAATATTTCTTGTAAAATGGCCTTGCGCGAAATTAGACGTAAGGGCCATTGCGCGAAAATTAGTACAAATAAGGTACTTTACGGGGAGAAAGTTTCGCGAAGGAAAAAACGCAGAATTTTAGGGATTTACTTTCGCTAATCACTCGATTAAATCTATTTCGCGTAAAATAATCTTTCGCGTTCAACTGGAGAAGTTGATTTTGCGTGGGATAAACTTTCGCGATTTTCGGTTTTCGTGCAATTTTTTTCTGTAAACATTGAAAGTTTGACAAATAAAACAGAGATTTGTTTACATCAAATATAATTTTTTCTTTCTAATAAGAAATTTATGTATATATACCACGAGAACTTTCGAGGGTAACAAAATATTTCTTGGATAGAGGAGCTTCAATGTATGTTAAACTGTCTTCACGCCATTACCGACGATTGCTCGAAGGTGGCATACACAGCCTTGCAGAACGCTACATTCAATTGGCTAAGGATCGTTATACATAACCTAAGAACGAGAAGATACTTGGATCTTTCATCACTTAAGCGCTTCCGGAACTTGTACAAATAAATAAAGCAAAGAAGGATTGACCAAATCATGACATTCGTGATATGCTCAAAGTGGTGGCGCAGAAAAAATCCGCAGATGATGTATTATACTGATATACATGTCTTGTCGAAAGAAAAAACGTGAAAAACATGAAATTTGAGGGTTTTTTTCTTCAATTTAACTTTCGCGAATCGGCTTCCTAGGCAATTTCGCGTGGGATAAACTTTCGCGAATCCGCATGTCAGTTTTTTTCGCGAGGACTTACTTTCGCGAAAATGACCAAAAAACGCGAAAACGCGAAACTTTCTCCCCGTAAAGTATGTTTTGATCTTAGAACATCAGTGAACTTTTGTATTATTTTAACTTATTACTATAACTTGTTACTATTGTTTAACTGTTACTAACCCCACCGCATGTTTACTCATAGCAACTGATCATTTTCATTTATTTCTTAAACTTTGTTTTCTCAATTCCATTCCAAATTCCTTTTTGTCCAAAAACTGGCGTCTAGATTTCTCAATTTTGTAAAACTTGCGGTATCGGTGCATTGATAAAATTATTATGTACACCATCATAGAAATCACCATCGCGGCATCCTCGAACGAACATAAATCATAGAAATCACCATCGCGGCATCCTCGGACGAACATAAATCATAGAAATACCACGTTAAATATAAATTTAATAAATATCCTTAAAAAGCATTCAAATATTTACAATATCGTACAATTCCCTTTATCTATTTGCAATTTCATTTCGAAATAAAATGTTTAAATATTACGATGCTGTGTTCGGTTTCTTGGTGAAACGACTTTCCATTGTTTCAGTGCTTTTTACATATCCATTTGAACAACGGCTTTAGTGCAGCCAATTGCGCTTCTTCTTTACAACCCACCCAGCTACATTGACAGCAATAAGCTCGAAACCCTAAGACCATAATCAGTTAGTTCAAAAATCTAAAATAAAAGTCTCACCTCTTGATGGAGCCAAAATGTCCGTCAACCGAGAGAAGTCTGGATAGCCGTTTCTGAAAACGAGGTAATTGCACTTGTCTTCGATCCACGTGTAATTGTCGAAAGAAACAATTTTATTGTCGCATGATAAACAATGAAGTTCACTGCAACTCCTGTAATTAAATATTTATTTACTGCTAACAATATTTAATGCGTCTCGAGTAACATCATTTCAAAATGCGTAAAGTATCCCGAAGAAAGGCCGTCATCATCCAAATTATACCCTTAGGACACTCCCGGACCTAGGAAGTATGCATGTTGCTTATAGAAGAATCGGGGATTTATTTAACTAGTGTATTCTATATATATTTATACTTTGCTGTTATTAACAAGTTTAAAAATTAATTCTAAAATTTATGGAAATAACTGAAAAATCTTATGGATTTAAAAAACAGAAGCAAACATTTGAGATATTCAATTAACCTTCTCGAAATATAGATATAATAATAATAATAATAATATATATATATATATATATATATATATATATATATATATATATATATATATATATATATATATATATATATATATATATATATATATATATATATATATATATATATATATATATATATATATATATATACATCAACATAATACAATATAATTATGTGTGCAAACAAGATACAGAGATGCAAGATTTTATTAAAAAATAAAAGTATGTTACTTAAGTGCAAATGGGTTGTGATGCAGTAAAATGCATATAATTGGGTTGCAGTAACAAATTGGAACCACAATTTATTTATCCCGGCAATCAGCACGCACATTGGAGAGTAGCACGCAGTTTTTATGTTATGTTTTTAAAATTAATCAATATTGAACCACGTGGATAAAGCATGCCTACTGAAGGGAGAATCTCCAAAGATTAAATGAAAGGATAATAAAGAATTAACTTTGTGATTAACAAAGTAACTTTGTTTTTTTAAATCGACGTACGTCACAATAATTTCTCCTGTTGTTATATGACATACTCAATTATATTGGAACCAGTGTACTGCATTTACACCTATCCCGAGCTATGCAGAGTTTTAGAAGTCTGTTCACGATGAAAAGCGATTCACACTTGAGATCAACATCAAGAAATTCAACATGGATTACAATATGATATCAAAGATGAAAGCAAACTTAAACTAGTTAAGCGAACCTGAAGGAATGTGATTTTGGCCAATGTCACTTTTTCTGAACATATTTAACCATTAAATGTTTTATCCTGCAAAACTCGGCAGTAAAGATAAAAAACTCAAAAGCATTCGGGTGGCTCCAACCTCTAAAGTATTAAATAACAACTGACTATGTTCACCTAGTTTGTCTAAATCAAAAATGTTTGAATGTTACAAAATGCAGCAAGCACATTTACCAACAATATCATCAACCTGATCTTTGCACCAGAAGAAACTACAATACTTCAAGAGTAATTTCTCTTGGATTTGGAAACCCGCCATCACTTCATCATCACTTTCTAATAAGTCATAAAAACCACTTGTCTTAGTGATAGATTTCTCTAAATGCACTCCGGTTAACGAAAAATTTGTTCAACATAGTGAAAGTTCGAGATAGCGGGTATTGGAGATAGAGGATGTTGACTGTATACTGATAATAATAATAAAAAGAATAAATTAAACTACATACAAAAACAGATTTAATGTGTAAATAAATACCTGGTTGTAGTTTTTTGTTGTGATGTACCACACACGTGAACATTGGAACAGCGCTTAACACTTCTGCTTGATGCCGTTGATTTGTTAATGACATCCTAAGAGAGTGTCTGGAAGTACAGACTAGTTGAAATTCTTCAAAAAGAAATAAAAAGTTGGCCTGGACAGGTGAATTTAATAAAAAACAAAAAAGTACCGTCAATTTTTGGCGGAGATTTTTTGTTATATTATATATATGACATGTTCAATCGTTTTCAAAAAACTTTATTGCAGTCATTTAAAAATTTACCCTTTTCAGTATATCTTCTAATCCATCATCTTGAATGATGTCATTTATAATGTTGTCCAATGAATTATCATGAGAACTGCAATAATAAGAATTTAATTTTACTCAGTTTTATTAATAAATATATATATATTATTTAAATTCGAGATGACAGAATTTTCAAAATGGGATTTGAAAAAGTAATAATCCTGTAGTATATATATAACATACAAGTATTTATGTATATAATTAGTAATGTAGAAGATTTCCTATTAAAAATTGGAATTTACTCAAAAGCTTTCTTCTGTTTGACTTGAACAGGATTTTTCGTACAATATTTCAATTCAACTTCATCTAGCAGGTCATCAAGATCATCTGCCATGTTGCAAATAAATATTTCAATTTTTGTTAGCTGAAACAATATCATGGTGATTAGGGATGATGGTTTTTAATTTTAAACAAAATCAACTTTTATGACTAGAACTACATATATATAAACTATATATATTTTCATAACGATTTTGCAAAGATAGTTCATTGGTATCGCTTCAAGTGAGCATATATTTCCTTGTCTGTATGGACTCCAAAGTTGTGAGGAGAACTAGAGAATTGGTAGTATCAAGGATTTCTACAAGAGTTTCATGGCAGCTGGAGAGTGGTATAAAAAGACGAATCCAACTAGCTTGATGTTTAGCTGATATGACTTTCTTGATATGGTGTTTAAAAGTTTGACATCATATGACATAACAACATCTAGATCCTTAACGACAGGTTTTTCTTTAATTGTAGTTTTTATCAGAGAAAGATATTTATATACAATCTGAATTAGAGGGTTTGTTAGGGGTCTATCAAATCAGTTTGAATTTGTCGTCATTGAAAGTCATATTGTTATATGCCCATTTGTAGATTACATTTAGATCACTTTGTAGGTGAGTAGAAACAGTAACATTGGTTATTCCTTTGGAGATTCAAATGTCGTCAGCAAAACTTCGAACCATCAAATTGACTACTTTTATATATATATATATACAGTTAAGAAGTTAAGAGATAAAATTATTAATAATGAAAAAAGGGATGGAGCTTTTAGTTTAAAAAAAGGATTTTGTTATCTACAATTGTTTTTTTAAATATATATAATTTAGAACAAGAAAATAAGCAATTGATTTAACTGGAACCTGTCCAGTGTAACCTTGTGTTACTGACACGTTGAAAGTACCCAGTTAATTAATGAGTTAATGTGTTAGAGAATGAAAGAAGTCAATTAAAAAGATTAAGAGAGGTCTCCAGACTTGCCAAGTTCCATGGGAATAAGGGAACAGTGCGCATGTATGAATTTTGTAAACACAGCGCTTCTAAGAAGATGAAACCTAATTTCAACTTTCTCCAGGTTTTTGCCTCAATCTCAAGGTTTTTCAAGATTTTTTATAGAAATCTCCAGATTTTCAATAATATAAGGTAGGCAAGTCTGGGTCTCACAAACAGGATTGTTAAGTGAGTTAATGAGTAGGAAAATTAGCAACTATCTATACGTGTTGGTAGAACTTTGATGTTAATCAACAAAACTTAACCAAATCGTGAAAGCAAACATATGATTCTACACCACAAGTGACCAAAAATTTCCAAACAAGAACCAAAACATAATAAGTATAAGAACCAATAGGTTTTCAATGTTAAAAAATATTACAACACAAAGTTTCCCGACAATTGAATAACATCCAAATTTGTATGAGCTCTGAAAACACGACTGAACAATCAATCAAGAAGTAATCAGATTATCCATCTTCTTTGTCTCACTTAAATCTATCACATCACATTAACACTCAAAATAAGAAATAACGACATTATAAGTCATCAACTTATTGTAGTGCTTCACTATTTGCAACGTTCCTGTGCTATTTATACATAGATATTTACCCAATGGAATGCTTAATTATAAAAGCACAAAATATATTGGATTGGATTTGATTGGTGATTTGATCAACATTGAATGAAAGACAATAATTAGGTGGAGTAATATAATAACGGTCGAGGAAATTAAATTTAAGAGTATTGAAATATGAATTCTACTATCAAAATGCACCATTTTCACGAGATCTCTTGCCCAGTTCTCGTTCTTAAAGATTTTTTTTTAAAGCAAAAGCCAACAATATTTTTGACAATATTGCTATTGGCAAACTCAGGAAAAATTATGGTAGGCAAATAATTTATATGAGTTATATAATTTATGCGTAATTTATACAATACATATCGTATATTTAAATAAAACGACAAAAACAAAGAATATATGATGGCATAACAAATATTTGAAAAAGAAACGACCATGTAAAGATTTGGTTTGGCCCTAATTACCGACCCAAGCCTAACCCCTGACCCTATTGGAGTCATTCTACATTTTATACAACTCACATCAAGCAGACCAAACAAAGATGGCGGCTTCTTTGGTCGGTAAACTTGTAGCCGTGGTCGATTATTTTGCTGCGGCAAATATCCAAATTTATCTTCGTTCAAGTGATATAAATTTACAGATATTCAAGGGAATTGCCATTCGGAGCAGGCGGTGTGCGTGTGGAAACAAGTCCAGCAGTTTGGATTGCATGTGCTCTACAACCAAGACGAAGGAATAAAAACGGAATTCGGAAGGTGCTGTCACTTCCTCACTTCCCGCACGAACATATCCATTCATCCGTTTACGTCAAGACGTTGATTCGACAGCATTAGAATCTTTAATGGATGACGTTAAGAACACGTGGATTGTATCAGAGATGTGGCCCCGTACATGGAGTATCTTCGGATAGAACTAATGATGATAGTGAAGGGTGGCATTTTCGTTTGATTCGAAAGCCAAAGAAAAGCTCATTAAGTTTTTTTTTAAATTGAGCTGCTTTATGACGAAGCTGAAATAATTTCGGTCCAGGCTATGTTGCCGAGTGATGCGAAAGTGCTACAGCAGCGGCAACGAAGTCATTACGCAAATCACCATGGACAGAGCTATGGGGTGTGACATTGGGAGACGTTCAACTTTCTTCCCAAATACTTCTCATAGCAATTGGACCTCACGTTGCACGAGTTCTGAGTTGTGCATATTTTTCTTATTAATTTGCTATAACCTCGATTTCATAAAATAATTTACAAAATTCCGCACAGAAACTAGACAATAATAAAAGACTTTCATTTGATTATATAAGCATTAACACTTGAATTGTGCCAATTGTTTGATTTCATCTTACAAAAGTTACACTTGGAGGGGCTATTTTCAAAGCTAATTTTGGGTCGATATTTACAAAGTGTTTGTTGAATTTTTCTGTACGTACTGATAAACATCATGCGATTAATGGACGCCGAATTAAAACAAACTCTAACGTAAGAAATAAAACGCTGGAACTGTCAACCTTCCACCAAAACGTTTGATGGTAAAGATGCCATTAACTACCTTAAGCGTATTAATTAATACTGAATTAAATCGTACTGGATTAATTTTTGCGATTTTGGCCTAAAACCGCAAAAATAAATCCCGCAAAATTTTTCAAAAATAGTGATTCGCAAATTTTGGATGACTTGTTTCTCCTGAACACCTCTCATTTTCATAAAATACGTTTAAAAATTTCTCTTTTATATTGGATTTGCCAAAATAAATCCCGTAAAAATTCTGTTGTAGACACAATTCACAAATATAACGCAAAACCCAAATTTTTTTACCGTCGAATCGCAGAAACAAATATTGCAAAAATTAATCCAACATTAATTAATACGCTTAAGGTAGCTCATGTATTTAATAAGAAAGAAGACACCTGTCCTTAAGTCAGGTAATCCCATTATACGTGGCAATAACCGACCCGTGCTACCTACAATAATATTCGAGACCTTACAACCCGCTGTGAAAGTTCGGTTTTCGACCTAATCAATCAACAGAAACATCTGTTACAGTCCTCTCTCCAATTAGCGGAAACTCTAAAAAACGGACACTTCTGATTAGCGGACAAAATTTTTTCCCCGGTCGTTTTCTAGTCAAATTCTCATAAAAAACTTTCTAAAAAGCGGACACTCAATTAGCGGACACTCCAATTAGAGGACAAAATTTTTCGCACGAAACGGTCAAAACCGTGTTTTTTCCTCTCTAATTAGCGGACATTTACAACCAAACTGGGGACAGACACGAAAAACAAGATACGTGTGACTATTTTTCGATCATTTATTTCAAGCATTTATTAGTTTTCAAGTCTAAATCGTTTTTTACATTATCGAGCTTCTTTTTTGCCCAGTTCACAAGTTTGTCCGGACCATAGAAGTAGTACATCACTGACACAGAACTTGCCGACTCATCAATGACCGCCAAGGAGTACGTCGATTTCGATGTCGAAACGTGTACCTCAGTTCCTGAAATTAACTCGGATGAAGTAGATTGGAGAGTAAGTTCGTTGAAAAAATGTGTGAGCGAATATTTGCGAAAGGAATCTGGAGTCGAAGAAATCGAGAAAGTTTTATCTGATGTGGAAAGTGAAAACGAGGTCGAAGAAGTTGAACCAGAAGAAATTACACCATATGATGCTCTAATCATTATTGACAAGTCGATTAATTTGAAAGATCTTAACACTGATGAAAGATCTTGTCTCTCTTCGATAAAAGAGAGGCTTGAAATTGTTCGAATAAACAATAAAAAACAAAATACAATTAAAAACAATACGTTTTGTTTGCAGTTCTTCTTGGCGTATCATGGCCTACTAAAAATACGGCCGTATATGTCACATTTTGAGGCTAAAATTAAGAGGCCTACTTACAAATCGAAAATGGTGGATGGTTGTGTGGAATGGTTTTCATGAATGTTGTTGATATTTCAAAACATTTTTATTATCATTTTCATTCTTATTTTATTTTTGATAATTATATATATATATATATATATATATATATATATATATATATACTGTGTTTGTTGCAACTCAAAGTAAGCATAAATGGAGGATATACTATCAATTAAGAAAATAAAAACAAGGATAGGGTGTATGAATGATGGGCGCTATTCTGGTTTCTCCTCCCCCCCCCCCCCTAATTTTTTTCCTCAATTCGAATTATTTTTGTTATTTGTGATGAAAGAAACAGAAAAAAAATAACAATTAACCAATAAAACATAACAAAAATTAAATTAAAAGTTTAAAAAAATAGCGATGAAAATTTACATAATGTTTACCTTTGCTAAATGACATAACAAAACCTCGATGAAATTGCCTCGATCATTGCAAACATCACGCGTGCGTAAAAAGACATGGTTTCTATTGACCGTCAAAATAATTCAATAAAGAAAAACAATTTTTTGCTTGAAACATACGAAGTTATGTTTGTTGTGCATGTTACAATTTTTTGCTTGAAACATACGAAGTTATGTTTGTTGTGCATGTTTTTTTTATCTCTTGGGTATTTAGTTCTAGTAGCATTATACGCTTCTATCTTAGCGAAAAATAATAATAGGAAATTAACAAATAAGTTTGAAATGGACTATTGTAGTCGATTTTACAACAAGAAAAAAGGCGTTTTTCGATTCAATAATAATACGTAGAATACGTAGGTGCCGGCGAAGAAGGAAATCTATTCAAAGGAATAATGGCTTTATGGTTGTAGGTTTAAAGGAATCAGTACCATTTGTTGCCCAAGCTATACCAGAGGTTACATTTAACGGTCGATGGTTATGTAATAAAATTGACAATGTCATTGAAAATTTAGCGTATGCTGGCTTTTGTGTTCGTGGGTTAGTTGCTGATAATCATTCTTCCAATGTAAATGCGTTCACATCACTTAAAACACTGTTTAATTCAGATTCAAACAAAAGCAACCGAGACATTATTCGCAAAGATGCTGTTTCCTCATTTAAATTACGTCAACGTAGTAAATAAAATTTTACAGTTGTAGATTTGTACATTATGTTACGTTTTTGGTCCAAAATTTCTTTTGTTTCTTTGAGAATTGGATTTTGAGACGTCATGTATATTGTTATTGTGTATATAAATCAGCTTTTAGACGTGTAAACATTGGTAAAGAGAACATCTTTTTGTCCACCACTACATGCTTTTCAGACTTTTTCAGACAACCTGGAGAGAAAACCTTGAAACGTATTTGATAAATGAAACTAATTCGAAAAGAATCTAGTTATTCTTAATTATGAAGATTTTGTACAAACTGACTGACTTGTGTTTATTGCCTAAAAGTAATGATAAATAACTATATATTTATAACATTTCATAGACAATGTTTTAGGCTATTATATTGGTGCACCATGTATATAGAAGAAATTTTGGAAGGCTCTGATATCACTTCGAAGACAATATTACCCCTAAGAGAGATTTTTCTTAATTACCTGTGTTTTATAGTGATAGTTTAGTTTTAGTAGCTATTTGAAGCTAAGCCTCTTAATTTTGGCCTCTAAAATGTGACATATATGGCCGTATTTTTAGTAGGCCATGAATGAGTTTAAACCTATTTTGAAAAACTTTCAACATTATTCGAAAAACTGGCTTCTTATATTTTTTGAGAAAAGGTGACATATACGGCCGTATTTTTAGTAGGCCATGGGCGTACCAAACAACATTGACTCCGTTTTGCCCTTCTTCAAATTAACAATGAGTTCATTTTCATCAAAGTATTCTGAAAGACACGTAAGATACTCGATTAAGGAGTTTTCAATAATAGTGACATCGTTGTTTGGGAAGTAGATGACAGTATCGTCCGCATAGTTGACGATTTTCGAATGGAGAAGATGGTTGGGTAGATCGTCGATAAACAAGACAAACAACAAAGGACCTAGGATAGATCCTTGCGGCACACCACTGTATATTGGAGTCTCGTCTGAATGCGTGCTTTGCAAATCTACACGCTGGCTACGCTGGAATAAATAATCTGTAAACCATTTTAACTCGTTATTTCTGATACCATATGAAGGTAGTTTGTTCAGGAGAATGCTATGGCTTATAGTATCGAATGCCTTCGAAAAATCTATAAATACTGCGTCTACCATATTACCAGAATCTACTTCTTTTCGAAATCGTCGGTTAATAGAGTAGCAGCACCTTTTGTTGACCTTTTCGAACGATATCCAAACTGAAAATCATTCAATAAATCGTTTTCCTCTAGGTAAATTATTAACTGTGAATGAACGGCAGTTTCTAACACTTTAGAGAGAATTGGAAGTACTGGAGATAGAGCGGTAATTCTCTGGACTGTTTATTTCTCCAGATTTGTACACTGGAGTAACTTTCGCCTTTTTCCATATGTTTGGCACCTCTCCGTTAGTGATCGACAAGTTGATGATATGCGACAAAGGCTTGGAAATAAACAATGCACTATCCTTTAGCAGTGTAGATGGTAAGTCGTCTAAACCGGTCGCTTTCTTTCGTTTTAATCGTTTTAATTGTTTTTCAATAAACAATTTTGAAACATACGTTAAACGAAACCGGTTGTAGGTTTTCACGACAGGATCTTTTGGCTGACGCCAAATGAAATCAAGTAAAGGAATAGCTTTTGATTTGATGGATTTGACGATTTCTGCAAAGTATCTGCAAAAAGTGTTTGCTTCTGATTTTTTTGTTTTTTTGTTTTCGGTCCGTGTAACCGATGGAGGTAGATTTTTGGATTTTGTTGGTATTATACTCTAACGGACTTCCAGAATTTTCTAGGGTTAAGCACATTTTCTGCAAGAAGGTTCTTGTGGAAATTGCTCTTCGCACTTTTTATTTCAGCGTTACAAGCGTTTCTCAACTTTTTGTATGCCGTCCAGTCATATTCACTGCCCGTAGTTCGAGCTTTTCGTAATTGCCTGTCTCGGTTGTTCATCAAATTACGAATCTCCTCTGAAAGCCAAGGGCAAGCTTTTCCTCGTACCCTTTTTGTTATGTGTGGTGCGTGTTTGTCATATATCTCAATTATTCTGTTGTTAAAATACTTTAAAGCATTGTTAACATTTTTCATCTCGTATAATGGTTTCCAGTTAATACTTTGTACGTCACTTGTCATATCATGTGCATTGTAATTGGTATACTTCCTGCATTTGATTGTTCTTGGAAAGTATTTACTGTTGTTTATCCTTCGTATACATCCAACCATATCATGATCGCTGATTGAGGTAGCAACTACTTCAGTCTTGAAGATCGAAGAAGGACTGGTAGATGCGATGAGGTCAATTAACGTTGTTGTTGTGTTTTTTATACGGGTAGCTGTTTTCACCAATTGCTTAAAACCGTATAATGTTAATATGGATTTAAAATCTTTATTGTCATTTCCTATTAAATAGTTGACATTAAAATTGCCTAATATAATTATCTCTTTGGATTTCCTCGTCGCTATGGAAATATTGTCGTTGAAGTAATCGTTGAAATTAGTTGGAAGATAATCGGATCCCAAGGGAGGTCTGTAGAAACATGCAACAAGGAAGCTTTTAGAGTTTGTTAAAAACACTTCCACCCATATACTTTTTAAATTATCCGTTTCTAGATCTTTACGTCGTTTATAATTTAGACCTTCTTTAATATACATGGCAACACCATCCCCTTTTCCATACGGTCTGTTTCGTTTTATGTAAGAATACCCATCGATTTTGTAAAGGTCGTCGTTGTCGTTGCAGTTATTATTTATTACGTGTGTTTCAGATAATGCCATTATGTCGATGCCTCCGTTTGTTGTCAATAATATATGTAGATTGTTAAAGTTTGATATCAAGCCTCTTATGTTTTGGTGAAAAAGCTTCATTCCTCTCTGTGAAACAAAATCCCTTAGCTCCGATGTTGTATTTATTGGACCTGGGCAAGATTCAATGTCTCCGCAACATAATAGCAGTATTAGAAACATTTTTCTCGGAGAGTTTTTTAGTACAACAAACTTTCTATCTTGTTCATAATTCCACAATGCTGAAGTAATAAAGTTCTCATAAATTCCACCAAAGTCTTTCTCAAACAAAGTCAAACTAATACCATCAGAAGTAATAAAACTCTTTTTCTTGATAGATAGTATATTCATAAACATTATAAACAAAATCGTAAACACTTTAACGACGTCCATATTGCTTCCGCTCTTCTTAAGTCACTCTTCGTTGGTAGCATTGTTCATTTTGTGTTGATTTTGTTCGTATTATTTGTTGATATTTTTTTCTTCATGTAGAAAATAAAAGAATTGCTATTAAATAACCTTTTCTTTTGTTCTTCCATGTCCTAATATAGCCAATACCTACGTTACACTCAAATTCTATCTTTTTAGAAGGGCCTAATATCGAAATTAGAGCTCGTATTACAAACTTTCTAAAAGACGGACACTTCTAATTAGCGGACACTAACTCGACTCCCCAATGGTGAAAAATTGTAGACATCCAAACTAACTATCATATCGAGCCTTCGCTTGTTTATCAAGAAGAAGATCTATCTCTGAATAAACCAATCGTAAAATCGAATACTTCAGTTATGGGCGTCATTGAATGATACGTCTATTCACAGCGTTTAAACAATTCTACATAACTTACCAATCAAATAAAACGTATAAATAAATGCTAATTACTCTCTCATTCGCTTTCGTTTGTTACGGTGAGCACACTGAACGCCAGTCTCTCTGACCCTACTTTCCTCTTGTTCACCACCAACACGGCGGGGAAATCAACGCGAATATTGCGAAAGAAGTAAACCTGAAACACATAGATTGACATGTTGTTAGATGCATCTGCCTATGAACATGTTCTAATGCACGCCATTTAAGGTAGCAATTAATTAAAACTCCTAACAAAAGTTTTTAAAATTTGCTATCCTAAATTACAGAATGTCCGAAATACAGCAAGTAAAAAATGAAACGCAAAAATTATCAAAAAAACAACAGGAAATAAACCTTCAGTCATAATTCCCTTTTCAACAATCAATTGAAGCTTTGATATTATTTACGGTGCATCTACAGGTTGTCTCGATGTGGTGAAGAGCATAGAGGTAATGAAAAATAAAATCTCACACTGTCGTTATCTTTTATCTCGTGGTGCTCAACGTAGGGTTCTGGTATGGCGACAGAATCGCCCACAATGACGCCCTTGTCCACCGCCATGTTGAAAACGCTGACAGCTATGCAATCGAGAGAGGCGTCCATCAACACGAAGCAGCTAAATGATATAGAAGATGATCACTCTCATTACGTGCCAAAAAAGAACGTTTTTGTCACATAAAATTTTAATTGACCAGGTTCTTAACGGTAAACTGTTTTCAACTCCAAGAATCTTTTTTAAAATGCAAAAGAATTTTGTGTTCAAAATATGTTAATCATTTGTAATCTCATTGGTTAAAATCTATTACCGGTTCTACACAATTTAATCTCGTGAATTTCTAGTAATATTGTAAATTTCTCAGATACCCACGGATATACTTTTATAACAGAGAAAATCGAGAAAACTCTTTTTATTATTATCATTATTATTGGATATAAGGTTTACAAAAAATTTTTGTATAGGCAGGAAGGCCTATCAAACCTACAAATGCTGATAATACCGATAATAAACGTTATATATAATATAAAAAATACTAGAAAAATAAGTAGTTGCTTAGTTAGTAGAAAATGTGTAAAATATGAACGTGCAAAATATATTAGTTGACTGTAAAATCAAGTTTAGACAACAGATTTCAAGAAGCAGACGAAACTACAGATATTACAATATGAAAAGAAGTAAAATATAATAATAATAAAAAATTGTAAAAGCCTTTAATCGATCAAATATTTTTCATTCTGCAAGTGCACGTCTAGTAGATATTTGAAGATGTTAAGCGAGGCTGCGTTAATAACTTCGTGCGGTAGGTTGTTCCAACGATCAATCGCACGCATCGTGAAGAAGTTCCTTCTCAGCTCGAGACGACAGTGCTGCTTCCTCAGTTTGAAATGATGACCTCGTGTCATTAAAAAGTTTTGACGTACATTTGTAGTACCCTTTAAACCATTTGAATATCTCTATAAATCTGAAGTGCATGCTTGGTAATTTGAGACGAGAAAGACAATCCTCATAAGGAAGGTCTCTCATTCCTGGAACTTGCTTGCTGGCTCTCCTAAGGCTCTTCTCAATGCGTCTTTTATCTTGTAGCAATCTCGGATTGATGACAGCTCCACAGTATTTTATCTTGTAGCAATCTCGGATTGATGACAGCTCCACAGTATTCAAGATGTGGTCGGACTAGCGTGGTGAACAGAAGTTTGAAAGACTTTCCATCCATAAATGTAAATGTTCTTCTTATAAGACCAAATAGTTGGTTTGCTTTGTTGACTTGGGTTTTTATATGATGTGAGAATGTTAATTCAGAGTCGACAGAAACACCTAAGTCGCGTTCGCATTTGACAGTTATGATCAACTCTTTTTGAAATGTTATGATCGTACATTGAATAGGTGTTTTGTTTATTACTGTTACCGAAATGTAGAACGGCACATTTCTCAGTATTAAACACCATCCCCCATTTTTTGGCCCAATCTATTAGAATATCAATATCATTTTGGAGATGAAAATGTGATACGACTGAAGAGAGACGCGATATACTTTTGTGCCATCAGCAAATAGTGCAGCTGTCGATGATATGACATTAGGGAGATCATTAATATAAACGATGAAGAGCAATGCGACTAAGACTGAACCCTGAGGTACTCCGCTCTTTACTGCTTTCCAGTCAGAGTATGCCCCATTCACTACAACTCGTTGACGACGGTTAAGTAGAAAGACCTTGATCCATCTCAAAATTGCACCTTCAATCCCGTAAGCTTTTAATTTCCTGACCAGGCTAACGTGGGGAACTTTATCAAAAGCCTTTTGAAAATCAAGATAAATATTGTCAATAGCAAACCCTTCATCAAGAGCTTGTGTCCAACTATTTAACACTGTTAAAAGATTCGTGGCACATGAATGTCCAGGTCGGAAGCCGTGTTGGTAACTACTAAGTAAATCATGTGTTAGGAGATGAGATAACAGATGATCCTTAATAATCTTCTCAAAGACTTTAGCCACAACAGATGTAAGACTGATTGGACGGTAGTTTGAGGCTTGTTTCTTATCTCCTTTTTTAAACAGTAACATTATGTTGGCGTCCTTCCATGCTTGTGGAAGTTTTCAAGTGTTGAGAGCGTCTATAAATATGGTAAATAGGTGTTTAGATAGTTTTTTGGTTTCCTTCAGAACGCGTGGGTGTATTCCGTCCGGTCCAGGCGATTTGTTGATGTTTTCAGGCGATAGGTTAACATTGTTAGCTAGAGGAGGTACATAACAGTTTAACGAGAAGTCTAAGGGGGTAGAGTCGCTTTGCTGTGTGAAAATACTTGAAAAGAAAGCATCAAAGCTAGTTGCCTTTTCTAGATCGGTTCTTGCAACAATCCCATTGTAGTGGATATCTGGGAAGAAATTTTTGGTTGGTGTTTTGGATTTTGCATATGAATAGAAAGCCCTAGGATTGTCTTTGATGTTGTAGGAGATAATTTTCTCAAATTCCTTAATGGCTGATCTGCAAGCGGATTTTGCTTGATTTCTCGCTCTGCAATAATCTTGGTAAGTTGATACATTTTTATTTGATAGGTAGATGCGATATTTGTAACTTTTTTCCTTCGGTTTATGTATGACACTCCGTGTTATCCACTTCGAGTTATGTTTTTTCGTTACTGTTTTTTTTGGAATGTTTTTATCGATACTTGTTGCTAATGTGCTGAGAATTCCCATTATCAATAGTGTCAAGAGAAGAGTCTGCGTTGTATATAGACAGGTCCTTGTTAATTTTTTCGTAATCCCCTTTATTATAATTATATTTGAATAGTTGATCCTGATTAAAATTTGATTTTGTCAGAAGTTCAAAGGATAGGAGTTGATGGTGACTCTTTCCAATCGGCGGTAAGTGTGAGAGAGAAGTGATCATGTTCTGTTCACTGGTAAAAACGAGATCGATTGTAGTAGCATTTTGCGTGTGTCTCAGGTGTGTTGGGTTAAAAACATGCTGATATAAGTGAGACTCACGAGTTGAAATTGTTCGGATTTAGATGAGTGTGGTATAGGGTTTGCATCGTTTGTCCAGTTTATATCTGGGAAGTTGAAGTCACCCAGCATAAGGACATTTCGATATTTACGGCAGCAGGTTATAATGTGTTTGTTTAATTTGTCATTGTTCTCTTCATTGCTGTTAGGAAAACGGTATTATGTTAAAACTAGAAGTTTGTAATTTTTAAATCTAATTTCACAACACAATGCTTCACTTGGTAGTTCGTCTAATTCTATTTGCGAAGCTTCGATGGAGTCAGAGATGTAGACAGTGATTCCTCGATGGCAGCTTGCATCAGAAAAGTTTGTAAAAGTTTGGTAGTTTTGTTTTGCGAGTTCGCTGGTGTGAACATTGTAACGTAAATTATTCGGTAGTGTCTCAGTCAACGATATGACATGCGTGTTGTGTTGGATTTTTTTCTTTATTTCTTTTTGATATTAACCAGTTTGCCTGTCCTTTCGAAATAGCAGTTTTACTGTATGAAGTAGTAAAGATCACACTTACAAAGGGACTCCATCTCTGACAGGAACAACCGAGATGACCTTACCACACACCACCGTTCGTGTATTCCTCTCCAATCTCATTTCGCTTAACTGCTTCTTCTCAACAACGACCGTCTGTCCTGATGGACTCGTGTAAACACCGCTCGAATAAACACCGTAATCCGAATCCTTTAGCTGACCAATCATATTCCTCAGCTTTTTTTGTTTGTGGTTACCCTGGAGAAAGTTAGTTAGTGAATATGTTTCCTTTCTATAATGCAATCTCTAACTACAGTGATAAATAAGAAGACTTGATTGAATTTTCACCTTCTTTTCGATGAGACTCATAGTGAGCTTCAACCGGTTGCACAAGCTCTCTGCGTTTTCCTTGGGATCATTCCATCCTGGATCCAACAACCCAGCCATCCTGTAGCTCTCCAGTGCCTGCTGGTAGCGCTCTTGATACTTGTAGGCCTGAAACACGAATCAAAAAGTGATACTCATTTAGTAATTTTAACAGGAAAGAGGTTCAGAGCATTGAAATTGTTCGCTACATGCTGACTCATCACTTTACGAACTACACCAATGAAATTCCCCCTCATAAGAATATCATTGTTTTGAAAATATTTTTTCCATACGACATGGTTAACCTTTATAACCATGGTTAACTACAATAAATAATGTAGGATGATTGTGATAGATTTTCAGGTGCCTACTAGCTTGAAATCACACCTACGGAGAGCCATTCGTAAAAAGGTTTACCACAGCTTGGTTGTAATAGAGGTCCGCATTGTTCAAAGCATGTTTGTCCTCCAACTAAAACAATCCACAAGAAACATCACAAAACTAAAATCTACTGAAACACTAGAAATATATTTAACTTGACTACTACAAACATAAAATGCAAGCCTGATACCGCAAATGTTACAAACTGTTGTGAGGGGAAGGTTTGACTTTGTGGTTACTTTATGTTTCCTATTTCTATTTTGTTCCCTTAATTTTAGCTGTATGGCAACATTTTTTGATTTTCTGTTGAGTTGAGAATTCTGTAATTTTGTAATGATTATCCTACCGGGTTGACTATTTAAGATTATTTAATGTGAGTTTGGTTATATAATGGTTATATTGTTATAATGGTTATATAATGGTTTTGTGTTTCTTACAATAAAGCAGATTTAAAGTGTACTCCATTTTTATACTTGCTATTGGGAACACCCCATTTGACGTTTCAAACATTAAAAATATGTCAACACTCACAGACTTCGAGTAAGCAACCATACATTGTTTTAACGCAGTTGGACTTTGACCAGCAAAGAAGAATAGACTCAAATAGGCATTTCCCAAAACAACTGAAAAGAAAAACACGAGATTCTAAACCCTTTCAAACATTTATAAAATATATGCAGAGAAAATCAGAGAAGATCAGAGAGATCTGCAGAGAAAATCACTGATACTGACGATTTAGTCCTCTTTGCTGACAACATATCAGACGCAGAGAGGTTGCTACACATACTAGAAGACTCTGCTGCTAATATAGGCCTTCGTGTGAATGCAGGGAAAACGGAATATATAGGCTTCATTCAGGATGGTGAAATTCGTACCATAAATGAGATACCGCTCAAGAAAGTAGAAAGATTTACATATCTAGGGAGTGATATTTTCTCCTCTGAGAAAGATATAACGATACATATTGCTAAAGCATGGAGTTCTCTGGATAAAATGAGGACAATATGGAAATCTTATCTGCCTGATGGGATGAAAAGGAGTTTCTTTAAAGCAACAGTGGAATCTGTTCTTCTGTATGGTTCATCTGCCTGGACAATGACAAAGAAACTTGAAAATAGATTAGACGGTGCCTACACACGTATGCTAAGAGCAGTACTCAACAAATCATGGAAACAACATCGAACAAAAGAGGATCTGTGACGTGTTCCAAACATTACAAATATTATTCGCAAAAGAAGAACAAGATTTGCTGGTTGCAGTAAAGGTGAACTGATCAGCCACATGCTTTTATGGAAACCAAAACATGGAATTACAAAGATTGGACGTCCAAAAATGACCTACATAGACCAACTTTCTCGGGATACAGGATTGCAAATTCAAGACCTAAATAGTGCCATGCTAGATCGAAATGTTTGGAAGAAAAGAGTGGAATTGGTCCAGGCAACCCGCCGACACGATGATGATGATGATAATATAAAGATAAAAAACATTTAATAATAAGAAATATTAAGAACTTTCAATCGTCCAATTTAAACATCCTGACCTGTAAGAAAGGTTTATGATTTAAGGAAAAATTAAAACGATGTCGCAAATATTTAAATTTATTTTCATTAGAAAACCAAAATTGAGTTTTGGAACTGAACAATGGAAATTTATTAGACAGTTTGAAGGTAATTGCAAACTACATACACCAGGACTTTCCATCGGTTACGTCCATAGCAACAGCCGATTTCGCGGTTATCACACTTTGTTTGATGTTCTCAACACGACTTTGAAAGTCTGTATGAATAAATATTAAATGCATATTATAAGACATAAATAAAAGATATTTAATAAACATGTTTATGGTTGTTCGTAGGATTATTATATATATATATATAAATTAAATAAATTATCATAAAATAAAATTTAAAAAAATATTGTATTAGAGTGTTGTAATGTGATAAGTTAAGTAGATATAAGAAAACAAATATCACAAAAACAAAACAATAAAAAGTAGAAACCTTGCAAGAAGAAAAAAATTAGAGAATACCTGAATAAAGCTGTCTTTGCACCATCGATAAATTCCTTAGTGAAATTTTGTTTTTCATCTAAAGCAAAGAAGGAATTGTCTTTCTAAAGCAAATTCATATTTAAAACAGTCTTATCTGACATGTATTATAAATAAAATAGAAAGAAATATCTTAAAAGCCATCATCGTCATACTTTTTTATTTGCCGCATTGAAACAGTTGTATGCTTCTTCAACCTTCTTTTCTTTCCAGTAACATTCGCCAAGTTCGTTCCACGCCTCAGTGAATGTTGGATCAAGCTTGATTGCTTTCGACAAACATTCAATGGCACGTGGATCGAACTGCTGCTGCACATTTAAAGCTCTCCCTCGCAAATAAAAGAACAATGCTTTGTTATCAATAGTCACTAAAAAAAAATTGGGAAACATAAAAACGTTATTATAGATCATGTCTACAAAATAATGCAAACATTTTTGACAACCAGAAACACATGTAAAACTTTTGTAACTTTTATTCAACGATTGAAAATGTAGGTAGAGATCTATGAACCATGCCTCAGAAATGAAAACATATCATTTTTATTTAAAAAAAGAAAAAAAAAACACTTTGATGTGAAAATGAAAACCTAGTAATGAGTACTGCGAGCTTTATATACAACTGCTACAACAAGTATATAAATAATATACCAATCCCAAACTACTAATAAAAATTTTCTCAAGTTAAGTTAAAAAAAAATCAGTGTTTTAAAGACCGAAATAAAATTATTGAAACATATAAACAACAACCAATAAAAAGTGATACTAACATTGCATTTTGTCTAAATCTTTTAACACTTCTTCAAGCATTTGTCCAACCGCTTGTTGTTTTTTGTGGATATTTTTTGTGCCATTTTCACTGATGAAGTTCTCTCTGAATTCAAATAGCTTGTGAACTAAACCCTGCAAACATTGTTTCCATTTATTTTAAAAAGTGACTTAAAAAAGGCGGAGCAAACCTTAGCATTGTCTAATGATGCCATATCAGTCAAAAGTCATAACTTCATACGCATCGGGGCACATTTCATAAGTGCCACATGGGAGTCTAAATGAAATTTAAGAAATAAACTACAATTAGACGAAATCAAATTAATAGTACTATTAAATGAATCTAATTTTCACAAATATGGAATATTAATATTATTGCCACATCCAAAAAATTATTTTCATTTCCGTTGCTTTCCTACTAAATATTTAAAGAAGCCTTACTAATAGGTTTTTAGAAAACTGGTCTATAACATATAATTAAATGAAAATTTGTTTTTTTCTTCTGAATGTTGCAGTGTTTATGTTGAAATTGAGGAATATCCACAAGAAGGTATTTGAATGGACATTATTGAAGGTATGCAGGTCATGTAACATCTTTGACCTCATGGACAAAAGCACCAATGTCTTTATGCACTACTGCCATGTTTAAATGAAGATTAAAATGCAAAGTTGGTATCTCTTGCATGGGTTTACTCACCACTGTTTTTCCTTTCACTGGGGTGTTAGCATTAGGAAGGGCATCCAACTGTAAAAACATCTGCTCCAATAAATCATCAAATGATTAAACATACACAGTTTTGATTACACCCCCTCCCCCTGCGAATTTTCGTTTTCACCCATTCCCCCCCCCCCCCCCTACTTTCTGGAATTTTCTGGTGTCAGGGAAATACCAGCGAAGAAAGCCTTTTGTTGTGGTACATAAAATGTTGAATCAAACAAAACAAATCATCAATCAAACAAGGAGTTTTTCTTCTTCGGCAAATGGAGATTGTAGAATCTCATGATGACGGGCACTTTGTCGTCCATTCTGTTGTCATGGTCGCCGGGTGAATCTTCTGCTGACACTTCTTCCGCTGGACCGTCTTCGTCTTCATTGGAAGAGAGGGCTTCGATGGCATGTTGGTTTTGGGGCCTTCGGAGGAGCCCCCCCCCCCCCCCCCCATGACTAAATATTGTCCGTTTTTGTTCACTTTTTCACTAACAAACGTGCGTACTATTTGAATGACCCCAATGATGATGAAATATGTCTGTCCAATTTAGAAAATGTGTCTTCTTTCTTTCGTGACATTTTAAACCTTTTTTCAATTCTATAATAATTCAAAGTTCTTGTCTTATTTATAGAGAAAGTTCACACTTTCTCACTACAAAGTGCTAAAACACACTTAAAATAATTAAGAGACACATTCCAAAAAACAAAAATACCTTAAAAAGGAGAGTTAGATTTTTATTTCAAACACACCAATATAGGATGGCACAACATTCACTAATTAAAATAAATGATATCTGAAATCTGCATGTGCATTTGCTCTGTTCTTGAAAATTATAGCGTGAAAAATCTGTATTATTAGACTAAGAACAGAACTCTTATTAGCATTTGAAAAAAGTATAAAAATAATGGACGGTTTATTCGCCGACAAATAAGCATTAAAATAATTTTTTGGGGTGATTTCGTGAGGATAAGCTTTGGTGAATGCAAAATATTGGAAAATTCTGTGAGGATAAACATTCATGAATGCTTATAATTGCGAGATAAACTTTCACGAAAATGACAAAAATTTGTGAAATTCACAAAAGTTTCTCCCCTTAAAGTATACTATGTGTGAGAAGATTAAGTATTGCCAACCATTTGATATTATAGTATTTGATGAAACACCTATTGTTATGGTTTCCACTACAACAGTAGATGTTGTCAGGAAAAAAACTGTTAGTATGCAAACAACAGGACACAAAAAATGCAGTGTAACCATTGGGTTAGCAGCAAAAAGTGAAGAGCAACTGAAACCCTTCATAGTATTCAAAGGAGGTAAACGTGATGTCGAGAAATTAAAAAAGGAATTTGGGAATAAATGTGTTATAGCTTCATCGACATATGGATGGATACTTATGTTACACTCAGTTGGGTAAATACTGTGCTCGGGCAATTTTCATTCAGACGTCGATTGTTTGCTTGAGATACATATGAATAACATTTAATGTCAGTTATTCAGAAATCTCTCCAAGATAAAAGGATTGACACTGTTTTGGGTTCAAAAGAAGACAGATGGTCACAATCGGAAACCTCCCCCTAGTACCATTGTGAACTGGATCCTTGATTCATGGAATCAACTTTCATCTGAAATGATCGGTAAATCGATTAAAGTATGTGCCTTGAAATGAAAAGGAATATACCTGTTTCAAAAAACCTTGTGCGTAAATCACTTTGGATTAACTCAAACGTTCTTGCAAAAATACGAAAGAAACGTGAAATGTATGCACGATACTTAGCTAATAAAGATGATGTAAGCTACCTCGACTACACCAAAGCACGCAATCAAGCCAAAAGCCATTGTCGCAAAGCAATTTGCAATTTTGAACGTTCAATTGCTCAGCGCGCTAAAGAAAACCCCAAAGCATTTTACCAATATGAAAAAAGCAAAATGAAAACTAAAGAACATTTCCTGACACTTATTACCACCACCCATACTGCTGATACCGACTTCAAAAAGGCTGAGCTTTTCAATAAATGCTTTGCCAAAGTTTTCACATGTGATGATCTTGAACATTGTTAGTAGTCCTCTTACTAATAATGACACAATCGATTTTTCTCCTAGAATTATTTTAAATCACCTCTTGAAGTTAAACGCCAGTAAATCGCCTGGATCCGATAATATACACACTAGGATATTAAAAGAAGCAGCCTATGAACTTTCCAATTCAATTTCAATCTTGTTTAAAGAAGTTTACGAAACCGGAGTTCTACCTGAGGTCTGGAAGCAAGGTTTAGTAATACCTATTTTCAAAAAAGGAAAACATTCTAATCCTCTCAATTATCGTCCAATCTCCTTAACCTGCATACTCTCCAAAATCTTTGAATCCATCATAGGTGCTCATATTCTTTCTCATCTTCTTCAGCACAATCTACTCAGTAACAGTCAACATGGTTTTATTCCAAGTCGTTCCTGCTTCACAAAATTAGTAACAGCAATTGATGAGTGGTCGTATGCCCTAGACAAAGGTTTAAACGTTGACATCATTTACCTGGACTTCGCTAAAGCATTTGAAAAAGTTCCTCATCGGCATCTCCTTACGAAACTAAGAGGTTATGGTTTATGTCACAAAACTATAAATTTCATACGCTGTTTTTTAACCGGCAGAAGTCAAAAAGTTATCGTGAATGGTACTTGTTCTGCTTTTCGCAATGTGACAAGTGGTGTTCCCCAGGGTTCAGTTTTCGGGCCTATCCTTTTTCTTGTTTATATCAACGATTTGCCAGATATGGTAAAATCTACAGTTTTGTTGTTTGCAGACAATATGAAATTGTTTGACATTGTAGATGATTCCTCTCTAGCCCAACTACAAAATGATATCGATAACCTCACTGTATGGTCAAAAAATGGCTAATGCGTTTCAATGTTGAAAAGTGTCATGTCATGCATCTTGGGTGTGCAAACCCACAAACCACCTACACTATGACAGAGAACGAAGAAACAGTTGAACTTGAAAGGACCTGTTGCGAAAAAGATCTTGGTGTAAACATTGATGAAAGACTTATTTTCTCTCGTCACACTTCGTCTCAAGTTTCAAAAGCTAACAAGATGTTCGCTATGATTAGAAGATCCTACTCGTTCCTCAATGAATCGTCTTTTAAACTATTGTTCTGTGCGCTAGTACGCCCTCATCTGGAGTATTGTTCTTCTATATACCACCCTCGACTAATCTCTGACAAACGTTTGATTGAAAATGTCTTGAGAAGAGTCACCAAATTCATCCCGTCATTAAAAAATCTTTCCTATATTGAACGACTACAACATCTGGATATATCCAGTATGAAATACAGGTTTTTTCGTTCCGATCTTGTCGAGACCTACAAGCTCCGTCGCGCATACTACAACGTCTCAACCGATAAGCTTTTTAAGAACAAACAATATTCTAAAACGTGCGGCCATCCGTTAAAACTGGAGAAAAATTTTACCCGACTGGAGTTTCGAAGGCATTTTTCACACACAGAGTAGTGAATAGTTGGAACGCACTTCCCAAGGACATTGTAAATGCAACATCAACCGCTATTTTTAAATATATATTTTACTGACATTAAGTTCGTTATAGACTAATCTTGTTCTCTAATCTTAAACAGCCGATTTTTCTTTCTTTTTTTTCCTTTTTTTTGCACTTTCTGACTTTTCTGACTTTCTAGTGTTTTTATATTGAAATGTAGAAGAGCTTTTAAAGCCAGATTTTATGCCTCCACAATCTAAATTTTTATTTCATTTGGTAGATTTTTGGATTGTAAGCTTAAATAAATAAATAATAATAATAATAAAGATATTCATTGTTTTTAAAAGAACAACAACCTTGTCATGCTGGTCTTGAAATGTTAGCAGAATAAATTGAATTGACCAATGGGCAAGAGGAAAATCTATTTCAAGTACACACCAACAAAATAACAGAAGCGGCAATACAAGAATTGACAGTCGATGAAGATGAAGAGAGTGACAGTGACATTGATTTGCGTTGTTGTTGTTACGTAATTTATTAGCTGTTGATATTATGTTGTTTTACTTTTTTTAATCTTAAAATTAACAAGTCCCCACTGCCAAATAAGCTCCTCTCCCAAATGAACCCCCGCCCTTATAAGTGATTTTGACAAATAAGCCCCCAGGGGGGCTTAATCGATCATTTACGGTAGTTTAGGTAGTCAAAAACATCATTTTTCCTCATTCTGGTCTGTAAAATACACACGCTCAAGAATTTTTTTAGGTCCAAAATATAACTTTTAAAACTTCAGAGATACTACTACATACTAATGAAAGTTAAAATTAGCACTAAACACATGCATGGTTTACCCCTCTACTGGACTACATTTCTTTTATTAACTGCAAATATACGTTTTAGTAAGTAGAGTGGCGGAGAATTTTTACACCTACCTAGAATACCTAGAAAAACTTTGCGCCCCCCCCCCCCCCCCCCCCCCCCCACCCCAACTCTTGCAATATACTGTCACTCTATACCACCAGCCTATAGCAGTGTATTTATTATTGACACCACCCACCCTATTATACTTGTTGGGGGGTAGAATAGGAAGAGAAATCACTTTATATTTTGTACACTCAATATCTACAAAATTGTAGATAGCTATTTACAACTGCGTGTGGATGATTAATGAGATAATGTAATTTCTATGAATGAAGACGACATAAATGACTTTTTAAATTCTGTATTCTGTAAAAAAGAGCCTTAATAATATTCCAGTTAGCTGAAACTTTATTTTTGATAATGTAGAATTAATTTCGATAACGTTTATATTTATTTACCTCTAATTAAAATACTACACTTCCCAACTTTTTAGTGCAAAAATGTTGCTTGTCAACTTTTGTTTTGAACAATTATTGATTTCTGGAATTTTTAAACATTGGTTTGTTCTGCGATGGAGACCATAGTCTCTCGTGGTCCTACCGACAAAAACAACCAAACGAATATTTTTACTGATTAATTCATCAAGTTTCACATATGGCGGCATTTTCAATTTGCACAAAGTTTTGAGTTTTGTCTTTATTTAATTTTGACAAAATTTGATGTTAGAATAACACCTTAATAGTTCATCTGAAGATGAACCTAACAGGATGAATTTACATTTTTAAAAACAACAAAAACATTTTCTAGACAAATCCCAACATTTAATAACTGTAAGGAGCATTTACAAATAGCTAAGAAACTAACTAAGACAAAGCAATGACCTGGGGCCAAAGTATAACTGGAAAAATAAATAATTATCTATAGAAAATAAATGAACAATAGTTGGTTGACATAATAAGCAATGAAGCAATGAACCATACTTATTATGGTTGACATAATAAGCAATGAATGATTGGATACAGGTCAGATAGCATTGTGTCTGGTCAGAGATATCAGATGGCTCTGGGTTTGAAGTGCATGAAGTTGATCTTCATCATTTACATTTTTCACGTCTATTTTCCATGCTAGCATGACGGTTAGACGGGTTTTCGACAGATGATATTATGTTCAATCTTCATTTGAAGATTCATTGGAGCAGATGTTTTTTGCAGCTGGATTGTTGACGCTTCATTAAGTTCACAGTATTTTTGCCATTATTTTTGTATTTATTACAGTACTGCATATTTGTTCAATAGTTTATTTCTTTATAGTTATTTCGGGCAACAGTAATGGTAGGCATATCTTTTTAAAGCAAGTTAAAATATATCAATATTAAAAAGATCCAACCATTTACCAGCAGATTTGATATTCTATATGTCCTAAATAGAAATGAGTACATTCAATTTATATATATATATGTTGAAATATAGACGAAATACTTATTTGGGTATATTTTTGAGAAATATATAAATAACGGTTCACATACATACATTACAAATTACTTTATATTACATTGTAGATCTATATATATATAAACAATGGATTCAACATTTTCTGACCTTCTGCAACGAGCAGAGCAGTTGACCGCAGACATGGAAACTACAATAGATCTGCCCCGTATTGAGCGAAACCTCCCTCAACTTGCTGAAGCTACTCAGCGGCTGCTATCTCGGACGTGGAATGCAGGAGACGACCAAAACGTGAAAGCGTAAGTTGTTTTTTGCTATTTGCTTAATTTGTATAAATATTAATGTTGCTTTAACTCAGTTCGTTGTTGTTGAGTACAAAGGGTGTTGAGTTGCCGAAACTTTCGCGGAGGTTGGAGAGTCTAAATGCAACAAAATCATTTGAGCCCATTGAACCGGTGGTTGAAACAGATATCCACAGTTTCTTGAAGAATGAACAGGAAAATGCGATGCTGTCTGTTATTGAAGAAACGAAAAAACGCACATTTGCAAACTCTGAAAAATGTTTCTGGGAAAGTTTAGATGATGAATGGGAGAGAGACAAACAGAGGATATTGAACTCTTTGTTGAGCAATAAAGAAGCCATGTGTTTTCCTGTTGACACTGGAAGGTTTGAAGAAAGCAGCATTGTGAAAGGTAGAAGTTCACTATCAGCCCTTCAAATGTCTTTTGCTCACCAAGTGTATGCTTGCAATGAGCAAAGCATTCAAAGAAAGCAAGAACATTTTCTTAATCCCCTCAAACAAGTAGGGCAGAAGAGTGATGATTTGAATGCCAGAGAACTGTGGTTACTGTTTGAGGAGTTGCTGCCCATAGACCGACAGATAGAAAAAGACGTGCGGAAATACAGGCAGTCTGTTGATTTCCAGTATAATTTAGTTAAAAATGCCATGCGCTTTTTAGAGGGTCATTATCGTAACTTCATCGAGAAATCTGTTTACGATAACCTGCAAAAAGCTGAATTGGGTGGAACACCTGGACTTTACAATTTGGTGCTGAGTTTCCTGAAAATTAAAATGCCACCAACCCTTACAGGATTTGAGAATGGCACCGTTAATTCTGTGCCAGTGTGGCCATTTGTCTATTATTGTCTTCGTTGCGGAGATGTCAGCGCAACACAGCAAGCTGCTGAAACTCTGCCACCACAATTCTCTGAGTTCAAAACATTTCTCAAAGAATTCTTGGATAGCCCAGATCGAAGGGTTTGTGCAAATAGCGAGGCGAAGATTCAACTTCAGTATAAACGAACGATAAGAGAGTCCACTGACCCTTTCAAGAGAATCGTGTTTTGCATCATTGGACGATGCGGCACAACCGACTCCCACTCTGAAGTGATCAAGAAAACAGAGGACTATATCTGGTTGAAACTGAGTCAACTTCAAATTAATGAAAACGAGACAAGTTCTTTACAAGATCTTCAAAGATTGCTGCTCGAGGAATATGGTAAAGCTACTACTATTTCACTTAAAACTCCCTTTATCTGTATTTTTTTTTCCTAGGTGAAGGACACTTTAAAGCACTAGATCATCCTTACTTGTATTGTCAAGTGTTATTTCTTACTGGACAATTTGAAGCAGTAAGATTACTTTTTTGGTTGACCTACACATCTGAATACTTTTTCTTGTTCTTTAGGGCATTGAGTTTTTATCTCGGATTGATCATTGCAGAACGCACGCTATACATATGGCGATTGTTTTGAACTCACTTAATATCCTACTTGTTCCTAATATCGTTCACGCACCACTGTGTGAGTCAACAAAAAATGTTTCACGTGTTATTTCTAACAACCATGTGTCTTTAAATTTTGGCTAAAAATAAAAATATTCTATTAATGAGTTTGGTTGGAAAGGTTTACACTAGTATATAAATTGTTGTTTGTATTTTTACTTAATAAAATTCTTTTAGTGTCAGTGGACTCGCTTGATAAACCTCCAATGAGAAGGCTGAACTTTGCACGTTTGATTACATTGTATACACGCAAATTTGAATGCACCGATCCGAGAGATGCTCTTGAGTATTTTTACTTGTTGAGGTAAACAAATTTCATAGATCCAAGAATCCGTTTTAAAAACACAAATATCTTTATTATAAGTATTTTGATGGTTTTTGAACTTTCTAGCAAGTGATGTACAAGATCGTACAATAAAACTTTGCTTTAGAAACTTCACCGGACCTAATGGTGACAATCTTTTTGCAGCTTGTGTCAGTGAGTTAGTGCTGGAATCACGAGAGGTGAGGAATCTGCACAGACCTTATAGAATCTGTATTTCTTCTTTTTCCAGTTTGAGATGATTCTTGGTTGCATTGGTTTGGATGGCACAAAAAAGGTGAAATAAAGAATCGTTTTTATGAGTGTATCAAAAACATGAAAAAGTAGGAATAACGTTCTCGATTGAACTATGCTTTTGCATTGAAACTATTTCTAGTAGATGTCTTTAAAGAACAAATTTATTTCTAACACAGCTGTTCCATTTCCCCCTGTAGTATGAATGCACATTACACGCATTCTAGAACTGATTTTGGCACTACAAATTATGGCAAATATTATATTTCAAATATTTGTCAGTGAGTGTCATGTAATGATGTAATGATGAAGAAATATTTTCACAGCTAGGTGAATTTAGGTGAATGTCTTTAGATCGGTTGCATTTCCAAGTTCAATTTGGACGTACAGCAAATTGTTGACACAATAGCAAAGGCTGCTGAGAGCAAAGGACAGTACGAAGATGCTGTTATGATGTATGATCTGGCTGATGTGAGTCGTCTTATTCCTTACGCACTGTCGTTCTCATCTCACTTTTTTGTTTAGAACAATGAAAAAGTTCTGGAACTGTTGAACAACCTTCTATGTCAGGTGTGAATTTTATGATATCTCCAGACACTATCATATCAATTTTTCTCATTCTGAACATTCTCTTTAAACAGTTACGTAATGATTCTCATGACAAAAAGTTAATGTAATAACTGCATCTGTTTTCAAGACTAATTTCTGGTGTAAACAGTGATGATTCATACAGCTTGTACCTCTGGCAAACAGCCCTCAGTCGTCACGTGAACGCATGCAAACTGTTGCACGCGCTGTTGCTGAACGATACAAAACACGTGGACATAATGGCAGCCGTACAAGAAGTTCAACTTTCTACTTGATCATTGACCTCATGTACTTCTTTGACCTCTACCACGAACAAGAGACAGCAGCAGCGCTTGATGTATGTTGGCACAAAAATATATAGTTTCTTGTAATGACAATAAATAGATAATATTTTTTTGTTTATTATAAATATATAATGTGAATATATTTACCATTTATTTCTACGCGTTCAAAAATAAAATATACAACATACATCTAAATTCTAAAAAAAATTTCTTTTGATCGCCCATCGTCATTGTTGACTACAGGTTATCCAGAAGATGAAGCTAATACCCTTATCCATTGAGGAAGTGGAACAAAAAGTTGTTTCATTCAAACAGTACAGCAATGAGGTATTTTCTTCAACGCGATGACATCTGACCTTCGACGTGATGGCATGTAACGTGTTTACGGTTGTAGGTCCGTCAGTGCTTGCCAGATGTCTTGCTCACAACTATGACAATTCTTTACAGCAAGTACAAGAAACGAAAGTAAGATGAAGTTTAGTTTTACTGTCTCAAAAGCAATGTTTGGATTTAGAGCCAGTGTGCAAAACTTCAGTTTGTTGATGTCCAGTGATAAGGAGGAGTCGGTGCGTGGTAACAATCAATGTGTTTTTGGCTTTTTTTACGAAAATGTTTGTATTTAGGTGTTGGAGGAGTTGCGCAAAGAAGCACGGGCTCTAGTGACATTTGCCGGACTTCTACCATATCGCATGCCGGGAGATACGAATGCGCGATTGGTTCAATTCGAGATTATGATGAACTGACAGACATATATATCTCATTGAGTTGTATTGTAAAACTACAGTAGCCATTCAAACCTTGTCTTGTTTCTTAACTTTCTCACAACATTCTCATCTTTGTTTCAGATATAAAATTTACATAATTTACATGAATAAAATTGGTTTCTTCATTCTGCTGGCCGCCATTTTCATTGGTTTCTGGAGCAAGTACAGCAGCCAAGGTCATACTTTTTATTTCAATTTTTGTTCCTTAAATTTCTCCAGCTATTTTAGTGTCTGCATTAGTTAACATTTTATTTCCATTAGATCACTATGAGTTGATTGTTGGTGTGCTGTCAGCACGAGATCATTTTAAACAGCGCGAAATCATCAGGGAAGGTGTCAGCAGACAAACCAATGATTCCTGGTGAGTTAGGTTCTTGCGCCACTGGTGTTGTAACCATATGAGTATAAGACGCAACTGGTAAAACATCTCAACATGAAACTCAGATTAATATTTGAAAGGCGGTTAACTGTTTTTTATACAAACAAAATATGACTTTTAAGGATAAACGCGATTTTTAGCATTTGTGATTTACCATTTGTGATTTATAACATGATTGTTGTTTTCGTGACAGTGTCTTGTTGAGGTTCGTGGTTAGCGAAAGGGCGTGTCATGTGCCGCTTGTAGACCGCGTTGACGAATACACTTGCACAGCCCTTCGGCCGCAACCCAAAGATAGAGTTTTCATATCTCACGTTGTGAAGGCAGTCAACACATCCACTCTAACCTTTACAGGAACGTTTGGCCTGGATTTCCTGGTTAGAATACATCGTAGTATCGACCAGCTAACATTTTACAATCTTCGTCTTTTTTACCGATTATCAAGTCAGGTTAATTTTCATTTTGGCTGCCGTAAAAAAGAAGAGCGCACAACAAGTGTAAAGATGGTCGCTATTTTTTAAATAGTAACATAATAAAATAATAACATTTAATCTTTATACCTAATGGGGTTTTTCCCGACGGAAAAAAGAAAGGCATGACAGTTAATTTCTGGTCTAGTGCATTGAGGATGTTACCATTTTTTTTCATATCTCAGGTGCATCGCGCAATTGTCGTTCAGGAGCTTGGTGTTTTCGACCATCTTGCTGATGGAATCAAAAACCTCTTGAAGGTTTCTCTTTATGATGTCACAACACATGTATGCATTCTCGTTTTGTGTGCTGCACTGCGATTCTTACTTTTCTTTCTAAGGAACGTATAGTTTCGCAGTCATTTGTCGCTTTCGGTGGAGGCACTCTGAACGGTTCTTACAGATATAAGCCGATACAACATGTCGTCCTGCCCAAGGTAATTTAATATTAACTGTCCTTTCTATCAGTCATATATAGTCAGTACATACCTTTCCTTAGGGTTTTTACGGGTCGATTGTTGTCGACGCTGTGTCTGAAAATGATCCCGTGCTACTCAATCACGAATGTGATACCGATGACGCAGGAGGAGCAGTCCATTATAAACAGGTGAACATTTCGTGCGGTTTATTACACGAAATAAATTTTGAATTTGTAGGTTTACAGGAGCGATTGGGTGAGACATGAATTCCCGCGGTTCGTTAACAATTACGTCAACACTCCTTGTTACGTCACTGGTGCAGCGTTTGCTTTCCAAATGAACGGTAGTTGCTCGTAGGTTACGTTGCTTGAATAGAACTCTGCGGATGAGATGCAAAACTTTATTTTGTTGAAGATAGACTTCTAGATAAGTTATTATAAGATGGTTATTTCTTATTAAAAGGATTTTCTTTTGTTATAAAGTAAACAACTGTGAGGAATAACTCTAGGTGTTTATGTTAACTCACGCTGTATTCCATCGCGTTTTAGAGAGCGCAAATGACGAGTTACGCGCCGAACGATTTTCGCGTCACACGCGTCATTTAGCTATCGAGAGTGCGAGATTGGCGCGTGAAGCGAGCGTTCACCGCGACATTGTGTTTGTGGATACAGTGGAAGTGTACCGCTCGTTACCCAACAAACTCATGCGCTTTTATGACTGGTGAGCGAAACTACTTGGGATATCGTTCAAACGGGGTTTAATCACCATGATTAAGTGAAGAATAATATCAAAATTAACTCCAAATGCTTTGTTTGTGGTCCGTTATTTGTTAGCTTTTATTGCCGCATGGATACGTTTGCTACTTACTATGTTTGAATGTGAACTAAAGCGGATATTTTCGTTAAGTGGATCATTTTGATGTTTATAAACACAAACTTCTTCAAATGAGTGCTATTGATTGCGGTTTTTCAAGAAACAATGTGCCAGTGAACTTTAGAAGAGAAATGCCCACTTTAAGAAGGATTTTTAACTTAGAGTTCATTTGCAAATGGAGGTCGGAGAGCCCTCTAATGCATGGATCCGAATTATTCTAATTACACACAGGTTGTCTGGAATACACTACGATTTCTTCATGAAGACAGACGATGACTGCTTCATCCACATCCCTAGAATAAGAAGGGTATGTGTATAATACCTTCCTTCTCTCTCTCCCTCATGTCTTTGAACGTTTAGATGCTCCATGAGAGATTGACTGAACCAACCTCAAACATCATTTTGGGCAGGTAAAACCTCTATACCTCGGCACTATTTTCATATAGCGATTGACATGCGTGTCGGCTAGTGATAAAACAGGTTTTAAAATGGTTTCCACGACTTTTTTTATTATTAAAATAGAATAAGAATAGAGATTAATAAGAGTTTATAGATTCTTAATGTTTCTCTTAAGTTTCCGTGAATATTTTCCCGTCGAGCGTCACGGGAAATGGGCCGAACATGCGTACCATTCCCTCACTTACCCCCCGTTCCCCTGCGGGTCGGGGTACATTCTTTCTCGTGACGTCATACAATGGTTGTCCCTCAACAAACAGCGCTTAAAGGTTTTGCAGGTTGGCGTATTTTTGACGGTGATTTTAGTAAACGTAGGTAATTTTATTGTAATATAAGCAATAGAGTTGTTTATAAAAAAGTTCAGGACATAAATAAACTTACTTTCATGTAGGTAAAATAATAGTTTTTCATCGAAGAAGTTTACAAGCAAACGTACGCACATTTGCGTCCGTAGAAATCACTCACCTATTTGAACAGGGCTTGCATTATGCAACATGGTTGAACTATTCAACTTTTGCTAGGACATGATTTCTCTTAAGAGTTTCTTAAGGCGCAATATGGTAGCAATTTTGTTTCGTTCAGGGTGAGGATGTTTCTATGGGCGTTTGGTTGTCTGCGCTGCGCGTTGGATACCTTCACGAGAGACGTTTTTGTTGTTCACAATGTCAACTCGCAGATCTTCTCACTTCACCAGATAACTCAATTAAAGAATTGAGGAGATTGTACGAGTTAAACGAGACAATTACATAATTGCTATTTCTCTTTACCCCTTCTTACAGCCTTTTTTAGTATTTTGTGAATATTTTTTTGAGTAACAAACAAAAAATTGCACCCGCTACATGGGAGAAAACAGAAAGCTGTGGATTGGAGGAATCGATCACAAAGTAACGGAGTAAGCAGAAACCTATTTCACTAATGATGTAACCGGTAAGCTTTGAATTTCGAAAAATGAGCTAATGATGTCCCTGTTGGCATTCGCCTGCGTTATCGTGAAGATGATTTCTTATTGTACTGAAAATAATGTTTTAGTTAAATCCCTGCATAATCTATTTTAAGACATGCATAATATTTATCAACCTTTGTTTAGTTCTTTATTAATTTATTATCATTAAATAAGGAATTCATAAATAATAAATTAAAGTAACATTGTATTAAAATATGGTAAAAAAAACTTAAAAACACATCACTGTTATTTACAGATATCAATTGCTGCAGCTGGTTAAATCGTGTGGCACAGTGAAGTCCTTTAATTTCGTTTACCATGCAAGCGGGGATTTGAAGGGTTTACCCAGAGGTTACTGTTTTGTGCAGTATCAGCATCTTTGTGTGAGTGACCGTTTGTTGGGCGGGGAGAAATGTTCGAAATGTCTTCTGTAGGAAGCAACTCGCGCGATCGCCAAGCTGGATGGCTTATTGATTGGCGCGTCACGGCTCAAAGTGGTGTGGGCAAATAAAGAGAAAACATTAGTAAACGTGAGTTGAGAATTCCGTTGGTTCATGTTGCAACACGCACTGCGAAAACTAATCAAATTATAACAATTGAATTCGAAAAACAACATTAATTTCCTCCACTCTCATAACGTATTTTTAATATTCAGAACGATTCATCGTCAACTTCTACAACACGGCAATCTCAGCCAATCAGCTCTCGTCAAGTCATCATGTCACGTGACAGGAACGAGAAGATAAAGGAGCTTGAAAGGAAACTGAAATCGTTCCAAGAAAGCGACAAAGCTCACTCTCGGTCGTTGAAAACGCGCGCCAAACCTTACTCGAAATGAAATGAAAACTATATTTTGTTTTTGTAACAAAAACGTCTATTTACAATACAAAAAAACGAACGAGTTTGAAAAATACATGTGTCTATTGCGTACGCACTACTATAACAACTAACAGGTGGATATCTACTTTTGCGAGCGGGCTTGCGAGTGCGCGGGGTGTTTCCATAACACGCTAGATACGTCGTCGTAATCCCACAACGACCGCTTACGACGACCGTCGATCAGGTTGCTAAGACCTAAAAGAGATTCGTTACATGTAACATCCTTAGAAGATAGTCATGATAATAAACGAATAAAAATTATAGTTATTAAATTAAATTTCAATAGATGTCCATGGGTAGGCAGGTGCCCCTACCATTGTTCAAAGGCACTTTTTGAGAAATGGGTGGAGTTTTGCAATTTATGATCCTGTATCAAAAAAATGAGAAACCATAATAATAATGAAATAAATTAGTTAAAGGTAATTTCCCAATTTCAGCATTTGCTTTACTAGTGACAGGCCAATTATAGTTTCACTTTAGCGAGTAAATTGGAAGTTTTTAAAACCTATATTTGTTTAAAGATAAAACAATTGTTGAAAAGATAAAAATTATATGCTATATTATATTAAACCACGTCTACATTAGACCCCTGGGAGATATGGAAGTTTTTTCACACATCTTTTTGCTGGAGTAGCCAATACACGCTTGTTTCCCAGGTGTATTTTTCCCCCTGCGGTTACAGATTAAAATCTATTTATAACCTTTGCACGGAATGTGGTTTTTCCACTTTTACAGAAAATAAATTACCCTTCCCTTATTTTTCTTCGGTGACGAAAAGCTCATAAGTCAATCAAATGAAATCAAATTAAACATTACCTCGTTTCACCTTTCTCTTTTTTCTTTTTCTTTTAACTAAGAGAACATCGACAGCGCTGGCTTCGTCCGGTATGCACTCATAACAAACCTTAAGGTATTTATACGTGTTACCGCATGTGTTGTCGTCGAAGAAGATATTCGAGGCCACTATTTCACAACCTGAAACACATCAGCATAGCGCTCGTAGAAGGTTTCATGACCTGTCGCAAAGATTAGTGATGAAAAATAAAACTTTTCTTAACGTTAGGGCATAAAAGTTCTTCAAGTTCCAACGTTTACTGATGTTTATTTCATCGTCATTTCTGCTAACATCATGATTGAACATTCACCTTCTTCTAAATGACACTGTCCTTGGACTTTTCTGAAAGTGTTTTCCGCGTTACTTTCGCAAGCCTTGTTTATTTTCAAGCCAGCCGGCGGGTTGGGACATATCAGGGGTGCTGGTCCTAGCTCATCGTCCTCTCTGCCCCAGAACACTCGCAAAACCTTCACAGTTTCGTACGGTGCACACTGCAACCACGCCTTCTCACCCTCGCAAGCGTAACTACAATTCTGAAATGTGAAATTTACATACACAACTGTTGATTGTCGAAGAATTTTGTCTTACTGGTGTCGCTTCTGGTCTGCCGATCGAACCTCTTTTACCTGGTGGACCTGGGGGACCAGGACTGCCCGGTGGACCACCTAAACCAGATTCACCTAAATCGCCCATATCTCCCCGGGGACCTGGCATCCCCGGTAAACCAACCACACCGCGAATCCCCGCTTTTCCCGGCATGCCTTTAAAATGATCAGAGTTAGACAATTATTTAAATAAATAATAAGTCATTACCAATGGATCCTGGTTCCCCTCTTTGTCCCGACATTCCATTTCTTCCTGATGTGCCTGGCGGTCCCGGTGGGCCTCTTTCGCCTTCACTACCTTGTTCGCCCGGCCTTCCAGCCATGTTTGTATAAAAGAGGTTTAGATTCTGTTCGAGCAGCTGGCTTACCATCAAATGTTCTAAGAACGCTTCCGTTACTATGTCACCCTCAAACGGCATGAGACTGGGATTCTAAACTCCACACATAAAATATGCATTCAGTTATTCGTTCGCATTAACTTACTGTGTATTTGGAATGAGGAGTGGGGGATGCATTTGGTTGGCAGGAGTCTCTATCTGAACAGGTTTCGTCCTCAATGTGTCCATGTTTCGATGCGTGATGATGATGATGGCGATGATGATGGCGGTGATGATGATGTTCTTCAGGTTTAACCTCCTCTACAGTTGCTTCCTCGGCTTCTTTTACGCTCTCCTCTTCAGCTTTCTCGTGCTTTAACGCGTGTCTCTGTGATCCGGTGATCGCTTGTGAAGGTTTGGCGACCTGCTCGCTGCTCTGCGGATAATACCCGTGCGTTGCGTCGAATTCCGCTTCGTTCATTGTGTTCAGTGTATTCATTGTATTCATTGTATTAACTGCTTTTTCTGTTGGCGCTGTGATCACTGACGGTTGAATGGGTTGCTGAACTGGTTCTTCAGTTGCACTTCCACTTGAACTTCCACTTTCTCCACTCTCTGCTTCATCTTCTGTTGTGAGGAAACCGGATTCATCTTCACCCTCTACAGGGCGCACCGCAGTTTGGAACGGAACTGTGAGATTGGCGTGAAACATCTTCGGTGCAACGGGCTGTCCACCCACGAGCGTTTGAACTTTTGAATCGGCGGATTTTTCTATGTCACTGATTTCATTATTGGCCGGCAGATGCTCATTTTCGTCCGCCTGTTTCGACGCGGACGTTGTCGATCCTGATTCTTCTTCCGTTTCCTCAACAGTACCTGATCCAGATGCTATTGATTCACCAGAAGAGAATATATCCTCCTCCAAAGCATCGGAAGTTTTGTTCAGTGGAGCGTACATCTCAAGTTGTGTTGCGTTTGCTACCGATGTGTTGTTCTCTGGTTTGGTTGCAGCGCTCTTCAGTATCTCGTGAACAGCGGATTCGCTTTGATCGCCTGATCCGCTGCCGGAAAACGATCCGCTTGCTGAATCACCGTCAAACAGAGCACCTGAACCGTCCGCCGAATTATCTTCAAGCGGAGCTTCGTCCCCGTAATCGCCCGGCAATACTTCGTTCGCATTTGATTCGCCTGTAATTGATTTATTTATGCTGGCATCAAACGACGAACCGATAGAACTGGCGATTTTCATTTCCATCTCCTTTCCGCTCACAGCATTATCGTTAGCAGGTGCGGTTTCCACATTCACGTCTTCGCCATAACCGCCCGGCATGTCTTGATCTGTGCTACTATTGTACACCATCTTCCACGGCTTATCGTTTTGTCCCGATGAAACATTACTCGCTGTCTTGTTTGCGTTCAAGTTGCTAGTATCCTTTGTGAGGTTTGCAACTGTGTCCTTTTTAGATTTGGATTTGATATTGGACATGATATCGAACTCCTCGTTTTCCACTGCGCTTTGCAGTTTCTGTATGTCATCCTCAGTGAGATCGGCGCCATGACCTCCTGGTAAATCGTCGCTATCATCGGTGGCATTCGCTTTCATCTGTATCTTCTCGTTCTCTGGCATGAGATTTTTCATTTCATCGCTTTCAATTGCACCGGAAGCAGATGCGCTATCGTCAGGCTCGCTTACATCAAAGTTAAACAGCTGTCCTTCTTGTGTTGGCCTGCCTATAGAATCCTTCTTCGTTGGTTTGGCTGTGGTGTTTGACAGCGTTGTTAAACTCCCGTTCGCCTGTGTTAGGTTGGTCGAAATTCCAGACGTAGTATTTGAAATTACAGTATCTGTAATTTTCTTCGTTTCTTCGATCGTTTTGTTTTCCATCCCTTCGCTTTTGACGGAAACATCACCACTGTTGTTTATAGCTTTCTTCATTTCATCGTGAACAACCGACGCGTTGTTGATGTCAATCGACGCATTGACAGGGATGGTCGTGTTATCGGTCAGCGTTTCTGTTTCGTTCGAAGGTTGCACGTTGTTTCGTTTACTTGGATCGTCAGTTTCCACAACCATTTCACTTAAATCACCGCTCCCACTCATACTTCCGCTAATGTTATCAATGTCAACATCGCCGCCGGATCCGCTTGCACCACTTCCCGATAAAATGCCACCATCTGCGAGGTGTGATAGGAAGGCGGCCTCGTTTAGCGTCAACTCGTCTTCGCCAACACTTCCGTTTTTAAATAAAAATTCTCTGGCAATCATTGACCTTTTAGACAAGTCATCGGCGCTCCCCGATCCAGACTGACCCGTGGATTCATCGGCACTGCCAGAGCCCGACCCGGAAGCGTCTATGTTTGGCACAGTAAATCTCTTCCCTGCACCTCCGCTGATTTCTTTTGCCGTGGACACGCTTGAATTTAGAGTAGCGCTCTCTTCAATAATCTTCTTTGGCGGATCTTTTGTCTCTGCTGTCACCACAAACATCGAATTTTTCTTCTCAGCTGCGGACCCACTGTTCGCAATTTCCGGTTGCTTAACCAGGCTGGCGCTAGCTGCAGTTGCGTTAGCGGTTGTTAGTTTTTCAGCATCTGCCAGTGATTCGACGGGATGCTTTTTATTGGACGCAGACGCATCTGGCGTTTCGTTCGCTGAGTCAGGTAATTTAACTACGGACCACTTTCGATCTTCGGCGTCTCTTTTTTCGGTCCGCTTTCCGTCCATTAAATATTTCTCTTCGTCTGCCGATAGAATTTTGCTTCTACGAAACCTGGCAAACTCACCTGAGGGCACCTTTTCCCTGTTTTCTGCCGGGTCTGGTGTAATCAATTTCAAGATCGCCTCTAAGTTTAATTCTTCGCTGCAACCATTCTAAAACACGAGTAACTGAGTGTGCTTTTCGTTTACCTATACGCGTACTTACTTTCACTACGAGCAGCAAAATGCACGTCACATAAAACGCGCCAACGCCCGTCATACTGTTGTCTAAAGCACGCGGAAATACAATCGCAAACGGTGTACGCAAGCAGGCATTTATCTTCTATTTTTTTCCATTACTGCAAAAGAGCTGGTCAGATGGAAGGTTTTGCAGAGACCCTTTCGAGAGCACTCATGCATGTGCAAATGTAATTAAACAAGACAACAAACGGGCTAACAACGAATTGAAAATGAACACCCATTGTGTTTCCTGAATAGAAACTAATCAAGCGTGAGTAGAATAATCAGCATATTTCAGATCTCTGAAAGCCCTTCAATTTTCTTGCGTCCTTTACAACACCGAACGTTTGCGCCGCCCTTTTAACCGAATCGCCCTTAAATATACAAATAAGGCGTAATTACTGTAAGCGCTCCTATATTCAATTTCATATAATTCCATGAGTTCTACAATTTCGAGGCCCCATGACCAAACAACAATTTAACATAACCCACCATAATTCGAAAACTTGTATCCCTTTTCCACACTGTAAATCAACAATTTCACATGTAAACATTTATTTGCAATCTTAAGTATTGGCCGTAGGAATTTCTACGGCGCTTTTTTATTGTTACATTAACTGCCTTCAATAAAACACTGAAAATACGCGTATGCAAATATCACTAATTGCTGCTCGAAAAGCATGGCCACAAATAAGAAAGACAACTGGATAGTTATTCCCAGACACATTGGGTATTGAAATTGGAAGAAAAAACTTTTTATAAATGTACCTAAATATGGCGGAAACATGGTCGAAAGAGTACATATACCAAAATACAATTTGTACAGACATAACTTGGCATAGGAAAAGATGCTACCATTGATTTTCTGCTGGAAGTATGTGCAACGGATCTTCTTGCAAACCCTATTTAAATTGGTGGACCAAATATGACTGTTGAAGTTGACGATCACTCTTCTCAAGGCGAAAAAATAACCAAGGCCGTGCATTGCCACAACAGTGGGTGTTTGGTAGATGGTGTCGGGAAACAAAGAAAAGTTTTATGTATACGGTTCCTGACCAGTGCAGCTACTTCCAATCATCCAAACAGCATATTTACTACAATTTCTATTCAACGTGACGTTATAAATTCAATTAATAAATTATGTCTCTATACGCAAATTTTGAACCTTCCAACCAGGTACCTTTTCGTACAGAAAATTCCGATCGACACTCACGAGAGCGACATCTCCATCTAACACCCTTCTCTCGTAGTTGCAGTGTCATTGCATTAACACAAATTCTTGGATCATGCAAAATTTCTCTTTGTTGCAAAATCTGGATACTTGATGCTTGTCATGAAGAAAAGAGTTAGCAGATTCATTTTCACAGAGCTTCACAACTTCGCCAAAATTAAGAGTCATCTGATTCTTAACATGGTAAATTGGATATTTTTAGAGACAGTTAGATAAAAAATTAGATAAAAAACGACATGAAAACGAAACCGGATATTTAGAGAAATGAAGGAATGCGAAGAAATGAAGGCAAATTCAAGACAAAAAAATTAAAACATATTAAACATTTCCCGTTAAATTTACAGACTTCACGTGACGTCTTCCAAGAATTGTCATTTTATTGTTTACAACACGTGCTGAAATTTGCTTAGATCAGCATTCGGTTTCAAATTTCATTTCAAGGTTTCAAAGTCCAAATTCAATTCGAAAAGGTTGCGATTGGAAATGTGCTCTACTAACTATTGTAGATACAGGTTTGAACTTCGATTTTAAGACAATGCAAATAAATATAACAAAAACTGTATATAAAATAAATAATGATAATAACAGGTTATTATTGTAAGAAATGTTTTTATGCTTAAAAAAAGACAACCAAAAAGTTAATATGTAGAAAAAGCTATCAAAGCATTTTTATTGTTTCTATATATTTTTTAATATTTAAGCTCCCTACCTTCTTATTAAATTTATTTAACTTCAATAATAACAACACATTCAACAAGAATTATTATTATTATTGAAACACAAACTATATACTTTGCTACTTTTGATGAATATCTTTGTATCAGAGTCAACATTTTTTTTAATTCAATTCAAATTGTTTATTTACCATACAGTATAATAAAAATACAAAAATACATAGTTGGTGTCACTCTCACCTCAATAGTATAAATGCTAGTTTGGCAGGACGAGGATTATACCAAACGTTATATTTACATTTTATATTGAACGTTTTCATATGAAATATATCATTTCAAATAAATGACACTTTAATCATCCTCTGTATCTTGTGCAGGTTTCAGAAAGAACGTTATTCAAACAGTTTTTTACAAATAAAATTCATAAAATTGTGATCTGTCCATTGCCCAAATATTCATATAAAATAACGCAAAAAATAAAGATAAATGTTTCAATTTAAAGCATTTTCAAAATGTTTTAAAACTAACAAAGACATGAAAAGTTTATTTTGAGTAACAAATAAAAATCATTTGCAAGTAAATACACTGTTATTTTGGACGTTTCGTCATTATTTTTGCACAATAAATTATAACAGTGTGATATATATGTAATTTCAAATTTTATAATTTATATAATTATTGTGTGGTGAAGAAATGGTTGTCTTGCTTGAATTTTCAGGGATAAATTTGGTTTAAAACACACATGTAATAAAACAGCAAACTTAGTTTGAATAAATATTGAGCACAACGATTACAAGTTTTTGCCTAATAATTGAGCAATTAATTTGAAAATTGAGGTGGTATAACCATACATTAAATATTGCACTATATTTGATTTATGGCTATATCACCTCAATTTTCAGAGGAAAAACTATTTTTTAGAAATTTTCAACTTACTTGTGATCCTCTTGCTTGTATCTTCTTTATATATAACTGTTAAACTCAATTTGCACTGGTTATATAGCTGTACTGATGTGTTTCTTCAGGGTCAAGTTTTAAAAACACACACATACATACAGATATATACAGTTATAAAGTGTTTATATTTTATTATATTATTTACAAAAACATTCCCTGTACATGATAAGTGTTTCTTGCTCACTCCACACCTAATTGTATTTTTAAAATATAGTAAATTTTTAATAAATTATGTGATTACCAGAAGACTTAAATCTTTGAGTAAATCCTTCCTTAACAGATTTTTACTGTGAAACTGATTGCACAACAGAGCTAGTCTTCAAATTGGTTAGTTGGCTAATGGAGCATTATTATTGGCACAAATGGGTGTACCTAAATGCCGACTTAACAACATGGACCATTCTGTCATATTCATTTGTCTTTATGAATTTGAAGAAATTTAGATGAATCAAGATATGTTAGTTATGACATTTGAAAGCAAAATACCTAAAAATCTTTGATGTCAACCATACCTTTTATAAAGGAAAAGTAAATAACGTGACAATGAACGCTGTATACTTCTCAGCAATTGTGTAAGGAATTTTTCATATGTATAGTTGAGAAAGCCTGGCTTGGAAAACTACCACATGTTTCATCGTTCCAAAAACATCAAAGTAGACTTGTCTAGATAAAGAATTGTTTTTGCATTCTTCTTTTTAGTTGAAATATTAAAAATGCCAATTAAAAGGTCTTTATCAGAGAACGGTGTCACAAAAATGAAATCTGGCTCTGTCACAGAAAGATTGCCTCCGAACACGACTCAAGAAGAATTGCTACGAAAAGATGAAATAAAAAAGAAGGAAGAAGGAAGGAAGAAGTTGGAAATAAAAAACGATAGAAGGAAAAATCTCTTCAATAAACTGAAAGTGTAATAACTTACTCAATTGCATAATTCTGCAGATTTTCGAGATTATTTTACTGCCATATAATTTACGTAAGGTATGGAAAACAGCAATGTTATTTTTTACTTTTACAGCGTCCACATCTCCAATCCCTCAATATTCAGTAGTACTTCTGGCTTTGTTAACTACAGAGGAATTGTCAACCTTTGCTTCCTGCTTTTAGTAAGCTAATAAATCTGTTATTTGCATGTTTACTGATAGAGTATTGTTTGCAGGTTTTATCCAACTTTCGAGTTGCATTGAACAACATCTTGAAGTAAGTCCACAAATTGACTCGAAGCTGACAGAAAATTCTCTACCGTTTCTTTAGATATGGTTTACTGGTCGATTTGAATTTTGTTTTTATTTTCTTGGAGCACCCGTACAGCTGGCCGAGTGCCACTCTCGTTTTAGGTTTGCTGAATTTTTGCGTTACAAATATAAAGTTTCTGATTATTTTAAATTCAGCTTTTTTCAACGTATAATTTTTTTTAGTGTCAAATATTTTCATTCAAATTTGCTACCACATCGAGCGACAATTATCCAAGGTATTTTAAACTTTAATTTTGAAATACTTGCAATTATTGTTCTCTCATTGTCTCGCTACAACATCTTTGTTTAAATTGATGTTCAATTTAATGATAAAAAAATAAATGAATATATATGTATAATAGAGATTCAGAATTGTAAGTTATGAGAGAGTCAAATTTATAAATTCCGGAAACGTTTCAAACATTATACGTCTTTCATTTACCCTATAAGGAGCCATACATTTTAGACGTCCCTTGAGAGGGACTAGGAGGTGCTCTGATTTTAAGATGTTTTTGGATGTGGGGGAGTCCTTTAAAATACGACGTTGCAAATGAAATAATCAAATACAAATCAATAATTTTAATAATGGAAAAATGCTCTTCTATTGTAATAAATGATAAAAAAGACATTTGTGAAAGTGACATATTTTGATCCTTTGCGCACCTCCGGAAGTCATGGAGTTTTTTCTTCTTTACGTATAAAAAATGTCTAATTTTTGTTTCGGAACATAAATGAATGACAACTTTGTCCTCATTCGTGATATAGAAGTGTTTATTGCATGAGGTAACTTGCACACTGTGATGGAGGGAGCTTCGACAAGAAATAAGATACTCAACTCAAGTACTAAGGTTTTATTCCAGGAAGCAACCTAAAAAATTGATCTTTTTGTAACTCAATAGTCCATTCCATCCATAACAAGGCCGTAATATCTGGGGGAATAAGTTTACGAGAAAAGGAAAAGAAACTAAATTTTGAATAATTTGGAAAAGCAAACTGTCTTTTTTAACATTTTTCAAGAAAGAAAGATTAATAAAGACTAGATTTTTATAGTCAATGAAGTCAATGCTTTGGTAGCCATGTGGAATAACTTTGTGTTTTCATCCGCATGTATTTAATCGTCAGAAAAGCTACCAAAAAAACTGGGGGGAGGGGTACAATACCATATACAACATCCCTTTGGCGGAGGGGGTCAATGATTTTAGATGGAATCAGACAGGGGAGAGGGGGTCCTAAAATTCGAATTTTAAGGGTATGTCTAAAATGTATGGCCCCTAATGAATTTTTAAAAAATATATTCAAAATAAAAGTTCTGCTTGTGTGTATGCCTTTATTTTGCTGCCAGGATGGGATATCGGAGAGAATTGGTCAATGTCTTCACGCGATGAATTTGTGTGCACTTGTCTTGCTGCCTATATATGTTGTTTTTACCTTTCACCCTCAACCTTGTAAGTTGTTTTGTTGTCTGTTGGTGAACATATGTATTTTTCTTGTATAAGCCTTTTTCCAGTATTCAGTCTTTCGTTCGTTTTTTTTTTATATTTCCTTTTTCCATTTCATTTTCAGATATACTTTAATACTTTAAATATCTTCATAAATTGTAATATGAAACAAGAAGCGGCAACCGAATTAAGGACTTCTCCGGTTCTCAATTACCTCTGCTAAAGTATTATCTCGAGGAATATCATTGTTAACAAGCATAACTGTTTTCTTAGATTTTGCATTTGGGTTGTATTTCAGGGTTTTCGACGTTGGCGTTGATGTGGTACACACAGTTGGCGTTGAAACTCTCCTCGTATCAAGCGGTCAACTGGTGGTGCCGTGAAGAAAAATACTCCAAGAGACTCAAAGGTGCGCAACAAAATCTTATTAAGGGTATATTTATACAAGTTTAAGGCTGCACACCAATAAATATGTGAATTTAAAATTAGTATTATTTTTGCAAAAATTAGTAATAAATACTGTATTTATATTACAGATGCAGAGTTGAAGCCTCCTGGTCCGGTCATATACCCGAATAACATCAACCAAAGAGGTAAATATCTTCACTACACCTCATTGAACTCATTATTGTTCTGTAGACCTATATTATTTCATGCTCGCTCCAACGTTTTGTTACGAGCTTAACTTCCCGCGAACCAAAAAAATCCGTATGCGATTTCTAATTCGACGATGCTTCGAAGCTGTGAGTGGATTGTGATGAATTAAAAATGTTTAAAATGCCAGCATTGCACGCTTTTCTGGTTATTGTTTAACCGCTCGTTCCCTAGGAACTCAGTCAGTTATTCTTTTATAAAAGAAAGTTTTCCTTTTCAAATTTTCAATAACTTTTAACCTCCAAAAATCATCTCTTTAGTTGTTTTTGTTCGGTCTTATCTTCGCGCTCATCCAGCAGTGGATCGTTCCATTGGTGAAGAACTCATTGAAACCTTTCAAGGTTAGCGAATTCTCCCTCCACAACAACCACGAAGATGATTTCTACCTCTGTGTGTTTTCCAGGAGCTGGAGTTGGTGAGATTCTTCGAAAGAATGGTCAAGTTAGCTGTAAGTATGAGTAACACGTGGGCCAATATTCTAGCCAGTTTGGTTTCTTTAGGTGCCCAACCACTTGTTGTGGCTCATGGGGTTTTACGCTTACTTCCACAGTTTCTTGAACATTGTGGCCGAACTGATTTACTTTAGCGATCGAACGTTTTATAAGGACTGGTGGAATGCGCCGAATGTGACGCAGTTCTGGCAGAACTGGAACATCCCCATCCATCGATGGGGGAAGAGGTTTGTTTGCCGCTGGCCGAGTTCTTTGTCCACGTGTCATTCCTTTCAGACACATCTACGAGCCGATGTTGCGTAACGATTATTCAAAGATACAGGCCAGCTTGGCTGTCTTTTGTCTCAGCGCCTTCTTTCATGAGGTAGGTGGTCATCTTCTTAGTTACGCCTTTGACGTCATATCTGACTTCAATTTCAGTTCGTCATCAGCATTCCGTTGCGCATGTTCAGACCGTACGCTTTCGTATCCATGATGATGCAGGTGCCCTTAGCGATTGTGACGTCATACTTGAAAAATCCGTGGGGCAATATCGCCATGTGGCTGTCGCTTATCATTGGTCAGCCGTTAGCGATAATGATGTATTATCATGACTACTTGGTGGAGCATAACATCCAGTTGAAATAAAAATATACGCACACGGATTAAAAAGGAAAAGAAAAAAATAAATTTTTACAAATATATTTAAATAATTTGTTTAGTTGGTATTCACGGGATAATTTTTAATGGGTTTTTTGTAAATTTTATACTTGCTTGAAATTGGTTTTGTTTTGTAATGAATTTTGCGGGTCATTGAATAAATCAATCAAATGAACCATTAAGTTTGTTGAGGGTTTTGTAGAGATTATCCGGGGCATGACAGTCAATATGGGGTCGGTTTTTGCCCATCCTTTTTTATTCCACGACTTTCAATTCACCTCACCACAAGTTTCTGGGTTCACACATAAATGATCTCTTGTTTTTACTTCCATCAAGAGCATCATTCGATCGACCTTTGTTCACATTGGAAAGGTTCACTTGATGAAATGGCGTGTTCCCTGTAAGACTCACTCGAAGCTGCTTTTGAGTTGGTAATCTCAGTATAGCACATTGCAATATGCCCTCATATTTTTACTCGTTTGAGTGGTGGAAACTTCAGAAATTATGGTTAAATTGCGCAAACCACTTCTTAAGGGGGAAAACGCCTCAAAATTTCAAACAAGGTCCAGAGCAAAACTTTGGTGTAGTTTGAAAGAATATTTAAAAAAAACTTGGTTGCCATGGAAACCGCAAAAACCTCAAAATAAGGCTTGCTCCTGGAATAAATATCTAATGATCAAGGCATTAATTTTACCTGAAACTTTCTCAAATTGTTGTTATAAGATAAATCTATGGGGTGAGCCCGTATGGTTAAATATGCTCTTCAAATATATAATATATCTTACTCAATTTCCCTTCAAGTACAATGTTATTTGTTTCGCTCACCCCATAAAGAACAATAAGATAAATCACACCTAAAAATTTCATGTAAAAATTCAAAGCAGATGTTGAAATATTTTTTCCGGCGTTCAAAAATTCATGTTTTGAGAAAATCACAAAAGAAAAAAAAACTTTCAACACTATATGAAGACAAAAGTGAAACACTGCAGTATATACTAAATAAAACATATGGAAACTCAGAAACCTCCAGGCACATATTGCTTAGACTCTTCTTGGTCGATTTTGTCCTTGTCTTTCAACCTTTTCCCCCTTTTCGACTGGAACTTTGTCTTGTTAATCGGATCATCTTTGTACAATGATCGCCTTATCCGAAGAGAATTCAATACACAACAACCTTTCAACGTAAAGTTACCGGAGATAATAGCAAGACATAAATAAGGATGCTTGATTTCATCCCAATATTAAAATGAACATCATGTACTCCGAACACCAAACAACTAAGCGAATCAGAGTTTGACTTCGGTATACGTTCCCAAATCAGAGCGTTGAAGCTTTCATTTACCATCACCAGTCTAGCAGCAGGTGTTTTGGATGAGGACGGTGTTTCTGGCGGTTGCGGTATCGGGGTAGATGTTTCATGAGTTTCAGTAATATTTACAATGTCAGGAGTATTTACAATGACTGTATTTACATCAATATTTACACCAGCAAGTTCTTGAACCTGTTTTCTACAAAATCCTCTTCTTTTCCTATATTTAAAAGTACTTTTTTTCTATCCTTCTTTAAACCTGGAACAGTTTTGCTAGCTGGTTTTGTCATCTTGTTTCTGTTTGTAATTTGCAATGAGATATATGTATATATGCGTGTAGTTGATATATTTACAACAAAAAAGTCATAATTCACCAGTGATAAATTACTTCAATATTATATTTTTAGTGGAGTCCTATTTCACCAACGCATTCCTAATTCACTAGTGTATTAATAATCCCCAAGTCAAAAATCCCTAGTAATTTATGACTGTGGTGTCCTAATTCCCTGTTACAGCGGAGTAACACTTATTGTTCAATTACATAATCACTGATTTTAAATTGTTCTGAATTTTAGTTTTTAAATTCTTCAAATTTAAATTATAAGTCATGGCCGTAACAATCAGCGGGGCCATGACCCCCCCCTCAAATTCTTTTCGATTATACTTTACATATTATTAAGTTTCATATAAGTGAAAGATTTTTCCAAAGTTTTCAACTTTAAAATGTTTGCCCCCAAAAATTTTCATGTTGTTACGGCCCTGTAAGTGTTATAAACAGTTAGATCACAAGCGGGAAAAAATTGGTACAACACCTTCTCATCCTAGGTTAAAGAAAAGACATTTCATGAATGTAGACTCGTTCTTGTGACACTAAAAGACGTTTTTATTGTGTAAAGCAAGTCAGTAATATTAACAATTGTCCTGTCCTGGACCTGTGTGCGAAAAAGACCCGAGTGTCCTGGACATGACATTAAACTATTTGGAGATCGAGACTCCCTATCTACTCGTTTATTGCTGGTGGTAGCTTAAAAACACAAACATACTCAAACATTCCTAGTCACTGAGCGTAAGCTGCTCGTCTCAATTCTGATTGTTGCTTCGCTTCTGCCGCACATTCGGAGATGTTCAAGCTTCCAATTCTGATGGTGTCGCGATCCATCAGTTTGATATCATAGCGCTGTGATTACCTAGATGTACTATATATTATAGTTATTCTAGGCCAGTTCCCTTGTTTGGATGGTTTACTTACTTAATATTAACGATTTCATGTCCACCAAGTCGAATATGTATCGGCGCTTGAAAATTTGGAATATTTAATTCATGTTTCATTTTAAAAAGGAACAGTTTTCTTAACAATTTAGAACTTTCGGTCCATTCCAAATCTAAATTAAGTCCACTACATAAAGCATTTTTGGCTGTAAAAAGATAATATATCAGTTCGTTGCAGATTCTTTGGCATTTACGAAGTAACGCTGTGATGGTAAATTAGTTAGGTGGAATTTTTTTCGCGAAACCTTGTACCACTATCTTGATTGAAACTGGAATTATTAAACGTATCGCCATTTTAGTATGCACTACAGCGTCTCCGAAACCAAGTGAAACCACTGCATTGTTTTTAACTGAATTTTCGTTTCGACTGTTTTAGGAAGGGCTGCCACAGCAATGTTACTCAGTTGAGGAATGGATGTTGGAAAAAGTCAAGCACACTTTATAGCAAACAAAAAAGACGTTTATACAAAACAAGTTCAAAAAGGTATAAAAGGGGAGAGTTTCGTATACGTCGACTACCTCCCAGTTAGTCTCGAAAAATCGAAGCCGTTATTTTTGCCTCTGAAGACCTTTCCATCGCACTGCAGCGAACGACTGATGGCCAATAGACGAACTGTTAAAGGCGAAGACATCATTTTGGAGAAGTGCAAATGTGTTTCGCAGGTGATAAGGCCGGAGGAGTTTTACGACGTATTTCTTGCTTCGTCGGTAAAAGAGTCACCCGAATACAAGAAGTTGTTGGAAATTAGAAACAAAGATGAAGCGAAAACTTTGCCGTTGGTAGAGGTACGCATTTGTTAAATGTAGCCTACGAGTGACAACAATAGATGTTTTTCAAGGACGCTTCTGAAGAACTGAAAGATTTAACAAAAGAAGACAAAGAGTCGCTAGCAAATCTACTTAGCAGTGGCTGTTTGCTTGTGAAGCAGAAGAGGTAGGGATCGCATTCAAAATCTCTAACAGTGTACAAGATGTATGTCTTTTACTTTCAGCGAAGACAAATGTTATATGAAGAGAGACATGTTCACTTAGGGATAATTTTATCCTAATAAATACAGATTGTAAAACCATTTTGCTCATTGACCTAAACGATTGCCTCCACCTGGAAACCTCGGCATTCCATTATTGCCGCCATCTTGTCTGCCACGTACTTCAGGAGCTCGACCGAAACCTGCCACGCCCCCTCTTCTGTTCGGCAAGAACCTATACCTATAATCATCGCACTTTAGTCAATAGGTCTACAAAACACTCGAGATGATTCTCCGAAAAACAAAAGTTAATTTGCAGAGAAACTCACAATCTCGTTGGTGTGGTAATAAACCTTCGGCCACCGAAATCTTGAGGATATTTGAAAGCAAGGAAGAAATATAAATGTCCAACAAATATCCCGATAATCTCCATCAAACCGCTGCAAGAGAAAGTATTATTATCTGTAAATTGCAAATTGAACCGTTAAAAAGGGCTTTTATAGATCAGCGAGTAAAATGAGCAAGTAAAATTCATTAGTGGGTTTAAAATTAGACTTACCCCTGTCCCAAAATCATATTAAACGCGGCAAGCACCCACGGTAGATACATGGCCTGAAAGAAAGTTCTTCCAAGTAGTGATTGCGGCTCAGATAAATCTACTCCTACCTTGAATTGTGTGCCGAACCAAAAGGAAACAATTGTATCTTTGTTGATTTGACACCACACGTATAGGACACTTAATATCATAGCGTCCATAAGTAGCTGAAAACAAATTTTGTCAATTTCACTTCCAAGATATTTGTGTTAAAAAAAATCTTTGGAAATGTTGCTAAAACCTAATCAAAAACACTTTGGTTGAAAAATTTATTATAGTTTTAAAATCGATTGGATTTATTTTATTTGATATAAATATATCTATGATATTGTGTTTCAATCTTTATAAGAATGCGATTACACTTACCATAAGATTCATTGCAAAACCAAGAAACTATTGACATGTGTTAAAGTAATACACAACGAAAGTTAAATATTTCAATACGTATAAAAGGTCTAACAAACACCAACCCCTTTTAAAGTACCTACTCCCATCCCAAAAGGTGCCCGAAATATGGAAAATTTATCAATTTCACGCACCTGCTATTTTACAGAAAATCTTTAGCATTTGCTTTCAACATAAAAAATGAAAACTTTTACTTGTTGTTGAAAAACGATGGAATGGATGTTTACGAAAAAACATTATTGACACGAGTAAACATCATAGAGGAAGACAAGAAAACATAGTTATACATCAGCGTTGAAAGTGACACAATTTCCATTACTAATTCCAGTAATTGATGATTTTCATAAAAAACCACAATGTCTCTAATAGACAACCTTTTAAATAATGGGAAATTTAATAAGAACCAGATTTCATTAGAAATTTTACCGTATGGTCTGTCATTAAAAGTGAAACAGTATATAAAATATAGAAAAGAAGCTGTTTTACTCCATCATCCCTTTGCTTTTGTCTGGAAGAGCAATATGATGAAAAGATACCACCAATGCAATACCATTGAAAATAAGCATGAAGAGGTAGTCAGCTGGACGTCCATCAAACAGACCTTGAAATACACATTTATATATAAAAGCATATTTAAAGAAAATTATACTGCAATTGATCGTGAAAAGTGTCCGAGGATTAGCTTGCAGATTGCTTCTCTTCTTTTCTTAATTATTTATAAAAAGATATTTACTTTATAGAACTCAATCTGATTGGAGCACCCATTTGTTACAAAATATGTTGGTGCTAGAACTCAATGCAGTTGGAGTTTTGTGAAACAGAAGTGCAAAAGTCCACAAAACACGCTATTATGAAACTATTAACCCATTGTTACATGTGTACAGTGACCATTGTAATGGACCAGCGAAAATAGTGAAAATAATGATTTAATCCAACATAATTTAACTTTTAGTTTTATACATTTGTTAACACATAGAGTGAAATACTTTGCTAAAATCGCAACAATTGTTTACCTGTTTCAAGTCTAGTGGAGTAATTGTACAGAAAGTATAAATTGATAAGGTAATGGAAACCAGTGCGAGGGTTCAAGGGAAAGAAAACAATGGACGTAAACAACCGCCAGATCTACAAAGAAATACATAATTATTTATACATATTTATTTGTTTTACAATATAATAATATTACATTTTTCAACGTGGATGTCACAGTTAATAAATTCCATCAACTGATCATGTCACATGAAAGCGAAAACACAAAATATATATAAGAAATGAAACAAGATGGTAAAGTAAAAATTTGTAGAAACCTGAAACTTGTAAACAACCAGTTCAAAATTTAGAATCATATAATAAGCACTTAAGATTCCCACTCTCCCCAATAATGGAAAGATGATGGAGAGTGAAAACCACCATCTTGTGATGAGAGGTATCGAACGAAACCAATCTCCTACGTCATTTTCAGACATATTTTTAGTAGAGTCTATAATGCATAAAACATCCAACAATGGCATATAATCCTCTATACAAATTTTAAAGTAAAGTATATAAAGCTCAACCACAATTTCCCCACAGAATGCATCATTCTGACAGAGGGCATTCTTTCATATGCAACCTCAAATAACTTGTATAATATATATTATATAATGATTTATGAAGTTAAGTATATTTATGTTCCAGTTTGTAGGTAAGACCATTGAAAACCAACCCCCAAAACATACATACATATTTCTTATCAGGTACCCATTACACTCAAACCATACTATAGATCAAATCAAATTGCCAAATTACAACTACACTTTTTATAAAAGATATTTCCAGTATATTATTATTATTATTATTAATGGTTTACAATAATATACAAATATATACCAAACATATATATATTATATAGTCTCTTTGCCTATCAACCTGTGCTTTAATGAAATTGTGACATTCAAACAAGAGTACTGTTGATCAGACAAAAGACAAAAAACAAAATATATCAATCGCAAAAGTTCAAAAATGAAATACTGTAACAGGTGTAAATACCGTCAACTATATATACCATTGAGGTTAACCAATCAAATATGTATAAAAAATTGATGGATTGAGTACCAACAACTTCTCTTTTCAAAATCATTTTCATACTTCTAATAGCGCTGCGCGCAGTTTCTAAAAATAGATGAGTCTGAGTCAGACCCCCCACGAGACTCAGACAAACATTTCAAAAGTATTAGCTGCTCTATGCGAAAGGAAAAACACGATGGAAACACAACCACACAACCTGATAGAATTAGTATTACACTTCACAAAATTGATTTTTATACTGGCAGAGAGAGTTTTTGTTTCTCTACTTTCGTGTATATCAACGAAATGGATTATGTTTGACATATCGAAAGATAGGTTTATTTATGCTACTGTTGATGTTATCTGGAGATATTGAGACTCAACCTGGTCTTGCTGTTGAATCATTGTCGAGAGAATGTTTTCAGAGACAGTTTCTACCCAGTAAAGAAATCAAAATCAACCATTAACCGCAGAGCAAGAAGAATCACTAACAACGAAAATGTTAAAGATGTACAACAGGAAATTATGAGACAGAATTGTTTGTTAGTGAAAAAATGTTTAAATAAGGACACTGGAAGTTTTATATTTAATTAGTATTTTGATCTTGTGGAACATGAACGATTTACAAGAAATAACCATATTTCGATAAAACTGATCAGTTAAACTTGAAGTTGCTCAAAATAGTTTTTATTTTAACGGTGTAAATTTTTTTAATAGCCTCCCTTACGAGTTAAGATCAAAACAAGGCTCATCTGAGTTTCGATCTTCTCTCGCAAATCACATCTTTAGTAAATATATAGATATTTTAAGTTAAATTATTTAGTCTGATTAAATCGTTTGAACATTTCGTTTCTTTTGATCTAATTCCCAATTTGATCAAATTCTGCTTTATCAAAGTTCAAAGTTAATCAAAGTTTCATTAACTGCACTTTTTGTTCCTTTTCCCCATTTTTGATTCTTTATATTTTCATTCTTACTTTCTCCCTCCCAAACAGGACAAACTAGGATAACAGTTTTTATTTGTAATATATATAATTTGCAATATATATGTGTAAATACTGATGTTTTTATCCTGTATAAAGATTGAGAAATAAATAAATAAATCCTGATAATTTGAATTAGACATTATGTAATCTGACAAACTCCACAAATCTTTGACAGAGATGATAGCAACTGGAAAGAAAGTGTTTATACCTTTTTCTAAACCGTCCCAAGGAATGGAAAAATATCAATGTTAGGTTAAGAAGAGGTTACACTGTGAAATCATTGGCAGTGCTACTAAGTTCACCAGATAGAATCAATCAAGGAAACCCTGATAAGGAAGATTTTTACAACATATATTCAGCTGATGTACAAAGTATTTCGAAACATGCAGGAGTTTATGTTCCCTATGAGAGACAAAAATTCAGGCAGTTTTTGCCAAAACCTTAAGAAAGATTTGTTGTGTTGTGGACTGCACCAAGTTTCGCATTGAAGCTTCTCACAATTATGCAAGGCAGGCAACATTTTCTCATCATACAAGCATTCTAACACACTTAAATGCCTGATTGCTGTCACCCAAATGGGGGTGCTTGCTTCATTTCCTATATCTTTGCAGAGAATCAGATCAGGTATATTGAAGGTATATAATAAAGGCAAATGATGTAATTTTAGCTGACAGAGGCTTCACTGTCTAGGATTTGCTCAATCCTTTGCAAGTCAGTGTAAGAATACCGTCGAGAAAGAGTCTGAGCGTAGGAGAGGAACTAGAGACAAGGAAGATTGCTAAGGCCAGAATTCACATAGAGCGATATAATGAACATGTAGAACAGTTTAGATTAGTAGGAAGGAAAATTCCACTGTCTCTTTCCCCTCTTGCAACTGAGATGGTGTAGTGGTAGCTTGTGGGCTTGTTAATTTTAAATCTCACTTTGTAAATAAGATTTTGTACTAATCAATTAACCATAGAATTTTGTACACATATAAGTATGATTTGCTTTGATTTTATGCTAGTAATATTTTGTAACAATATTAATATAATATCAAAGTATTATTGAAGCATTTCATTGAGATGATATGCATTACTAGTACTGCAATTTAATGTCACTACAGAAAAGAGCCAAATTAAGTTTAGTGTAAGGCTTTTATTTACCTATAAAACAAAGTAACAAAATAACATATAACATTTTCCTTAGCTTATAAAATATAGAAAGCGACAGAAAACGCTAGACTTTGAATTAATCGTATAAAGAAGAAGGGGAGAGGTTACTAGTACGTCACCCTGAAGTATCATAGTCAGTCAACAAATTTAACTGGAGCTTTCTTGATTCGGAGTGATCTTCTCAGAGCACTATTGGTATTGACTTCTCGTTCTATTATTGCTTCACTTTCGGGAATCGTTTGCTCTTCACTAGCACACTCTTGCAATGTTGAATCGTTTGCAACTTGTGTAATTTTCGCAGGTCAGTTAACAAGTTCTTTAGGAGAAAGAAGTTTGTTTGTCTGAGTCTCGCGGAGGGTCTAAAATCCGTGACGTCAACTGTGCGCAACGCTATTCACAGAACCTTTTGTGCAATATGAATTTGTGACCATGTGTATATACTCAACTTTCTATTTTGAATAACTGTTCAGCACACTTGTAACTACCGTTCAACTATTTATACACTTCTATTAAATCACCACGCATTAATCAGTATTTCAAACCGGGTATCTTTAGAGACATTAATCTCTAATCGTCAGAGAGGGAACGAACACTCTACAACATTTTTGTAGCTCTTCGCAAATTAATTTCTAATAGCTTTATATAGAGAGCTGCGGTTGTTTGGAACAATATTTCAATTGAACTGAAGGAATGAAGCTCTTTTTCAGAAGATCTATTTCACGAAATAACTTGTTGGACAAAATCAATTTTGTATCTAATGGTAACGCGAGAGCACCTGATTTTAAATATACCTATAGGGTATGGGGGTAATGTCTATTCGTCCACGTCGTGCCCCTGGATAGCCACTAGTCTCCACACTAATGGTAAATTGCGTACTGAATATAAACTACAGTCTCCAAACTGGAAAGCAATTATAAAGCACCTGTTTCTGAAATCGCGGCTGTATAAAAACTCAAACTTATAGAAAATTCAGAATATGTATATGCACATAACTATAAACCGAGCATTCAAAAACGTTCACCAATGGAAGATCGGAACTGTAAACATCTCCACCGGTTCAGACGATTGGCGGCTGGAAGAAGCTATACGTCAGATAGACAGAAGTGGACTTACGATTTGTGCTTTACAAGAAGTCAGAAGGTTAGAACAAGGTAACACGATCCTTGATGCTGGCAACTCAAAATACGAAGTTCACTGGTGCGGTCGAAAACGTCTCCGACAACAAGGCGTTGCGCTAGTTATTCGTGTTGACCCCAACATCGTAATCCAAGAAGTTTCCTACATCGGACCTCGCCTCATTTCAGCATCTGTCAAAATTTATGGATACAAGACAAAAATCATCTCAGTTTATGCTCCAACGAACGAATCTCCAGACAGCTCAAAACTTGTCTTCTACCAGGAACTATGTAGACACATGTCCACACAGAAACATCAAAAACTAATTGTGTTGGGTGATTTCAATGCAACAACATCAGCAGTGAAACAACATGCTTGTGTCCATTTGTCCTCTATATTAACCAACCTCGACAGTAATGACAATGGAGAGCGAATGCTTGATTTTGCCCGAGACCACAAACTCTCAGTCATGAACACATGGTTCAAACACCCTGACCACCATCAACATACCTGGTACTCTAACGATGGTAATACCAGAAAGACACTTGACTATCTTCTATGCTGCGATTGGCTGCGTCAATACAGCTCAGATTGCCGTGTTCGAACCAGTTTTAATTTCAACAGCAATCACAAACTTCTAGTCACCACTTTCAGAACTCCGAAAACCAAGGTTGCGCGGTTCATTAAACGAAAACTTGCAAAAAAGAAAAAACTCGATTTAGAATTCTTCACAAATGACGAAACATCGCAAAAAAACTTTATCAAAAGTCTTGATGAAAGGTTTACTAATCTTGACGGTAACAACTCGATTGACGATAAGGATGCTGAACTTGTTCGACTGCTTAACGAAATCGCCGGGAATGAGATTCCGAAAAAAACATCTGACCGGCACAATCCTCCTTGGCGTGATGACCCTGAACTTAAAGATGTCCTCCAGCAACAAGACAAAGCCCGTCAAAATGATGACTCCGAGACTACTATAAAAAGACTCTCACGAAAAATTCTTATCCGTCATAAAACTCTGAAAAACAATTTTTTTAAAGCCGAAGCTGATAAAATCAACTATCATGCTATCAATTGCCAAATCGCTAAACTCTTCGCTAAAGCAAAATCTCAAACTACCACCTTCAAAAACCCACCTTCCTCCTGTCCACCGAAGAAACTGATCGAACATTTCACCAATCATTCCAACCCACCACTGGTACAAGCTGACGAAACACCTCTCGAATTAACAACCGATATTCCTGAGTTTGTTAAAGACCTTCAAGAACTTTCTCGTCAATTTCCGTTTGATAACAACGTTCCATCTCGTGACGAAATCAGCAACAGTCTAGCTAAACTGAAGAACTGAAAAGCTTCAAATGACATTCCACCTGAAATTCTAAAGCACGCTAGAAACTCCTCTAAATTTATGGACTTTTTCATGGAACTTGTTGAACAAGTCTGGAATGAAAAGACAGTTCCGAAAAGTTAGGGAAACGGGAAAATCAAAGCTTTATGGAAAGGTAAAGGCTCGAAACTTGACCCTGCTATGTATCGCGGACTCAACATAGGTTTCATAGTCTGTAAAAGTGTCATCAATATTATTCTGTCGAGACTACAATCATGGTACGACCATCAACTTATGGACAATCAATACGGATTTCGCAAAAACCGTGGCACAAATGATGCAACATTTATAGCTAATTGTTTTCAGCAAATTACAAACAACCAATCTACCACCGGTTTTCTGCTTTTCGTTGACCTATCGGCTGTGTTCAATCACATCGCTAGTTCGTGGCTTTGGGCATTGATACTTCTTTGATTACCACCAGAACTTGAAAACACTACCCTTATTGATATCCTGCAAAACTTATACTCAAAAACAACCATCGATATTGAAGGACAAAATGTTCCAACAACTGCTGGGGTTCGCCAAGGTGGACCTGAATCACCACCACTATTCAATTTATACATTGTCTTTGTCATACGAATTTTTATGGTTCACGCAACCAATGAAAAATTTGACTTCTTCAAATTCAAATATCGTATACCTACCACTCGCGAAGAACGTACAATTAAACGAGGTCCCTCAACTGGAACAACACAGCTAGACTGGTCAGGATATGCTGATGATATCGTTCTATTTCACTACCTTGGTTCTCAAATCGTCCACGACGAAAACACAACTGGTGACTGGGAAGTCAACTGTCGTATAGAATCTGCAAAGAACAAGTTTGCGTCCATGAAGAATCTCCTTTTAAATCACAAGATTCATTTAATAACTCGTATCGTCTTTTTACGTGCCTACATCCGTAGCAGACTGTCATTCAACTGCCAAAGCTGGGTTTTAACAACAGAACAATCCAATAAAATCAATGCCACCTGGCGAACATTCCTGCGGAAAATGATCCGAGGTGGTTTTCGGCGACAAGGAGGTGCAGACGATGAAGATTACAGATTCTTCTACAAAAACGAGGATATTCACAGAATTTGCAATACCCGAGATGTGTCAGAATTTATTAAAACTCAACAGCGCAACTACGCTGCTCATTTGATCAGAGCCAACGATGGAAGTATGACGAAAAAGTTACTTTTCCAAGAAGATAAATGCACCAAGCGTGGCAGAAACATGAACACTCTTCAAACAGGTACTTGGTAACCTGGCCATGGAAAAACAAACTTTCATCAACAAAGCAAAGGCTCGTATATTCTGAATCGGCTTTCAGCCATCCGAAACGTTCTGTCAGAACAATGGATTAAAAATATTTATTTATTTATTATTAATATATTACTTTTTTTGATTTGCAATGTTTGTTAGTGTTCAATGTGCTAAACACTTTTTTATATATAGTATTTTCAAACGCAACCTGATAAGTTCAGATAATATCTGTTAAAAACCCGGTCCTACAGATTCTAGCATGGAAATGAACATTATAAATGATGACAATACTTTGAAAAATGTTTATTGTAATATGATAACTACCTCTGCACAACTTTTTAACAAGTTTGTTTTATTTATAAAGTTTTTAAGAATTCTTAATAGTCAATCATAAACATACAGTTAGTGAAGTGGTATCCTGTGTTGCAATCCAACGTTTAGATTCATTCATTATTATCGAAATTTAAATTATTATTATTATTAAGTGACACTCGGACACTAAACTCGCCAAAAATATTATATTTATTTACTTAAAACGCTAAAACTAGATCGCTATTATAGCTATGTATATAAATATGATATACATATATTTTTAGGTAAACGAATACTTCAGCGACGGAAATTAAATAGCATAATTGCACACATTTTCTTCTTATACTAACCCTAATCTAACAACAAACTGACATAAAATCTGCTTCCATTCGATGCTTTGTATCGTTGACGTTGCTGTTATGATAAATAAATGTTCCTAGTCCTTTTCGCGAAAAACCTTTCGTCACGAGAAACTTTCATAACAATTTTTGTCACGTGTTCACGTTTTATAATTAGGTTTCACAGTATGTATATACAATGCTATCACCCAATGTCAAAACTCCACGTATACATTTCATCGTTAGACGACTTTAAACCTATAATGATTTTAAATATGTTTTTAATCATTCATAAAATGTTAAAATGAAAACGGTCATACTAATTACCGGCAACAACCGTTCATTATTATATTATATATGTTAAGGTTTTACAAAAGAGTAAATATTGCCTGTAAATCTATCGTAACCACCAATAAAATCATTGTTATAAACACCAAACGAACTAACGAGCGAAGAATACTCGATTTCAACAATTCGTGAAGATATAAAAACAGAAAAGATTGAAACAGAATAAGATCGATAAGATAAAAAAAAAAAAAAATCCTTAAAGAGCGACATATTTAAAAACACAAAAGTTTTGTGACACGTATATTGTGTTTTTATGTAATTATATTTATTATTAAACAATTAAAAAGTTAAAAAGAACTAGTCGTATAAAAACATCTCATTTTTCAGAAATACATCTAAGCGATTTTTAAAAACGTTGTAATCTATATCTCATGCTTGACATATTGAGTTTAATAAGACGTTCGTGGTATGGAAGGTTACGAAGAGTGAGGATCATTTTCGACCCACGTCTCAAAGTATTTTCCAACTGGTGCTTGTCGCGGAGGAGTCGGGGATTAGTTATCGATGCGCAATACTCTAAATGAGAACGAACTAACGTGCAGAAGAGTCGCTTGAAGGAGGGACCATCAAGGCTGACAAATGTTCGTCGAATCAGCCCGACTAACCGGTTCGCTTTGTTTACTTGCGTCGTCGTATGCTCCGAGAATTTTAGCTCCTTGTCCACTCGTACTCCGAGGTCGCGTTCACACGTTGATGCTTTGATACGAATATCGTTCGATGTAGAAGGATCGTGCATTGTGTAGTGATGTTGCTTGTTATTATTACCAAAATGTATTACTGTGCACTTTTCGATGTTAAACAACATTTCCCAAGTTTTTGCCCATTTTACTAAGTTGTCGATGTCAGCTTGAAGTTCAAAATGCAAGATCGGAGAAGATAACAAACGATATATTTTAGTATCATCAGCGAAAAGAGCGGCAATAGAATTAATTACGGATGGTAGATCGTTGATGATGTATACAATAAATAAAAGCGCTGCTAAAACAGATCCCTGGGGGACACCACTTCTGACAGGCAACCAGTCCTATTTAATACCATTTACAACAACGCGCTATCTACGTTCGGTTAAAAAGTTTTCTATCCATGAAAGGATTTTCCCATTTATTCCGTATGCTCTCAATTTCAACAAAAGGCATTTATGCGGAACCTTATCGAGAGCTTTAGCAAAGTCAAGGTAAATACAGTCGACCGCAGTTCCTTTATCAATAGCGGTTGTCCACGCGTTTACAACGTTTAAAAGATTTGTAACGCACGAGTGACCGGGTCGAAAACCGTGTTGCAAAGGTGTAAGTAAATCATTTACTAGAAGATGTTTTAGAATACGATCTTTTATAATTTTCTCAAACGTTTTGACAGCGATGCAGGTAAGGCTAATTGGTCGGTAGTTTGTTGGAGATGTTCTATCTCCTTTTTTAAATAAGGGAACAATATTAGCGTCTTTCCAAATTTGTGGTAGCGTACTAGTTTCGAAGACAACATTATAGATGGTAGATAAATGCTTAGAAAACGTATTCTCTGTTTCCTTCAGTACTCGTGGATTAATATTGTCTGGTCCAGGTGACTTGAACGGTTTGAGTATGTGTAAATATTTTTTGATGTTCTCAGGTGATAAGTCAATGTCATCGGTAATATTCTGTACCGGGGAGCGAAGTGAAAAATTTGGTAGCATCTCTTCTTCGGTGGTAAATACGCTCGCGAAAAACTGATTTAGGCAGGTCGCTTTTTGAAACTCGGTTGTTGCAATCGTATCTTTGTATTTAAGATCTGGGATTGTTTCCTTTGTTCGCGATTTCGAATTTACGTACAAGTAAAACGCTTTTGGATTTGTCTTGATGTTTGAAGCAAGCTGTTTTTCAAATTTTCGCACTGTTTCTCTGCAACCTGATTTCGCCTTGTTTCTCGCTTTGGAATATTCACGGTATGTTTGTTCAGTTTTATTATTAAGGTATTCTGTATACATTTTTTGTTTTGTTTTGATCAATTCAGTGGAAACATTGTCAATCCACTTCGCACATTTTTTGGTATTTCTCGATTTTTTTGGAATGTTCAATTCTGCGCTTTTTGTAACGGTTGATTGAAACGAATTCCATAAAAATTGGTTGTATTGGGCAGTATAAGGGATTCGAGTTCAATGTTTATTTTTTCGTAATCCCCTTTAGAAAACATAAACTTTGGCAAATTTTGTGTGCTTTGAGATGAAGTGACTAGCGTGAAAAGAAGAACATTGTGATGGCTCTTACCAATTGGGGCAATATGTTTGATCGAGTTAACCATGTACTGTTCAGACGAGAAAACGAGGTCTATTGTGGAAGAGTTAAAATATATGCTGATGGAGAAAGGAATCTCGTATGTTTTCAACAAAAGAAGTGGCATGACAAGAATGAGGAATTGGATTATTAACATCTTTCCAATTAATGTTTGGGTAATTGAAGTTTTCTATGTATAATAACTCGTTGAATTCACTCGCGCCATTCAGCATGTGCCTATTAAAAAGACGATTGTTATCAATTCAATTTTCAATTCAATTTTTTCAATTCAATTCAATTTATTTACCAAAATATCATTTACATAAAAAAACAACAACAACAAAACAACAACAACGAAGACCTTTATTAAAAAAGGAGATCTGGTTTGATATTTTGGTGGGAGTTACTCAATAGCCTAAGGCTGAACAAGTAGTAACCCCATAATAAAACAAAATAAACAATATTCAGAATATAAGAAGAAAATACTTAATAATGTATATATATAAATTAATATATAACTATGAACAGTTAATACACCATTAAAGTTGTCCCTCGTTTGCGAGAGTCACCTTTACTAATCGAAGAAATTGTTTTCTGTTTAGATCAAAAATAGAATGATAATCTTTGTATTTAATTTGAAATAGTTTGATAATGCTTCCAATTGATTTGTTCCAATCAGTAATGCACTGGTGTTTTATGGAATATTTGCCATATGATGAAGTTTTAAAAGGAAGTAAAAACAGTTTATCATTGAAGCATTACGTGTTCCGTGTTGGTGGGAATTAATAGTTTTAGTGAAAAAAATGACTGATTGAAGAAGGAACATATTGTTTTAGTGAATCGAAAGTAAATAATAAATTTGAAATTTTGATATGAAGTTGAAAAGGTCGAAATGTTAAATTTCTTCATAGCATCAGAAGTATCAGAGCGAAAAGGTTGAAAATTTATTATTCTAACCGCAGAGCGTTGAGAAGACAATAATTTATTAAATTCAATACTTCCTCTTTGACCCCAAATCAGACAACAGTAACACAAGTGAGAAGAAAATATTGCAAAATACAAATCTTTTAGAATTGATTTATTAACAAAAAATCTAACTTTAGCGAGCATACTCTTTGCTCTGTTCAGTTTCATACAAATTTCATTGATGTGAATTTTCCATGACAGGTGTTCATCAATTAATACCCCCAAATATTTTATATAATGCGATTGATACAAACGTTTGCCATTTAACACAATTTTAATTTCATCAACAAATGTCTTTTTTGGTCTCCTAAAAATCATAAATTCAGTTTTTTCTGTGTTCAAGGCAATAAGGTTTTCGTTTAACCAATCATTCAATCCTTTCAAATCAAAATTAATTTTTTTACATAATTGTTTAATTGACCTGTTAATGTATAATAAGTTTGTATGATGCACCGTTGAATAATTAATACAGTTTACTAAGTCGTTGATATATATCAAAAATAAAAGAGGTCCCAACACAGAACCTTGAGGCACACCGCACGTTATTTTCATCAGAGACGAATTGAAACCATTAATCGAAACAAACTGTTGACGATCTGATAAATAGGACGCAAACCGATCTTGTACAATGCCTCGTAATCCATAGTGTCGAAGCTTCTGTATTAGAATTCCATGGTGAACGATATCAAAAGCTTTTTTGAGGTCAATAAAAACACCACATGCAAACAGATCACTATCAAGAGCTTCTCTTATTTTTTCAGTTATACTTATTAAAGCATGATTAGTGGAGTGATTAAAACGAAAACCAAATTGTAGTTTGTTTAAACATTTACAACGGTCCAAAAAATTATAGATACGGAAATGCATAAGTTTTTCTAATAACTTGCTTACATTAGATAGAATAGATATCGGTCTGTAATTTGTACACTCTAGTTTAGAACCATTTTTAAATAATGGAAGAACAGATGACGTTTTTAAGATATTTGGAAAAACACCATTAGCAAAAGAGAGATTAAAAAGTTTTGAAAACACAATGGATAATTCTTCGTTTAAGTCTTTTAGGATAAAAACAGGAATGCTATTTGGCCCTGAAGCCTTTCTAGAACTTAAGTTTGATATTAATAATGAAGTCTCTCCTTTGTTAGTTGGTGACAAGTATACGCTATTGGGATTAGGATTATTTAAATATTTTTCAAAACATGTGTGCGAATAATGAATTTTCGGTTGTATGTTTTGGCCTACAGAAATGAAATGCGAATTGAATTGTTGAGTAATCATATTTAAATCTGTAACTAAAACACCGTTATTATTTAAGCTTGTAGGAAAAGAATCATTTTTCGATTTTAAATTAATGAGTTTGCGAATACCATTCCAAACTTGACGAAGATTTTTTGAACAATGCGAAAAGTAATTTTTATAGTACGTTTGTTTACTGTCTTTTATCAATTGTTTCAAGAGATTTCTGTATAAATTATAACGACGTTTTAGACTGAATTTTCTAGATTCATCTTTTGCTCTAATGAATTTACGATATAAATTGTTACGGACATTGATTGATTTTAATATACCACTAGTTAACCAAGGTTTTAAAGAAAGTTTAAACCTCTTGATACTGATCTTCTTGAGTGGTGCGTGATTATCTAATAAAAGATTAAAATGTTTTTTAAAATAAATTAAAACTATTATTAACGTTTGACATATTAAGCTCCATAATTTCGTCCCAGTTGACTTTTAAGAAATCAGAAAGAAGGTTTTTCTTATCATAATCAGAAGTGTTTCTGCGATAAATGTTATGCTTTCTAGAAACAAAACTCATTTTGTCTTTGAACTCAATAAAAAATTGAGGTAAGTGGTCCGAAATCGTAGATGTTAAATTTCCCGACAATATATTCTCACCATAAAAATTCGTATAGATATTGTCTATTAAGGAACTTGATCGTTGAGTAATTCTTGTAGGTAAAGTTATTTGCGGACAAAAATTATTAGACATCATAAAGTTAAAAAACATAGAAACATCACGATTAGAATTAACGATTAGAATTATAAAAATGGTTTTATTTTCTGAAAGTAATTTTGAAGTAAGAGGAAGAACAAAGTCGTTATGAAATTCATTAACAGACATACAAGGATGACGATAAATACAACCAACGATGACATTACGACTATTTTTGCAGATAACTTCAATAAAAACTGATTCCAAAAATAACCTTTTATACATTAACAGGTCAATCCTTGGTTTATAATTTAATTTTTTTGAAATATAAAGCAAAGCTCCTCCACATGAAGATTCTGTAGCAGTGTGTTCAATGACATAGTTTTTCAGTGAAATAGGAGTCGATGGTTGAACGTTAAGTTTTAATTTTGTTTCAGTTAAACCCATAATATCAAATTGGAAATCAAGTAAGCTAAGAAAAGTGCAGAATTCATCAAAATGCTTGTTTAGTGAGGATATGTTTAAATGAAATATTGAAAATGAATTACTGTCGCCATATTTTGAGGTGCAAAAGTCAGTAGTGTCGTAATACTTGCAGTTAATAAGATTTGTAAAAGTATTATTTTCCTTGTCCGATGGATTTTAACCTTCTGTAATGAATTTGTTAAATTTAGAAAACAAGTTGTTTTGTTCATTCGACGGAAAAATTTTGTTAATAATTACATTTGACGAAAATAAAAACTTTAATTCATTGTTAGATATTGTACTGAAAGGAAATATTTCAGATGTACACAAAATACAAAACCAATCAGAAGCATCAGATTTCAACAAGCGATAATCAATGTCGTTTAGTTCATTACACCTTTTATGAACCCAAGAGTTACAAATATCACATTGTAAGGCGTGATGGTGATTTTTAACTGTTTTGATACAAACATTGCATAAAAATCTTTCCATTTGTATATTAAAGCAAAATTTTCAACGTAAGAAGAGACAATGCATCGTTAATCCCGTGGTTTAATGGAATGGTTTGAAAATTAAATAATACTATCAAAAAAAAATGCGTGTGATTTTGAAAACAAAAACTGAAAACCAGACACAATGACAACTTTTTCATTTCCAAAGGATAATTGGATGTCAGAAAATTTAAAAGAAAGTTGATTGCAAGCAATTCCCTAAGGGAGAAAGTAATTAAAGAAGGCGTATTTTGAAGTTGTAAAAAAAAAAAAAATCAAAAAAATCAAAAAAATCAGACTTAAAAATTTACATTAAAATATATACAATTTGTTCATTACAACTCACCGAAAACTTTTGTCAAATCACTGATGTGACCGACCACCGCAACGTTCCCATGCTCCTTCAGTCTGTATTTGACAGAACCGCCAGAACTCCAGAAAGAATGAATCGCTTTAGATTGCCATAAATTCTTACACTTACTGTATAAAAATTTATAATGGGGGCAGAAACTTTCGTTAATGTAAATAGGCGCTTTCTTATTGCAAACCTCTTTCAAATACTTTTTCTTCGACAGAATTTGTGAGTTGAATATCAATGCTACTGTTCGGTGAGCGATAATATGTAGTGATGAGAAGGTTGTTGTATTTGGTTTTTATTGTACAACTTATTGATTCTTGGTGATCGGAATTGGTGCTCCATAGTGAAGTCTGGAGAATCAATAATAAACATCGCTACACCTCTATGACAATTGGCAAAAGCGTGATTTGTAAAAAGTTGATAATTTGGTAACAAGAGTTCTTCATCTTGTATAGGGAAGCGTTTGTTTTTCGGAAGTGTTTCAGTGAGTGCGATTACATGGGGTTTATATATATATATATATATATATATATATATATATATATATATATATATATATATATATCAATTTTGCTAGCTCATGACGTTTATTTAGCATGGAGTCAATGTTCGTATATAATACTAAAAGGTTTGGTTTTATTTTGGTACTTTTATTTGATTGTATCGTATTGTATTCATATATCGAATTATCGGAGGTAGCTCTTGACAAGTTCTACAACGTTTCCTTGATCATTCCAAGTTATGTCAGCGATATTCTATCTATTACTAAGTTGGTTTTTAGAAAACTTTGGTGCGCCATAACTTGAGTTAAACACATCAGAATCACTTCAAATTTTCACAAAATATTCATAACAATATAATCTAGCGATTAATAATGCATAGAAAGGAAATTATGTGACTTTTTATGAATTCTCATATTTACATCAAAGAAAGCTTTACCAGGTTTGGATGATTGTTTTGTTGCTGGCTTCGAATTCCACAATGATTTCGTGAATTGACAATCTTTGCAAATTTTGATCAAAAGTGCATAACCCTTTGCATCTTGATATCAGTTGTTGTTGAAAGAGATTCTCAACAATCTGGACAAACAAATGTTTCAGATAGAAAGCTCAACAATATTTCAATGTCCATGCAAATATAGAATTGGTTCTTCTTTATTTGCCTCGTGTTTTTCTTTTTCGTATTCAATTTCCTTGCTGATATTGATGATGCCCCAGATGTAGGCGCTTTGCATCTTGTGGTCTTTTCCCATATGAAAACCTCCTCTGCATTTTGGCCTAGATCTTCATGTATTTCCCATGTTATAATTAGAAGAGTTAAAAAGTAGAAAGTGTGTAGAAAGAATCGAAATATTTATCTAGCTGTCTTTAGAACAGTTTGTGAACTGACATCCATGATTTAAAACAACTACAGTCGACTCTCCCTAATTCGAATCTCTATTATTCGAACTTTCTATAATTCGAACGAATTCTAAGTCACCGTCAATTTTCCTTAAGAAACTGTTATGATTTACTTTCTATTATTCGAATCTCTGTAATTCGAAAACCTCTATAATTCAAAAACTTTTCCAGGTCCCCTCAGCAAAATCCTCTCTGTAATTCGAATTTTCGGAGTGTAAACCGTTAACACTTTTGAATGTTTTTTTTTTCAAAATTCATTTCTGTTCGAATGTTTTGATTTTTTGTAAATACACGTCTTTTGTATGAAGTTTGATCATATTTTCTTGTGACTTTATATGGTTTGATGAACTGCGTCTTATTTCTCATTTAAAATGGCTAAACGACTCCATATAGTTCGAAAGCTTGAGACAAAGTATAAAGCTTTATTGGAGTTAAAGGGACGTCCAATAAAGAAGTGACACAATCTTTGGTATTCCGCCTAATTTCAACCTGGAAAAAAGTAGCTATCAAAGAAAACTCGATCATTCTCTTTTATTTTTCACCTTTATGATTTTTCTCAATTTTTCAAAAATTCCGATTTCTCTATCTAATTCAAATTTTCACCCTTTAAACCTGAAAATTCGAATAAGAGAGACTTTCTACTCTTCGAATCCCTCTATAATTCGAACAAAATATTTTTTTTAAAAAATTTATTTTTTCAATTTATCAAAATTTAATGGTGGTGCACCCCCTTAAACATTACTATATAACATGTGATATTATGTCATAAAACACAATATAGTAAAAAAACAATATTATATATATATATATATTAAATTTTCCATAAAGGTGCAAAGTTGCCCTACGACAACTATTTTTTCCCCATATAAGCACTGACATCAGAGGAATTTTTTTATTTAAAATTAATATTAATGACATAAACATGTAAAATCAATAATATAATTTTTTGGACCGCTAATTCTATAACCGCACATTAAAGGGTTAATATGCCGAGATCAAAACAGGAAAAGAATCAGAACTGGATGACAAATGACACGTGGGAGTTTCTGAAGAAGCGTAGAAATGCAAAGACCGTTAAAGGTCGTCATTCCGAAGAAGAAGAACTTGTAGTAAGAAGAGCTTGTAGACCTGACAAAAAACTGTCAATAACAACGACCTGCATTAATATCAAAAATTTGTTCCAGAAGGGGCATACTGCTGAAGCATACAAGCTAATTAAAGAGACTTGCCGCCCATTCAAACCACGAATGAAAGCTGTGAAAGATACCAATGGCAACATTCTTACCGAAGACTGCGAGATTCGACAACGATGGCAGGAGTACTGTCAAAACCTTTTTGTGCAGAATACAGGGAATGAACAATCTACCATCCTTTTAGCACAAGAAGACAACAATGACGATACAGACCTACCCCCATTACACTCTGAAGTACAGGCTGCCATACAAAGCCTAACAAAGAACAAATCACTCGGAAGTGACGGAATCCCAGCCGAGATGATATTAGAAGGAGGCGAAGGAGCGACTAAAGTCATCACACGGATATGCAAGATAATATGGAATACTGGTGCCTGGCCTACAGACTGGAGATGAGCTGTCTTTTTGCCAATCCCCAAAAAAGGTGATCTTACTGTGTGCTCAAACTATCGCACTATATCACTGATCAATCATACAAGCAAGGTCATGCTCAAGATTTTGCTTAGCTGGATGTCACAACATCTGAACAAGGAGATTAATGAAACTCAAGGCTTCCGTCGGAATCGCGGCACAAAAAATCAACTATTTAATCTGGCTAATATCCGTAACAGCCATTGTACCTGTGTTTTGTAGACTACTCAAATGCTTTTGAATGTGTTGTTCACAAACAGCTATGAAATGCCCTGAGAAGGTTGAACCTCCCAAAACGAACCATCGACTTGATTGAGAACTTATATGCCAACCAACAATCAACAGTACGTCAGTTCCAGTGGAGAAACGGATTGGTTTTCTGTGAGCAAAGGAGTGAGACAAGGATGTATTTTATCACCTATTCTTTTTAACATCTACACGGAAGTGATCATGCGACATGTCTATGAGAAACTTCAAGAAGAATTGGATCAGATATGTATTAAAATTGGAGGAATGAGACTCTTAGAGCTGCGATATGCTGATGACACTGTGCTAACGGCGTCTTTTTTAACTGCCCTGGAAAGAGTAGTATAATGTGTTCACAAATATAGCCAAGAATTCGGATTGACCATCAATTTATCTAAGACCAAATAGATGATTTTTGATGACGGCTCTGACGGTCAACACCTGTATCTGAATGGAGTAAATCAAGTCAACAGGTTCTGCTACCTGGGATCATGGATTGACACCGAGAGTGATACTACAGATATTAGAACACGTTAAGCAATGGCTACTTCAAAACTAGCAACATTCAAGAAACTGTGGTAGGGACAGTCCAAAGGAACATATCTAAAGATTCTAAAAACGTGCATCTTTCCGGTAGCACTATATGGATGCGGAAGCTGGATACTGCGGGCAGAGGATAGAAGACGTGTTCAGGCGTTCGAACTGAAAGCCTACAGAAGAGTCCTGCGAATTCCATGGACGGCTTGAAGAACTAACGTGCCTGTTCTAGAAGAACTTAATGTTCCTGAAGGATGGCTGCTTGGCTTTATCAATAAACTCCAACTGCGATACTGACTTCGGTCATCTAAAACGGCACAGTTGTATCGGAAAACAGCTGATGGAAGGCCTAGTCCCAGGGAAGAGGCGACGTGGCAGACCAAGAATGAAATGGGGAACAGCAATTAGAGATATGGGTATGAGTATGACTGAGGCTGGCCGTGTTGCTGCTGATCAGGAAAAATGGCGATGGCTCATCAGGAAAGCCACGACGACCGTTGCAACGGCCATGTGATCAATGATGATGATAAAATTAATTAAACTTTCAAAATGGTTAACGATATGATGACAAACTGCCACCCGAAATTTAGCATCCTAAGTCAAACTGAAAATTTTTGCGATAATGGCGCTTCAATGTTTCACTTCCAGAGTTAAACCTTCTTATCTTTATCACAGGAACATAGATCTGGGGAGTTTTCATTGGTGTCTTATACGCAAAGGTGGGCAGTTACCTTTTGAGTAACTGTAACGGTAACTTTGTTACTATTTTCCAAAAGTAACGAAACGCGGTAACTAGTTCCTATTTTAGCACTTTTTCAACAGTTTCAGTTACAAGTTACTTTTGTATTGAAATTTCAGTTTGTAATTGCCGTCCATTTCTCTGCACGTATTTGTGGCATGCTTTATGCGTGTTTCCTGCGCGTTGCGCAATAATGCATTCTTCTCGCAGCTGTACCGGCGCTATTTGCTCACCATGTGGGTTGCGGGCTCGTGGTTGAAGAAGGAGGCGGAGTGTTCAGTTACAGTTATATATACTATATATCAAACATTGCGGTTAAACTGGACTTGCATGCAGAGCTGGCCAGGTGCAGAATTTTATGTTCAGATTTTTGAGTAACTGAAAATAACTGTAACTAGTTACTTTTTAAAAATCGGTAACTGTAACTGTAACGGTAACTCAGTTACTATTTTGGCCAAGTAACTGTAACTCAGTTACTTTTGAAAGTAACTTTGCCCACCTCTGCTTATACGGCACGGTACAGGGCTATTACTTTGTTTATGCTGTTATAATACACTAGCAATGAACCTGTCCTACGGACGTTAACAACAATATGATAATTGAGGAATTCTGTATGTATGTATGTTACCAATCTATGCCAATCTCCTCCCAAAAAAGTCTATATATGGGTAGCCATGTACATATAGATAAATTAATTATACATTTAAATTGAGAAAGATTTTGTTTGGGAAACAAAGTTAGCCATAAAATATTTAATTATTATTATAAATTTTAAACCTACGCAATCGATAAGTGACATCACATCTAATTAATTTGCAAACTTGTTTTGAAAATTTACATTTTGGGGGCCAATAAAAAGTTGTTGTCAACAAGCTGTCAACCACCGTCAACAAGCATACGAATCAACCTTTTCCAACGGTGACCATTTGTCTTCTTCAGAATTTTGATGATGATGTATTTTTATAATTAGTAATTTAGTAGTTTAGTAATTCTTAGCAATAAACTACAATAACGGTTGCGGTGGATAGTGTACAATAACAGTTGCGGTGGATGGTGTACAATAACTATTGCGGTGGATGGTGTACAATAACTATTGCGGTGGATGGTGTACAATAACTATTGCGGTGGATGGTGTACAATAACTATTGCGGTGGATGGTGTACAATAACGGTTGCGGTGGATGGTGTACAATAACGATTGCGGTGGATGGTGTACAATAACGATTGCGGAGGAGACTGTTGGCTTGAAGGAATGTGAAATTATTGAGATGTAAGGCCTATTTATCTTTTTCGAATCTTCTTCAGCAGTGCGAAAATCTGATGCTTTGAAAGCTTTCTCAAATTCCAGAGCTTTTTCTTTCAGCGTGACGCCATCTATTAGTATTTGATGTTTTCGTTTACTAATAAACCAGGTGTAAATTTCCTTATCTACCTTTTCGAAATCTCCAGAACGCAGCTTCTGTCGTTTAGAGTTCGTACCCAGAGAAGCTAGCATCTTTTCCTTGTTTTTCACCCATATTGAAACTGTATTCCCGGGTACGCTGTACTTTTCAGCCACACGTTTGTTTGACATTCTCCCATTTCTTGGTCTTTAAAACCTTTCAACAACGGGTTTGTTCGTAAGTTTTCGTTTCAAAGGCGCCATTATTAAATGTTGTAGCAATCACAAAGTACTTTCCAATCGCATAGAGGTGTTCCAAAATCATGTCATACGTTTCATCACTGGGCATAGATTAATTGACAAAACTAGGATTTCCACCCTACGTAACAAAACTTCATTGCCTTTCCTTTTTGATATAATCAAAGGCAAAACCCTAAAACTTTTTGGACATATGAAAAGATCATCTGTCGGTTTGCCCAAATTATGTTTTGAGGGCAAAATAGGCTGTGGAAAGCCAAGACAAAAGTGGAGAGACAATATTCCCTCCTGGTCAAACATCGATGACTGGAGCTCAATTAATCAGTTTGCTCTAGATAGAAAGAAATGGAAAGATATCAGTTATGCGGGTTCGCAATCTGCTAACAGCGGAAATAGCGACGCATGATGAGCGATTACAAAATCGAATCTAAACATTCGATCATAAAAAAGAAAGAAAAAAATTGATTTGAGAATCTTTACTAATTTTTGCAGGTACAATTGCAGTAATTGTGCAAGCTGGAGTTTAAAAAAGACTAATTTGAGTCAATTTTTTAATCTTTATATTTTTAGTGAATGTCAAAAACATTGCATCATTTATGTGATAGCAAAAAACAACCAGTAACGACAAACATAGAATAGAGAATCACGCCAACGTGATCTTTGTCCTCCTCCTTTGCAAGTTGGTTCGGCGGGCCTGCTTTTACTTTAATGATATTCACAATTCAACCGGCTCGCGGTGAAATATGTGTTTACATTATCCCACTTACTTGAGGTGCATTACTTATATAAGTTAAAGCTATCGGTCATTCACGTGAGTTAGTTCCAAACACGTTCCTAAACCGGTTATAAGCCGAACTTGATTTTACACTAACCCTCATTTGGAATTTTGCGAAAAGTATTCATTAAAGACAAATGTACAGTTAGATGAGACGTATTTGTCTTCGTTCTTCATTCATCAATATCTGATCGTCATCTTGCAGAAGTTTCAATGCATCATCGAACAGTGAACGACTCACCGTCTGAAAAGAATTAAACATTGAAGACTGCAATACTGCACAGAACTCTTACCGTATCCGCGTCTGTTTTGAACTCTTCGTAGAGTTTGAAGTAGTTTAAGGTGGCCACGCGCCCTTTGCCTTTGATCAACTCCAACAGCGCCTTGGAAGCGTCAATCCTTCGTTTTCGGTCGGTTATACTGAGCCCGGTGGTGAGGATGTTCACGTCGATCATGCCAGTTTTCGGATCCATCGCTGATTGTTTGAGAGCTTCGCGATGCAATCTGAAACAACCATTGTCATTAGACATTCCACACTTCACCCCAACATACCTCTTTGCTTCTTCCACGTCCTTCACTTCAACCATCGCTGAAAACCTTCCAGAGCAAAAACGTCAACAGCAGGGACATTTACAAAGAACCATACCTTATTTTGGCGTGCGCTTCAGCCATTCTTATCAAAGCTTCTAACTGCCGGGGGTACGCAGATACCGATCCTCTGCTGCTTCCTATCTTTCTCATTTCTATGAAAAGAAAAACCAACGCGACTGAACAATAACAATACAACCTGGTACTCACCGACGTAGGAACTAACCAACAAATGTCCCGCCTCTTCACTCAGCTTGGGCACAAACTGGTTCTTGGCGTACGAGATATAATCCTTCAACGTGCTCAAATCCTACAACAGTCGATTGAAATTTCATTGAAGAAAACAGATTGTATCTTTGCGCACCATTGTTGTCCTCTCAACCTCATCTTCTGACAAGTGGTACAGTGAAACGAGATGCGAAGCGAGCCGGCGGTCGAAATTCTCCTCTTGAGGGTCCAAAATCAGAAAAATCAAATCAAACCTGTTTGAAAGGTCACCATTAGAGGCTTGACTTTCTAGCAGAGTTGATGATACCTTGACAAGAGAGTGTGAGGCAACTGTATGTTCTCAACAGTGGTTAAGTTCGGGTCCCATTGTGACTTCTGCGGGTTCGCCGCAGCAAGAATGGACGTCCTCGCGTTCAATTGACAAATAATGCCGGCTTTCGCTATAGATAGGGTTTGCTGTTCCTAAAACAAAAAGAACATTAAAACGTTATTATGAGGTGGTCTCTCACCATGACTTCATGTAAAACCGATCGTGTGGCTTCAGACATTTTGTCAAACTCATCAATACAACAGATTCCATTATCACTCAACACCAATGCTCCCCTAAATGGAGTATTCAATTTTGCTGATGATTATTTCACCGCGATTTAGTACGTACGTCTGTAAAACCAACTGGTTCGTTTCAGGATCACGAGTCACATAAGCGGTCAGACCGACAGCCGATGAACCCTTACCAGATGTGTACTGACCACGAGGTACGAGATTGTGGACGTACTAAACAGGATGATTAGGTTTCACACAGTTATGTGCACAATCTACAGATCAAACCTGTAACAGTTGCGATTTACTCGTCCCTGGGTCTCCGCACAATAGAATGTTAATTTCCGACCTATGATAAAAATAGAAATATTTTTTCATGGCACGAGGCCAGAATAAACACCAACCTAAACTTTCCACGGCCTGCGTGTTGGAAATCTTTGAATGATCCACCAAACAGTTGCAGCAAGATGCCTTTTTTAATATCAGTGTTCTCATAAATGCTTGGTGCTGAAATTACGTGTACCAGTTAAAACTGCGATAGAAAACAAGTGAATCAATACCAAGTGCGTGCGCCAGCCTCTCATATATATCCGGCATCATTGACAGTTCGGTCAGATACTGTACTCGCTCTGGAGTGAATCGCAGTTGACTAAATACGACAAGTAAGATACGGAGCATGTACAACATAGAAGCATACCTACCTGTCACTCTCTTCATGAAGTTTGCGTTTGTCAGTCTTTTGGAAGTGAATGACATCAATGTAGGTTTTATAAACAGACTTCACATTTCTCATGCGCGGGTTCACTCTCAAGGGAGTGGCTCGATATATTCCGGTCACAGTCACTCTGAACGATTAATTAAAAACTAAATAATACAGAACAGCATGTTAACACATGACTATTTATCTAGCAATCAAAAAAATAAAATAAAATCACAAAAATACGGCTTAATAAAAATAATTTGAAAATTGGCAACTCTAAGAAAACAATGTATCTTTGTTTACATTATTAAGTTTGTGTAAAGGTAATGTCACTAATACTTGCAGATTACGTGGTTACACAAAATATTTCAGTGATAACATCAATATATCTATTTAACAGGCTGTGTGCTGATGTAAAGCCTGAGAGAATAAGAAAATCTAGTGGAAAAAAACATTTCACCTGTCACCAGCTTGCACTGTATCAACAAGATCAGCGTAAGCATACATAATGACGGTGTGTGGAGTTTGACCTGCTGGCATGTCATCTGGTGATTCTTGCATCTTAACCATTTGTTTATCAGTGAACAGCGAACGATTGTGCACCAGGCCCATCCCCTGTTGAGTGTTGCAATGATGACAGGTAGATGGCTCGTTGATCATTCCACGGTCGATTTGCACAACCTTCGATGCATGACAAACGTGACATTTAAAAAAAGCTAGATAGTAACGAAAAAAGAACACAATAGATTGAAAATAAATTTTAAAAAATTGTTTCTACCTTCGTTCATTTCTGGAATTACACTTGATGTTCGTATCACCATTCCACTGATTGTAATCATTTGGTCGATATCTTCATAACAAAAGGTATTAAATAATATTGTTAATCACTAGTCGATCGCGAATATTTAATGAATTATTAAATGCGATTTCCCCTTAAAAAATATGCAAATGTTACAAGTACAAACGACTTTAAATAATTGAATTACCTTCTGGATTCAGCATGCGCATGTTCATAGTTTTTTCAACGTTGAATGTGCGAACCTACAGCGCAATCTACTAATCAGTAACAATACCATATGCACACTCAAATATCTCACCTGGATTTGATGGTTGAGTTGTGCATACGGGAATTTCTCGTGAAACAGTTCGTTCGTTGACAGATCGAAAGTAGGAATGACCTCTTGAGGATAGCATATGAGTTGTCGATAAAGATCAGCATGATATGACTTCAAATGCCCACAATCAACATTCAAGAATGTGTTTTCGGTGACATTGATCTGTGGTCAACATTAAATTTATTACCATCAAACACATGTGAAGTTTACCTCTTCCAATTTTTGCATATAGAGAGGTTTATCTGCATCGTATAACCCATCCACAGAAGGGGAGAGAAAAGTTAGTAGAAACTGCCAGAAACGTTCCTTGGTTTCTGACACGACGACATCTGTTCCCCAAACGACTAACTTTGGTTCGCTTTGTATTTCACTTGAAATACCAGTTTCATCAGACTAAACAAATCTTTATCAAAGCAATATTATTCGAGCAATGAAATTCACACAAACCTGATCAGTCGTTGCCAAGTTTATTTGTCGTTGGTTGCTTCCTCGTACGTCATTTCTGAACCGCACTGGTGTCCCTTTTCTAAATCAAAATAAATATTGAAGATGATGGAGATTGAGCTTTTGTTGATGTTAGGGGTTATATGACATCGCTGATTTGTAAATACAAAACAATTCACAAATTTCAGTGACCTCTCAGTCAAAAGAATATACTCCTAGTTTTGTATTTAAGTACAAAAGAAATTCCATTTGTCAGGTTACGGCGTGGCAGCAATATAAATATATATTTATAATATTTATATAAAAAAATGTTAATGTCAATCTACTATCAATCCTTTAAAACTCACTCATTATCAGGTAAACTACGAACTGATGGCGTCCCATAATTCAACGGTGAACTATGTGGTTCAATTTCACTTGTGTTTAAAACTCCACCAGTTAAAGAAATGTTTGGATCAGAAGTATTTGGTGAACCAATCTCCATTGTGGCTTGAACATCTAAAATAAAGTGTTTGCAATGTACATCTCAAAAAAGGACTTTTTTAGACACTTGTATGTAGTGTGACACTATATGCAAAATGTGGACAATGAGACAAGTTCATTAAACCCTTAAAACCCAGATGTGAGAGTTTGGTCTGAACTTACACATATAAATTAAATATTGCTAGATTTTACAGCAGAGTGCAGATTTCAATAGAATCCTCCAGGTGGTATCGAAATTGTTCAGCAGTAGGTCAATCGACTACAAACATATGCCTGAAGAAACACCATAAAAGTTGCTAGATGGGTGTTGTGGTTGGTGAAGATGTTTATCCTTGAAATGAATTTGTTCCTGACTGATTCGATTCGACATTGGATTTCTCAGTACCTTATCCCTATCCTCACTAATACTCATTAAAAGTAGAAAAAGTTCTGCTAACTCGTTGATTTTAGTTGTGGGCCATTGACATTGTAAACAAAAATCTTATAGCCAATCTTTGAACTTCAGAGTTAGCTCATGACTGTAAATTTGATATATTTAGAAGACGTTAAATATCAAGATAATATAAAATACCTTTGTCTTGTCTTTTAGATCTTCTCTCGGATGGGCTTGACATCTTGTTTTACGTTGATTTCTAGACAAGACACAACTTATTAGAGATTTTCTACTTTCCACAAAAAAAAATACGCGCGAAATCACGGGATAAATTATGATAATTATTCACGGTAAAGAACCCGTTAAGTTAATAAATCTTTCGCAAAAAGATTAAGAAATTATTTTTGGAGGAATGGTTAATAACGATCGGGGACTATGCTGTATAATGCGTTTTAATATTGACTCCCTATATATTTTGCGACCGAAAAAAAGTTAGAGATATCGAAAATGCGGAAAAAATTACTCAAAAATAAATTAAGAGACGTATTCATATGCTTAGGATATGTTAAAGCCATATCTTTTTATAATAACTCTTTTTCCAGGTCCTTCAAGGCATTACGCTTTTGGCTAGCAGTTTGAACATATTTTTTAAAATGAACTTTGCTTCTTAACCATAGAACGTCAAAAGTGAAAATAATATTCTTGTATAAAAAAGTTGGAGGTATAAAAAAGTTCGAGATGCCGAGTGTTCGAGATTCGCCTGTATGTCTGCAACCCCTCTAAATGCATGGGACGATCGATACGTTCTACACTGAGTGGCATATTCCTCTTTTTAAAAGCATCTGATTTGTTTGCAAGAATATGAGTGACAAAACAGTGCATATTAATTATTAGTTTATATCTTGGAAACAAAATATTAAGAAAGAATAAAAAATTTGCCCGAACTTCCCCTCTAATGTATATGATGATATAAAAGGCCGCGTATCACATTTAAATAAAAAAATTAACACGATGTACACACGAAATATCTGATCTAATAATGTTGGATCGCTTTCATTAGGCCAGTCTGTAGTACACTTGTATAATGTGTGGTACAACAGAGCGGATGACAAAATGGTAGCTTGGACAAACCCATCTTAGATGTTGATAATAGTCTCTTTCCTTTACTAACTATCTTCTTGACCGTTGAAGCTCTTCTGTATCGATGCTGCCAAACCTTAGGTAACCGTATATCAAGCAAGTGAACTTTTCAAGACTTTCAATTAGTCCAGGGTCAATGGTTTACTCGGCGCCGAAAGGCTGCCTCATAATGAGGGTGTTTTCTTAAAAGAAGTAACCTTCCATTTACCCTTGAAGGCATAATTTGTATCTTCACTAATGAAAACGTACACTGAAGACACTTGCAGTACCGAATTCTCCCGGTATCGAATAATATGGAGTGTACTACTAGAGTATCATGAAAACTGTCGGCGCTTCAAACAACAGGTCTGTCGAATGCAAGCGGTTAACTTCAATCTGTTGCACAACTGTACATCTCATGACGTTCATAATAGTTCATGTTTAGATGCAGATATCAGTTTATCGACTCTCTGCTTCGGGATTTAGCTCCTGAACTTCGTTTTTCTTCCTTTGTAGTTTTCAGGTCCCACGGTGGACCGATTGTCGATAGAACCACTTTCCCGATTGATCGTTTTTTAATATTAGTGCATTTCGTTCAACTACTTTAGTTTTATAGAGCTCTCTTTCTTCCTTGCTTCTATCTTGGTTGATGTAAATTCTTGCATCACGGTTCTTTTTACTCGATGATTTAATTATTACTTTAATCTTAGTGTCAATTTTCTTAAAGCTTACAAGGAGTGGCCTTATCTTCGTCGGGTCTTCAGATGAAGGATTGCATAGACGTTTTGCATTTTCGAATTCATCCCTGTTCACTTCAACATTACAGTTGTTTTTTAAACAGGTCAACACAATTTTGATACTCATTATCGTTTTCCGCTAGATTAAAAATAACTACGTTTTTCGCACGTACGGATTGTTGTTGTTCGATCACTTCTCGGACAAGATTTTCTGTTGGGAGTACGTTGGAGATATGACTTTGGCTTCCTTTATCAGTACAGTCATTGGATGGATTTCGCTGCATCGGCATACGTTTTTGTTATCCTTTCTTGACCAGATACAGTATTGTCGGATATACGGTCGACTTTTGACTCTCTTTGCTCCAACTTAACAAAGACAGAAGTTATTGAATTCGATTGCAGACACTTGATGAGACATAAATCACATACCCAGAAAGGTGAATGCATTCCAATTGCATTGTATGCTCCGGCTGAAACTTGTTGGCATTTTATATGGTGCCAGAAGGCACATACATCACATTCTAATGTTAAATCGGTATGTACGCACTCCGTCTCGATGTCCTGGACAAAATACTGAACAAAACCTTTGAAGCATTAACATTTGTTTGATCTTTTATATGTTTTTAGCTTTTTGAATTGAAATTTCGCTTTCTTTGACAATCGTTTTTTCTTTTCTCGGTATTTGCTTTTGTAAATTTGAATTCTGTTAATATAATACTATGACTTGTAACGATAAAAGACGGTTCTCGACGATAAGACCAATCAAACGGTCTTCTACGAGTACCGCAGTTGTATGTATAAATTTATATTGTATGTATATGCAATTGGAAAATAAATTTTAAAAAAAAAAAAATATCGTAAGATCTGTTTCCATCGTGATTGTTTGTAGAAACCAGGCTAATGACGCAGTGATGAGATAATTTTTACAGCGATAATGAAACGTTCCTTGGGAATACGATAAACGGCTTACTTATGTTAATTATGGTGATGAAAAGTGTAATTTAAACACAGGAAGTAAATATGTATAAGCAAATATCGATATTTTAACAACAGTAAACAAGCCAGAATTGTTTTTATGTAATTTAAAATGCTTATTTCTACGTCTACATTTATTCCAAATCGCAGTTTCCACTGTTCTCAACTGCGTGATCAAGCAAAATGCGACAACAAACAAAACAATCTTACGCAGCTTCAAAAACACGTCTGCTGGCGACAGAAACCAGTCTTCCTCCAATTACAACGAGCTACAAACTAAAAAGCAGAAGACTGCAAAATTTTATGTTTAACACCTTAATTCTAAAAATGTTATTTTTGGGCTGTCAGTTGTGAGGAATAATTTACTATGTCATTGAAATTGACCTTTCTTGCAAGCTGCCTTTTGAATCGAATGAACTCTTCCTGTGGCCAGACTTATTTCCAAGTGAAAAAATCATTTATGCTGTTTGGGGGCGGAGCTAGAGAAAAATATTGGGAGGGGGGGGGGGGGGGGTGCAAGGGTCATAAAGGCCGAATTTGCCGACAAGAATTTTTTTATTCAATAAACACAAAAAACTGAACAATACATAAAAACTAGACCAAAGGATATATGAAATGTTTGTTTATTTGTTTGATATTAAGACTCTTCTGGTCTTAAGTGTAGCCCAAATGGTGGCTAGTTTTTCAACACGTACATTATCGGTGACGTCTCTCTCACAAGCCATTAACATTAACTGTTCAAGTCTGTCGTCAAGCATTTTTGATCTGGCTACTATTTGTGTTCGTTCGATTGAGATTACCGTAAATGACTGAATAAGCGCCCTCTGCCGAATAAACGCCCCTGCCGAATAAGCGCCCCCAATAAAAGTAAACATGTTAATAAGCGCCCCTGCTGAATAAGCGCCCCCCCCCCCCCCTGGGTTGTAAGGGGGCGTTTATTCAAACAAACGGATAAAAGACAAAAATTGATATTAAGACGATATTATGATATTATTAACTATTAAATATAGGCATTTTTCTTACATGCTGATTTATGTCAAATTCTATGTCAAAATGTGAATATGTTCTTGATTCGTGGAATTCATTATCTCCGGAAATGATACGGAATTCGTTCCAGTCATGTGCGTTGAATCTGCCAACTGATGGCTCAAAAGACGAGAATATACATTGTTTTAAGGAAAATCAGCCATGCAAGAAAGGAAAGGATATACTTGCCTCTCAACTGTCCATTTTGACAGAAAAAGATGAAAATCCTTTCACCGAAATCGACGAAGAAGATGTCAACGAGGCTACTCCAAACTTTTTGCAAATTGACTCTGACGACGAAGAGGATGACGATATAGATATTTGCAGCTAACATTTTCATCAGTTTGTAGTATTTGAAATTTTATTTTGACTTTTATTAGATACTATGCTATTTATATGTTTATCGATTTCTTGATTCAAATGAATAAGCGCCCCTGCCGAATAAGCGCCCCTGATAAATAAGCGCCCCCTCTGAAAGTTAAAATTTCTAATAAGCGTCCTGGGCGCTTATTCAGTCATTTACGGTACTCAATAAAATAGTTTGAAATGTATGCTGCATGTGATTGTTTCATCATTTGAATTAGTTTCATGTGAAAATGTTTTGGTTTTAGATTTATTCTATGATAGATTTGAATTTGTTAAATCTTGCATAATTGTTACATTTTTCAAGCAATTAAATCTGTCACAACGTCGACGACAATGAGAGTGAATGAATGAATGATGATTCACTCACTCTGGTTGTCAACGTCAGTCAATGAAAATTGCGTAATGAGCATACACAAAGTAGAAATCAAAAGTTATTGATTCAATGATAACATATAATGACGACGCTTTTTGTTCAGCATTACAACAGAAGAAAGAAGGTAGAAAACAGGAAATTTTCATTTTGCCGACAGGGTTTGGGAATTTGCCGACAAACAAAATGTTGGGGGGGGTGCCGCAACCCTCCCCCTGCACCCCCCTTGCTACGCCCCTGATGCTGTTTCATAGCGATTCGTTATGTCTGGAATCTAGTAAACATCAAAATACACCTCCCGCATTGATTGAATCAATGATATATATCATTGGATTTAGTGTGCTAAATAATCTCGTATTAATAGCAACAGTGGTACTAAGCCTTTTCCAATCTAACCTAATATATTTCATTTGCAGCAAAGCAAATTCAAGATGTTCATGTACTAAAAAGCAATGGAAAGTTACCATGAAGCAGGTTAGTAATTTTCTAGTAATAACAAAAATTGTTATTTTTATATACTGTAGCAGCGGTGTACAAAGAGGTACTTAGCTATTCAGATAATTCGTGATAGGTAATGTACGATGAACTATATTACATCTTTGTTTAAAAGATTCATAAAGAAATATTTAACATAACAAATGATTCTTGTTCTATGAATGACTTTTGACTTTTATATATATATATATATACTTTTTGTCTGCATCTAGAGCAACAAATCTTCCATAATTTTTCTTAAATAGTACTGTAGTATCCACCTATAGTAGGATTTTCCTTTAATCAGAATGGTAAAAGATTGCAGTGTGCAAGAGAAAAACTCTTTATTACTCTCTATAACTCTAATTATCATTATTATTTAGGCATTTCGGTAGACTTGATTAGCATATCAAAATGATATATATATATATCAAGATTTAAAGCATTCTACTAAAATTTATTAACAAGAGTATGGTCACTGGTATTTGCAAATTATTTTGTATTTACACATTAGTGATGTCATAACCCCTAATAAAGAACACTTTTAACATTAATACAGACCACATTGAGCAAAATCAAGCTGTAACATAGCTCGAAGAGTTTTGAATGTTCAACATACATGTTCTATCGGTTTGATTTTAATCAATGCTGTTCTGCATTTAAATCATGACACATTATCTTCAGGTGATTGCTGCCGTGTGTGTCGTATGGGGTACAGCCCAGACAAGCCCCTTCACTATCCCTGTCTATGCACAGGAAGTATAAAGTACATCCACCAGGAATGGTACATAGTTTATTTTCTGTACTATCCTTTCAAGAATTGTATTTTATTGCATCAGCATATTTGATTCTTTGATTTTCATTTTTTGATTTTGATTTGTAGTTAAAAATGCACCTATAATAATGTCTGTGATAAAGTTTCAATGTAATTTGTTACAATTCACGTCTTTAACTCATTTTTGTTTACATATGTTATATTATACCAAACTTATTATTGCCATCCTATGTATCTTTTTATATATATATATACAGTATACTCCCAGTAATTGGAACACCGGATAACTCAAACTTTCATTATCTCTCTCTCTCTCTCTATATATATATATCTCCGCACAATAGAATGTTAATTTCCGACCTATGATAAAAATAGAAATATTTTTTCATGGCACGAGGCCAGAATAAACACCAACCTAAACTTTCCACGGCCTGCGTGTTGGAAATCTTTGAATGATCCACCAAACAGTTGCAGCAAGATGCCTTTTTTAATATCAGTGTTCTCATAAATGCTTGGTGCTGAAATTACGTGTACCAGTTAAAACTGCGATAGAAAACAAGTGAATCAATACCAAGTGCGTGCGCCAGCCTCTCATATATATCCGGCATCATTGACAGTTCGGTCAGATACTGTACTCGCTCTGGAGTGAATCGCAGTTGACTAAATACGACAAGTAAGATACGGAGCATGTACAACATAGAAGCATACCTACCTGTCACTCTCTTCATGAAGTTTGCGTTTGTCAGTCTTTTGGAAGTGAATGACATCAATGTAGGTTTTATAAACAGACTTCACATTTCTCATGCGCGGGTTCACTCTCAAGGGAGTGGCTCGATATATTCCGGTCACAGTCACTCTGAACGATTAATTAAAAACTAAATAATACAGAACAGCATGTTAACACATGACTATTTATCTAGCAATCAAAAAAATAAAATAAAATCACAAAAATACGGCTTAATAAAAATAATTTGAAAATTGGCAACTCTAAGAAAACAATGTATCTTTGTTTACATTATTAAGTTTGTGTAAAGGTAATGTCACTAATACTTGCAGATTACGTGGTTACACAAAATATTTCAGTGATAACATCAATATATCTATTTAACAGGCTGTGTGCTGATGTAAAGCCTGAGAGAATAAGAAAATCTAGTGGAAAAAAACATTTCACCTGTCACCAGCTTGCACTGTATCAACAAGATCAGCGTAAGCATACATAATGACGGTGTGTGGAGTTTGACCTGCTGGCATGTCATCTGGTGATTCTTGCATCTTAACCATTTGTTTATCAGTGAACAGCGAACGATTGTGCACCAGGCCCATCCCCTGTTGAGTGTTGCAATGATGACAGGTAGATGGCTCGTTGATCATTCCACGGTCGATTTGCACAACCTTCGATGCATGACAAACGTGACATTTAAAAAAAGCTAGATAGTAACGAAAAAAGAACACAATAGATTGAAAATAAATTTTAAAAAATTGTTTCTACCTTCGTTCATTTCTGGAATTACACTTGATGTTCGTATCACCATTCCACTGATTGTAATCATTTGGTCGATATCTTCATAACAAAAGGTATTAAATAATATTGTTAATCACTAGTCGATCGCGAATATTTAATGAATTATTAAATGCGATTTCCCCTTAAAAAATATGCAAATGTTACAAGTACAAACGACTTTAAATAATTGAATTACCTTCTGGATTCAGCATGCGCATGTTCATAGTTTTTTCAACGTTGAATGTGCGAACCTACAGCGCAATCTACTAATCAGTAACAATACCATATGCACACTCAAATATCTCACCTGGATTTGATGGTTGAGTTGTGCATACGGGAATTTCTCGTGAAACAGTTCGTTCGTTGACAGATCGAAAGTAGGAATGACCTCTTGAGGATAGCATATGAGTTGTCGATAAAGATCAGCATGATATGACTTCAAATGCCCACAATCAACATTCAAGAATGTGTTTTCGGTGACATTGATCTGTGGTCAACATTAAATTTATTACCATCAAACACATGTGAAGTTTACCTCTTCCAATTTTTGCATATAGAGAGGTTTATCTGCATCGTATAACCCATCCACAGAAGGGGAGAGAAAAGTTAGTAGAAACTGCCAGAAACGTTCCTTGGTTTCTGACACGACGACATCTGTTCCCCAAACGACTAACTTTGGTTCGCTTTGTATTTCACTTGAAATACCAGTTTCATCAGACTAAACAAATCTTTATCAAAGCAATATTATTCGAGCAATGAAATTCACACAAACCTGATCAGTCGTTGCCAAGTTTATTTGTCGTTGGTTGCTTCCTCGTACGTCATTTCTGAACCGCACTGGTGTCCCTTTTCTAAATCAAAATAAATATTGAAGATGATGGAGATTGAGCTTTTGTTGATGTTAGGGGTTATATGACATCGCTGATTTGTAAATACAAAACAATTCACAAATTTCAGTGACCTCTCAGTCAAAAGAATATACTCCTAGTTTTGTATTTAAGTACAAAAGAAATTCCATTTGTCAGGTTACGGCGTGGCAGCAATATAAATATATATTTATAATATTTATATAAAAAAATGTTAATGTCAATCTACTATCAATCCTTTAAAACTCACTCATTATCAGGTAAACTACGAACTGATGGCGTCCCATAATTCAACGGTGAACTATGTGGTTCAATTTCACTTGTGTTTAAAACTCCACCAGTTAAAGAAATGTTTGGATCAGAAGTATTTGGTGAACCAATCTCCATTGTGGCTTGAACATCTAAAATAAAGTGTTTGCAATGTACATCTCAAAAAAGGACTTTTTTAGACACTTGTATGTAGTGTGACACTATATGCAAAATGTGGACAATGAGACAAGTTCATTAAACCCTTAAAACCCAGATGTGAGAGTTTGGTCTGAACTTACACATATAAATTAAATATTGCTAGATTTTACAGCAGAGTGCAGATTTCAATAGAATCCTCCAGGTGGTATCGAAATTGTTCAGCAGTAGGTCAATCGACTACAAACATATGCCTGAAGAAACACCATAAAAGTTGCTAGATGGGTGTTGTGGTTGGTGAAGATGTTTATCCTTGAAATGAATTTGTTCCTGACTGATTCGATTCGACATTGGATTTCTCAGTACCTTATCCCTATCCTCACTAATACTCATTAAAAGTAGAAAAAGTTCTGCTAACTCGTTGATTTTAGTTGTGGGCCATTGACATTGTAAACAAAAATCTTATAGCCAATCTTTGAACTTCAGAGTTAGCTCATGACTGTAAATTTGATATATTTAGAAGACGTTAAATATCAAGATAATATAAAATACCTTTGTCTTGTCTTTTAGATCTTCTCTCGGATGGGCTTGACATCTTGTTTTACGTTGATTTCTAGACAAGACACAACTTATTAGAGATTTTCTACTTTCCACAAAAAAAAATACGCGCGAAATCACGGGATAAATTATGATAATTATTCACGGTAAAGAACCCGTTAAGTTAATAAATCTTTCGCAAAAAGATTAAGAAATTATTTTTGGAGGAATGGTTAATAACGATCGGGGACTATGCTGTATAATGCGTTTTAATATTGACTCCCTATATATTTTGCGACCGAAAAAAAGTTAGAGATATCGAAAATGCGGAAAAAATTACTCAAAAATAAATTAAGAGACGTATTCATATGCTTAGGATATGTTAAAGCCATATCTTTTTATAATAACTCTTTTTCCAGGTCCTTCAAGGCATTACGCTTTTGGCTAGCAGTTTGAACATATTTTTTAAAATGAACTTTGCTTCTTAACCATAGAACGTCAAAAGTGAAAATAATATTCTTGTATAAAAAAGTTGGAGGTATAAAAAAGTTCGAGATGCCGAGTGTTCGAGATTCGCCTGTATGTCTGCAACCCCTCTAAATGCATGGGACGATCGATACGTTCTACACTGAGTGGCATATTCCTCTTTTTAAAAGCATCTGATTTGTTTGCAAGAATATGAGTGACAAAACAGTGCATATTAATTATTAGTTTATATCTTGGAAACAAAATATTAAGAAAGAATAAAAAATTTGCCCGAACTTCCCCTCTAATGTATATGATGATATAAAAGGCCGCGTATCACATTTAAATAAAAAAATTAACACGATGTACACACGAAATATCTGATCTAATAATGTTGGATCGCTTTCATTAGGCCAGTCTGTAGTACACTTGTATAATGTGTGGTACAACAGAGCGGATGACAAAATGGTAGCTTGGACAAACCCATCTTAGATGTTGATAATAGTCTCTTTCCTTTACTAACTATCTTCTTGACCGTTGAAGCTCTTCTGTATCGATGCTGCCAAACCTTAGGTAACCGTATATCAAGCAAGTGAACTTTTCAAGACTTTCAATTAGTCCAGGGTCAATGGTTTACTCGGCGCCGAAAGGCTGCCTCATAATGAGGGTGTTTTCTTAAAAGAAGTAACCTTCCATTTACCCTTGAAGGCATAATTTGTATCTTCACTAATGAAAACGTACACTGAAGACACTTGCAGTACCGAATTCTCCCGGTATCGAATAATATGGAGTGTACTACTAGAGTATCATGAAAACTGTCGGCGCTTCAAACAACAGGTCTGTCGAATGCAAGCGGTTAACTTCAATCTGTTGCACAACTGTACATCTCATGACGTTCATAATAGTTCATGTTTAGATGCAGATATCAGTTTATCGACTCTCTGCTTCGGGATTTAGCTCCTGAACTTCGTTTTTCTTCCTTTGTAGTTTTCAGGTCCCACGGTGGACCGATTGTCGATAGAACCACTTTCCCGATTGATCGTTTTTTAATATTAGTGCATTTCGTTCAACTACTTTAGTTTTATAGAGCTCTCTTTCTTCCTTGCTTCTATCTTGGTTGATGTAAATTCTTGCATCACGGTTCTTTTTACTCGATGATTTAATTATTACTTTAATCTTAGTGTCAATTTTCTTAAAGCTTACAAGGAGTGGCCTTATCTTCGTCGGGTCTTCAGATGAAGGATTGCATAGACGTTTTGCATTTTCGAATTCATCCCTGTTCACTTCAACATTACAGTTGTTTTTTAAACAGGTCAACACAATTTTGATACTCATTATCGTTTTCCGCTAGATTAAAAATAACTACGTTTTTCGCACGTACGGATTGTTGTTGTTCGATCACTTCTCGGACAAGATTTTCTGTTGGGAGTACGTTGGAGATATGACTTTGGCTTCCTTTATCAGTACAGTCATTGGATGGATTTCGCTGCATCGGCATACGTTTTTGTTATCCTTTCTTGACCAGATACAGTATTGTCGGATATACGGTCGACTTTTGACTCTCTTTGCTCCAACTTAACAAAGACAGAAGTTATTGAATTCGATTGCAGACACTTGATGAGACATAAATCACATACCCAGAAAGGTGAATGCATTCCAATTGCATTGTATGCTCCGGCTGAAACTTGTTGGCATTTTATATGGTGCCAGAAGGCACATACATCACATTCTAATGTTAAATCGGTATGTACGCACTCCGTCTCGATGTCCTGGACAAAATACTGAACAAAACCTTTGAAGCATTAACATTTGTTTGATCTTTTATATGTTTTTAGCTTTTTGAATTGAAATTTCGCTTTCTTTGACAATCGTTTTTTCTTTTCTCGGTATTTGCTTTTGTAAATTTGAATTCTGTTAATATAATACTATGACTTGTAACGATAAAAGACGGTTCTCGACGATAAGACCAATCAAACGGTCTTCTACGAGTACCGCAGTTGTATGTATAAATTTATATTGTATGTATATGCAATTGGAAAATAAATTTTAAAAAAAAAAAAATATCGTAAGATCTGTTTCCATCGTGATTGTTTGTAGAAACCAGGCTAATGACGCAGTGATGAGATAATTTTTACAGCGATAATGAAACGTTCCTTGGGAATACGATAAACGGCTTACTTATGTTAATTATGGTGATGAAAAGTGTAATTTAAACACAGGAAGTAAATATGTATAAGCAAATATCGATATTTTAACAACAGTAAACAAGCCAGAATTGTTTTTATGTAATTTAAAATGCTTATTTCTACGTCTACATTTATTCCAAATCGCAGTTTCCACTGTTCTCAACTGCGTGATCAAGCAAAATGCGACAACAAACAAAACAATCTTACGCAGCTTCAAAAACACGTCTGCTGGCGACAGAAACCAGTCTTCCTCCAATTACAACGAGCTACAAACTAAAAAGCAGAAGACTGCAAAATTTTATGTTTAACACCTTAATTCTAAAAATGTTATTTTTGGGCTGTCAGTTGTGAGGAATAATTTACTATGTCATTGAAATTGACCTTTCTTGCAAGCTGCCTTTTGAATCGAATGAACTCTTCCTGTGGCCAGACTTATTTCCAAGTGAAAAAATCATTTATGCTGTTTGGGGGCGGAGCTAGAGAAAAATATTGGGAGGGGGGGGGGGGGGGTGCAAGGGTCATAAAGGCCGAATTTGCCGACAAGAATTTTTTTATTCAATAAACACAAAAAACTGAACAATACATAAAAACTAGACCAAAGGATATATGAAATGTTTGTTTATTTGTTTGATATTAAGACTCTTCTGGTCTTAAGTGTAGCCCAAATGGTGGCTAGTTTTTCAACACGTACATTATCGGTGACGTCTCTCTCACAAGCCATTAACATTAACTGTTCAAGTCTGTCGTCAAGCATTTTTGATCTGGCTACTATTTGTGTTCGTTCGATTGAGATTACCGTAAATGACTGAATAAGCGCCCTCTGCCGAATAAACGCCCCTGCCGAATAAGCGCCCCCAATAAAAGTAAACATGTTAATAAGCGCCCCTGCTGAATAAGCGCCCCCCCCCCCCCCCTGGGTTGTAAGGGGGCGTTTATTCAAACAAACGGATAAAAGACAAAAATTGATATTAAGACGATATTATGATATTATTAACTATTAAATATAGGCATTTTTCTTACATGCTGATTTATGTCAAATTCTATGTCAAAATGTGAATATGTTCTTGATTCGTGGAATTCATTATCTCCGGAAATGATACGGAATTCGTTCCAGTCATGTGCGTTGAATCTGCCAACTGATGGCTCAAAAGACGAGAATATACATTGTTTTAAGGAAAATCAGCCATGCAAGAAAGGAAAGGATATACTTGCCTCTCAACTGTCCATTTTGACAGAAAAAGATGAAAATCCTTTCACCGAAATCGACGAAGAAGATGTCAACGAGGCTACTCCAAACTTTTTGCAAATTGACTCTGACGACGAAGAGGATGACGATATAGATATTTGCAGCTAACATTTTCATCAGTTTGTAGTATTTGAAATTTTATTTTGACTTTTATTAGATACTATGCTATTTATATGTTTATCGATTTCTTGATTCAAATGAATAAGCGCCCCTGCCGAATAAGCGCCCCTGATAAATAAGCGCCCCCTCTGAAAGTTAAAATTTCTAATAAGCGTCCTGGGCGCTTATTCAGTCATTTACGGTACTCAATAAAATAGTTTGAAATGTATGCTGCATGTGATTGTTTCATCATTTGAATTAGTTTCATGTGAAAATGTTTTGGTTTTAGATTTATTCTATGATAGATTTGAATTTGTTAAATCTTGCATAATTGTTACATTTTTCAAGCAATTAAATCTGTCACAACGTCGACGACAATGAGAGTGAATGAATGAATGATGATTCACTCACTCTGGTTGTCAACGTCAGTCAATGAAAATTGCGTAATGAGCATACACAAAGTAGAAATCAAAAGTTATTGATTCAATGATAACATATAATGACGACGCTTTTTGTTCAGCATTACAACAGAAGAAAGAAGGTAGAAAACAGGAAATTTTCATTTTGCCGACAGGGTTTGGGAATTTGCCGACAAACAAAATGTTGGGGGGGTGCCGCAACCCTCCCCCTGCACCCCCCTTGCTACGCCCCTGATGCTGTTTCATAGCGATTCGTTATGTCTGGAATCTAGTAAACATCAAAATACACCTCCCGCATTGATTGAATCAATGATATATATCATTGGATTTAGTGTGCTAAATAATCTCGTATTAATAGCAACAGTGGTACTAAGCCTTTTCCAATCTAACCTAATATATTTCATTTGCAGCAAAGCAAATTCAAGATGTTCATGTACTAAAAAGCAATGGAAAGTTACCATGAAGCAGGTTAGTAATTTTCTAGTAATAACAAAAATTGTTATTTTTATATACTGTAGCAGCGGTGTACAAAGAGGTACTTAGCTATTCAGATAATTCGTGATAGGTAATGTACGATGAACTATATTACATCTTTGTTTAAAAGATTCATAAAGAAATATTTAACATAACAAATGATTCTTGTTCTATGAATGACTTTTGACTTTTATATATATATATATATACTTTTTGTCTGCATCTAGAGCAACAAATCTTCCATAATTTTTCTTAAATAGTACTGTAGTATCCACCTATAGTAGGATTTTCCTTTAATCAGAATGGTAAAAGATTGCAGTGTGCAAGAGAAAAACTCTTTATTACTCTCTATAACTCTAATTATCATTATTATTTAGGCATTTCGGTAGACTTGATTAGCATATCAAAATGATATATATATATATCAAGATTTAAAGCATTCTACTAAAATTTATTAACAAGAGTATGGTCACTGGTATTTGCAAATTATTTTGTATTTACACATTAGTGATGTCATAACCCCTAATAAAGAACACTTTTAACATTAATACAGACCACATTGAGCAAAATCAAGCTGTAACATAGCTCGAAGAGTTTTGAATGTTCAACATACATGTTCTATCGGTTTGATTTTAATCAATGCTGTTCTGCATTTAAATCATGACACATTATCTTCAGGTGATTGCTGCCGTGTGTGTCGTATGGGGTACAGCCCAGACAAGCCCCTTCACTATCCCTGTCTATGCACAGGAAGTATAAAGTACATCCACCAGGAATGGTACATAGTTTATTTTCTGTACTATCCTTTCAAGAATTGTATTTTATTGCATCAGCATATTTGATTCTTTGATTTTCATTTTTTGATTTTGATTTGTAGTTAAAAATGCACCTATAATAATGTCTGTGATAAAGTTTCAATGTAATTTGTTACAATTCACGTCTTTAACTCATTTTTGTTTACATATGTTATATTATACCAAACTTATTATTGCCATCCTATGTATCTTTTTATATATATATATACAGTATACTCCCAGTAATTGGAACACCGGATAACTCAAACTTTCATTATCTCTCTCTCTCTCTCTATATATATATATATATATATATATATATATATATATATATATATATATATATATACATTTAACGTCTATTTTCTATGCTGGCACGGGTTAGACGGGTTTACTGATGGCACACCTCCATCCTACTCTATCCTGCGCCAGGCTGAATACGTTTCTCAACGAGATCTTTCTTTACAACCTGGCTCCATGTTGTCCGTGGCCTGCTTCTACCACACTTACCATCTACAACTAAATCTCTACACTTCTTAACCCAGTTATTATCATTCATTCTCTCAACATGACCAAACCATCTAAGCCGACGCCTTTGCAAAGATTTTCTAACACTTTCTAGTATACAGCGTTCTCTTAACTCATTTGAAGGCTTCCTATCCTTCAATGTCACATTTGACATCCATCTAATCATTCTCATGTCATTACGCTCTAGTCTGTTTAGTTCAACAGTTCTAACTCCCCATGTCTCACCACTATATAGAAAAATACTCCTTACACAAGCATCATACACCCTTCCTTTTGTGCGAAGAGATATCACTCTAGAAGTTAGGAGAGGTAAAAGTTCTCTAAACTTTTTCCACCCAGATCTAATTCGAGTTATACAACTTTGTTCTGCGCCACCTGTACTAATCATGTCGCCCAAATAACAAAAGCCATACTTTGTCTCTAAAAAGTTATCACCTATTGGCACAGATTCTACTGGCTGTCCAGTTGCTAAGGTAATATCACCAGTACACACCCTACACACATAGTCCACCACTGAGGTAAGTCGACCCTTTATACCACTACACTTTTTATGAACCCAATGATCACAATATTTGCAATATATTGAGTTATTACCAACACCCTTACTACATACAGAGCATGGCCATCTACCTGAAGCAATAGGTGCTGAAATGTCAACTCCGCTGACCATAACTTTTGTCTTACCCATGTTAACTCTAAGCCCTTTTGACTCTATACCTTTCTTCCAAGTAGCAAATTTCGCAGTTAACTCTTCTAGACTATCTGAAATAAGCACAAGATCATCGGCATACAATAATTCCCATGGACACCCTACTCTAAACTCCTGAGATAAAGCCTCCAAAACCATGATAAAAAGAGTAACGGACTAAGAACAGATCTCTGATGAACATCAACCTTAACTCCAAATTCCTTGCTATATGATCCATTCACTCTGACATGACTTCTGGCATTTTCATACATAGACATAACAACTGACACTATCCATTCATCGACTCTTAACCTTCGCATCGCCCACCAGATTACTTCACGTGGTACTCTGTCAAAAGCTTTCTCTAAATCAACAAATGCAAAATATAACCTCTTATTCTTTTGCAGATATTTTTCCTGCAACTGCCTGACTATAAAAATTGCATCAATAGTTCCCCGTCCAGGCATAAATCCAAACTGCATATCATCAATATTCACCCTATCTCTAATAAATCTTGTCAATATCCTTTCTAATACTTTCATAACTTGGTCTAACATTTTCAGCCCTCTGTAATTACTTCTCTCCAGGGCATCACCTTTACCTTTATAGCAGTTTACTATGGAGCTAATTTCCCAGTCTGCAGGGACTACACCTTGACTGACGATAGCATTTACAAGCTCAGTGATGATGTCAATACCATCCTCACCAGATGCCTTCAGCATTTCATAAACAATACCTGATGGACCAGCAGCTTTACCATTTTTCATCTTACTAAGAGCCGATTTAACCCAATCCTTTTCTATTCTGACAGCAGGACCCTCAATTGGACTAACTCGTGACAAAAGAATGCGGTCCCATTCAAACTCCTCATTTAGTAATTTACCATAATAACTTTCCCAGGCCAATTTTTTAGCACTATCATCAAAAGCTAAATCTCCGATGTCATTTCTCACACACTTTTCTCCAATGATATCCTGATTTGTCTTACTCATCTGCTTTGCAATTTTAAAAACTTCGTTTTTCTGATCTTCTCTACCTAGCAAGTTGGGAAATCTTTCTTCCTCTGCCCTTCTCTTTGCTGTATAAACTTCTAACTTTGCTGTACGCTTTGCTTTTAAATATGGCTCTTTATTCCCACCTGCTTTCCATTCTTTCCATAACCTTCTTTTCTCCTTAATAGCCTTATCAACAACATCATTCCACCACCAAGTCTCCCGTCTCCTGATAGGGGCCTTAGTCCATCCACATACACTATTAGAGGCACCTAAGAGGCTGCCTTTCAACTTAGACCATATACCTTTAACATCAGTCTTTATTTCTACTCTCTCCAAGTTTTGTTTAAAACTGGTACAAAAACTATCCCTTACTACAGAGTCTTTTAATTTCCAAATTTTTCTTCTAGGAACAAAAGTCCTTTTCCTCTCAGTTCCTGTCTTAATGCTAAAGTCACATACAACCAACCTATGCTGACTAACACATTCCTCTCCTGCAATAACCTTTACATTCCTAAGTAGATTCCGATCTGACTTCCTGATAAGGATATAATCAATCTGAGTACTTGAATTGCCTGATTGAAAGGTCACTAGTCTGCTATTCCTTTTCTTAAACACAGTATTACCTACAAACATATCCATAGCTTCACTAAACTCTAAAATTCTTTCACCTTCAGTGTTTCTAGTTCCATACCCATAACCTCCGTGTATACCTTTGTACCCTCTAGGTGTACTTCCAAAATGACCATTAAAGTCACCAGCTACTAACACTATCTCCTTTTCTCCTAACTTTGATACCATCGCTAAAAGACCATCATAAAAAGCATCTTTAAGACTATCATCCAAACCACACTGGGGTGCATAAACAGAAACTACTGAAACTACATTCTTACCCACTATTAACTTAATAACAATTATCCTGTCATTAACCCTATCTATATCTACCACTTTTCAGCTAAGAATATCCCTACTCCTCCTGTCCCTTCCTTATTTCCCACCCAAAAAAACTTGTATGAACTCTCTTTGCCTGTAATCATCCTTGTAGATGCTCCTTTCCATCTAACTTCCTGTATGCAACATAAATCAATATGCCTTCTACTAATTGTTTCAACTACTTCTCCTGACCTTTTATGAAGACTACCTACATTAAGCGTCCCAACTCGAAAATTGACTTTCTCATCTACACTACTACAATTTTGATGCAATAACTTGTTTACGGTCGAGTGATGCTTACACCTTACACCATCACTACCGTGCGCGACACCTTTACATGAAGTTTGGGTCCCGTTTACGCAGTTGTGTTTAAAATTTTGTTGTACCATCATGTGTGTTGGAGCGGGGTTTTTATGAACTGGATGCCCTTCCTAACATTCAACCTGATTTGTAGATCAGGAAACTAGCTGTTTTTATCGTGACACCATCACTAGGGAGATTACCAACCAAGGCTAAAAGAGCTCTCCCTACCCTTTCCTACTTAAAAGTAGAGGTTTTATCTCAGAGTTCCCTTCTCCTAGACAGGTTATTGGCCAAAGCTAAAGACTCCCATAAAGCCTAAGCAGTTTAACATCATACTTAGGACGAAGCAGTTTAATGTCATACTCAGGACCCTATCCTGTCCTACCATATCCTATTATCTCAAACTATTTTCCTGTTTCCCTTGAAATTTCCTTAATACTTTCTTATAAATATATCCGGTTAACTCGGATAGCTCGAACATTTGTTATCTTGTCTTGAACCATTTTCTTGTCTAATTTCTTCCAATAACTCAAATTTTGGGAAATAAAGAAAACAAAAACTTCGCAGAAAGTAAAAGATTGTTTTTGCAAGGTCTTCCCGTAGCACCTTTTTTTAAATGTCCCAACATTTTTATTTACTTTAAAACATACTGTAAATGTGATAACCTTTGATAAACGTGTTGAGCTCCAAAGCGGTGGTCAAAACGATTGGAAGTTCATCTTGTAGACAAATCTTCTTTGTTGATTCCTTAGCCATTTCGAATAGAAATCTACACGCACAATCAAAACATTCACGATTTCGTTTAAAAGAAGTCATTGTATTGAATTGATAGATGCAATAGAGAAAGAAAGGCCACTTCAACAATTCTCTGTATTGGATGCCATGCAAATGCTTGGTGCAAGGTAAAAGCTGAAACTGTTTCACTAAAGCTGGAATTTCTGAGAAGAATCAAGCTGACGCTAGATGCTGATTACCGTAAGGCTTTGGAATTAATAACAAGCTACATGTTGTTCAGTGAAAACGGGGAATGCATTCACAAATGTATCAACCAAATAAGCTCAATAGTGGTAGATGGCCTTTCTGACAAACTCAAACAAACCAAAATATACGGGACTTCTTTTAGTGAAGTGAAGCTTTTTATTAAGGTGCGTTTAGTAGTACTATTATTATTCTCTCTCTCTCTCTATACATTTAATGTCTATTTTCCATGCTGGCACGGGTTAGACGGAAATATTATAGTATATTGTCTGAAGAAAAAATCACCTGAACTCGAACTAACGGGAGCTTCGCTTAAGTCGAACATTCGTTAAGTCGAACTATTTCCACTGGTCCCTTGGAGGTTCGAGTTATCGGGAATATACTGTATATATAAATATATAGCGAACAAAATGGTTTTGTTGTTTAGCTTAGTGTTATGGCTACGTCACAGCAAAAAAGAGTAAGTAAATACACTTTTGTAGTGTTTCTCATAACACATATGTTGTCTTTAGATACTGTGAGTTATGCCGTCACAAGTTCACATTCAAACCTGGTAACTTTTTCTTTTGTGCACAATGTTTCCTCGTTCAGCTTTCCGTCTGTTCTAGTGTACTCCCCCCAAATGCCCCCATCCATGCCGCTGAAAGAACTACTGAGCGGATTGCTGCGAAACATTTTCCAGGCTTTACGTTTCTGGCTGCATTACACATTAGTAGTGGTTGCTTGGTTGGGTGTGGTACCGTTGACTGCATGTGAGTATTACGCAGTTAAAATTAAATGGAGAAAATATCAAAGATCTGTAGTTTTAAAGATATATTCGTAAATTGCTGTTTTTTGATTGTTAAAATAGCCAAATTTGTAGGTGTTTCAAGAATAAATGCTGTTGGAAAGTCACATTTTAATCATAATTATTGAATAATAAGCAGTGAATTTTAATTAATCAGTTATTTGCAGTGATTGAAAGTTGTTTTCTTCTCATTTCTTTATTTATAAATACATATCTATTTTCACATTGGTGTTTTTAAGATTATAGTGAAAAAGTGAGATGCTCAAAGTCCTCATTTAATATTTTTTTGTCTTAGATCGCATTTACAAATGTTTCTTCACTGTCTCCCTGCAATCCCTAGTTGTGTTACCCACAGATATTCTCTCAATGTAAAGATTTCATCTTTCTGTCATTGTTGTGAGAACTCTTTATATAAAGAGAAATATTTCAGGGAAAACATACTTTTTGATGTCATCATTGGCATTGTTGTTGTCACCGTCACAGTGTCCGGTTTCATTATGTTGTTATGGTTACGTGAACAATACAATATCCATGGTGGCCCTGATTGGCTGACCGACCAAGACATTCCACCCATACAAATTGATCTCATCATTGGCAACATGTTGGTAGCCAATCAAGTGAGGCAAAATGCCTTGATTGTCTTCCGAAGTTTTATTTCTTGATTTATCTTTTTCAGGGCGAAGAAGTTGAAATTGAAAATGAGGAAGAAGAGAATAATGAAGGGGAAGATAACGAAGTTGGTTGGAATCCAGACGCCATTATGGAAGAATTAACTTGGGAGAAGGTACGCTGGTGATTTCTGATGTATGCAGTATGTTTGAAGAGTTGTTTGCATTCAGTTTCTAGGGATCGATGGATCGTTTTTGTTTCTGGTAAGTCACCTCTAGATGGAAATGTGTCTCCATTGAAATGTATTTGTGCGTTTGACAGGAGCATGTATTTTGGATCATCTCGCTGAACACAAGCTTCATTTTCCTATTTGGTGAGATTTTTTGTATATGTATGAGATTTGTTTCCTTGTAGTTTCATTTTGTTTCAGTGTTCTGTCCGTACAATGTTGGGAAAGTTGTTTTTCGTCTCCTCAACATTAATTCACATGTGAGAGGCTCAAATAAAATTCATTAATTTTACGTATGAAATAGGTTGTTCATTGGTTTTAATCTCTTTCGCTTGTTCTTTTAACATATGATCCAAAAATACATTCTTCAAAATTTCATGTACTCTTTCAAAGTTGTTAGACTTGAAAAGGTTCATTTTCAATGGATAATCTTGTGGTAGAGACCAGAGTTCAATTCCAGTAATAAGAAGGATTTTGATGATGGAGGGTACATAGATCCTATCCTAACTTATTGATATTACTGTAAAGGTTTTTGTGGTTACTCCCTCGCTTCGTGAAGGTTTTCAAACTGTTACAGTGAACAAGCATTTTCGTTATTTTGTTGCTGGAAAATCTGTAAAAGTTAATTTTACGTTGAATTTAAGGTTTGACTTCAAAAGTTAACATTTTAATTATTAGCAATCTAAGATTTATCTGAGTAATGCCAACAAGTATGTAACTCTTAACAATGAATGAACTGAAACCTTGTTTTAATTCAGGTGACATCCACAGATTTAGACGAAGTATTGAACCTGTTGTGTGGATATCTGCTGATAGCATTCTTTCTCATAGTGGCATACGTATCCTTAAAACAATAAAATCTATATTAACTGCATGAAACTGCATATCAGATCAGACTATCTCAAATTAAATGTTTTTGTTTTCATATGACTGAATCCAGCTTTTGTGACGGGTTCACAGATTCACCTTCCTCCTTCTCCAAAACTGTTCAATTTGAGGATTTTTACTCGCCAAAAAACATGCAAAAAGCTGAGCAAAATTGTCTTCTTATTTATTAAGTTCATGTGCGATAATTATACTATTTTTTATGAAGAAGTGTTTGTAGTAATTCTGTTTCAAGAACAAAACGTTTCCTTCACATTCGTGACAGTATTTACTCCGTTACACATCTTTCAAACGGTAAGAATTGTTCACGTGTTTTTCAAGACATGCTTACAGCTTGATTTCTTAGAGTGCGGAAGGCAATTGGGTTGTGTTATATCATCCTTAAAGTTTTGTTGCTATTGATGATGGAGATAGTAGCCTTCCCCCTGGTTTTTGGGTGGTGGTTGGACATTTGCTCTCTGGTGAGGTAGTTTCATGTAGCGTGCAACGAATTGATAATGTTTTACTTTCAGCTGCTTTTCTCAATTACTGTTAATGATCGTAAAGAAAATTTTGTGAATTCGCCAGGTAAGTGTGGCACCGGTTGTCATGTTTCACAAAGGTTTAAAGAAAGGGTTTTTAGGCACTTCAACATAGCATTTGATTTAGGCAATTTAGGCACTTCATGTTTAAAGAAAGGGTTTTTTAGGCACTTCAATATTTTTGCACTGGATGGCTGGCATGCTGTTCGTGTTTTATTTTGCTGCTTTTGTTATGCTGTTACGGGAGGTGTGTTCGCATTTTAGTGTCAACATTTTTCATCAACTGTTAAATGTTAATTTGCCTTAAAATCAATAAAAGCTACTGCATTAAATGCATAAATTAATGCAATTCGAAAGACTGATCGCCTACTCTGTTGTAGATATTGCGACCTGGTGTTTTATGGTTCATGCGCAATGTGAACGATCCAGATTTCCATCCTGTGAAAGAGGTATGCTTGTAAGTCAGATGTTTCAGAAGGATGATCCGCAAAATTTCTTTACAGATGATTCAGCAAGGTTTATTGAGTCATCTCAGGAGATTGATGTTGTCACTGGTAAGTAATCTCATCATCGCCGCATCTCTGTGATGGAAGATCATTTTTTATTATAAGATCTTGTTTGGTTCGACGGTCCTCATCTCCGTTTGGTTACCTGTGCAATTTACCAAGCGATTAAACGCACGTTTGATTCCCCTCAACGTCACTATTAACGGGTAGGATTGTGTTTTTCTCTTCCGTGTTCATATAGCTCTCGTGTCTTGCGTGCTCTCAGCTCATCCCCGATCAGTGAGATGTCACTTGAGTTGATCTTGCTGCAAGTTCTGCTTCCTGTCTTTCTCGAGCACAGTCAAACCCGTAAATGGCTGAAGCTGCTGGTGGAAGCTTGGGCGAAAGTTGTTTCTTACTTATTGTGAGTTTAATGGTCAACTTCTCGGCAGGAAATTGTAATGTCTACTTCCTAGGGATTTACGCTCGTATTTGATCGGAGACGTTGAGCTCAAAAACGCGCAACCGACTGACGTGGTAGGGTATTACCTTCATTATACTGGAAAGCTCATGTCCCTTTTCAACTCTAGATAGTGTACGTGGATAACAATGGCAGGTGGCAGACTGGTGCCCTACCTCGAGGGACAGGTTTGCTCTAACGAGAATGTTTTTCATTACTGTTAACGAAATGAATTTCAGCTTTAGAGAACAACCTGGAGAAGGTGGGATCGCCAACAGTGAGGGCTTACATTCGCACAAAGAACTTCTTTATAAAAGTACGACGTTCTCGTGGTACATGTTCGTTTCGGAGTGCTTTGATTTTTCATTTCAGTTGATTACTTTCTGGATGTGCAGTGTCTTATCCGTTATAATTTTTGCGATGTTAACACTCACTATACCTGGTAAAAACTCTTTACTATCGTCCTCTCATGTCGCCTCTCGTGCGGTTAGTTACGCTTGGCAGGTTTGTCGTTTCGTTGGTTTTCGGCGACACGATCATTCACGAGTTGTACACGACGGCCATCGGCTTCTACGTGCTTTGGTTGTTCTTTCGTTCGCTCAACTTTCTATGGGCATGTTATCCTTCGGGTGTGAACGAGTTGACGAGAAAGATGAGGAAGGCGCTGCATATAGTGGGTTGTGTGTAGTTGCGCCCTTCAGCGTGTACGTGTTTTGTGTTGTTCTCAGATTACGAAGAGTCTTATCACCGCGCTGTCGCTGTTTGGCGTGCTGCCTTTACTGCTGGGTGTGTTTTTCGAGCTGGCGGTCATATTACCTCTGCGAGTGTCACACACGGAAACGCCGTTACTTTACATTTGGCAGGTACGCCAGTTCGCCATTCATTTACGCCCGGGCATATATCGCACATTTGCGTTCAGGATTGGGCGTTCGGCATTTTACACTTAAAGATCTTGTGCGCTCTGGTGATGCTGGGTCCAGAATGGTGGCTCAGAGATGCGGTGGAAAGGGTATGAGAACTTTCTCAATTCCTCAGACCATGAAAAAGTGTAAAACATCACGTCATGTGTGTGTTTCGCAGGTCTACAGGGCTGGCTTCATGCAAATTCAAACTGTTTTCATCCTCAAAAAGATTGTTGTTCCCGTGGCAACCATCCTCTTGCTATGCATCTGTGTTCCATATGTTCTTATTATCGGCGTGCTGTCTACTCTGGGTACGTTTGACCGCGTTGTTAAGTAACTGTTTACAGTAGAATCTTTTTTGTAGGGCTTGACGAAGACTTCGTGGCGCTGTTGTATCGATATTCCTACCCTGTGTGCATGGGGATCACATGCTTCGTAGTGGCGCTGTACTACCAGGGAAAGCAACTGCGGCGTCTGTACGAAAAGATAAAAAACGAGAAGTAATTGTATTTCATTCCATTTGAATCATCCCCCAATTTGCCTCTCGTTTTATAGGTATTTGGTTGGTAAAGTGTTAGTGAACTACGAGCGCGAACAATGACTTTGTTGTAACTAATGTTTTTATGAAATATATATATATAACGTGTTTGTCTTTAGTTTTTTAATAAATTATGTTACTACCGTGGCAGAGTTTCGTTTCCATGACAGCAGGATTGTTTGCGGCGCTTACTTCGTTGTTCGGGAAGATGATTTTTATCGATAATATATCAGCATACGTTTGCATGGGTTGTCAACCGGTGGGCCGTCTTTACATGATTGGCGTCATGTTTAATAATCTTCATATATTTTTTTAGCTTGACGTGCCGCTAAGGGTGTTTTTGTTTATTTTGACGTTGGTTAGTAACTCACTGATGTGGACGTTATTTGCGCATGCGCTTTCGCGCACTTCATCCACGGTTCAAACAACCGTGACGCAGACAGCAGCAAACTTCGTGTTTTCCGTGAGTATGAAGCATTTCGTGTTTTCTCGTTTGATGTGTGGTTATGTTGCAGGCTGCCTTCGGTTGGGTTTTGTTCGGGGAATCAGCAACAGTGAGCTGGTATATAGGATTCTTCTTCATCTTGGCTGGAGTGTACATTTTAAACAATGCGCACTAAACAACCGAATGACGTCATGCGAAATTTTTAATCGGAAAAACATATTTCGTGTCATTAGAAAACACTGAAACATGGGAAAGTCGTTACGTCATCGGAATGCGACGTGTAAAATACTGTTTATAAATTGTAATATGCCAAACGTCGTGATTATTTGTCACGGGCGTTCGTTGCCGAATTCTTTAGTAACCCGAAATATCTGACCACCCCAACAAAACAGCTCACTCCCACTAGAAAATCATCGAATTTTAACACTTTTCAATACACGTTTTTTTTTTATAAGAACGGAAGGCTTCAAAACCCCAAAAATTAAGAACAAGTTAAGAACATTATGAAGGCTTCGACGCGATTGGACAAGAAAATTAAGGTCAGAAATAAAGAAGAATATTAAATCACAAATACATTCTTTTTCTTAAAATTAACAAAAGACAAATAATCCTATAACATATAAACATAACTTTTATAACACGTTTTAAACTTTACAATATTTTCAGGTCAATGCCATTGAAATCATCTATTCTAACTAAATCTGTTGAACCATCCTCGTATTCGACAAGATATCGGACAAGGAAAGAGTTGAAGTACTTGATTTTCCCCTTAAACCATCCATTTTCATATAGACCCGTGGCATCACGACTTACCATTTCGTCATCTATCGCTCGGTCCTCTTCAAGTTCTTCTTCCTCCACTTCAGTTGTTTCTTCTTCGTCCCTTTCTTCCTGTTGTTTATCAGCTGTCTGCTCTGTTTCTTCTGCGGGGAGTTGGTTTCCAGTTGCATTTGGTGTCGGCAAGCTGTTTGAAGGGGTAAGCTGGTAATTGGAGGTAGAACCTTATAATCGTCAAGTCCTTCTCGTTTAATTTTATCACCACCAGAACCGTCTGCCGTTATCAGGCATCCAGTCTTCTCGAACATTTGCCACCGAAAACCATCATACTGCAAATGATAGTATATATATGTATAAATATTATCTCTCTTTAAAATTGCTTTGTTTTATTTAGAAATAAAATTTAGCCACGTGCAGTTTTCACACATGCACGTTCGAAAGAAGTAAATTCGAAAAAAAAGGTTAAGAACATTGTAGGCTATGATATATAAAAATTAAGAACATTGGAAGGCTATCCCCGATTTTTGTGTTCTTATAAAAAAAACAACGTGTAGTACATGATGAAGGTAACATGAAGCAAAGTTATGTTTTAAGTTATTTTTCTTGCCCTATCTCTTTTTTGTAAGGTACCACCTTTCTCATACACTTCTAACCTGGAATCCTATTTCCAAATAGATCTGTCTACAGTTGGTCCGCTTCAATCACCGCATTGATGAGGGCTCGTACGCAAATGAACAATTATTTTATCATACAATAACATTGCGCTAAAGTTAAGACCTAAAGTATAAAATTTTAAATAGTACACAAAACTTTGTATAAAAATAAAACGTTGCAATGGTCTCAATATCTTAGATCGTCCAAACCAAACGGATTCCAATCTCGTCGGATATCGTTAATCGAACGCGTCATTCGACCGTCGAAGCATCGGTCGTTTTTTTTCGGCTGGACAATCGGTCGTTTCAAATCTCGTTTCTGTTGGCGAGCGTATTGTTCGAGTATTTGTTGTTTGGCGAGCAATTGTTCGCGGTTCTGTCGCATGTAAGGGCCGGTGGGATTTGGAGGTAGCTGTAAACTTTCGATGTTGTCGAACTGCTGGTATGGACTTTTTTGCGGGGGATACGAGTATTTCGGTTCGGTGTTTAGCGGCCAAGGGTCGAGAAACTAAATTATAACAAATACTAAATGCCCGCACAGTGTTAAATTTGTTTTTGGTAATTTGCGAAAGGCTCTTTGACATAAGAAACTCTCTTCAATATAACCCTCTATAATTGGAACGTGCAAGTTAAATGATGTTCGAATCACAGGGAGTCAAATGTGTTTTGTGAAAAGTAAAACAATTTTACCTCGGTTTTGAGAGCGAAATTTCCACCTTCGTTGTATGATGGCCTACAAAACGAATACTTGAATATATGATTATCTAGAAGAGGAAAATACCTGTCCTTCCAACTGCGCCGATGAATTTCCGAAAAAAATTTGGAGCCCTCCAGCAGCCTGTGAAAGTCTTGCTGTTTATCGGGCGTGAATTGATTCTCGAAGGAGTCCTTGAAACATTGCTGATTGCGCGTGTAGACCTGAAAATAAACGCGTTTTCACACATGTTTCTCCCTGCTTCGTTTACCTTTCCGCTGTCTGCGCTTTGCAAACCGACCTGCCACGAGACACGAGGGTTGAATGGCTGGTAGTTGTAATCGAAGTACGTATCCCTCGCCACGCTATTGTTGTTGAAGATTTTGTTGGGCTGGTAGCTCTTACTGCACTGTTGTTGTGGTGCTTGCGCGGCTGTGGTTTTGTTGAACTCGAACACGCTGTTGGTCGCGCACGTTGCCAGAGGGGAAGCTGTAGTTGGCGGCTGGTGAATAACAGGCGGAGGCACCGCTGTAACAACAGGATCGGGAACCGCTATGGGTGCGCTTTTCTCTGTCCGCTGGTCCATGCCGTCCCCCGGCGTGCGTTCGCTGTCAGGAATAGCAGCGCTAGTCAAAGCCTCGCCGTTGTAATTCATGTGTCGAACATCGTCCAGGCTCGGCGTTTTCGGCGAGTTTGAGTGCGACCTTTGAAGGTTCGTGCCAGAAAAACTCGCCGACTTTTTGTGTTTGGCTTTCGACCTGTGTTTGGCCTTTTTCGTTTCGTGGAGAAGGGCTGAGGGAGGTACTCTCACTTTCTCGTTGATTGTTAAACTGCTCGAACTTGAGCCCGAGAGGAAATTAATGACGCCCTGCAATTCCTCAAACGAAGCTACTGAAGGCGACAAATCCTTGCTCTCTGTAACAAAGCGCAACCCTTTGACTAATATTGCACACAAAAAAGAAAGTTTACCTGTAGGGGGTACTGGAGGAACTTTGAATTTCGTTGACGATGAATACCAGTCCAGGTCTGCTTTCTTCTCCTTCTTTTTAGCTTTGCGTTTGACTCTTGGTGGCGGAATTGGAGTTTCATCAGAAGAACTCTCTAAAATTTTACATTTCATGTTAAGAGCAACGCAAACCACAAAAAGTCAGTCACCTTCTTTCATTTCCTTCTTCTCCTCGGTCTTGGAGAGAAACTTCCTTTGAAATATCTTCGTTGTGGCCTTGGAGAGTCGCACTTTGATGCTCTTCGACCTGGCTTGAATTTGATCTCGTTTCACTTGAGTTGAGGGCAACCGACGTAAGATACATTTCTTCACATTAACAATGGGTATAGGCTCTATTCTACAGCAACCGTAAAACATGACAACAAATGCTTTTATGGAACAAAAGCCAACCCATACCTTTTCACAAGATAGTCATGCGTACGCACGAGGGCATTATAAGAGACGCTAACAGTGGCGATCGACTGCGATGTTTTCTCACGACACAAAGGCGTAAACAGGGCACTGTCTTCTGTGATATGCCACTTTGAAGGGACATCGATATCGATGACGTCATCTTGAACGTTGATATACATGTGTCTCTCTCCTTCCGTGTTCACAAGCGGCTTCACTTGAATCTACAATGTGAGTAAGACGAAGTAAACCAACGGATAACACACTATTGTTCCTACCAAGTTATATTTGCCAAACACCATGACAACAGCCACCCGGGATGCAGCGTTCGAAACCGAAGGTGTGGCCAGCGCCATCACTTTTAACGAAAACTCATTCAGCTCTTCATTGTTTAAATCTTTTGCAATAGTTGATATGGCCTCCCTAACTGCGCGCTGCAACAAAACAAGCATACTAAAGTAACCGTATGAAATCATTGCATCATCATCATCATTTACATTTTTCCCCTTTTTTTTGTCCATGCTAGCATTGGTTAGACAGTGTTTCAACAGATGATATTCCCCACAATTTTGTAGGTTTAATCATTTGAAGATTCAATGGAGCAGATGTTTTTACAGCTGGATGCCCTTCCTAACGCCAACCCCAGTGAAACAGTGATGAGTTAACCAACACAAGATACCTTTACATTTTAAACTCCATGCAACATTAATGTATACATGTTATCCTTTGTTAGGTCCCTAGCATATAGCGAGGCCTTTCACAACACAAAGACAGGACTTTTTCAAAGTGTTTTGCTTCAAGACAAGGTACCAGGAGGCAATTCAAAAAGTGAAAAGTTCTAACAATATTAAGTTATTGTGTCACATGACCCTGTTGTTTAGTTATCGAGTGACTGTGATACAATACTACAAAGATGGTTTCCTTTTTTTTCAGACAGCTAAAAATATAGAAATTGATTAATTGTTCATAGCAGATCTTCTATCATATGTTTTCAGTAATGTTCATGCTTTTTTGTTCTATTCATCTCAACATTTCCAATATATTAAAACATTGTTGGCCTCAGTTGTAACATCAAAGAAGTGAGTTGCAAATAGGGAATCATAATATTAGTGAATGTTCATACCATTTTAGTTGTTGAGTTTTCAAATGCTTTGCCAGGGCTTGCTTTACTGTACACAGTCCCATTAAGGAACAGAGAGACCTGTGGCAGTTCCCGCTGCAGCAGAACCTCAATGTCTTCTTTACACACTGGAACTCGTTTCACAGAGGCTGCTTTCACTTCTGTTGGGCTGCAACAATTCTAAAAAACAAACTTATCATTCATAACATAATTGCTTCAGCTACAGTGAGCTCGCTATAATTCTGCTCCCTATATCTAGAACAATATAAACTTCAATCCCTCCTGTACACTTCGATCACTATACGCTTCCAATGCTACACACTTTGAAGGTTTCTTTAAAATAAACTATTTATAATTCAAACATTTTTAAAGAGTTCAAATTACATAGACTCAGAGACTATGAGTCTTCTAGAGTGTGTCTATACTTTGAACTTCTGTAGTTTGTTTACTTTACTCATCATCATCCTTTACATTTTTCACCTCTTTTTTTTCCATGCTAGCATGGGTTAGACGGGGTTTCAACAGATGATATTCCCCACAATTTTGTGGGTTTAATCATTTGATGATTCATTGGAGCAGATGTTTCTACAGCTGGATGCCCTTCCTAACGCCAACCCCAGTGAGAGTTAAAACAGTGGTGAGTTAACCCACGCAAGATACCAACTTTGCATTTTAAACTCCGTGGCAGCAGTGCATAAAGGTTTTATGTTTGTAAGTTGCAGTTTGGATATAGATTCATTCCCACACTTCTATTTAGTTTCCCATAACAAAATTTACCATTTTATCATTAATGTTGTATAAATACTTTACTGTTGATAATGTTTTATGCATGAGTGTAGATACCTGCAGAGCTTTTTGCAGTTCCTCTCCATCTGCACTGAAGGCGCATGGAATCTGCACTTCACATACCCCATATTTATATACATTGTCCACATATTGCTAAGAAAGAAAGCATCAAATTGTTAAAGTTAATTAGGTGTAGTGCCATTCTCAAAGTGTTGAAAGTTTGATATTGTCACCTTTTAAAATTATTCAAAATTTCTAAAAAAAACTGAATAAAATCCTTGATGCGTCAGTTGAGGCATTATTTTTTTGTATTTAAAAAGATATATATCTGATGCAGAAAGATTAATGGGAAAACTATGACTTGACAGAGAAAATCAAAAATGACAGAGAAAAACAACAACAAAATTTATTAACAAACTTGAATGAGGGAGTTGATGCGAAGGTTTAATTTCTTGCGGCATGTCTCAGATACATCTTCTCCGTGTTGCCATGACAATATCTGACCAATCTCAGCATTGGTTAAACCATAACCCTGGCGAAGAGCTTTGTTTGCCTACAAAATGAACTATTTTAATGGCCTAGTGAGGGGTGTATAATATATACATGGAATTTTAAATATGAAAATTATAATTTATTATATTATTTGTAAATTTAAACGCAGTTGTTTGTGCAATGGATGCCCACTTTTCATGCTACAAATCTTTCAATTTCGTCAGTAATTACCTTTTAAAAACACTAAATGATGTTTGTAAGCTATAGAAAAATTCAATTCTATATAAAAAAATAATTAAAAAGCTGTTCTTCACCATAATTCTTTTACAAAATGTTTTGCTTCATACCTTTTTTTATAAGTTATCTGAACTAAGAAAGGAAAAGTAATGTTATACTCCCACCATATATATAAAAAGTAAGTGATAAAAACTATTGATAATCTTGATCGCAACATCGTGTTGCTATAGCTGGTATTGTGTTATTTGGCCTGGTGTTGCTATAGCTGGTATTGTGTTATTCGGCCTGGTGTTGCATAGCTATTTGCTGTTATTTAATACTGGTTTTATTTAATATAGAGATAATGTTTACAAAGACTTGTTACAAGTTTTTTGACTTGAATATAAAAGAATCGATACACATCAATTAGAAAAAACATGGTCGTGACGCTCAACTGAAACAACTATTCTGTTTCTGACATCCCTTTATCACCGGTCCTATTTATTACACAACCTACTCTTCACGCATTCCAAACATTCTCAATTTTAATTACAATTATTCGGCATTTATATTTTCACAATGTTATAAACACAAGATTTTGTAAATTTTATTTTGATAATGGCTAGAACATAAAAATTTATTACCAAAATAAAAATAAAAATTTATTACTTTACAAACCATATGTGTACATATTATTGTATACTTTTCAGATAATTGATCAATCAAGATAAAGGTGTTGTGATAAAGATATCCAGAATGAGACTACTGTATTTCTAAAAAAACATCTATTGTGTGTGGGATTCGGTTTAAAATCTACAATGTATCGACAGAAGTAAACATATCGAAATTAAATTAATTTTGCTAAGTATTCAATTCAATAGATTAGATATATGGCAACATTCCTGTAGGATGTGAACAGTAAGACAGTCAAATTAATAACAATGGATTGATCTTGCATGTCCTTTTTTAACCCTAATCTATTTATTTCACTATGAAATATTTATTAATATATATTTCAGGGTTTTTTTTAATTAAAAACAAACAAACAAGAATCTGACCTCAGAAACAGTTGCCCAAGCAGTAAAAACCTCTTGTTCAACTTGGTTGAGAGTGAAGTGTTTAAAACTTTCATGGAAATCTGATAACAGCAATGGTTTAAGAATTTCAGCCACAGTTTGGTGATAACAATAAAGCTCTTTTGCCACACGCAGAGCAACCGACGCGTAGTCCTGATTTTAAAAAAACATATAAACATTTGTACTGACATCAAATAAATTCCGAGAATCAAAATCTTTCATGTTTCAATTTTGGCTTAGCTCTTGCTCCTATAAATTTTAGTACAGTTTCAAGATCAAGGCCAAAATTAGACATATTCATACATGAAATTTTGGAACATCTACATTATTCAGGATGGTTTATTTCAAGACAGTTGTTCATACCTCATCATCTTCAGATTTATTTTTCTTGTTTTTCTCGTGTCTTTTAGTGTGATTATCAATTAAGATTTCTAATAATTTCTCTTTGCATTCCAGTAGTGCTTTTTGGAACCCTTCAAAGGCGTTTTGAGTTTGTAAAGATTGAAATGATCTTTTAACAAACTTTTCAGTAAATTCATGATCTGGAAAAATATCTTTAAATTTTTCATCTATGATTTTACCGACACTTGCATAAAGTTTGCTGCCAGCAGCACAACTTGTTGATAAACAATTGAGATAAGATCCAACAGCTTCTTCCAAATCAACAAACGCTTCAGTTTCACACATGATCTTTACTTATGTATCTACCTAGCTTAGCTGCTAGATTGTATGTTTCCAAAACTAAAAAGAATATGAGATGTTATTCTTTTAAGGTAAATAAATATGTAATAATTCCTTTTCCAGGCACCAACAACTCCCTGTCTGAAGCTTTCGATCACCTGGAAACTCAACCGACGTGTTTGCATTTAGATTAATTTTTGACTGACAACTCCTTTTTTACGTTCCTTTGTATCCGGTGAACCGCGCAATTTTTACCATTTGTTATTGCAATAAAATTGAAAGAGAAACTTCCATAAAAAATATGCATATCTGGAGAAACCTAGAAAACAGGAGATAAAAACATTTGTCTTTACTAATTTGTTGTTGTGAAGATCAGCGATAAATTAACCATTTTATTTTCACATTAACTTTGTTTTCCGGAGGCCGTAAAAACAATTAATTTTCAAATCAAAATTCCAAGAATTTGATTGGCTCCGGATATAGGAGTGGTCGTGTAATATTTTGCGAGCGCAAGGTAGTGGAATAAATGATGAACAGTAAATTTGTATTTATAAACAAGGAAAGATTTATTTTCTATTTTTAATACATCACTCGCATAAAGACCAGCGACTATAAGCATCCCTTTAAAGTTTAAATGTCAAGAAAGCGAAGTTAAGGTAAAATTGCAAAGGTAATACCTGTGGATAAACGATCAGATCTTGACAACATAAGTAATTACCGCCCAATTTCACTCTTACCGATTTCCTCAAAACTATTTGAAAGAGTAATATACAATCGTCTTTATGACCATTTTATTTAAAGCAATTTGGCTTTTGGAAAAATAACTCTACAGAATATGCAGTGATGCAACTTTATAATGACGTTAGCAGAAATCTAGAAAATAACGAAACACACTCGGCGCGTTCATCTCCAAAGCTTTCGACACTGTTGATTACACAATCTTACTAGAAAAGCTTAAACATTATGGCTTAAATAACATTTTCCTTTCTAATTAACTAATTATTAATTAGCCATTAACTAATAAATGTATAGGAAACAATACGTCGTTAACTTAGCGTCTAGTGATAGTGTTTCTGTTACCAGTTACTTGCGGGGTACAACAGGGCTCTATTCTCGGTCCTCTTTTCTTTTTAATTTATGTTGACGATCTGTATAAGGCGTCTTCATTGTATTATTTTATCATTATTCATGAGAGGTTGTCTTGGAGACCTCATATTGATTATTCAGAAAAGACATCGATTAAAACAGTAGGGTGTAATGTATAGAGCTCGCCCATTTCTTAAAAAGCAACATTTAAAACTGATATATTTTAGCTTAATACACTATTTTATATATGCTAATTTAACATGCTAGCACGTACCCAACATATCTAAAAAAATCTTCGCAATATACAAAAACACGAATGCAGAATCATTTGTAAAAACCGAAAACTCATCCTAGTAAGGCATTGATGATGGAATTGAAAGTTTTTTATGTCTATAATATCAATATACAAAAATATTTGATATCCATGTACAAACAAAAGCATCAGTTGATATCTAGTGCCTTTGGCAAACATTTTAGTCAAGTTCTTAACGGAAAATATCCTTTGCGATCAAACTTTGAAAATAACTATTAACGCCTAAAGCAGGGTTTCCCAAACACTGGTCCGCAGAGCCTTCTTAAGTAGTCCACAGAGAGGTCCTTCCATTGAAAACGATTATTCACCATTACCGATCAGATGTATCATACCATAGACGTTTCTACCTGGAAGTTGACGGACTAGAAATTTTATGGATCAAAGTGTTTATCAAAAATGCTAAATCTCTGATTATTGGAACTTGATATAAACCCCCGGAAAGCTCGAAATATGTTGATAAAAACTTTGACAAAAAGTTTGATAATATACTCGCCATTGTCTCCTCAGAGAACAAAGAAACGATAATTGGTGGTGATTTGAACTGTGATTTTATGGCCTCAACACATCAACGGAACATAAAACAGATATTAAAATCAAATGGTCTGATTCAACTCATTGATCAACCAACCAGAACCATAAGCAATAGTAAAACACTTATTGACATTATCATCACTAATCATCCCTCGAGAATAGTCAAAACGATCGTTTACGCTAATTCAACAAGCGATCATGACATTGTTGGTATCGTTCGTAAAATGAACACAAATAAGTATTCTTCACGAACAATCGAAGTCCGTGACTACGCAAAATATGATAAAGAAAGTTTCAAGAACTATTTGCGTAATGTGCATTGGGAAACATGTTTTGTCAAACCTAATTTTAATGATGCATGGAATCAATTCAAAGATCTTTTAACTGAAGCAATAAACAGACATGCACCTCTTATAAAGAAGAAAATAAGAGGAAATCGTAATCCTTGGGTAAGTAGACAAATCAAGTTGATGATGCACTCAAGAGACTATTACCTTCGCCGCGCTAAAAGAACAAATTCTGAACTCGATTGGTCGACGTATAAACGTACAAGAAACAATGTCACCAGAGCGATACGCCATGCTAAAGCAAATTATGTTCGACAAGTATTTAACGAATCTTTTGACTCGCCACGTAACTTTTGGAAACAAATTAAAAGTTCGTATCCAGTAAAAAGAGAAAACGAAAGCAAGTAAAACATTGCAAGTCGACAGCAAAACAACCTGTGACGAAACCGTTATTGCGGACTTCTTTTGCTCGTATTTTGCTAATATTGGATCATTGTAATTACCATTCCTATCGTAATTGAAAAAGAACTTAGAGTGGAATGTTGTATCAGAGGGCATCGCGTTAAATTAGAGAATTTACGGTAAGTATTGTTGCGTTTCTTTTTCGTAATAATGCTTGTTTAATGTACAGTTAACGCTAGCGCTGCTAGATAGGCTCAGAGCAAAGACTATAAACTACATGACTGCAAACTCGCCGATTTAATATTTTTTATTCGTTTGTTTCATGTGTTATGAAGCGTAACGAAGTGCTGGTAATTGGCCAGTTTCCAGTCACGTAGTTTATAGTCATTGCTCAGAGCTTGTGAGTTAGGCTGCTTGTAAGGGATTTATTTTATACACCGGTATATAATATTTATTTACTCTTTGCTTTCGTTTTGTTGTCTCTCCGGTATCGTTCCTCGATTCGAATTGCTAGTTGAAAACCACCAGATGCAAGAAAGTCATTAAAGTGATTAAACACTGTTTGATAGTTGTGGATTGTAATTTTTAGACTGATTCGCTGTAAATGTGATAACTTCCAATAATATTAATTTTTGTTTAATTTTGAAAATTAAATGTGGGAAGATTTGAAATAGTGGTCCACGGTGATGAAAATTATTTTTTAGTGGTCCACGGGCTCAAAAAGGTTGGGAAACACTGGCCTAAAGGCTCGTTAAATATTGTGAAAAACATAAAAAACTCAAAAAATATTCGCCATATTTTTCTTGTATCTCGCGATAACTACTACTTATTAGTTTTGATTTTTTGCGACTCTTAACGTATATCTAGTATTTACCTTGTAAAATGAAAGATTAACTTGAATTTGGTCTTCATGAAAGGGTGTTTGGCGTAAGTTAAACAATATAACCCTCTGGAAGGCCTGTTTGTCTTTATGTATACATATATAAATTATTTTTATTTTGATTATTTTAATATTTAGTAAAACGAGAATGTAAAGACACACACAAAAAAAAAATTTAGAACACAATCGGAAATTGTTAAATAACTTTCTCAAATCTCCAATACAATCTAGCTCGTTAAAATGATTTTATGACATGACAAACAGTTTAGGAAATACCAATCTGACATAAAACATTTGGAGAATTTTAAACAAGTTACCTGGAAGCTTTTTTTGTGATTTATTTTCCGATTGCATATACATATATAAATTTATACATACAACCGCGGTACTTGTAGAAGACCGTTTAATTGGTCTTATCGTCGAGAACCGTCTTTTATTGTTACAATCATAGTTTAATTAACAAAATACAAATTTACCAGCGGCTAGCTAATATCAAATACGCGTGTATACAAAAACAAATGGCGACAAAAGATAAAACGATTGTCAGAGAAAGCGAAATTTCAATTCAAAAAGCTAAAATCATATAAAAGATCTAACAAATGTTAATGCTTCAAAGGTTTTGTTCAACATTTTGAGAAACCAAAAAAGTTCTCAATTTTTTCTTAAAAATATTTTAAAACATTTGTAAGAGTACTCTCCCCAAAATAATGCTATTCCATAAATGCGGACCACGATAAAAAATACAAAACTCTTCGACTTTAGATTTACATTTTGGTTTACAATTTACATGAGCACGTATATGTATATAAACCATCCTAACAAGGGAACTGGCCTAAAAAACCTATAATATATAGTACATCTAGGTAATCACAGCGCTATGACAGATTAGACTAGATAAAATGAAGCTAAGCAGAATAAATTAAAATTAAACCTGTGTCTGTAAAAACTCAAGTTGCTGCAACACTATATTATTTAGCTGATGAAGGTAGAATGCAAAAAGTAGAAACTCGTTTGGTTTAGGAAAAACAACTGTTTCAAAGATCGTTCGCCGTGTTACTTTCTAGCGTTTACGTTTTCTACTTTACGTGCTAGCAGCTGTTTCGTCCTGATTCTATATCGGTAAACGTGAGAACGGTTAATTCGACGCATTGCACGTAAACAGGAATGGTGGAAGTTACGTAAATGGAGAAACAGAGGCTATGTCAAGCACCAAGACTCCGAACCATACAATAAAATAGGCAAGATCAGCCTCTTATAAGCCGCACTTTTAGCATCATCGGTAATAGAACGGCTGGAAAAAAGAGATTTCCTCAGAGCACCAAAGCCATCGTCTGCTTATTTTATCCTCTAATTGACGTCTTCAACGTCTTTGCAGTTTCTGGAGATGTACGAACCAAGATAGCAGAACTTATCGACTACGGGGAGGAAGGTTTGATTACCAAGGTCGATCTCAGACAAAACGGTACCATCAAACGTATCGGGATTGCATTAGCCTTTTGAAGATTTGGCAGCAAACAATACTACCGTTTTCGAGGGTTTGTTTGGTAACCTTCGATCACCTACGAGAATCTCCATCCCAAATTTTGCGAAATGCTGAATTAATAGTGAGGCGTATACCTCGACATCGCGTCTCGACTCAAAAAGGATGGCTGTATCGTCAGCATACTCAGAGTCATCGACTGGAAAAACGGTTCCTTTGGCGTTAAACCTCCTCCCTGTTAGCTTATAGTCATCTTTCGATCGAAACATGCATAAGGGCCGGGGGTATGCTTTCCTCCAAGATATCATTACTGCTGCAATATAGATTACGAATAAAACAGGACCGATGATATCTCCCTGTTTGACTCTAATGGTACGTACGATTGTGTGGTTAACAAAGACAATGTCAAAGTTGACTTTGAAGTTGCCATGTAATAATTTCAAGATTGAGACAAGCTTTTTGGATACACCGAATTTTTCTAGCACTTGCCACAAGAGTTCTCGGGGTACCCTATTAAATGCTTTAACGAGGTCGAGGAAAAGAATCCATGTTTCAAGATTGTGTTCCCTACGTTTCTTTAGAGCGAGCGAAACTGTAAAAACAGCATCAGTACAACCTGTTCCTTGTCTGAAACCACATTGAGTTTCATGGTCAAGTTCTTCCACGAGAGGTTGAAGGTGTAAATGACAATGGCAAGGACTTTGTACGCAGCTTCAAGCAACATGATGCCTCGATAGTTACCAGTAAGACTCAAGTCTCCTTTCTTCGGTAGACCAACAAGCTTCCCAATGTCCCATTGTGTAGGGTAGTTCTCATTGACCATCGACAACGATGTTTTTAAAATACAAGAAACACTGCTCGTCATGCAGAAGCGACTTAAACATTTGAGGAGTCAACCCTGAGGCACCTGGTGCTTTGTTCTTTAGTCGGGTACCATAAATTCTCTAAGTTAGTGCGGCCAAAAAAAATTTATTTTGGTCATGCCGCACTAATAATTAGAGCCATTAAATTACCATTATTTTGCATTCTAAACCCGCACTAATAATTAGAAGTAAATTAGATCCATGCCGCACTAAATTAGAAGAAAAAAATGTTAGCCAATGGTTGTGTGCATCAATAAGCCATTCAAGGCAATTCTCAGAAAAAGCTGGGTGGATTACGTGTCGGAGATAATCGATAAAAATCTTGTCAAGATCCCTCCACCCAGTCGCCAAGACATGGTTGATTGGGTAGAGAAAGCTTTTAATGTCATATCTCTTGACACTGAGATGGTGAAGCGGTTTTTCGATGTCTGTGGAATCACAACAACTGATAAGACAAAGGTTAGTAATGGTTCCTTTTACAAGAGTTGCATGGAGGACGCATGTAAACATCTGGACGATGAAGCAGAAGATGATGACCCCTTTACATTGTAATTTAGTGAAAAATTAGAAGAATTAAGAAAAACATAAATGCTTAAAGGTCGAAAATCTGTGAATTTCGTTTTCTAATATTATGTAGGAAAAGGTCAACACGCACTAAATTAGAGGAAAATTGAAAATTCCATAAGACGTACCCGCACTAATAAATAGAGGGAAAAAAATTGTGCAATTTTCAAAAAAAGACTATCCGCACTAATTAGAAGCCGCACTAAATTAGAGAATTTACGGTAGTAGCTTTACAAATCTCATCACTGTCTGGAGTTGACTCTAAGATTGGTAGTTGTTCTAATAGATTCAGCACAGAAGCATCAAATGTAGGAGTACGGTTATATAGTTGCTCGAAATGACCTCGGAAAACTTCTGCATCATAACTTGCTTAGGTGGTATTGGTTTACTTATGCCCCTTTTAAGATGTTTAATACAGTCCCAAAAACCTTTCGTACCATGCTGTAAAGCGTTCGGGTTGTTGATGTTATCGCATAAGGTCTTTATCCAATTGCTTTTCGCTTGATGAACCGCTATTTTCAGGTCTTAAGAGCTTTACGGGCTTTTACAGTGCTATTCCGAGTCGTACAAATAGTTTTAGCGTAAACAGCGGCGTTGCGTTTTTCAATAAGCTCCAACAGTTCAGTCCTATTAACAGCAAACCAGTCAGGGGAAACGCGAATCTTTTTATACAAAACAGACGAAGCAGCCTCACGCATTGTTTCTGAAAGGCATTCGTATGACACCTGGGTGTACCGTATTTTATCAGAAACGAAATGGTTGAACTCTCTGAATAAATCCTGATTCTCAATCAATTGGTTGCTATCGAATTTCGACAGTGGACGTTTATTCGGAGACTTCTTCCGAAAGCAGACAGCTATTCTTATTTTACATTTGACAGCTAGATGGTCGGTGTCAATTAAAGGTTTCACGACAGAGACATCAATAATACGGCGAAAATCGGATTTCAGTGTCAGGATATGATCAATTTGGTGAGGCAGTTTCGATCGAGGGTGCCTCCAGGTGGTATAACATTTTTTTACGAAAATATGTGCTACACGCAACCAAATTGTTCATTTCGAGAATTGTTCATTTCGCTGTGAATCTTTTGCCAGCACTGTTGTAATGTGACAAACCGAACTTCCCCAAAGATGGCATTGTTATACCAGTTCTTTGCTCACAACGAATACCAAGGGAGAAGTTAGTGTCACATCCAATTAGCAGTATGTCATTTTCTGGTTTTGACTCCATGCAGTTCTCGAGATGCACGAGAAAGAATCCCAAATGTTTTTATCTGCTACCCCTACCGGTGCATAGGCTGAAACAAGGTAAACGAACGACTTCCTGTTTCCACGATCCGTTAGGGCAAGTCGAACAGCAACAATGAGGCTCCCAAAGTTTGTAAGAATCATCGATCCTGACTCTTTCCATGCTTCTGAAACTGCCTTATTCAAAACGATTCCAACTCCTCCTTTACCTCGTTTGCTTGTGTCCTCAGTTGAGCTGAGTCCGTGTAAAATAAACGTACAATCATTTTCTGTCACGGTGGTAGTCCCATTTTTCCATGTTTCTTGTAAGCATACTGCAAACAGACCCTGGTTCTTTATTTGGGTTGAGAGTTCGTGAATTTTTTCAGGTGACTTAATTCCACGAGCATTTTGTGAAGTGATGTTTAGTAGCTTGAAATTTATTCGCTTTTTTTAGCAATCAAACTGATGGATCGCGACACCATCAGAATTGGAAGCTTTCTTGAACATCTCCGAATGTGCGGCAGAAGCGAAACAACTGTCAGGCAACAATAATAATCGAGACGAATAGCTTACAGCCATAGATCCAAAGTAACATCCTTATACTCAGTGACTAGGAATGATGTTTGAGTATGTAATAAATATAATAATCATAATATGCATAAAATAATATGTTAAAATGTGTATAATAAACGGGAAGAAAGTTTTAAAGTATGCAATAAAGATGGAGAGCCACAAAACAATCTTCCAATTAGAGATAATTATGAACGGAAGTTCACCGTGAAAAGGATTTTAATTGGTAGATAATTTCTTGGTAATTGCGCTCTACAGTTGTAAGGGAAAATATATTGATAAGTGAAATATGGTATAATAATGGTATGGAAAAGTATAGGTTACTCAAAAATCCTATTACTTCGGGATGAGACAGTCCCCTGGGGTTACAACCCAAGCTTCCGAAAATCCTCAAAAACCCGGAAAATGAATGATCTTGAAACTTTAGATTTGAGGGATGTGAAACAATTGGTATACCTGCAATGTGTAGCGTCTTTTGTCAAATGTCTTATCTAAAAGATAAGAGAGAAAGCGCAAATATATCACTCACAAAAAATTCCCAATAATCTGAACCACAAACACATGTCCTTCACATCAACAAAGGAACTGTTCTTTTATTTCTCAATAGAGTCGTAAACATGCTAACTTGAAATCGAATTTTTTAACGGGATGTGCAGACATTGTTGTCTGAATAATATAAGTATAAGGTACATGCCTTTCAAAAAAAACTAGATAAATACAGGATACCCATTTTTAACATGCGTCAGTTAATGATAACTAAACACTTATACTTTATCATTTTATTTACCTCACCTCACCTAGGTCAACAGGCAAGACCAACCAACCAACCAATTTTATGAAACTTTTGATACTTAACCTCCCCCAAAATTAAGAAACTGCAACAGAAACGATCGGCTAAAATTATAAAAGGCAAATGTGACATTTCATCCCATGAAATATTAAAAGATTTTAAATATCTACCAAATAAATATTTTTCAAACTCTGATCTTTATGTATAGAGTAAATAATGGATCCATTCCAAATGTTTTCCAATATCAATTTCAACTTTGTTCTAATAAATATAATACTAGGAATTCTAATATAAAATACAAGTACCCTTTCAGAAAAACCACAAAATGGCAGTTTTCAATAAGATTCCGAGGTCCACGCTTGTGGAACAATTATATGCTTATAACACTGAGTGCGGATCGTTACAAATAATCTTCAAACGCTGTTTTAAAAACGAACGGTAGAATAGCTTCTCCTTTCCTTTCCTTTCGTATCTTTTCGTAGGCTTTCGACACTTGATGATGTCAAGGTGGCCATCTTTTCGTTCGCCGCCTTTTGAGCGAAAATTTGTGAGGAGCAGCTAGCAGTTCAATTTAGACATATTGACGAGACTGTTTGAGTCAGCTCGTCTAAAAGCAGTATAGCCTATTAACTGCGGTTCGTCAGGTACTGTAAGTAGGTATCTGTCAAGTTGGGCTTTAAAACAGGCAACAGAACAGTTTGTGATTTCCCTAATGTCTTTTGGTAACACCTTAAAGATTGAGGGACCCTTGAATGAAATGCTGTTATAACGCAATGACTTTAGTTTACATGATGACGATGTGCTTAACTTGATAATGCATTTTCGACCATGTCTCTTTGATGTAGTGCATCTCCGTTAATATTCTGCTTTGCTTTTTCCAAATTAGTGCATGTAATATGGTCAATGTGATTAATAAGTTCTTCATCTTATTAATACGCTGTGCTTGCATTTCGTGGATCGTTACATGACATACAACCATACAACTTGGATGGTGGTTGACCATCGTAATTCCAAATACATTTTTTAAAGTACTTTTATATCTATGCACATTTTTTATTTTCCTTGTCAGACAAAGCAGTTTGGAAAAACGTTTTACCTTAAACGTATTAATTAATGCTGGATTAATTTTTGCGATACTTAATTTTGCGATTTTGGCCTAAAATCGCAAAAATAAATCCTGCAAAATTTTTCAAAAATAGTGATTCGGAAAATTTGATTTAGTTTCTACAATGTTTTATGGAAGTTTTCATTGTTCTTTTCCACCTTATCACTGTCAATGAAAGAAGATGAACACAATATTGGTTTCTATTTTCTTATTCCTGACTTGTTTCTCCTGATTTGTAGACACAATTCGCAAAAATAAATATCGCAAAATTTTCGTCCAGGGCCCAATTCGCAAAAATAAATACCACAAAACACAAATTTTTTACCATCGAATCGCAAAAATTAATCCAACATTAATTAATACGCTTAAGGTAGTTGCTGTCGAGTATTCTAATATTTTTTTACCGATGTACATTACATTTTAAATAGAATTTTGTTTGATGTCACCGCAAAGAAATGAACGTCAAGTTTCCATGGCTCTTTATTATCTAGGTATAACCAATGACTGACAATGTCCAAACTCAAAGCTTTTTCATATTAAATTTCACTGAATGACGAAATAATAAGTGCATACAAAAGAAAAAATATTTCTAAAAAAATAAAATTATTTTTTGTGATTATGTCTGATAATTTACTAAATGTTATAAAATTCTCCTCGTTACTCAAATATGTTGATGTAGTTGTCCACCTTGGACTTATTCCTCTGCGAGATGCACTCAGCGATCCACACCACGTTCCTGCACTCCTGCTCCTTCAACTTCACGTAAGCATAGAACACTCCAAAGTGAAACTGTTGCATGAACGCGTTCACATTTAGTTTCACCTAGAACACAGTGGTTCCATACTTTATGGGATATCTTGGCTATAGTCCTGACGTCAACAGTATTCTAATTTATTATGATACATTTTCATATATGTCCTTCCATTATTTGAGATATTTTGACTTTTAAACAATATTATAATTCTATACAATGACTTCTTATGCAACAGTTAATTATTCATGGTTGATAACTACCACCCCAGACTGTCTACACCAGAGTTATTTACAACTGAAAAAGTTAAATTTTACTATGACGGCGGTAGTTGGGCAGTAGTTTTATTTTGTAGCTACGTACCTCGTATTCAAAGAACTTGTCTTCCAAGGTCTTGTCTCCGGGATTTGTACCACTACCGTCAAACAATGTTTGATATTCCTGAGTGAGTCGGGATTAAGGGGTGAACAACACAATGTAATAACAAAACTTACAGAATAACAATCAGCGATCTGTCTGACTTGATCATAATCCTCTGCCTTCGCTAACCGTGACAACCCATCGGGCGCAAGTTTACCACAGCTCGGGTACAGTTTTGATCTGTCGTCTTTGTTTAACTCAGTACCGAAGGAATTGATTGTTATCATCACTGCACGGCGGTCCGCCTCAAACTTAAGAGAAGTAGTAACTAGAAGGAACAATCCCATCATACATTGGAAGCATGTATATCATACCTGTAAGATAGAACCCATGACATCTCCAGTTGTACCACCAAGACGTTCACAAAATTTGCTGAATGCTTCCAGATAGGACTGAAAGAAAAACACTTCAGTCACATAATGGATGGCACGCCAAACTTACTTTATACAAGGAATTTCTAATGATTTCAATATTCATCTCATCAAGATCCTGTTCAGAAATGCAATCCACAAAGAACGGAGCTGAAACAAAGATGTAAGTGATAGAATGGATGTGGTAGTGGACAAAAAGAAGCCATACCAAGAGGAGTATCAACAAGAACAGCATTGTAAAGTTCAGCGGGGGTGGATGCAATATTGATGGATGCCATTTCAGGGAATTTACCCAGTGGATGACATTTAGGTATGAGTTCAGCAATCGAGCGTTGATGTAATGTTCCAGTTATCAATAAGATAATGTTGTCAATCATGTAGCTGTACCTAAAAAACACAAAATGTTTTTACCTCAAAATAACAACAAACTCTAATCTGGCTAACGTTATGAAGTCAAGGAAGGTGGCCAGCGGTTTCACAGCTTGACTTCTTAGATGCTCAAACTCTGTGACGAGTTTCTCCCTTAGCCGTTCATCAATCACTGATACTGTCAGTGGCCCGGCTTCGTTTGCGAGAAAGTTGCCATAATCCGTTCCTTGTAAATGAAGTTTCAGATCTAAAGATAAACAACATGTAAGTAATCATCGCCATCATCAATTACAATTCTTATTGCACATTTAAGAAATATAATATACCATCCAAACTTACCAAAATGGTTAGTTAAATATTTTAAGATGATATCATTTCATCGCGTTTATGTATACAACAATTTGACAAGGTTTTGTTGACACAAAACATTTTGTGTTTTTTTAAATTTTACTGAACAATTTCTTCAAAGAAATAGTATAGTTCTACATAGACTTAAAGGCCTCATTGGCCAATTGCCTTCAAATGGGTTCTCAACGACATGGATTAAAGATGGTAGCAAACATCTCTTGTTACATGCGACTGTGGAACATGTTGAAAGTGAGCCCCGCAAGAAAGCATTTGACCTTCACTTAAAGTGTTTTAAGGTCTTTATATTCAAGAATGCTTCGAAGCTTTAGAAGCGCCCAACCAGAAAAGAAATCATTTGCGGTTTCAATACTACAAATCAAAAGGATTTTGAGCTTACAAAGAAGAAATTTGAGACTGCATATTTTGTAGCCAAACAAGAACTTGCAATAACAAAGTTTGCAAAAATTTTTGAACTGGAAGAGTAACACAGAGTTACTAGAGAATGCGTATCGAAATAGCATGTCTTGTTCCATCATGATTGATTTCATCTGAAACTGGCTTTCAAACTTAAACACTTGAGCTGTCAGATTTCTTTAGCATCTTAATGGATAGATTGAGCGGTTGGTTTCACTCATTAACAGGGTGAAAACTGATTCACGAAATTCCTTACCTCAAGAGAGATCAAAGACGCCCAGATCAAAGCAAACAAAAAAACACATGAAAGAAAAGCAATAAGGAAACAAGGACCCTCAACATTAATTGACAGCGTGCTTGTTGCATTTTAGCTTTGTTTATATAATTGACTTTCTAACTGTTTTTAATCTTTTTTGTTAAGACTTTTCATGACTTGTGTTTTGTTTTAGCATTGTATCGTTAAAAGAAATCTGTACTGCTCTAGGTTTCCTATATACTTCTAAGAAAATAAATTGAAACTTATTTCCAGGGAGAAAAACATCTTTCTTGTTTGATCGCCGAACCTTCAGTCATGGTTGTTAGTTTTTGTGACATCCATCTTTGTGATCGCCATGTTTTCAAACATTATTTTATGGGATGTATCTGGGATTTCTGTCAATTGAAAACAATCACTGACCTGTCTTCAGACATACTAACTAGCCAGGTTTGTCAAAAGTTTTTGATATATCAAAGGCCATAGCCCTAGATTGAAAACCCTTATCCGTCAACATCAGCAGTAGATCTTGAAGAGCAGAAACCGTATTTGGAGTCTCCAATCCAAGATGTTCAACAATCCTCGGATTAATTATTGCCTCAATATTTTGCTTGCAACACTAAGGTTCAATTGGGACTGTGAAGGAGAAGAATTTCCCCAACGAAGGAAAACATTTCTTCTTGATACATTAAATTAATGATTAATTAGAGTTTAGCTAAGATTGAAGAGAGTTCAGTTGGCAGATACTTTAGAACTATTGCTGGAATGTTTTATGGGCAAGTGGCCTTGCTCAAATCAAGATTTTTGATGAGACAGCCAATTTCTACAACAGAGACATAGATGTTACTGAATCTAGATTCAGAACAAAAAGGAAAGTCTGAAAGTTGATGAAGTGATCATCCAAAGTGAACTTCATGAGAAGCAATGTTCGTGGCAAAGAAGAAGAACTTATATTCCTCATGCAGAAGTGATGCTTTTATTATCAATGACAAATAGAAATATAATTTTTGACCAATGTCTTAGCTATTGCCCAAATTTTTTATTGTTTGTATGATATTGTGCATGCAGTAAATAGAAAAAGAATAAAACTTAATATCAACCAGAATACACAAAACCAAGTTGTTAGAGCAACAACCATGTGAAAGTGCATCAAATTCTCTCTTTAAAAATTCAAAATTTGATTGGTTTTTTTAATTATTGCATTGCCAAAACTTGCTGCCAGGGTTCTCTAAAAGATGGAAAGGTGGGTGCAGTGAACCCTTTCCTAACCATTACACATCTTCCAAACTGGTGTAAAGACAATTTAGTCATCTCTCATAAAGTTTATTCATTTTCCTTTCGTGTTTGGTTGTCTAACTTTGATTGAGACTGACATAACTATGAAATTTTCCATGCAGTGTCAACAATATGCATGCGATTTGATGAAACAAAATGTATCAGTAGAATTTTGAATCAATGAAATTTAATATTTCCTGAGAACACAATAATGCCCAAAAGTATGTTTGCAACAATAGCTAGTACCGAGTCTGCATGAAATTCAGTTTTTCATCTTTGAAGATTTATTAACTTCTTCTTAAAAAAAGTATATCACAACATACTCTGTTGAATTGTTATTGTATTTTATTGACTATTGTAATATATTTATAGATGTAACTAATTATTTTTACCAAGATAGCTGTCCATTAGCCTTTCATTTATAAAGGAAGCTTCTCTTCATTTGAATAACTGTTGATGGATATTCTATCAAAATCTATAATTTGGAGTTTCAACTTACCTTCGAGGGTTTCGCATTGTATTAAGTTGAGGTAGTCAGTCCGTTTCAATATACCAGAACGAAACCCTCTCACTAAACCTTCTAAATAACCATTATCGATATTAAAAATTAAATCCCCATATATTGAAACCATTCCAATGCGGTATTAACCCTGGCACTTCCTCAAAATTTTTACTTAGGTATACCTAAGATCACGATTTTTCGAAAAAATATAAACATTGTGTTTACCCAGAATGCAGTGTAAATTTCATGTGATGAAGTGTGATTTTGGAGGAACGATATTGTGGTGTTAAAAATACGTTAGTAAATAGTCGTCTTTAGGAATTAATCGCGGAACGGCCGTGGATCGAACATGTAAAGGCGATGACACTGCAAACCATATGGCATATGACATCTCAAATCGCCTGCGGACTATGTACGGATATAGTACAGCGGAATAATACCAGAATATTGCCTTACATTTTCAAGTTTGAAGAAATAAGGGTAAAGTTTGTTTAAAAAATAACCAGCCATCTCCATCTCTTCTGCAGCTGTCTCCTAACTACAGCCGAGGAAGAGTTTCAATGAAAATTTAAAGAACTAGAGACTTGGGTGATATCGTCGGAACAAATACTATGCGCGAGTTCTCAGTGGATAAGGGACCTTTAGTAACATCTGAGAACACTGCATTGGACGGGACAAAAGAAATAATTTTAAATAAATATAAATAAACACAAATTTTAATTTGTAAAAACAACTGCTTTTTACAATGTTATTCATTTGTATCGTTTCGCATGTCCAGTAAAATGGTCAAAACACTTCAGTATTTCGCCATCTGTGCATTTAGATTCGTACAGCATTTCGTGTAATTTTTTTAAAATAAAGACCCTGTCGCATTTTGGAAATTACAGACTCCTCAACAAGGTGACAATGTTCCTATTCCGCAAAATGGATATTATTTATGCGAATATCAATATACCTTATCGGTAAAAAATCCGTCGGTAAAAAAATTCGTCGGCAAAAAAAATCGTCGGTAATAAATATTCGTCACCTAGACAAAAATTTGTTACTATTTATGGCTTGATAATCGTCTTCATCCTCATCCTCATCGCCATCCTCATTATCGGAAATTGAGAGATTTCTACTGTATTCATAACTGTAAAAATTAAGCACGAATTCTTCCATGGTATCAACAACCCATTTGTCTTTAGCAGAAAATTTTAATAACAGAGGGACTTCTAATCTACCAGAAGGAATTGGCGACGGCTTGTATTTAAAAGACTTTAGAGTTCCAGCAACGTTCCCATTTTCTTGTTTAATGAAAAAATAAACGTAGCGAGATATTTCTCGTGGAATGTGTCCAACTGTTTTTCATACGTTGAAATAAGGATTCTTTGTTTTTATGGCACACGCGTATGGGTCTGTTGACAATGATGTTGTATTGCTTCCAATTCTACTTTGAATTCTTCATTAATTTTCGCGTTTGACCATGAAGTTTCTTTATAAACATGATATCCACGTGAAGCAATAATAGCTTTGCAATAAAACTTAATTTAAATCAAGTTCTAAATGTCGGATGTCTAAATGTCGCCTGTTTGTTTTGCACTGTTCATCAAAAACTTGAAATTGACAAATTCGAATAGTTTTCATTGACAAATTCGAATGGTTTTTATTGACAAATTCGAATGGTTTTCATTGACAAATTCAAATGTTTTTAATGATTATTTTTTGTGAAAAAACTTGATATTTTTTTCGCAGATTTCTAAGGCAGTCATGGCTTCGAAAACAGATTTACGATCTTACTTTAAAAAGATATATTCTAATAATGAAACGTCGTCAAGTAGCCAAAAACTTTTTCAATCTGCTTCGAACATCACAGGTGAAGCTGAGATCCAGTGTGTTGAACAGGAAGTCAAGAAACAAGTGGCGAAATCCACTGTAAAGTACAGTAAAGTTCCATCAAAAATAAAGTAAGAGGAGATTGGGAGGTATGCTTTAATCCACGGGACTATAAATCAGCTATCGATCGTTTTTCAAAAGTGTATACAAAATATTCACTCAAGAGAACAACAGTTCAATGGATGGAAAGAGAGTTGCAAGAAGAAGGAAAATAATCAACCTATTGCGCCCATTCAAAGAAAAGGACGACCAAAATTAGTGGATGATGAAATGTTGAAAAAAATCAAAGATATTATCGTTGGTTCACGCTTAGCCGGCACAGCAATTTCTCGAAAAATGGTGATTGCAATTGCCACCGGAGTTATCAAGGCTAATGATCCCAAAATTTTGAGAGAATTTCATGGAAGCCTTGAACTCATTGAAGGCTGGGCTCGTAATGTTTTAAAAAGCATGGGTGAAAAGAGAAGGGACAACTGGAAAAGTTGAGCCTTGTAGTAAGTTTTTGGAAGAGGAAAAGTTTACTTTTCAACGTGCAATCGCAAAGGCTGTTTCCGATCATGATATCCCAATGGAACTTGTGTTAAACCTAGATCAAACCCCCTGTCTTATGTTTCCCCTTAATATAAATATTTGATTTAAGGGGTTCAAAGACAGTTCCAATTAAAGGTGTCGATGATAAAAGACAAATAACTGCAACTTTTACAGTTACTGCATCAGGTTCGTTTTTGCCTCTCCAACTTATCTACAGTGGCAAAACCAAACGTAGTTTATTTAAGTTCAATTTTCCTAAATGCTTCGATGTTACCTTTACACCAAATTATTGGTCCAATTATGAAAAATGCGTTAGTTTATTCAAGAAGATAATTTTTCCATGTTTCAAATCCAAAAAGGAAGAGCTTGGATACCCGAAAGAGCAGTATTCATTAATTATGATGGATGCTTTTAAAGGTCAAGATAATGCTGATATAAAGAAATTGTGTTTGGAAAATGATTGTGAGCTGGTTATTGTGCCGCATAACTTAACCAACAAGTTCCAGCCTTGATATTTCGATTAATCAAAAGGCAAAGAAGTTTGTCTCGCATAAATTCAACACGTGGTACGCAGATCGTGTCAGTGATCCAGTTTTGGCACTTCCATACTTAGATGATCTCCCAATAAAATCTCTTGAAATTTTATTCTTTTCCTTCTATTGTAAAAGTGGGACATCTTAGCAGCTGTAATGTAAGTGTTATCAATAGCCTTTTTACAAATTGTTGTGTGACGAGTAAGAGTTTCTAACTTCTTTTCAGTGATGTCTTTGATGATGGAACGTTCAGATCTGGCAAGTCCTCTCATGACAGGTGAGATAGCGAAGCGTAATATTTATCCGTTAAGACATACGCTATATTTGTCGGATATAGGTGGGGCTTCTCTGCTTCCTCGAATGACTTCTTTGTTGATGTAGCGTTATAGTTTTCAGATAGCACTTCCGACATTTAATAAGTTTTGCTTTTTACGCTTTTCTTGTATCTCTTTTTCATTTTCAACATTCTTCATTGGTGATAAACATTGGCGTTGGAACAGGTACCATTTGGTTATACTTTAGTATTTCTATGCTGTTCGGTGGATAGTGTTTTACTATTTTGCAGCGGGATGGTGGCACTAGGTTTGGAAAGCTTTTTCTTCAACGTCCCCAAAGTCTTCTTCGTTGGAACAACGTTTCTCTACACAAGGAAATAATCCTGTAGGGACACTTTAACCGAAAACAACGTATCACATCTGTTAGTTTCATCTGCAGCCGCAACTAATGTCTTTTCGATATTTAGGGCAGGGATATTCATGAGGGATTATTTTTTCTTTTTAACCCAGGCCTTAAAGTGAGGTGTAACTTAAACTTTCAATGTCATTCAAGTGTTGAACAACACTGTCGTGTCGTATTTCTCACCAGACATTACATAGGTGGTATTTAACATTGTCCATGTGCTGCTTAAGCGGCTCGAAAGACATTTTTCACCCTGCTTGGACATGATTGGTCTAGAATTGTACTGCTTGCCTTGACTTAGACGAGGCACTTCACTTAGCATGCACTTTCTAATTGAATAAAGACCCAGAAACTCAATACTTTATATAGGGTACTACCGTCCTGTAATTGCTACTCCGATAGTCTGAAATGTATTTAGTTTCGATGAAAGGGGGCGGCTAATTAGTGAAATACACAATACAATTAAACGTATTTAATTGATCACACGATGATTTGCAATAAATTTGGCTAATGGCCATCATCGACAATTTCATTGCAATGTCAGCATAAATGAATTTGGTTAAAATCAAGTCAACTTACATATTCATATTATCGACTTAGTAATAGTAGTTTTATTTCGATTATTTTTATATTATTTAAATTTATATGTGTATCAGGATGAATGTGACAAATATATTTTTCCCATCTTCCTCTAGCATGCCTAGTACCTAAAAAAACAACACAAAAAATGGTTTGAAATAACAATAATTTCCTCAACCGAATTATAAATAGAATAAATTAGATAAAATGACATCCCAATGAGACACGACTAAAAAATTACCGGTGTAATCAGCTGTCCAGTTGGTTGCCGATTGAGTTAGAATTGAATGAACGCCAAGTCTACGTTCGTACGCATCGTTGCAGCGCTTGCAATATGATGCTGAACGTAACCTGCTCAGTTGCCTAGCTACAAAAGTGTTGCATACAGATGATAATAGCATGCAACAGCTCGACCCGAGTAGACCAAACTAAGGCCCACCACATGCCCTGGTCTTCTATTGGAGGTATTATAAAAAATGTCCCCATAGTCTATCCAATCTTCGGATCCTATGTTTTGACACACACACTAATTGGTACTTAATAATTGCCTTGCGCGATCTTGAGATTGCCGCGCAATGCAGATCGGAAAAATGCACGGAACAACATTTATTCCATATGCTAAAGCTTTAGTAGAACTAACTACACTTTGTTCATTATTTTTAATTAAAGTTCCAATGACATTTTATATGCATTTGTTGGATTAGCTTGGACAGCTAGATTTTGATGGGTTTCCATGGTTTTAGATTTTATTATAAAGGAATGAAAAACATTTACCTACAAGTTTTTTTGTATTTGAAGGTTATAGTTTCCAGTATATTTAATAACAAGTATATATATTGTGTTTCAAAATGGTAGTTGAAAATGGAAAGCCAATAAAATACAGTGTCCTACTTCCAACGTATAATGAACGGGAAAATCTGCCATTAATTACGTGGTTGCTTGTAAAAACATTTACAGAAAAGTAGGTTTATTATATATATATATATATATATATATATATATATATATATATATTAAATTTTATTGTTTTATATACTTAAATAATTATTCCTGGTTTTTGTTTCATTGAAATAAATTCCAGTATAGTTGAGTGAGGGTTTGATTTTACACTCTTTACTTTTTTCTCTTTGCAAATGGTTATCAGTTACAGTAGCAGTTGCATTGTTTATTTTTTCATTTATATAGATATTTAATTAACATATATATATATAGCTACCCTTTTTTGTAGTGCTATTGAATTTGAAATCATAATTGTTGATGATGGAAGTCAAGATGGAACAAGGGAGATGGCATATGAGCTTATAAGAATCTATGGAGAAACAAAAATTGTGAGATTATTATTATTTTAAACGTAATACTGTGCAGTATATATTCCTTCTTCTTGAAACTCATTTTATATATATTTTAAACTCATTTTATATTTAGAAAATTTTAATGTTCATAATTTAAAACCTTAAAATAATAATAATAAAGTTAATAAAGGCTTTATAGCAAATGTATTTATGAATTTATTGTTCTACTTTCATGCAAAGTTTTATGACTTTATATATTATATACTGGTAAGAAGATATGAAGGGGGTTGGAATCCCCTAAATTAGTTTAACATCTGTTTTTTGCATAGTGATGGAGTCTTTGATAAAGGATGAAATTATAGACTTCTTTTGTAACAATGGTGTTATAATTGCATCCCAACACGGCTTTGTTTCTGGAAAGTCTTCTCTGACAAACTTTCTGTTTATTCTAGATATATGGTAGAAATTGCGAGATACTGGAAATAGTTTGGACACAATTTATTTTGATTTTACGAAAGCGTTTGATTCTGTGGCACATAAAAAATTGTTGTTCAAATTAGAAAAATATGGAACTAGAGGTAATCTTTTTCACTGGACACAAACTACCTATCCAATAGAAAACAGACAGTAAGACTTAATGACTAAACCGCTTTGTGCTTGAACGTTTTGAGTGGGGTTCCTCAAGGAAGTGTTTTAGGCCCAATCTTTTTTATAACGTTTGTAAATGATATGTCGAATGTAAGATATGTCATCACTGATCCCTTCACTTTGGAAAACAACATTCTTCAATTATATAGATGGTTTCATAACTGGCAGCTTAGATTCAACTCTGCAAAATGTTGGTAAAGACAATTCGCGTCATAATTACATGCTTGATGATAACTACAACAACACATGTTTAACTGAGTTTCTCGGTGACAATCATCTAGACATTTTAGTTGGCAGTGACTTGAAATTTAACAGTCAGTCCATTCTTCAAGTAATAAAAAGCAAATAGTCTGTTGGGCCTCATTCGCTGAACGTACGCATTCTTGGGCATGGTATCATTTCGTGCATTATTTCGTGAGGCCTTTACTCGAATACTGTATTACAGTTTGGTATCCATGTCTTAAGAGAGATAAAATCCGTATCGAGAAGGTTTTAAGAAGAGGGTCTAAATTAGTAAACAGGTTTTAAGGATAAACAATATGCATCATCATAATCATCATCATCCTTTTAACATCACTTTTCCATGCTTGCATGGGTTGGACGGTTTCAAAATATGATTTTCTCCAATTATGGAGGTATAATCATCTGATGGTTTATTGGTGCAGATGTTTTTACGGCTGGATGCCCTTCCTAACCCCAACCCCAGAAAGAGGAAAACAGTGGTGAGTTAACCCACGCAAGGTACCAACTTGTATTTAAAACTCCGTGGCAGCTATGCATCAGGGGCATGGATGCTTATATCCATGAGGCCAAAGATGTTACATGACCCGCATACCCACCATGCGGATTGTTTAAAAGCACTTGGCTTTCCATCTATGAAGTATAGGCTCGAACGAGGTGACATTGTACAAATATATATATCAGATTCTAACTGATGAAAAACATATTATAAGACATTTGTTTAATGTTGATAATACGGCCAGAACTAGAGGTCATTGTTACAAATTGAAGAAGAGTTTTGCAAAGTCGTCAATCCGGCAACACTTCTTCAGTAATCAAGTTGTTGATGACTGGAACAGTCTTTCATACGATGTTGTTTAGCATTCCCTCTGTTAACGCTTTTAAAAAAAAGGCTAGACAATGAATGGTAAGGCAGAAGATTTTGTTTTTATACTGAAATACATTTTAACATTTTATTTTATAGTTATACTTCATAATAAAAATTTTGTACTAAACCAACGATTTTAAATTATGTTTTTGATACCTCAACATATTTAAAAAGTATTTAAAGATGTATATATGGAATAATCCCAACTATTCATATGAAACTGATTGCCAATCATAATAAAATATGCACCAAGTGCAATTCAGGATGATAGTTATGACAGCACTGTACTATCTATATACTGAAAAAGAAAACAAAATGTGTATATATATATATATATATATATAAAACTCTGTTACATATAAAAATTCTTGATAAAAGTTACTTGTTTTTTAACATGTTATAAATACTTTTAATATTTGTAGCCAATAATTGCACCTGAGGTGTTTTCTAGTTGACTTTGGTCCATGGAGACATTATTAGTCAGTTGCATAAATCTTATAGTTAGTTTTTCATGTCATCAATTTTAGTAAAAATTTTTGTTTCAGCTGCTCAAAACAAGAGAAAAGAAGTTAGGTCTTGGTAAGTTTTTATTGAAAAAAATCAAATACTTTTGGATAGCTGATCAATGATAAAAAACAGGGTTAAGGTTATACAGGGAAACTATTACTTTAGGATGGCTAAATTCGAGTTTTAGAGATTTAAAAACAACTGTATACTAAGTAGTTTTGTTTTTATTGAGAGATGTCAACTATTTGATTCTCCAACAATTATTTATGGTTCATCATCTTTCTTGTTGCCATCCGAATAAGTTGGAAGCCTCATTCTTCTTTGTTAACTTTCCCTATATCATGACCTTTAAAAATCCAAAGTTACTTTCTATTGTGCTCAGTTTGTTGATTCAAGTGAGTTGGGAACAAGACTTTGAAAATGTTTTTAACTTTAAAAAGAGTATTTGTAACGAATTTGGTTGTGAAATATTACTATTTCTGTTTGCTTCGCAAACTGATTGACTTCGTCAAGAAAATTTCAACTTCAGTGAATTATGGTACTCAATATCTTTACCCGTGTCAAAGTCATCTATATAAACAACACGTATCCGTACATAACTCGCACTGATGAGATAAAAGATTCTCACCAGTGCTTCCCTATAAATACTTCTAGAAACAACAAAGAAACTTAACAAAACTGCGCATGCGAAATGGTCATTGGGGACATTGCCTTTTGTAACGCCAGAAAACCTGTTAGAATCAAAGAAATCGTGCGTTACTAAGCCAATTTCTCTGGGGACACAAAATCAACATAACAAAAAATACAACATTGGTTGTTAATTTAAATTCAAATGGATATTTGAGAGTGATTTTAAACTTGTTTTATTTAAATCTAATGAATTTTGTTTTATGTTGCATTAATGTTGCATAAATAACGTTGGGTTTTAAATAACGTTGTCAATGGTGTTTAGCACTTTGTTCCCTCTATTGCAGGTACAGCTTACATATTTGGCATGCAGTTTGCTACAGGTGACTTCATCATCATCATGGATGCCGATTTATCGCATCATGTAAGTAGATTCTTTTTGGTTTTTGCCTTTAATAATCAATGAAGAATTTTCTTTCAGCCGAAATTTATTCCAAAAATGATCGAGTAAGTAAATTTGAAAAATTCTCCATGCACTGAATAATCGTTTTTACCACGAGTAGAGTTCAACAAAACAACAATTATGATGTGGTGACTGGGACGAGATATAGCGGCAATGGCGGAGTGTACGGTTGGGATTTTAGAAGGAAGTTGATCAGGTAATCTTCATACTCTTTCATACAGTTGTTCATGGTCGCTTCTTGTTTTGAAGTCGGGGGGCAAACTACGTCACTCAAGTTCTTTTGCGTCCCGGCGTTTCTGACCTCACAGGAAGTTTTCGGTAAGATCCTAACCTATTGTGTTTTAAAACAGATTAATGAGATCCGAGTTGTTTAGTTTATACAAGAAAGAGGTGCTAGTTGCGCTGATATCATCCTGCGTATCGAAAGGTTATGTCTTTCAAATGGAGATGATGATACGTGCCAGACAGAAAAGATTCACTATCGGAGAGGTGCATTGCTTCTTTATGCATTTATGCTTATAAGCTGCAGAGCATGTAATTGTAAAAATTATTTTGGTTGCAGGTTCCAATATCATTCGTTGATCGGCTGTACGGTGAGTCCAAACTCGGTGGAAAGGAGATCTACCATTTTGCGAAAGGCCTTTTGTATTTATTTGCTACAACATGAGGAAACATGAGAACAACTTTAGGACGCTAATTGCACTCAGTGTTATCTTACAGCATATTCAGTGGTTTAACGGCGATAATTTCAAATGAAAATCCTTATTATGAATTATCGCCAATGTCCAACCAATATGTTAGCATCTGTAAAGTCTTGAAAGTGACTCAACGTTGTAGATATATATATATATATATATATATATATATATATATATATATATATATATATATATATATATATATATATATATATATATATATATAACAGCATAAAAATGAGATAAGTGGTACATACATGCGTGTTGATAACGTGCAGAGAGAGAGATACAAGTTACGGGCCCCTAAATATATGGGCCGTCGGATCACCTTTTTTTCTTTATCCACTCTATTCAACTGAATTGTAGTGTTACAACATAGCTGTAAAACAATCCGTAAAGCACATAAAATACGGAAAGAGCATGATTATCACAATATGACTGTATAAGAAGCACATAAACAAACACATTATAGGGATCCCTGAGGGGGTAGCATGATGATTTGTTCCTTGGTCGGATATTTTAGATTCTATTTTCGGCCACTGATTTTCGTATTTCTTGGTCTTTTTCTTTCCGGGCTTCTTTGCAAATGTAGGCGTTTTGGGAATCTTCAGTTTCCCGTCCGTTGATCCATTGTTGGACCTTGCGTCTCGGAGCTTGCATCTGAGGAACTTAAGAAACACCTCTTTTTCCTCTCCCATTTTCCCTGAAGTGCTGCATCGATCGGTCGAACTCATATTTCCCTTCTCCGTCGAGTGCGCGTCACGTGTTTTTTAATTGTAGTCTAACGATGCCATCCAATTTTCCCACCAGGTCCATGATTTTCTGTGGTTTCCATTTTGTTGTAAGTTTGACAATGTTGTTCATAGACTCGCATTTATTATTCAACCATTTGAGTGGGATCGCTGGGTTCTTCTTCTGTGGGTCGAATACATTGTCTCGCAGAGCTGGTTCCAGTTTACCATTAAAGTATTTGGTGAATTGCGGAAGCTGATCGTAATACTTCGTACTGATTTCCTGCGCTTTTTCCTCGAAGTCATATGAATTATCCAACTGCAGTATTGCGTTTTTTCCGAATATCTCGTCTAATATGCGTTTCTTCAACTTCTGATCGGTTTCCTCGTTATCAATATGCCGTCTGGCGTTTTCTTCCAAGTGACGTGTGCACAATAATATAGTTGCGGGAAACTTCTATTTTTTGCTTTTATCAAGGCCTTTTCTTCATCGGAACCGATTATAATATCTTTCACTCCTAGTTCGACGTCAACATCACTGATGTTATCAAGCCTTGCCTGGATGTGTGCTAGGAATTTACAGTATGTAAGAAATGCGGCATCCCAGTGAAGGAAGACTGATCCTAAAACAATGGGCGCTTGCGTGAACTTCCGCAGCAATTTTATTCTTGTACACAAGAGTGGTAACGAAGCATAGTCCAACATCTATTCCAATAACAACTCGGAACGATTTCTTTAAAGCCGCACGATGTAGTTGAAGATCTTGAAGTTGGTGTTCCCTTTATAAGATTAATGATGGTGCTTGCCACATTGTGTCGCAGTCTTAACTCTTTCCTTCCCCACTTATGATATTCTTATGTACCCCCATGCGATTTCTTGCTGTTGCCATGGATACAAACGTTGCTGGGGTACTTTCCAATGTACTCTACCACCGCCACGTTACTGCTACCATCCAACCATGATATTCGTTTCTGGTAATTCGACTCTCTCTTAAGAGAGACATTAAAACCTTCTCAGTGTTATGACATCTTCGGTTTGTGATTGTGGATCCAGCGCCTTGCTGATCACGTATACCTGTTTCAACTTCTCGAATAGGAATCTTGTGATAAGGTGCCACCAAATGTGATACTGAATTTCCTCAGTTTCAGGCCCCTTTATATAGGCAGGTGATTATATCTAGTTGGACCGGCACTGCAATTAAGATGCAATGAAATCATCTAATTGAGATAAAAATTATAATAGGCCCAACATATTGATGTTTCATTTGATAAAATTGCATGTTACTCTGTCAAACACTAGCAATATCGTAGAGAATTATCCCATCATAAGACACTGTTTAAGATTTTGGCAAGTAAGAAAGTTTCAATTCTTGTTTTTTTATATATCTGTAATATTTTTTTCCCTGTATTAATACCGACATTAATATTTACATTGAAGCATTGGACATAATTAGTTGAAATACTCTATTTCATATAGACTAATATTGACGATTCTTAACAACAACTACTGAAATACCTAATCAACTAGTTTTAAAAATTCTTATTATTGCACTTTACTCTCGGATGCTTAATACCAGTTGCCTTAATAGTTGTAGGGGTGGGAAATTTTTTCAAAATTAATAAGCGTGGAGGGTTTATTAAACGTGGGGGTGGGAAGAACGAGTTAACATGTATAATAAAGGAGACAGTTGCAATTTATACTCAGAAATCCTTATCCTAAAACACCTGCAAAGAAAGATGAAATAATCTTATAAATTGTTTATGAATACATATCTCTTGAAGAATATCATTTGAGCATCGGTTCATGGCATTGGGGAATACAACTCAACAAAGGAACGACTTAGAACTGTTATTACAAAGTTCGCTAAGTCGAAAACTTGAAATAATTAGAAAAAGCCGCCAATTCAAATGTGCGGTCTAGATTAGGATTTTTCATAAAAGATTCACATCATCAAATGAAACATCTGCAACAAATTTTGTGAGGTATTGACCATGATGATAAAAAGAAAATTTCGTGGTGTTGTGTAACATGCGAGGGGAACTTTTTTATGATCCTTTAGAACAACTTTTCTTGCATCATTAGATTTAGCCATTATAAAAATAATGCAAAATTGTTTTTTTAGTAATAATCTAATTTATTTCTTGACATTTTTGTTTTGACTCTGTTTTATTCAAAGTAGAATTACAGTATTTCCTCTTATTAGCGCCGGGCCTCATATTAGCGCCGCCATCTAATAAGCGCCGCACCTTGGAGCAAAATTATGTTATTAGCGCCGCCCTCTAATTAGCGCCGCACCTAGAAAAGCGGCGCTAATTAGAAAAAGAGCAGTAACCCATACAGAAGGATAGTTATACAATACAATACGTTTTTTTAGCTTCTAAATTATTTTTTATCTTTCATAAACCAGGGAAATTTCATAATTTTCACAAACTCAGGCTCGTACGTAAGTTCGATATAAGTCAATAGTTCTTTTCGTTTCTTCATTTCACGATCCAAGGTCTCAGCCGATCTTTTATTTTCCGAGAAAGCAAAAAACTTCGCTGCAACCACCAGACCAACTTCACGTTTCCGTTTTCCAATTACTTGTCAAATCAGACGATTCTGCTCATCAGCTTCAAGGAAAAAGTGTAATAATGATTTATTGCTTCAAAGAAAGATCACCATGTGCAGCTGGCGCTGAGTTATTGAGGCAACAATTGACGGTTCGGGGTGATCCTTCTTTAACGGAAAATCCGTTTGAGAACGCTGATGAAAATATTGAAGAATTTCTTTTGGTGGATATCTCCGATGACGAGGATAATTTTATTGACATTTTGTAATATAAAAACATTACTGATTCTTTTATTTTATTGTTTTTGAAGAGCGAGAAAATTCCATTAAATAAAATTTATTTCTATACCATTTTGAAAATTATTTTATAAGCGCCGCCCTCTTATTACCGCCACGCTCTTATTAGCGCCGCACTTTTGAGTCTGTTTTTAAATAAGCGTCGGGGGCGCTAATAAGAGGAAATACGGTAGGTAAGAAAATTATTCGACTCGTGAAACTAGCTTTATCCGTACAAAATTTACAGATATACTCATTTTTGCGAATGAGCAGTTTTCAAAAAGGGTACTTTTCCGGTAGTGACTAATTCCTACTCAGCAAGTCAGGTAGCGAAATAATATATTTCAAAAATTACCCAAGATGCATTTTTTTATATTTTCTCATGTATTTTCACTTTCGATTGCCGAATTATGCTTTTTGGTTTATTGCAGGCCGTCTAAATGTTGCGAGACAGGACATTCATAAAAAGTTGCGTACATACAATGTTGCGAGTGAAGTTGAACTTACGATAATTATTCTTGTCGTTCCATGCAACTTAGCGTTTGGACACTCGATTTATTCCAAAATTTATACAGCCTCCTACGGATTATTTGAAAAATCGGAAACGGATTTTCTTATAAGCAGTTTCTACGGACCAGATTTTTATACCTCAATGTACACAAAAAGGTGTAAACTTCATATAACGTTACTTGACAATAAAGGACACTAGACAACGTCACGTAGGCTTCAATAGGCTTCGAAGAAAGAACAACGATGTTACTACAAATAGCAAGTACAATGCAAATATCCTAAGACTCATCATCTTCTGCATCATCATCAACGTTTAACCCCGGGAGACATTCGCCGCCATCATCTCCACCTTCCTTATCAGGAAAAACTCATGAAAATGCATTTAAGAAAACACTTATTAGATCGTGGGGCAACCGTGACGGAAGATCGGATTTAATTCAAAGAGGCCTCGAAATACCTTGTAGGTTTACAGCAAAATTGATTGCCACAAAAAGAACAACCTTTTATTGGAACACTACCTACACTCTGTCGTCAAATTAAATTATATGGATGTTCTAAAGGACAAAGAAGTTATTGTCGGCTCGTTTGTGGGAACTGTGAAAGCTAACACTGCCAATAGTAAATCATCATCGCATGAACAACAAAAAGGTCCAAAAACGAAGTGGTGAAGAAAAGCAAGCTGACATACGGAAGTGGTTCATGAAGTCCTCTGATAAAGGAAATCAAAAAAGACCAAGACAAAATAACAAAGAAACAATAAATAATGATTAGAATCTATGTTAAAATCTGATCGATTTTGTAGAAAATTATTTATAGACGAATATTTTCGCACATTAAGTTTGTTGTTGCTCCAAGGAGGTAACTTTTCAATCAGAAAAACAATATCAGACACCATTTTCATCATTGGAATTTGGCCACTTTTTGTCCGACATTGCTTTTTCTGATAAATTTTTGCAAAAACAACAATTGTACCAGCCAAACTCCTAAAAAATAACCCCATTTTTGTTCGAATGCTTTTATAAAATAACAAGGAAACAAGATGCGGGAAGATTTTGTTGCGAACACTGGAAATAATTAAAAGTTGTGGGAAGAAAAAGTTACGAATTGTAAAAAAATTAATTGTTGCGGGAAGAAAAAGTCGCGAAAGTTGCGAAAATTTGCTCGCAACATTTTCTTCCCGCAACAATTTCTTCCTTTTAAAACAATATCATGATAGAAACGCATAAATTAGAATATGTTTTTGCATAATTATAATAATTAAATAAGCTTCGGGGAAGACCTGACTTGCTGAGTAGGAATTAGTCGCGACCACTTTTTCCGCAACAAGAAATTAAAGGCAAAATAAATTGTGGATGCACTTTCAATAATCATCAAAACAAAGGTGTTTCTTTAGCTTTGTCTGTGAAGCAGGGTTCCATTTTTGTAAAAAACATTTGGAAAACTGAATGAGGAGGTTTGCTAATTTTTTTTACGAGACTGATAAAAACCATTCTGCAGTTTTGACACACTGTCATTCAATAATAAAAGACCATCACAACCTTCAGAGAGACAGTAGTAAACAAAAGAAAAAGGCCAAGTCAGGAGAAATTTGTGATTTTTTTGTTTTTGTGGTTGCCTTTTTGTTGTAATTTTTGTATTATTTTAAGAGTAACTTATGAATATTCTCGAATGACGTGTTTGAAAATAATATATACAGCCTATCACAAAAATGCTTCGCCGCAATTTATTACATCATCTATTATTTGAATGTAAAACGCTCTTTTCAATCCATTATTCGTATTTTTATATCAACAAGATTATTTCGGATATCTCGGACCTATGGCAGTAACTTTAACTTTAGATCAACGGATTTGTAATAATTTTAGTACGGTTTTTGAAATTCTTGTATGCTTACTGACGGTATCATCTTATATCATTCGCACGTTTTTGATCCAGGTTTTCAGAAAAGCCAGGGAGGCTGGATCAAAAATACCAAAATACTTGCATCCTTAGTTATATCTAGAATTAGAAAACCTTATGAGACCATAATATCAAATTGCCAATTTGGCTTTAGATCTAACAGGTCAACAACAGACGCTATTTTTATTTTACAAAACGCTATCCATGTATCCGATAAACCACTTTTTCTATGTTTTATAGGATTTAAAAGCAGCGTATGATTGGATTAATAGAGATATGCTATTTAAAATTCTAGATATTCGTTTAAAGTCTCCCGTACTAGTAAATATACTAAAAGCATTTTTTTATTGTTGTTGCTCAGAACAAGGCCTTAAAGGCCACTTGAGTGTAAAGAGCTAGAAAAGTTATAGGAAAGTTACGCAGTTTTCAGATATCGATGAACGTTTGATTTGAACAGTTGAAGGTTATAGACCGATGGAAAGCATGTAGAAGGAAGGGAGTTCCAAAGTCTGGATGTTCGCGGGAAAAAACTGTTCTTATAGAAATCCCTGTGACAGTTTGGAATGCAAACAGTCCATTGATGAGAAGATGACGAAAACCTAGTTGTACGGTAAAAAATTCTGGGAGAAGATGTAAGAGATGATAGTTCGCTTGAACAACGTCCATAAAAAAACTTGTAGAAAAGACAAAGAGAAGCTACGTTTTGCCGGTGTGATAGGGAGTCCAGTTTCGAAGATAAGTTTGCGCCGATTGCGTTGCAAACACGCCGTTAAACACGGTCTAACAAGTTCAAGCAATTCGCAGGAGCACTTGCTCAAATGTGGCAGCTGTATTCCATGCAAGGACGTATTGAAGATTTGTACAGGTAAAGGATACACTCAGGGGTGAGGTAACTCATTTCTCGTAAAAGAGGACCAACCTTCATGGCAGCTGATTTTGCAATGGTTTCAATGTATGAACGCCATGAGAGATCGCTTGTAAATATGAGACCAAGAAGGCGAAATGAACTGTTTTCAGGCAAATAAGAACCATTCATCAAAACTTGAGGTAAATATGCTCGCTGGAAATGATTAATGGAAAGAAGACTAGTTTTAGATGGATTGAAATTAACCAGCCAATTCTTGCCCCATTCAACTACCGTATTGAGATCTTTATTGAAAACAGAGGCCAAATTAACCTTATCACAATCATCTGATTTATCAAGACAGGAATACAATGTGGAAACGTCAGCGTAAATAATGGTTTTGGATGATAAATTGTCTGGGAGATCGTTTATGTAGAGTAGGAACAGGGTTGGTCCGAGAACTGATCCTTGTGGAACACCAGCATTAATGGAAAAAGTTGAAGATGAATGACCACTAAGGACAACCTTGAGTCTACGATTGGAAAAGAAGGAAGAGATAATTTTGAAAAAGGAACTATTTAAACCATATGCTTTGAGTTTATGCAATAAACCCAGATGCCAGACTTTATCAAATGCCTTGGAGATGTCAAGAGCAACTGCTCGCGCTTCACCAGAAACATCAAGCGCACGATAAAAACGTTTAGTTATAACTGTAAAACATCAACAGTGGAACGACCAGAACGAAACCCGTACTGGGAATCATAAAACAAATTATTTTCAATGAATTCCACTAAGGTCTGGTTAAGTAAAGTCTCAAAAACTTTGCTTAAAATGGAAATGAGACTAATCGGTCTATAATTTCTAGGATTAGAACGGTCACCACAATTTTTAAAAATTGGAATAACGGAGGCAAATTTCCAGAATGAAGAAAAACAAGATTCATCCAAACATTTTTTGTAAACAGCACACAAAACAGGAGATAACTCGGTAGAACACCTCTGAAGAACAATTACAGGAATTCCATCAGGTCCTGTAGCTTTAGTGGAATCCATTTTGGAGATTATCTTGGAAACGTTATCCGGAGATATAAAGCAATCCTGTAAAGTCAGGTCAGTTTTGGAGGTGAAATATGGGAAATCGTGTCCAGAATCATCGAGGGTAGAATGAGAACTGAAGAGTTTAGCAAATAGTTCAACTTTATCCTTAGATAAATTAATGACTTCAGGACCATTGAAAAGTGGAGGCACAGATGATTTAGAATTACCCCGGACATTTTTAATGATACGCCAAAATTTACATGAACCTATTTTTTTGAATTGATATGATCTTTAGTTTTTTCAGCAAAAACAGTTTTTGCTTTACGAACAACATATCTACAATTATTGCGAGAGACAATAAACAATTTTCTGTTAAGATCAGTCGCATCACGTTGGTAGCAATGAAAGAAATGATTACGATGGGCTATGGCTGCAGCACATGCTGGTGAAAACCAAGACGAAGAATGAGGCTTTATCTGATATTTCCTTGAAGGAACGAATAATCTTATTGCTTCAGATATTATTGAAGTAGTTTCATTAACACAATCATCAGCTGAGTTGGAAAAAATTTCCTTCCAAGGGACAGACTGAATGTGTGCTTGAAATTGTTGCCAATCCGCAAGATCATATCTAAAATAGGTTCTATGCATGGGATGTTATGACAAACTTGTCTATTGAAGTTAACTTTGACCGATATAACAACATGGTCAGAACGACCTAAAGGAGCGCTATGAGATAATTTACAGATGTCCGGGTTAGAGGTTAAATATAAATCCAACAAGGAAGGCGATTGACTGGATTGATCAGGAATGCGGGTTGGAAAATCAACTAATTGCGAGAGAGACTGAGATACTGCAAAGTTATAGGTTTCAACACCAGAGCTACTTGGTCCGTTAGAGAATTTTAGCCATTGTTTATGGTGAATGTTAAAGTCACCAAATACAAAGATGTTGAGCAATGTTCAAGAATAGCTAAATCAGCGGACTTTGAAACTGATTTGATAACAGAACAGTCTTGGGAAGATGGAGAGCGATAGAGGAAAAATAGAAAACTAGTTGAATGTAGAAGAGACAAACGAAAACACATGAAAGGTTGGTCGGGGTCTTCCAGGTCAATTTCTCTAGATATTGGTAACGTTTCCTTAACATAAACTGCTAGACCATGCATATGAATAGAGGAACAAAGGTAGATATTTAGGAACAAGGAAATCATTAGAAGATATACCAGCATTTAGATTCGATTCACAAAGCGCTAATACATCCGGTTTATTTTCGAACAAAAAAGCTTCAACATCTGTAAAATTTGTTCGTAAACCTCGAATGTTACAAAATGTTAAAGAGAAAGGAGGTTGCAGGCAGGGAGGAGTTGAATCCCCTGTAATTTTTAACATTTATTTGGATTTTGTTTTAAGATGCGCAGAACATAAAGTCCTGCAAAAATTTCCCACCACTGGTTTGCAGTACTCTTTCCTCATCCCTGGCCACTGTTCAACCCATAAGCAACGTAGCATCCATCGTCTCAGTGGTACAGAGCGCCTTAGAATGATCATTTACACCGATGACATTGTCTTACTTTGTAATAACAGTAACGAGCTCTCGGGAATAGTTTATATTTATGATATAACATTTGCCAGGTTTGGTTTAAAAATTTCTACCGATAAAACCGAGACCATGGTTTTTAATGTGGACGAAGAAATTAAAACCAAATCATCGCTTGTTGCTATTGGAGATGTCACATTAAAAAATGTACGTTCCTTTAAGTACCGGGGACGCATGATCAAAAACACTGAAAAGGACTCATCACACTTTCTCAATTTCCGCATATTATCAGCTTTTCAAAAGTGGAACGAACTCAAGCATATCCTAACTGACCAAAGAATTTTTATGTCAACCCGAGCAAAAATTCTTGAAGCATGTGTATGTAATCTATCTGGTTTAATTTTCTTAGAAAAATGATTGTAAATGGGTTTAAACGCAAAAACGTGCCACCTAAATATTTAAAAGCCTTAAAACAATCCAAAAACCGCAGTAAAAAGAAACCCCAGCCCTCTGTACCTAAACCAGATGATTTGGACTGGTCATATGTTTTCAGTAATCAACAGCTAAAAGAAATAACGAAAACAAAGGATATTGCTAATTTGTGTAGAACGCAGTATTTGAGATGTGTTGCTCACGTTACTAGACTCGAAAATAATTCATTTCAGAAGCGGTTACTTTTTTCAACAGATTGATGACCGTTGGTTAAAAATCGAAAAAGAGCTCGGTATGTCAAAAATACAAATACAAACTTTGATGCAAAATAAAAAACAGTTCGCGTCTCTACTAAAAGATATCTTACATTAGAGACACTTTAAGTGGCACAAAGTGCCCAAAAAAGAATATTTGATGATGATGATGAGGAACATCGGTCAGACGGCCACATCGGCAGAGGTGGGATTCGTATGTCTTAGCTCCAATTCTCAAAGTGACGGCGAACCGGAGGCAGTCGTCATCTAGTAAAATGCCGGTTGCGCCAGAGGGAAGAGCCGTGAGTCAAGCACCGCTGTCAGATCTGACAGTGTTCGGCTTGCGGAATCGCGATCCCTGATTCGTTGATTTCTTGGTTCGGCTGGACGTTGCAAATTGGCTGCAATCCACCTGGCGTTGATGTCGGAGAGAACTGGGTTGAGAGGAAATTCAAATATTTTGGACAGAATACTCTCAACCAGAGGACGACACGAGTATGGTTTTGTTGTATGCCAGGACTGAAACATCCTTTGGGGGAACGGAGGCCGAGGCCCCCCAGACTCAACGGGAGGGTTGCTTGTCGCCATCCGTTGTCATCAAATTCAATGTAGCAGATCTTGGAAGCGTATTTCTTTATTCTTCTTTTGACTTTTGTCTTCATAAAGAAATGCAATACTATATTATTAACATTAACATAGTTATCTAATTACATAGTTAGTCAATTAAGTTTAACACTTCATCTTGACCTTCAGTTTACATGTCTGAAAGTATACAAAAGTAATTTCATTTGAACTACGCAGGAGAGTGACAAAACTTTACAAATAATTGATTGAACCTAGCGCTTTTTGTATCAAATCGTGAGTGAGGGTCAAACTTGTTTTAATACTTCTACTTCTACAAAAATGACGGAAGAAAGTGCTGAACAAGTATGATTTGATGTATTTTAAATGGGATTTTTAGACAATTATTTTTAGACAATTAAACAGAAATCGGTTTATCTAATGTTTCAGTTTTTCACTCTACACTTCAACAATTATTAAAGCTAAAAGATGCCTTTTATCAAACATCATTTTTTTGCTGATGAAATCTAACCACACTTTTCTTTATTGTGTTTTTTGTGTCAACCTAGCTAACCTTTTTTACAATACAATACAAATATAAAAATTAACCAAAACTTTATGAAAAAAAGCAGTCTTCATGGTGTAAATAATCTCACGTTTAATTTACCTTGAAAGTTGTTCAAAATGTTTAAATATAGGCTGGGGTTATTCTTCCAGTATTGCCCCTTGGTGGCCAGACCAGTAATTAGCCAAGGCCGAAACTCATTCTACCTGTTATAGCCATAGGGTGGAAGTAGCTCCAGTCATTACAAAAGCTCTAATTATAATATACTAACATGCTTCTAATAATTCTTCATTAGCGTGATATAAAACTGGTTTTGCTTGTAAAAGCCATCCACCTAAGCTTGCAAGAGAACACCCATATTCCAGCCCCAACTGACTGAACTGCTTGGAGTTAGGGATAACATTTTCTGCCAAGGTTCAGGGGTGGCTTATAAGCGCAGTAACAATAACATTAGTGTAGTCAGTCATATTAGGAATGGACCGGGAAAAAACTTCTAGCTTAACATATTTGGTATCAAAAGAAGCGGAATTTAATGGAGAACAACATCTATAAATTCCTCTAACTAATAAAACTAATAAAAGATTTCACACTCTAAATCACTGAATGAAAGATTGTCTACATGTGGCCTAAGTAACCGATACATTGGGAGCGATTTTAAATTAAGGAAATGATTGAAATTGACTGTTGTTAGACACAATAATATGCTTAATTTAATTGGCTGTAATTTGAACGTCTGGCAAAGTGACAGCTATAGAAAATAAGTGTTTGAATCACTTTGAAAAACGGAAAATACGAAACAAAATTAATATATATGTTATATATTTGAATATGAAGCTAGCTGTTTTGGAAGAAAATAATGAAATTGCAAGTTTGTTATATAGCAATCTCCTAATTTAATTGTACAAGTGATTATAGGAGGTTGAAGTTTGAAAGTTGTAATGATTCTATTCCACATGTGGTGTTGTTTATTATTGACTTTTTAAGCTTTTCGATCCAACTATGAAAAAGAAGAAGAAAAAAAAGGCACCCATCAATCTTGACGATTTAGATGCGGAAGTACCAACAGGGAAAGTTGAGCCTGCTAAAGTTGAAGAAGTCGATGAGAGTGTTAACAAACCGAAAATTGAAAAATCAGTTGTTGCAGATGATATAGATCTTGACGATTTCTCTGGGCAAAAAAAGAAAAAGAAAAAGAAAAGAGGCTCACCACTTTTAGATATGCAAACATTAACGGAAACGTTACCTGTTAGTTGATTGTGTTACACTCGTAATCAGAATATACATAAATCTTTATTTTTAGAGCGAAGAAAACAAGTCAAATGTAATTGGTAAATAAAGCTATTTGTTTACTGATCCCAGATTTTGAATCATCCTCTTTCCTAATTTGTTCTGTTTACTCATTACACTACATTACGACTTTTGTATGTTTAAAATGGTTTACCAAGAAATTACTTTCAAGATGTGGTCCTGGTTTACCTTGGGACACCGTTTACTGACTGAAATTGCTGTTAGGGGCCATTCAAAAGGTATGTACATGTAGGTGGGGGTTGGGGGACAAAACACGAACGAAGATGAACAAGGGGACGGGGTATACTGCCGAAAGCGAACATACATTTTGCGAAAAAATTAAAAACAAAAAGTGACACTCGCGACAGAAGGTGATATTGAATTAAGCGTCACCGATTCTGATGGCAGCAACAGTGATCCCGAAACGTCACTACGAACATCGCACAACCAGGTGGATGAAGAATAGGATGGGTGGACAAAGGGGAGCGGGCAAAATTACAAATATTGAGCGTACATACTTTTTGAATGACCCCTAGAGATTTGATCCCAAAATCATTTTTTATGTAAGAAACCTTTATTATTATATTAAAATTAAAGATTCTTTTTGTTGCAGTTAAAATTAGTAAGTTAAATTATTTTATTTTTTTCTTTTAATTTTTTTGAGTTATGGGCTAAAATCAGTAAAGTTCCTTCGTTTTTAGAGGACCGCGAAATTGGCCAAACACAAGAAGATAGTGCGAAGGAATATTCCTATGAAGAAGTATTTGTTGTTGAAATTTCCAAAATCTTTTCAGTTTCCAATGTGAAGTTGGTGCAATGACTGTAAAATTAAGTGTGTTTATTTAAATTCAATTGGGAAGTAATTTAAATGATTTGGTTCCAGCTCCTTAAGCGTGTCTTTGATATAATGCGCGCCAAAAACCCCAACATGGTGGAGGGGGGCAAGCGGAAGTTCGTGATGAAACCCCCGCAAGTTGTGCGCGTTGGGACCAAGAAAACATCATTTGTGAATTTCACAGATATATGCAAAATCCTGCACAGACAACCGAAACATTTGCTGGCGTTTCTACTGGCAGAGTTGGGGACTAGGTAAGCCTTTGTACTTTTCAACATTGCGACACTGTATTGTGCTGTGTTTTAGCGGTACTGTAGACGGTACCAATCAGTTGATTATCAAGGGTCGGTTCCAGCAGAAACACATTGAAAACGTTCTTCGTAGATACATCAGTAAGTTTGAATGTAAATTATTAAATAATCACTCACTCGCGGAATATTAGAACCTTCCTGACACGAACAATTGTTTTCATATGTATACTTTGTTCTTTCAACGCTGCACTCAAACTAAAACCTTTGTGAAGTATGTGAGATACCACTGAAATCTACGTGTGGCTACCAATACGCGTGTCTGCTTTAACAACTGGAAATGCAATAAAACTCAAATAAACATTACTACCCTCGGAAAGAGTTGTTTCTTAGAAGTAATGGTAAAGTGAAGAACGGAATATAGAACATAATTTGCTTCTTGATTTTTAAGTAAAATCCTCCACAGTCGAAAAAACTTTTCCTTAGCAACAGCCAGCACTGAACTGTGTTACTTATTTAAAAGAAAGCTTGTATATATATATACCTTTAAAACCGAAAAATCTAAGAATGGTCAATTTTCTTTGTGCCTACAATTCTTGCATCTTCCCTTTCAGAAGAATACGTCACGTGTCACACGTGTCGCTCACCGGACACCATCCTGCACAAGGAGACGCGTCTGTTCTTCTTGCAGTGTGAAACGTGTGGTTCGAGATGCTCGGTGCAAAACATCAAGTCAGGCTTCCAAGCTGTCACCACGAAACGAGCTCAGCTCAAAAACAAACAGCAGTAATATGTTAGATTCAAATAAAGAATATTTTAAAACTGGAACTTTATTTCTTGTCGCCATGTTTGTTGAAAGATACAAATTGAACTTCTAATTGGCCTCGAAGTAGTCTGGTCAAATTTGCTCTGAAATAGGGTGAACCTTAAAATATATATATATATATTTTATAGGTGGGTTTTGTTTTATTTGAAGCGTAACATTACGTAGATTAACATATCCAGAGGCTCAATAGACCAGGCGATAAATCATCATCACGCCACCTTTAATTAGAAAAATCCCCTTATAGATTTTTGATCACTTTAATATATAGTATTTATGAATCAATGGGGTTTACGGGCCAAATCGGTTGCCTTGAGATTTTATAGGGGGTCTTTCAATGGTAGGTGACATCTAGAAAAAATATTTTCAGCCTGGGGTAGGCTACTTGAAAGTCTAATATCTTTTGAACTAATGACTCAATAGTAATGAAACTTTACAAGTGTGTTGGTATATACTCTTAATTATTTATCCAAAATTTCAGAAATGTAACTTGACCCAGTGACATTTTACAGACCGGAATGCACAATCTTTTACTTTTTAACGATTTTTGGGAAAAGATAACTAAAAAAACTTCTTTTGAGGTAATGATTTGCTTTCTACCTTGACTTCTTTGTTTTTCTGATAGCCTTAGCATGGGGACAACAAATCTGGATGTTTAGTTTAAAGATACAAGCCTTTTGGAGCTTATGTAATGGCTAGAAACCACTAGTTTGATTATTCGGGCAACTTTTTAATCGTAAAAATAGTTATAAACTTATTCAAGAAAAAACCATGAAATATCAACTACATCAAAATTTAAGTGTTTGGAATATTTCTCTTCCTCATCGTCCTCATAATCGCCATAATCGTCCTCATCTTCAGCATCGAAGACGTCACCTTCAATATCGTCCTCGAAATCTTCCTCATCGTTATCACCATCTTCATTCACAGCCACATAGTCGTCGACATCGTCAGGGAACATATCATCCGTCCAAAATATGTCACCTTCTTCATTCCATCCATGCTGTGCTGGTGTGGGTAAATCAACCATTGCTGTGCCAGCTGATTTCCAAATTTTGGCAACATAATTGGCTCTTTCCAAGTGTAAGACTAGGGTTTTCTTGGAAAGTAGAGGAGATACAAGCGAAAGATCTGTCAGTTGTTTTGACTTCAGGTGCTTATTATCACAGATTTTAAACCTTGCATCATTCACATTCGACTTTTTGGTGGAATACAGATGACAAACATATTTCTCAAATGGGATTTCTGCGTTTGATAGACTCCATGTGTCTCCAAGTTCGGCGAAGATCTTAATTGAGTCTTTTTCTTTGTCCATCATTTTGTCCCAACATTTTTTTGCCTTTCCGGAAGAAAGCTGAAATGGAATCGTTTCCGGAAAAGGCATGGAACCCGATTAGTGCCCTTTGTTGCTCTTCTGAAAGTTGGATGAAATCGAGCCAAACCTTTTTTCTGTTGTCGCAATTTCCCGAGTCAATAAGAACACGAGGACTAGCGCCGATCAAACCAATAGCTATCACCAAAATATCTGTATCTCCTGATGGTGAACGGATGTAGACATTGCCATCGGATTTCAGGGGTTCTAGGGCGTGTAACACAACTTTGGTAGCAGATACATTTGATAGTAATACTTCTTCACCTGACATGATTATACTGCTGCTTGAGTGATCAAAAATCTATAAGGGAATTCTTCGAATTAAAGGTGGCGCGATGATGATTTATCGCCTGGAATCGTGGCCATTTGGGGAGATCTTTTTATGGTGGTTGGAGTTTAAAAGTTAGCCAAATGTGAAAAAAAGATTATATTTTTTTAACTTATGTCATTTATTTTTTAAGTCTGTATATTGAGGTGTATACATGGAATATTTAATAAATTTGATATTTTAACGAGGTCCAACTAGCAATTTTTTTCTGAATGGTTTCCATAACAACAACAAATATTTGAAGACAATCGGTTTTACTTTGGGAATTTCCCTGCTCATTCAACCGTAAATAGTTCCAGAAAGTTATTATAACCTGTAAAGCGAAAAATCGCAGAATAACTCGGAAATCAGACTTAAGATCGACCTCTTTGTGCAGAACTCATGGGACGAGATTCTCATAAAGCAACATCAAATAGTTGTTCCCTTCAACCTTCGAAAGAAGACCGTGGAACGCACACTTCACGAAAGAATCACGAAAACAACCTTCAAGAAAGTCTGGTATTGTCATGCTTGGAATGCCACCAAGGAGCATACACTCATTTTTTTTTATAAGAAACTTGTTTAACTACCGAGATCTCAAAGTTTCTTAAAAAAGTGACCTTCCGAGTTCTCACCGGCGAAAAACATATCTGCAGCGAACATTGCCGCTTTTTAAGGCCACTACCTGGGTTTGCTACCCATACACTGTGGTCTTTTTTGTTCTCCTTTTCCACCGGCTCCTCGTAAGTTGTTTTGCGATCGATTGCAAATTCCATCGGGACTTGATCCACATTCCATCGTTGATCTGGTTTGTATCGTCCCCACTTCGAATCGTAACGAGCAAGTTTTGATCCCGTTTTGATCAGACCCTCTCTCAACTCGCTATGCCAATTCATGAGAGTTTGGATATACATGGCCTTCGCCTTCTGCTTCTTCCGTTGCACACGACAAAGTCTGATGCCGTATTTTTTGATGAATGAGACAGCAACAGATTTTGACAGACGTTTCACATCTGGGTGAAGGTTCTTGTTTATCACGCAAGCATTAAAATATATCCAATTGAAAGATACTTTACCACCAATGGAACGAGTTTTCCTGAATTTCTCGATTAATTTCTTAAACATTTTGTTATGCTTCATCGATCTTCGGTTTTTCTTTAAAAGTTTACCGTGTTGAAGCGCAGCTGCGTTATAGATGGATTTCCTGTCCTTGTACCATTTCGACACAATTGATTTAGATTATTTCGAGCGTTATTTCGAGCGGCAATATCAACCGCCAGAGCATTTCCCTCCTCCAATTGCCGGATAACGTCTACTTTAAAAATATTATCATATGATTTACGCTCGCTAGCACCCTTCCGTTTCTTCGCAATCTGTTTCTTTTTCTCGTCTTTTTCATCCCGGATTCGTTTTCTTCGATGTCAGAACACACACGACGCCACTGCAATTTCACTTTCTCCGCAACACTCATGCTCTTTTTCGAACTAGAAGAGAAAGCAGCATCGATTGTCTGGTTCACATTCCGTTTCAAAGTCAACTGATGAGACCATTTATCATGCATCGACAATGCTTGTGTTGTTTTGAACTTCTCGGGACATTTTTCGAATTTTACAAGCAAAGTTGGGTCATCTTCAACAAATTTACCAAATCGTTCACCAACGTCGATTCTTTCACCCCAATGCGCATTAGTCTTGGTGAAACCAACAAAGAACAAAGTAGTTTGTCTCTTTTTCTTCTCAGCAGGCCGTTTTCCAGACATCTTCAAATTGCAACCGACTTTCTCTTCAAAACACAAAAACATTCAATTATTTGAAGAATTCGATGAAGTCATTACATCAATTTCGGCGTGTGTTTTCCTTTCAGCGATAATTTGAAAATCTGTTTTAAAAGCGAAAGTGAAAAATAGTTCAAGATAACCAAACTGATATGACGACATCAGTTACTTCTACATTTGGAAGTTTCTTAGGTCACCAGATTCCAGCTCTCGAGTTTCCTTATTTTTTGGGCATCTGAGTTTTAGTTTCTTATAAACGGGTTTCTTATTTTAAAAAAATGAGTGTATGTGAACTGCTAAAAATAACAGAGAAAATGCCAGCGATTGACTTAAAGGGACCATTCCCGACTAGATAACACATCCTAGTAGTAATAGATTACAACTCAGATATCCAGCGATAGCTGTCTTAAACGAAGTCACATCAGCAAGTTATCCAGCCTCTAAAAGAAATATTTGGTCGTTTTGGTTACCCGGACACAATCATGTCTGATAACGGAAACTGTTCACGTCCAAAGAATATAAAGCCTACCTGAGCCAAATGGGAATCAAGTCCCTAGTCACACCTTACTTGCCGTTTACAAATGGCGAAGTAGGACGTTTTAACCGGATCTTGAAAAAAGCGATTCAAACCGCCCAGACCGAGAAAAAAAATTGAAAAGCAGACCTTCGCCGGATTCCTGCTACATTACAGAACGACTCCACACTCGAACACCGGAATCCGACCATTGACAGTCCCACCATTGACTTTTTCGCAACACGAACATCAGAAGCGGACTTCCAGATGCACGAAAATAAAAAGCTAATGACAACATTCAGTATGGGGATCAAAAAGCGAAGCGCAAAATGAAAGAGTACGGCAAGCAACAAACTCCTGGACATCTTACTGCTCAAGAACGTTCGACGAAAGGACTAATTGCAACCCTATTTAGAGGTCGAACCATACATAGTTATAAAAAACATATGAAAGCTCTGTAAAACTAAGAAAAGCAGGTCAAGAATACATCCGACCAAAAGTACACGTCAAGCCATACAAATCGGACACCGCAAGAAATGTTGAGTACACATCGAAAAGTCAAACGAAATATCAACGAATGTTCGACTATGCAGCGCCAGAACCGTTCTTCGAAATAGAGCTAGAAGAGGATAACAAAGTACCTTGCTGCAACATTACACTGACTGAAATATGATTTCCTTCACTGATAAAATTAAACATGCAGTGGGGACCTACATTCATTGTTATATTCACTTAGGAAACTTTTTTGTTACTATTTATATGCAGTGTATCATTCACACTCTAAAAACCATTTTATCTAAGTTGAGAAAAAAAGAGAGATATTTTTGTGGTACACTAGTTTTCGTGAGTTTTTTACACGAACTAAAACCAAGATGGCGAATAGACAGCAACTTTAAATTTTAAGAAAAACATCAACATTTTTTATTTTCAACATGTTTCGATTTATCAAAAATCATTTTCAAGAATTTTCAACTTTAGATTTGTTAAGACTTTGAAAAGTTTTTTTTTTCTGTATAGCCCATGAGATTAGGGCCATATTTTCGAAAATCTTGATCATTTTGGGGACCAAGCATATTATATACCGTTGGAAAGGAAATTTTATGTAGAAAACGAATCTTGATGTTAGCAAGCCCACTTCGGTCATAGTAAGACACAATAAAGGCTCCTTCAGGGCCTACTACGTTTATGTGAGAAAATTTTTACAACTTTTGAATCATTTTGTTTTATCAATTAAGATATATTTTAAACCATTTATGTTTATGAAATATGGTTGTCTAATGTGGTTAGAGTGTCTTAGAAAAAATAATCCTAAAAAACGCTGACGTCATCAGAATTTTTGCTGACGTCATGAAAAAATTGCAGATATAACGCAAATGTTGACATGTGCGCTTTTCCTGTAGTCAGGGCAGGGAGCTGATGACAAAAAAATACTGGAAAACTTGCGGACAAAACAAAAGTAGTTGTAAAACATCAAACCAACCCTAACTAACAGGAAAATTTTTACCGGCTTTCAAAAAATTCTTTACAGGGGTATTTAGGGGTGTTTTAAGAAGTAATGACGTCACGCCAAAGGAATAAAATATTATGACGTCATTTTTTATAACTAAATACACCATTTTAAAGATAATTGGTTGTAGATCAAATTTAATATTTACATTACCTGTTAAAAATAATGGTATCAGAAGTTACAAGGCAGCAAAGTTTGCTTGTTGACGTCATCAATTCAAAGCAAGTTTACGTATATTTCGGTTTCAAAAGAACGAAAGCTAACACAATACGTCATAAACATTTTATAAACGTCTAAAAAACGATTAGAAGGCATCTAACATTTAAATATATTATGTTTTAGATTATTTACAAGTATAAAATAAATAAAGGAAGTATAATAAAGACAGTTGACATACCAATAAACCTAGAATTTTCACTATTTATATTAAACTTTTTCACTGTTTCTTTTCAAATAGACATTTTCTGCAATTTCGCAAAGCTACGGATGTTTGGGATATCGTATATCAAATGTAATACCAAATATTTACAAAAATAAGTTAATTTAAACAAGCTGTTCTTGATCATAATGTATCATTGTCGCTGCCATCACAACCCTCGCTTTCATCATCGCTTCCATCCGAACTTTTGTCGTTGTCATCATCTGAGCTTTCGTGGTCGACTTCATTTCTATTTTCACAGCTGACGCAGTTGCACAGGTCTGTGCACAATAATCCGTGCGATCTGCAAACACATGCTCTTGTTGCAGCCAGACTTTTTACAACCACACAATATTAGTTGTAGTACCTGCTCAGGTGCAGGAGGTAACAACATCCATTGAATTTCAAGCCGCCCTTGTTCTAAATGCCACCCATATCCATCAAGACTTGGAACCACAGGATTGTTTTCAAGCGAATGTTTGATAACTGAAGTTACGTAGGAAACTCGCTTGCAATGGCACAAAAACGCATCTCTTGTCGGAGGTAACTTCTGTGGCTCAGTTGCTCGAGAATTACTACAAAATTTAAGGTATCTAGTCTCATTTACCGTTTTATATACATTTAACTGAATATAAAAAACAGACAAATTCTTCAACCTTTGGAAAGCTGGAAACGTCAAAAATGAAGGAATCGCCGATATTCTTGAACATCGAAACGAAATTATCGTCCTTCATCATGGCTTTGAACGCCTTCACTTTTCCAATACCATGGAATGCACTCGTGTAATCATTCCCTGTGAATGCATGTAATGCAGGAAGAGCTCCACAACTGTCAACCCCAAGTTCCAATGCCATGCTCTCGATGTCGAGGGTACGGCATCTGATACCAGTACCAGTATGTATATTCGGGTATCCGGAAACTGAATCTGGAAATACAACGTGTAGATTCCGATATCGCTGTCTACTGTGCGCAAGCAAACTGATTTTGTACCAAATGGGTAAAATGAAACAATAAAAGAACTATAGAGAAATGCCTTTAATATACAATACAACAACAATAATAATGATAATAAAAATTAAACCCACAAGATAAAAACAATATACCTTGCATATTTTACTCTTTCCAGTGCTTTTCTGTGAACTTTCGAGTTTTAGTGATTGATTTATTTGCTGTTGGTGAATAATGCAGATCTGTTTCTTTTTCTTTCTTGGTGAAAAACTTAACCGATGAGAACCATGAGCTGACATTTTTTATTTCCCGCACCCGCTCATTATTTGCATTGCATAATGATAAATTGTAAACATTGGAACGTCAGGGGGTTTATTTCGTAATATATTGTATTGTTTTACAAAATAAAATAAAACACTCTTTCTATATTTCAGGTAGCTATTTAAAGAAATTTATTTAATCAAGGATTTATTAAAATTATTAATCATTAATTATTTTAACAATGGGTTCATTTTTTATATATAGTCTGTTAGCATTAACCCCCAGGATGAGATGCATACGTTTTATACTTTCGAACGTTTCTTCGAAGTAATTCCAATAAAATGGTGGACGAGTAATGACGAAAGATAACATGAAAGAGTTGATTTGTTTTTGTTTGGTACTTGGCCTATAAAGGATATTTTGATGTCCGGTAAAGATTTTTAGTATTACTTTTGTATGAACTTTTTTGGGTTATTTAAATGTCCGCAGAGTTTGCACTGTTTCCCATTTTTTTTGTGTCATCAGCTCCCTGACGACTGTGTTGGGTGTAGCTAGTCATTTTTTTAATTCTTGTGATAACACTCCTTTTGAGCATGTTCAGATGTTTCATATTCGTGTCAGATTCGCACCTTCTGCAATGAATTCTTTTCATATTTATGATTGTATTTCTCATTTTAGATAAAATGACTATAATGTATATAGTATAAATAACAAATTAAAAACACTTTGCAATCTAGTTGAATGGAGGCTATGGAGGCAACTTGTTCGACTCAGGAAATTCCTTCGAATGTAAGTTATATTTTTTCCATCTCTGAAATCTTGACATCAACCAGACATTATACTTAAATAATGGTTAATGTTGACTTTTTTTATCTGATACAAGGTAATAACATGCCCAATATTAAGCTTTAATTTTTTATGTTGGCCGACCATTGCTGCTGCTGTATCTGTGATCAACATAGCAAACTAGTGAAATTAAGTAATCAAGATACTTGGAAAACGTTACAAAGAGCTGCTAACATTCGTAATCACAAGTTTAAAGAATTGTATTTTAAAGAGGGAGAAAGCTTGCCAAGCATATGGTACCACAGAAAATGTTATCAGTTATTTACTCTAGAAAGGGACTTGGAAAAAATCACTGCTCGAGCCGAATATGAAAAATCTTGTATAAACGGTATAGAGATATTTGATAGCGGTGAAACAAATCTAAGACCAAAGCGTAATTTTGAAAATAGCAGTGGGATTATTTTAAAAAAAGAATGTATCTTTTGCAATAAAAATTGGTACAGAAATAAACAAATATTGAAACTTACACAATGCTTAGAAGTCCGAGCAGTTCAGGCAATAAGCGATTCTGCAACTATACTAAATGACACAAAGATTTTGGGATTGGTACAAACTCATGACCTCATTGCTGCAGAGGCGCATTAAAATCACAAGGAACAGATGTTCCATTGTTCTAGAGTTGGAGGCAGATCATCAGGAAGCAGATACGAGGATGCTATTACACGCCAAACATGCAAGTGAAACACATGATAAAGTTGTAATTCAAACACCTGATACAGACGTCTTCCTCATCATGTTAGCAAACACCACATACATAGATGCACATTTGTACATGATGACTGGTACAGGGAAAACTCACAGAATTATTGATATGGAAGCTGTTGCAACGTGTGCAAATGATCTATTTAATCATTCTGATTGCAGTAAAGAAGAATTCCTGAATGCGATATTAGGCTTCCATTGCTTCACAGGCTGCGATTCTACAAGTGCATTTGCTGGGAGGGGAAAGGTGAAACCACTGGTGATCTTTGGTAGAAGCAACATTTTTATTAAAGTTTTCAACACCCTTGGGCGATCAGCATTTATTGAAGATGAACTGGTATCATCTTTAGAGATGTTTGTGTGTGAAATGTATGGAAACAGATCATCTGATGAAAGACTATCAATCAACAAGGTTAGGTACAGTATATATTGCCAAAGAGTGAAAAGGTAAAGTGACATGCTCAATGTTGCCGCCATGCCTTGATGTTTTGAAACAGCACATCTTAAGAGTCAACTATCAGACATCCATTTGGAGGAAATCGTTAGACCAGTTTATGGATATCAACTGTCCTGTGGATAATGGTTGGTGCATGAATGATGACAAGCTCGATATACAGTGGATGACTTCAAATCTAGCACCAGATGAGGTACTAGAACTACTATCGTGTAACTGCAAAACATGTGGTCCAAATTGTTCTTGCCTGGCTAACGATCTCATTTGCACAGATGCATGTAAATGTGGTGGATGTAACGACGATGATGATGATGACGTATATGACAATGTGGATGATAATTTCGAGGAAGGGGACGATAGTGATGGTATTACGAGTGATGATTCCGAAATTGAAGAACTTGACTGACATTAAGAATATCAAAACTGTGTAGTCAATATTTCTTAGTTATCAAACGTTTTGCTTAATTAAAGTTGTTTGAATCAGGAATTTTCTTTTGGTATACATAATGGAAGAATTCTTAAAATTATGTTATAAAATTATTTGAAACTCGTGTCGTCGGGCCTGTTAAAATGATTTTAATGTGGCTCTGTGGAAGAGTGTACTTTAAAATGATTTTAATGTGCTTTCTTAAATATCAAAGTCTGATGAGATATAGATGATCTGAACATGATATTATTAAAACAAAGCTTTCACATTTATGGTAAATATGGTAATTTTTATGTTTTTTATTATTTTTGATGACGTCAGCAAAAAATTTGATGACGTCAGCGTTTTTTAGGATTATTTTTTCTAAGACACTCTAACCACATTAGATAACCATATTTCATAAACATAAATGGTTTAAAATATATCTTAATTGATAAAACAAAATGATTCAAAAGTTGTAAAAATTTTCTCACATGAACGTAGTAGGCCCTGAAGGAGCCTTTATTGTGTCTTACTATGACCGAAGTGGGCTTGCTAACATCAAGATTCGTTTTCTACATAAAATTTCTCTTCCAACGGTATATAATATGCCTGGTCCTTAAAATGATCATCAATTTTTCCTAATCTCATGGACTAGTATGTTTCTTGATTCATTGCATACGTGGATGGTTTCTACTGACAAAAGTAGAAAAGTTTTTTCCCGCAATTTTTGAGGGAGGTTTTTTCGATGATCTTTTCTTAAATGCAATTTGCGGAAATTGAACAAAGAAAAGGATATATATATATATAAAAAAACATTAAAAATTTCACACATTACAATAGGAGAACGAATTTATCGTTAAAAATGGTAAATTAAACTGTATATTTTGGAAATATTCTTTTCCAATGAAATTACTTATATAGATAATTTGATAAATTTCTCAGGCAAATTTTTTTAAAAATTCATAAAAATAAAAATTCATGTTCTTCTACAATTAACATGGTCACCCAGCTTGTAATCGGCAGCTCCAGAAGTCGAGAAAGACATAAAAAGACTTGGTCGCAATGTGTTAACAATGACTTGACAAAGTTAAATTTGTCGAACGTGGATCCACTGGATAAAGCTGCTTGGAGGACAGCTGTTAGAAACTGCTTAGTGTTGCCTACCCTGGATTCCGGGACAATGGCAGCACGATAAACACGCAAATCGGATAATGATGAATGATGCAGATTTTAAGTAATGTGTTGAGAAGTGTTGTACTTTGAAATGTTGTCAACCATTTTTGTCATGCTAGGCATCTGGTATGCATCTAATTCAGTGAACATATTGATAGTGTCACTATAATCTATAATCATTCTTTTTTTGTGATTCTCATTTCATGTTAAAGGACCTGTGCCCTCCAGGGTGATATAGACGGTTCAATTATATATTCTTTCAGCGATCTCGCAGTTTCTTCTTGGATAAACTTTGCCTCAGCTAAACTATATCATCTTGATTTGGTAGCAACTGGTTTGATATTGTCAAGTCAGTTTGTAAACAGTGGAGGCAGGTGAACGTTCATGATTGGGAACTGTTCATTTCACAGCACCTATAACAAGTTTTTTGTTTGGCCCGTTGAATTTGAAAGTAACTTTATTGTGTATAAAAAACAATTAAATCTACAACCAACCCATCAATCACTTCAACTCTAACATTAGTGTGATTGCAATTTTTGAGTACTATATCTACATAACTTCACCAACGATTCGTGCTTTTTGATTAGGATCAGCTAACCTAACGATACAGTTTTCTGTTTAGGTATAATAAATAGGTATAGTCTTTTTTCAACAGGTTTATTTGTAAATGTTGATACACTTCCTGATTCAATCATTGCGTTGACGTTTATTTTGCAATTAGTATAGGATATATCTCTTCTGGGCATATATAGTCAAGCAAGGTCAGGAGGAGAATGGAATACGGGAATTGCAGCACTAATGGTAGATTTACATCATCATCATCATCATTGTTTGACCCCGGTTGAGATGACAGAATTTACAACTTTACGACAGACTTTTCGGTCCATCATTGCATCAGATTTACATACTTTTGCCCAATGTCCTTGTTTACTATTTTTTACATTCTGAGTTTCTTGCAGGACAGTGAGAACATACATGTCTAGCATTGCCACAAAAGTAACAGATTTCATTATTGTTATGCGTTTGTCTTCTCGATATGACAGCAACCTTTGGCTCGTTATCATCGTCGGATCTGTTGACTGTCGTCACAATGTTGTTGTCGCAAGATGCGAATTGCTTCTGTGCCTGTTCGAGTGATCTGGCTTGTCGATATGCATCATCAAGAGTTAGTGTACTGCTTTCAAGAAGTCGTTGTCGGATGTACAATGAAGTTATACCATTTATAAAAGCATCTCGGGTATGTTGTTGTTTGTTTCCCTATGCAGACACTGCTTTGAAATTACAGGTTTTTGCTAAACGGTCAAGCTTTTATCTACTGATTGCATTGGTTCTTGCTTGCATGTTATTAGTTGATGTCTGTTATATATGACGTTAGACTGTTTTATGTATGCACTGTCAAGTGCTGAATAGAAACTTGTTGCGTCACTAATAATTTCGAACACGTTTGGTGAAAAGTTGTTAATCAAACCAAATAACTTTTTACGTGTACTAACTTGAGTATCATCAACATCAGTAGTTCTAGGAATATTGGTTTCTAGATAGTCAATAAAGGTTAGTTTCCAGTGTTTATCCAATTTTTCTGCATGCAGAGTGTTCTGTCCATTGTATCTTGATGTGATTATAAGGTAAATAAAATTAAGAAGAGACAAATATGTTAGTTTAGTGTAGGCTTTTGTTTACCTATAATATAACACAATAATATATAATACTTGATGATCCACCTTCTGCATTACAGGAAAAAGTCTTAAACAAGGTGAAAGGTTCTACTAAGAGAAAAAACTCAATAATAAAGATCATAATAAATTATAAAGGTTATCTTGAAGTGATCCGATAAAACCACAAATAAGAAAATTGACTTCAAGATTGACAATGAAACATAGATTTTCAGAAAATCATATATATATATATATATATATATATATATATATATATATATATATATATATATATATATATATATATATACACACACAATAGTTGCTTCCTTTACTGCACCTCATAGAGATACTCTTTTAGTCCTGGATATGATATTAAACTATCTGGAGATCGAGACTCCCCATCTTCTCGTTAATAGCTGGTGGTTGTGTAAAACACAAACATACTCAAACATTCCTAGTCACTGAGTATAAGCTGCTCGTCTCAATTCTGATTCCAGTTGCTTTGCTTCTGCCGCACATTTGGAGATGTTCAAGTTTCCAATTATATCATATCAATTGATATCATAGCGCTGTGATTACCTAGATGTACTTTATATTATAGTTTTTTCTAGGCCAGTTCCCTTGTTTGGATGGTTTACTTACTTTACTTTTTTTATTATAAAGATACTCTTTTAGTACTGCTCGTGTAGCAGGCTTTGTTTCTTATGGGTCTTCCATTGAATTAGAAATACAGCCATCTACCGTAAATGACCAATTAAACACCCTGGGCGTTTATTTTAACAAACGAATTTTACCCTGGGCGTTTATTCGGGAGGGGCGTTAGTAAGGGAGGGGCGTTAATAAACAAAGTCCATCAACAAAAGTAATATAATCGAGAAGAACGTACGTCGACTACATGATATCAAATTTCTCGTCATTCTCTTCATCGTCATCGAGGAGGTGGAATGGCTGGGTCGCAGCCTCCATATCTTCTTCATTAATGAAAGAAAAGGGATTGGTATCACCTATCTCCTCGTTCGTCATTACAGCTAGTTGTGCTTTTAACTTTTCTGCTCCTGCCTCACAAGTCGTACCCTCCTTAAAGCAATGTATTTGGTCATCTTCAGAGCCATTTGTTGGGAGATTTAGGGCGCAAACCTTGAACGACTTGGCAATCATTTCTTTCGATAGATGTGACCACGATTCGAGAATCCACTGAACAATTTTCCGCCGTGGTGCTGCTTTGATATTTCCAGCTTTAGTAAATTTGTGTAAACCCTCTGCTAACTACTGGTCGAATTTTTCTGTAATGTAGGCCTTAAAAGGTTTATTCCAGCTAACATCAGGGGCTTGAATATGCTTTGTGCACCCCCCTGGAACGACATTTTACGCTTAAAATTAGTGAAACTGTTTCAAAATATCCACATTTTAAAGATTAAAGAAAGTAGTATTAATTTTGCTGTGAATCAAATGAAAGCCCATGGGCGTTAGGGTTATTTTTTTCTATGGACCTGGGCGTTTATTCGGGAATGGGCGTTTAATCGGGAGTGGGCGTTAGTTAAAAAATTTAACTTTAACCCTGGGCGTTTATTCGGGAGGGGCGTCAGTTCGGGAGTGGGCGTTAATCGGTCATTTACGGTAGTCATCAAAGTATTGGAACATATATATCTTACTTGTTCCTTTGGGTGATGATTTTTATATTTGGAGATTAGTGAAATGATAAGACATCAGAAAATAACACACATTGAAATTAATAAAAGTGATGTGGATGAGGCAGAGGTGATTAGAAAGGAGATCCTTCTTCTCTCCCAGAAGAAAGAAATTGAAGAGCAACCAACCAACACGCCTTTGTTTCGACAAATGGAAATAAGAAGAAGACTTGGCTTTTCCCCAGAGGGTGTTCAAGGCGACAACAATCTATGAACAGATCTTTGACACTTATATTTTTCATTCAATTTTTTTCTGACCTTAATTGTAATTTTTTAATGCGGTATTTCATTAGTTATGTGTGATTATTTTAGAGGTGTGTGATAAAAACATGAGTAAACCATCAAATTTTTATTCAACCAATATGTACACTGGTTCAACTAAAAAGTACTTTTATCGCCAACTTCACAAGCAACAAATCAGTAGAAGGAATGAAAATTTACGCAACACAAGACCTTTTCCGATAAACGAAACCAAAGTTGTTTGGAGGTGGTTTCACAGACAAAAAGAAGCCCTCGTGTTTAGTAGTGATATACCTTTGGCTTTTGTGGTTGGTTTTGAGATTGCCAACTCTAAAAGAAAGTTTCTGGTAACAACAGTGGAAAGGTTTTGGGAGAGATATTTTGTAATGAAACCCAGTGAGCGTCATTTTTATGAAATAATTACGCAGGACCGTCCTTGTAGATTGTATTTTGACATTGAATTTTACAAAGAGTTTAATCCACTACTTAACGGTACCCAAACATTGGAAATATTCATTCGATTTGTTTGTTGTTGCCTATACACAAAATTTGGAGTTGTTGTATTACCCCAGCATATAGTTGACCTTGATTCAAGTACCTCTGCCAAGTTCTCCAGACATTTAATCTTTCATATTAACAGCAACACCCTATTTGAAAACAACACTAGTTGTGGTTTGTTTGTCAAAGACATTTGCGCTTGTTTGAAGTCGTATGTTGAGTGCGAAAAAAACAATGCATACTTTCCATTGGCTGCTCCAACCGGAGATATGTGTTTGCCAACATTAGACGAATTACGAGAATTGTTTGTACGAAATAAAAAGGGTTGTGATGTAATATGCGACCTCTCTGTGTATACCAGAAACCGAAACTTTCGCATCTACTTATCAAGCAAAGTATTGAAAAATGTTCCTCTTGTGATATCTGAAGAAAATCGTTTCGAATTCAGAAAGAAATGTTTAGGTGGCGAACATTTATGGTGCCAGCCTGATCAACAAGACATCAATTTTTCAATTTTTAAAAATACATTGGTTTGCCCAGGACAAAGAAGCAACAATAGATTCCTCTCGGCCGGTAACGATGCTGTGGTCAGCAGTCTCCATCAAAGCAAGCTGTTGTCAGGTTGGTTAACTTCATCTTTGTTCAACATTTTTTGAAATTTTGTTTCCCTTTTTTAGATAATGTTGCTGAGGGTTATAAATGTTCTTCTTACCCTATGCTTGATCAATTTGTTTTGAAAGAAGCAAACAAAAATGGCACTAAAGGTAGACGTTACATTTTTTGCCATATGCTTTATAATATCATCAAACTTTGCTTACATAGGTGAAATTCGTCGTTGGTTCCACTACAGGAACAATAAAACTATGATATACGATCTCCATAACAACCGTTGGTGTGGTAACATCCAACGTGAACACAAGAGCAACCATGTGTACTATGTTGCTGATTTGATGTCTTGTGTTCTGTACCAAAAGTGCCACGATTCTGAGTGTTCCGCTTACAAGTCTGCAAGTGTAGACATACCGTTGGATGTGCTTCAAAATGACGATATTGAAAAATTCGATGTCTCAATTGATGAAGACTTAATTGAAATATTTAGTGAAGACATTTGTCTTGATTTGTAAAATCATTTTTATTTTTTTTATTTAATTGTTTGTATATACAATAATATACATTTAGAAGGTGAACATCATTTGTTTAGGAATGCTGGCACATATCAATAGGCTGTGTAATTTTGTATGTTGTTTAAAGTAATATAGTTATTATGTCTCAACAACCTTTGCAAAATCTCTAGTGAAACATGAAACAAGAAGTGGCAGCGAAAGAAATTGCTTCGGCCAGAAAAACGATAACTGACGAAGAGAGAGAACTGTCCAAAGTTGCGTTCAAGTTGTTCAAAGATGGTATCTATGATAACTGCTTGCAGGAGATCAAGAAATTGATTGATTGCCGCCCTCATGATGCAAGGGTCATGGAAAATAAATGCGTTGTTGAATACTACATTTCAAAGCTAACTAAAAGTGATGAGTTTGGCAAGCAGTTGATGTCTGTAAAAAAGCAGGTTTGTGACTGACCTCACATTGTTGGTTGTTTAGTCAGTGACAACTTGTTTGACTTTCAGTTGGAGTTTGGAATGGTGAACACGGGAGATGAGCTAGATGACATTGACCGAGGCTACCTGCTCTATAACCAGGCTGTTATTTATTTTCATGTAGGTTGTTTTTTTCAACATTTGATTTCATTCTCCATTTGTTATCTTCTTGGAACAGACAAAGAAGTATAAAGACAGTACAGCCATTTTGGAACGATTGTTCAAGATTATCGAACCATTAGGTTTGTTACATTGTCTACCATTGTTCATATTTTGGGAGAATGAAAAGCATTTTTGTAAAAGGACTTTCATTGCTTCTCCACAATTATACAATTCCAAATGAAATTTTCAAAGCTCATTCTTAGATGATCATCTGGCAATCAAAGTGTGCATTCTCCTCATAGAGATCCATTTGCGATCTTACAAGGTAAGCTTACATTGATTCAAATTGTTGCCAAAGTATTTCATCTATGTGAAACATTTCTGTTTTGTTTATATAATTGCTTCTCGTTAAAATCTTACCTAAATACATAATATGTAATTTCCTCTGTTAAATATGTGCATTTATGTTGCGAGAGAGAACGAAATCTTGATATTTTACAATCGATTAATTTGTGAGAATTCAAATTGTTATTTACATGATTTGAAATGAGATAATTAAAAACAACAATTATTTTTGTGTAAAATATGATCAACATATATTTTCTTCTTTTTTTATTGTAATATTCATATATATCTGTACATTGCACACGCGTATATCTGAACAATATATTTTTACATGCAATATAAACTTTCTGTTACTGTAAACTAAATTCACAATTGGGAAATTTCTGTCAAGCAGCAAATAGAATTCGCTCCTTTATTCTCTCATTTTATGTTGCTTCCTCAGCTTGAACAAGCATCTAGCATGATCAATTTCGTTGAGTCGATATTAATGGCTTCGAAGTTCCCAAAAGAATCCGAGAAGAAACCAGACTTGCAGGAGCAGTTTCAACCCAAACTTCATATGGTAGTTTTATGTTTTCTCAGAATGTACGCATATGTCTGTCTTTTGTATTTACAGAAGATTTTTTTTCATAGTTGACATAATTTAATAATAATCAGAATGAGATTTAGTGTCTTATTGATAATATAAAATCAATGTTTAAACATCAAATTAATTTTCTTTAATAATTTCTTTAATAATTTTCTTTAGTAATTAATGTGAACAATTAAGAATATGAAGTACCTTATACTTAAAAGAAAGCAAAGTGTGTAGTATTTTTGTTAAAAATCTTTAAAAGAAAAAAAGATGCTTCCTGGAACCGAATTACTGAAGAAAGGCCATTTCATCTATGTGTTGTTTTAGTTCAAAGTGCGATTCTACATGCAGAAACAGTCGTACAATCAATGCAAGCGTGAATTGAAACTGGCCATGAACAGCAGTCACAATGTAAGTTTCACTGTCAATTCTTCAATAAACCTGATGGATTCGAGTAGAGATCTTGACATACTAATGGAAACAAAAAGAAAACAACAACAACATAAAAGTAACAAAAACGAGTTGTGGAAATCCAGTTTGTAATTTACTGAGCAGAAGCGCAATCGGACTACCTATTCTCCGCTTTTTATTACAGTCAGTAGAAGCTCTTTTCTTGAAAAGCAACTTGGAATGTTTGCGCGAGAACTACCAGAAGTCGATCAAGTTGTTGCACAGCGCTCCCAAAGCCAGCGGCGAGAAAGGTCATCCATTGAACGTGATGTTCTACAATAACATGGCGCTTGTTCATTTCTACATGAACAAGATAAATTTATCGGTCGTTTACTTGTTGAAGGGCCTCAACGAGAATCGCGCCCTTGTGAAATCTCTCGCGGGCAACAGGTCGCTTCCCGCACTCACCACGAACCGTCACGCGTCTCTCATGTACAATATGGGCGTTGTGCTGTTGCATGCCGACAAGCCGACAAAAGCGTTTGATTGTCTCATGGAAGCGCAGAGCGAATACCAATCCAACCCGCGCTACTGGCTGCGTTTAGCAGAGGCATGCATAGCTTCCGCTAGAAAGGTATTTTACTTAGCGTATCAACTGGTGTTAGCAATAAAATTCACTCTTTCACATTCTTCTGTAACGTTTTACACTTCCGTCTGATGAGTGACGATGACGTCATCCGTGTTTGGTTGTTTCTTCAGAAATGCAGCACGGAATGTGCACCCGCAAAATGTGGTTACGTAAGACAAGTGGTTGGAATGGGAAGTCACCGAAAAATAATAATATCATCCTGGAACAACTGCGTCTCGAATAAGTGAGTAGGGTTTCTCCTCTGTTGCGTTTGCCGCTCATCAAGCGTGTTTCACAGGTCTGATAACCAATCGGCTGCCATGCCCTCTACCACACTTAACTTCGCTAACTTATGTCTCAACAACGCTAATCTGTTATTGCCTTCTGCGAAAGTTCTAGAAAATGACATGGAAGTCTTAAAGGGAAGTCTGTCATCTGCAAATGAGTGAGTAAGGTGCTTTTTAATCTTGACAATTTCACTACTTGCGGTTTTTCTAGTGGTTCTAATAAATCACCTCAATTGGGGCGTTTAACTGTGGACGCCTACCCCGGACCGCCCATACACACCCAAGAAGCGTACAATTTAAGGTTTGTTGGTTATACTCTATATAGTTTACTCTGAGTATGTTTCGTCAACCGTGTAGATCGTCTGTGCTGTGTTGTCACATCTACGTCACATTGCAGTTAGGAGACTACAACCGTAGCTTGAAGTTCTGTCACGATTTGCTGAAGATGGCCTACATATCGCCTGTTTACGAGTATGATATTACATAGTTTGTCGCGTGGTTTTGCGTACGTTTTGTGTCTAGGTACCTCGCTCGTGTGTACCTCATTGAGGTTCTCATTAAACTGGACCGCGTTCGCGAAGCCATAGAAATGTCCAGCGAGAATCTGAAATTGTTCAACAAATATGAAGAGGATGTTCTACAAAAGAACAATAGTATGTTTTAATCACTATCTTTTCATCATCAATGTTAACCTCGATTATTTAGCCTCGCTTCCAGGTAGCGCTGTCGAGGCTCGCGCTATACTCATCGTCAACATAGCCTTTGCTTACTGCTTACGTAACGAACACGAAAAATGTCTGCACGTGTTACAGCAAGTCCTCTCCCTCAACTGCCCCTCTTACATCGTATCACACGCCATCTTTATGTCCATCTACTGCAAACTGCGCTTAGGTAAGCTCGCTGTAATTCTCCAAAAGTAAATTATCTCACCTCTTTCATTTTTCAGGTCAGATGTTTTCCGCTCTGGGTCTTATCAAGCGCAGTGAAGTGCTTTTGTCTCAGCAAGCTTTCGATTTGAGCGAGCGATTAAGTAATAAACTTGACACGACATCTCGTCGATTGAATCAACAGAGGCATGCGTCTGCTAGCTTCCTTGCGAACGAATTGTAACATGGATGGGAACGCGATTTCACCGATAAATATTACTTTCTGGGATGAATTTAATGAAATAGTGATTCTTATTTTTTGAATGTACTAATGAAATTGAATTTTTAAAAAAGGTTGTAAACATGCACAGCTACATCGTAAGAATGGTTTCGTTAAAATAGGTTTCACTGCTTCGTATCCTATATACTGTGAGAAAAAGTAGAACAAGTTCACAGACAGAATGTCCGTTGTATTTACTTTGATGAAGAACGTTTGTTAAGCTTTTATCTGTTATAAATATTCTCAGGTTGAACGACAGTAAAATGCGAGAGGGATCCAGTCGTCAAGAAGCAGGGTTGTAGCACTGTCCAATTTATTGGGGGCCCACCTACAAATCCTGTTGACTTTACCTGCGGCCTAAGTGCTAACTCTGGTGTCCCATAGGATGTGGGTAAAGTTAATTATTTCGAATTATCTAATCACATCTCGCCTGAGACCACTCACATGTAATCACATCTTGCCTGAGACCACTCGCATGTAATCAATTCTCGCCTGAGACCACTCACATGTAATCAATCACATCTCGCCTGAGACCACTCACATGTAATCCCATCTCGCCTGAGACCACTCACATGTAATCACATCTCGCTTGAGACCACTCACATGTAATCAATCACATCTCGCCTGAGACCACTCACATGTAATCCCATCTCGCCTGAGACCACTCACATGTAATCACATCTCGCTTGAGACCACTCACATGTAATCAATCACATCTCGCCTGAGACCACTCACATGTAATCCCATCTTGCCTGAGACCACTCACATGTAATCACATCTCGCTTGAGACCATTCACATGTAATCACATCTCGCCTGAGACCACTCACATGTAATCACATCTCGCCTGAGACCACTCACATGTAATCTCATCTCGCTTGAGACCATTCACATGTAATCACATCTCGCCTGAGACCACTCACATGTAATCACATCTCGCCTGAGACCACTCACATGTAATCTCATCTCGCCTGAGACCACTCACATGTAATCACATCTCGCCTGAGACCACTCACATGTAATCACATCTTGCCTGAGACCACTCACATGTAATTTATCTGCCTTTAATTAAGGAATTTAAAAGTTTTTATTGTTGTATTCCAAAGGTAAGGTAACAATGTTAATTTATTTTATACAGTGAAGCATAAACTAATTGCTCAGTGTGCTAGGGTAGGACTATTTAACGAATTCTGGTGCAGATTTGATATTAGACTTAAATGCCCATATTCCACAAGAACTAACGAATTTATGGGATGGCCAATTTATTCATTCATTCCTGGTCTTTTTCAACGTCAATCAAAGCTCACTGAAGATGAATGAAGTAAAATCGCAACAATTACCTTCCTTAATGCAGAAGAAGTATAATCAACTTCCGTTGGAGCCAGGATTTCATCTTCTGTGCTACTCCTCAGCGATCGTCCCAAAGATATCTTTTCTTCCTGTCTTTATAACGCCCGATGAATTCATTTGTGCGGTTTTCATGTTGTGTACGTTAAGCATCATTCTACTGGTGAGGCTTTTTATTGCGTCACTGAGGCGTGGAGATACATTCTGGAGCGCATTTTAACGCAGACCTTTCGCTCACAGCATTTGTGGCAGGCGCGACCAGCTTTGTTAGTCGGTGAACTTGTAGCATGAACATCTTTTTAGTTTTACTCAAACACTGCAAGAATTTCACTACAGTGGGGATGCAACTTGTGGGATATCATTCAACTGCAGAAGAAGTTTGTCTCTATCAAAATAATCAGTGGATGTTTCCAAAACTGCATTCAAAACGGTTTCTAGTGGTTTACCCAGCATACTTAAATCTACACGATCTTGCAAATTGCGGTAAACTTTAAAATCAGTATTCAAACTATTCTATGGTCATCGATTTCAAAGAAATGCGGTTGTAATGATGTTGCACAATGCATGGACCCAAGAATTTCTTTCATAGCAGTTCAGGATCTGAAACACCTTCATAGTTTTGTTTCTTGACATTAATCAATTTCAAAACAAAATTTCCATTGGACCGACCCTTGCGCAATGTTTTTATTATGATTTGGGCGAGATTGTTGTTGGGCGAACAGCCGAACGGTTGGGGCACGTTAACTTGGAGATAATTGTCACCAGGGTTGAACAAGCACACGCGAGGAAAGACGTATACATTATGTGTTTCTTGGTTTCCTTTGTTTTATAGATAGCAAGCATCACGCGATGCGGCTCTGTTAAATTCCACCAATCCAGTGTATGATTTCCTTCTATTTAGAAATGTTCTTTCGAAATCCTCGATTTAGCCCCCGGGCGCTTATTGTAAAATATCATATTTTGCATGAAGGTTTATTCTAGGAAAGGGGGTGGGTGTTATTGAAAAGATTCACTTGCAAAATTCGTACACAATACATAAAAATGTATCATCTCTCTTACACTAATTAAAACTCCTCGGCTCGCCCCTTTGAAAACGATAAATGGCTTAAGTTTAGTGCCATCAGCTTTAGCTACCAGACCCGCCGTTACTGTAATTAGAGTCTCGCTATAAATAGTATAGCATCACGGGAATGCCTCTGCATGGCATGCTAAATATTTGAAGTGCATGTGTGCCCACTCCCATTGAGTGTGACCACTCACATCACATTATGTGCATGTGTGACCATACCATATCAAATTTGATTATGTGATTCGTAGGCGTCACATTCACAAAGACACATGGAATTCAACAATCTGGGAAATCCTAGATTGCAAGCCAGATACACGCTTAGAAACCGTACAGTGCGACTCCAATGCTATTGATCTGTGATGGAAACTATGTTGGAAATTTCATCTCTCTTGAGCAGCTTCCTTGACGCTGATTCAGAGCACAGATTATCAGCCGGTGTTACTGGCCGACACAAGGGGGAAATGGGTGTTGTAGCGCCCGTAAAATTTGAAGCACTGGCTAGAAGAAAAAACTTGCAAAAATATTTGCTATCGTAGAAGGAGACATTTCCTGCGTTGGGGAGCTGAATGTTTCAGACGAAGAAGTTGGGAAAGGCCACATTTCGCCAGCATGACTCTTTGAACTGAAGTGCATCTTTAAACGTAAAGGGTGATAAATAGAAGGGGCGAGGTTATTCGAAATAGCTGCCGTTTGGATAAATGATTACCAATTTGATTGGATTTAGGGTTTAGTAGAGAGTGTGGAGTTATTGGAAAGAGAAGGGTTTTACATGGGAGCTTAAATTATTTTAAAATTTTCATTCGAAATTATTGGCGGGGACATGGTTTTGAGAAGGAGTTTACAGACTGCGTAAAATAAAAATGAATTTATTTTCCAGACAATTTTTGGACTACATGTTTTTTTTTTGCTTATAAGAAACCAACATGTAGAGTTTTAAGAAACTTTTAGTACTATGTTGTTATTACGATCAATCAAAGAGGATGAATGTTTAGCAAATCATTATATTTTGTAATCCTTATATAGGTGAAAATCAAATGAGGTCATTGTCCTGCAAGACCAAATACTTAAGCCTTCAAATGTTTATTTTTGTTTTGACAATCGACTGTGTGATCTGCAAATTTGTATACACAGAATGAAGCAAGCTACTCTAAGAAATGCCGAATACCGAAGAAATGTTGTAAAACTTTCTGGGCCTTCGTTTACAGAAAAGAAGCGTGTCATCTATTCATGTATTTGCGAGAAACATTTTAAGACGAAAGCAGGATTGACTATGCACGAAGTATGGTTCAAGAAGGTGGTTTCAGCAGCCGAAGATCCGAATGATAATAAGATCACTTCTTGTGAACTGCAAATTTCACTCAAACAAAACCAGTTATAAGCGATTGCAAAAGAAGTTCAAATTGTTTTAGATGAAGTTTGAGACAAAATCACTGAAAAACACTCAGTAAAGGTTGCTACATCAGAGCAAAGGAGAGGCGCTGTCGAAAGAAAACCGTACGACGACAATTTCAAGATGAGGGTAATCAATGCATGTAACAGAAGGCGATTGACAAATCTTTCAAATTTGGTATAGACAAATCACTTGTTTCAAAATAGAAAAAGCAGGAGAAAAAGATACTGCAGTTCAGAGCAGTTTAAAGCTGCTGCAAAGAAATCGAGCAAGCAAAAAAACATAATGCCGTATAAACAGAAAACTTTACAGTAAACTTGAAACTGCAAGACGAAAGAGATACGCATCTCATTTGCATGAATATATGCAAATTAACTAAAGAATTGAACAAAGATGCTAAAATTTTAGCAAAAGTGCTGTTACCGTCTTTATTTGTGAATAAGAAATTAAATCGAGAAGAGTTCAAGGAATGAAAAAACTTGACAAGGCAGTGAGTGTACCGGCCTGAAATAAAAATGACTACAGAACATGGAATACCACTCCCGGCTCTGGTCTTAATAAAAGACAGTGTATATAACTGATATGTTTTTCGCAAAAATAAAGATTGCTACATATTTCGTGGAAAGGGCAAACGAATCACCGATGACGAGCTAAAGGCTTATCGTAAAGATGTAGACATACATTGTCAGATTAATGCTTGGACAATTTAATTTTAAGTGCCAAGTTAGCAAAGAGTTTATGAGAGAAATTATTTTTAAATTTTTTTATTAAATTTAGGTGTACAATAAAAGGTATAGGCAGGCATACTTAGCGTAAAAATTTGTATATGCGATTTTAAAAATATTCAATGATGGCGCGCATACAACTTCCTCTGAAAGGCTGTTCCATTTGTCAACAACGCGCATTGTAAAAATGTGCTTCCAAAGATCGAGGCAACAAAACATTTTCAAGATTATTTTCGCAAGTATAGAAACCATGGAACCATTTGTAAACTTCAATTTATTCCCCACGAGTAAAACGATATTGCATGCTTGACCTAAACAAGTCAGGTGTTGGTCATGCGTTAGGTCCCTTAGTTTGGGAATTAGTTTCAAAGAATGGCGAAGAATGTTTTCAATTTTACGCTTATCTTTGAGTATTCGGGGGTTGTATACTGTCCCGCAGTATTCTAAGTGTGGTCGAACTAACGGAATAAAAAGTCTTTTAAAAGTGTACTTGTGAACGAGAATGTCTTCGAATTAAGCCAACGATTCGATTTGCTTTATTTACCTGGGTCGTCGTGTGGTAAGAGAATTGTATATGAGCATCTATGAATATACTTAGGTCACGCTGGCAAGAAGAAGATTTTAGTTCAAAACGTTTTGATTGCAATGCGTCATACATTGTGTAGATGTGTAATTTGTTGTTGTGACCTAGGTGTATTACACAACATTTGTCAATATTAAAAGTCATATCCCAATGTCCAGCCCACTATGTTAAGACATGAATATCATATTTTATATAACTGTGAAATAACTTGCGATAAACTTTTGTATCGTCAGCGAATAGAGTAGCGATGGAGAATTTTTTCGAAGACATATCGTTCACATAGACATTATAGTGGGCATATCGTTCACACAAATTAGGAATAGAATAGCAGCAGTCATGGAACCTTGAGGGACACCACTTTTTACATCGGACCAATCAGAAAAAACACCATTTACCATAACATGCTGTCGGCGATTTGAAAGAAAATTTTGGATCCAAGATAAGATTTTTCCTTTAATGCCATAGGCAGACAGTTTGATAAGTAAACGCTTGTGAGGAACTTTGCATATGCCTTGGCATAGTCAAGGTATATATTATCGACCGGGATGCCTTTGTCAAGAGCTTGTGTCTAAGAACCAACGACAGTTAGAAGATTGAAGACGCAAGAGCGACCCGGACAGAAACCCATGTTGATATCAACAAGTCGTTATTAAAAAGACAAGTGAGCACGTGATCTTTGATAACTTATTCAAAATTTTTTAGAAAGGAGAATTTATGCTTAACGAAATCATAAAGTACTATACCCAAGTGCAGCAACAAAAACTATGTTATTTTTTTGTTTATACAAGTCATGGGTATTTTTCGGAGACGGTTGAATTTGACGAAGAATCCTTTAATTACATAAAGAAACTTTTTGTAAAATTTTATGAAGATTTTTATTTAGGTAGTATTTTTAATTAACGGATGTTCTATTCAGTATGATTTTATGTATATATTTATACAACACTATATCACTGCTTAAAATAACGGTCGATCAACGGTCATGACCGTCGTAACAACGTTCTTTACCGCCCGAAAGCTTCTTCAAACGGTCACCACGAAGGCCCGTCACTAGCTGTAACTACAGTTTAATCTCTAATTAGCAGACACCATTGGGGAAAAATTTTGTCCGCTAATTGGATGTGTCCGCTTTTTGGAAAATTTGGCACTTTCGTCTAGTTTTCGAAAATTTTGTAATTTCAAGTATGTATTAGAGGTAGGAAACGGGCATTAGGGTAACTTTGGGAGGAAAGGAGACATAAAGCCACATTGTTAATTAATCTGCATTAAGAAAAAATTAAAAACAAACCAATGAAAATGAACAAAATATGAACAATAAATAATCATGTTTATAAACAAAAAACGCAAGAAGTAATATAATTGAGAGACGTCGAATGAAGTGGAGAAACACGCCAGTGTCGTAGTTAGACTTGGTCAAAGTCTGCGCTCAACCAAGTCAAAAATGAGACAAAAGATTTCATACTATCTCTTTTGAAACTTCTTTTACGGAATTTTTGCGCCCACCCAATTTCTCTGTTATGTTTTTCGGTCCCGGATTTTCCGCAATGCAAAAGTAATTTTTCAAGTTCCAAGCACGCAACCACTAAACGTGTGTGCATGTATAAAATATCTTCTTTGCTAACTCCGTCTTGCAGAATTCGATAAAAGTATATCGCACTTGTTTCGCAGAATATAACTTTCGCAGAACATTCTGCGAAAATCGAGGATAAATTGACCATATAAGGCTTTTTGAACGCCATATTAGCCAATCAGATGATTCAAACAGCAAAATAAAAAATTTGCAGAGTTGGCTAAAACCTATTTGATAGAGTATTGTATTTTGCCTTCTTGTGGACGTTTCTTGTGAGCACGCAGTTCAAATATATGTTGTCTCGTGCCCTTGAAGCTTTAGAAAATAAAAATGATGATGAAATTTTGAATATTAAAAAAGATTTGTAGTGGTTTTTAAATTATAGGCAAGGATACCACAAATTATTGTTATTGTTTGCTTTGTTCTCTCTTAGGTTATTATTACACGCACAATAACATCATCAAAAATGTTATTTGAAAGTAGCATTGCTGGTTCTGCTATAGTTTTTGAGACAATATATTTTTATTTTAGCTCGTTAACCAATGGTGATTGTTTATACAGTTCTGTTTCTCTTGCGCTTTTTGGGGATAATTCAATCAGCTCATGGTCTTGACAAGCATTGAATTATTTTTACACTGCAAATTTTATAGTAAACATCCAGTTTTACTTTTATATAGTTGTTTTCGTTGCTAGAAACTGTTCTTAAGTGTTGTGTTTCTGATAATACTTTGAACTCTGACTCATTTGAACTTGTTCAATGTGAAGCAATTAACACTTGCTCCAAATATAAATGGTCTTCTTTTCTAAATATTTTAGCTTAAAGTACTATCATAGGTAAAAGCATTGAAACTTTTTATCCTGATTTTGGTGCGCTAAAATATATGTTTTTGTTCAATCAACTAATAAATCCTTTAATTCTAAATAAAAAATTTTCATCTGATAGAATCTCAATTTTCTTTTCTTGTGTAGACAATGTTTTGGATGATTTTAAGCCAAACCACTTTGTCCCTCTTGTCTATGTACCTATTTTCAAGCATAAAACTACCAAGCATCATTTATCCGATTTATTACTCAATAAACAACCTAATAAGAAAATTAAGAAATCAAAATCTATTTTTCAGCCTAGATGGACCTCATTGATCAACAAAAGTGATAATTATAATCTTCCAGAGGCAGGCAAATGTGTTCCTATATCAGTGAAAACAAATGATCTTTCCTCAACTTCATCTGTAGAAAATTTTGTCTCAGTCTCTACAGTTTCTACAGTCTCTTCTTCATTTAATGGTAAAAAGGAAGATAGCATGTCAACTAGAGATAAATCTTTTTGTGTTTCAAAGTTATCAACACGTGGAACTATTTTGGGTTTTTTCTCAAAATTTCCCAAAATCAAACCAGAACCTGTAAAAGTTAAAACTCCAATTTCTGAAAATGAATCTATTCAATCATCTTCAAAAAATGTTTTTTCATCTAGCCCTGTTTTTCCTGTGTTGTTTTGACACTTTCGCACCGTCGATTGTCAACAATTCGGCAGTTGAACCTGAATGTGCAGCCAACGCAGCAGAGGAGAGAAAAGTAACGAAATACGCTGAACTTTCCAAGCGCTTAATTTTTACCCCCGTTGCCATGGAGAACACTGGTGTCTTCGGTCCAGCCTCCCTGGCTTTTCTGAAGAACCTGGGTCGAAAATTGACGCAGAGAACTGGTGACCACGCGAGCTTCGGCTATTCAAGAGAATATCAATTGCCGTCGTTCGTGGGAATCATGCAAGTTTAGTTGCGTCTTCTCGACAATTTTTTATCAGTTGAATTGCTCGTTTATTTTCGGTTTTATGACATATCTGTAAAGATTTATTAGTTTTATAGCAGATAAATGTGCCAGCACAATGTTCCATTCCATTTACATCGCGAGATCTACGTATAATTGTATGATCTCTTGATATTTAATGCTGAGTATCAAGAATTTTGATGCTTTGATAGCCGTTTCAGATGTTTGAGAATCGAAAAAAAATTTCCACCATGGTTGGGCGGGCTTTTCCCACTGCACTCATTTTAGGTTTCGCAGAACTTAAAAATAATCCTAGATACGACCCTGCACGCAGTTGCCAAAATGCGCAAAGACTCAGAAAAAATAAATCTATGGTTGGACATGTACCAGAAAACATTTCAAATTGCTGTTTGGAACCCAGAAACGTTTAAATATGCACGGAAACGAACTTAATATAACATACAAAGGCACAAAAATAAGCTTCGTCAGCAACTATGTGTACCTGGGAAATACACTAGACATGAACTTGAACATGAACACGAACTTTGAAAAGAAGTACAAACTTGCCAGCAGCCGACTTAGATTACTCAAACGTATCCGGTGTTATCTTACAGCAGATGCTGCAACGAAAATCTTTAAATCAATGATAATGCCAATACTAACTTATGCTGCCTTGCTGAAGCCATCGTTCACACGAACACAATCATCCAGAATAAATTCTCTTCACCAAAGAGCGAAATACGTCACGAAAAACCAAGACTCTTAAGTGTTTATAGCGAGATCAATCGACAAAACTGCATGTTTGTGAAAAAGTGCGTAAACAAGGAAACCATAGCGCAGAATTCAACAACTATTTTGAAGTCCTAACAAACTGTAGGCAAACGAGAAATAGTGGTCACTCGTTAAAGCTACCAGCAATAAAGCTCGAGGTGGCAAGAAAAAGTTTTTATTTTTGTGGAGCTAGAATATATAATACACTCCCTTTAGAAATCAGAGAAAAGCAGAAACGTCTGAGTTTCGCTCTGCTCTGAAAAAGCATATTTTTTAAATTTTTTAATCTTAAATTTATAACTAGCTAGTACCTCACATTTTTAGATACTTTTCTTTTTAATTGTTTTATTAATATTTTTATTTCTCGAATTTTTAATCAAACAGAACAAACTAGGAAAGCAGTTTTACTTGTATATATTGTATATTATGTAAATACTGAAGTTTTTATCCTGTCTAAAGATTGACTAATAAATAAATAAATAAATAAAATATTGCTCAATGTTCTTCACGATCCCCAATACTGTCATTGAAGTCGAAGTGATTGGTAAAAGAGTAAATCGTGGGGGGTGGCTTCTATGGGCTGGAAATCCCAGTTAGCTATATACCGTTTTGTTGGCGCAGAAAAACTTTTAGAAAAATATTTCAGCAATTAAGAATGAGCTGATAAATCAAACTGCAAAATGTTTCAAATAAACAGATTGAAAAAAATGCTTTTTGTCTTTGTCATTAGCATTGGAGAGTAAAAAAGGCTCAATATGCCTTTTCGTGCAAAAAATATTGTCCGCTAATTCGAGTGTCCGCCAATTACTTGTCCGCTAAATAGAAACTTTTCAATGAGAGTTTGACCAGAATTCCGTCGGGGAAAAGGAATCTGTCCGCTAATTAGAGCTGTCCGCCTTTTAGAGTGTCCGTTAATTGGAGATTATATTGTAGACATTTCAAGGATTATTTTAATTGCGAACACAAGTTGAGTTTCGTGCATACGCGCTTGCTAACGGTTTTACGCGCGTGATTTATAGTATAACGTTTTTTGACTTCTTGCTGTCCATAGCTAATTACTCGACTCTTGACCTATTGATATTCTACGTAGAAAGACCTCCAAATGTTGGATGCCTTCGTTGTTGGTGTTCCAGCCTTACATAAAGAGAAATCCCATGCGTTATAACAATACCGAGAGAGACACGCCGTCATTTCAATGATCGCGGACCTTTCAAGTGAAAAGTTATTATTATTTAAGATTAAGTCTCACCAATGAAGTTTAGATATTTTTGCATTATAATGGTTTGCTTAATTTATTTTGTTGTATCCCGCTTTATTTAAAGAAAACACAAGCCCTTAATGTATTTTTATAAATAACACAAATCGCACCTGAAGCCGAATTAATAACATTTCGTCGAGAATGTAAGAGCAGTTGTGCAGACTTGCTTGGTTTGTGCCTTGTGTCGGCGTTCACCCCCGTACCACATTAGATCCAATTAGTCATATTATATGCAATAAATCACACAGCGTATGTTTAAAATTCAGGAATGTCTTGCGGGAAGTATGTCACATGGTAGGTCGAAAGCCTGATTGTAAATTCTTTGATCATTTTTTTACTGTATATACACTGGAGTGGTTTCGCCCGTTATGTTCCTACTACAAGCTTTTACAGTAACGTAATTGTCTTAACTCTTGTCTTAAAAAAGATTTCAATGCATTTTTACATGCATACAGTGTAGATAGACCTTTACTATTAACAATCAGATTGAATCAAAACTGTAATTTTGTGACCACTGTAGAAAGCAGCTTGCCCGCCTTACTTGGCATCCAAACCATCAATTTTCTGACACAAGAAAAAATAATAATTATTTTAAGCGCTACTATATATTAGTTAAATAACTACATTAATAAATACATTCATTAAACACATATAATGAAAGGCATGTCGTACTTTGTTGCTCAGCTCACTATGACCTTTCTTGAATATGCTCGGCATATTTTCCATTAAATAAAACTCTTGCTATCCAGACAACTAGTTTACCAAGAACAATTGATATGAACCTTATCCACGTTTTAAAAATATTTGAAGCAATTGTAGCTGATGATAGCAAACCGGTAAACAAAATCCTCATTTAAAAGACCAAGGCGCAGTCTCATAAGTACGAGAAGAAATTCATCTTTTCTCTCTAACTTTCTCTTCGGTGTTGCAAATGATCATCTTTGTAAGGACAATCTGGACAATAGGTAGCATTTCATTGTTAGCTAATTCGGTAGCGGTGTAATTATTGTAGTTGTAGGTTGCTTTATTTTCTTTTAACCTTTTTTAAGAAGTTATTTTCTAAAAAGTATTCTTCTAGGAGGTTTCGTTTGTAAGTCATACCCCAGGTTTTGTGTTGGGTTCAGATTGATAACAGCCGGTTCGCCATTTGTTCACTACAAACCCTATCATTTGAGCATGGCTTCCAAATCTTTTTGTTGAAATTTTCTATTCTCATCATGAGTCTAATACCATGTGTTATACCTCTCTTTTGTCACCATTGCGAAGAACACTAGAAAACATAAACAAACGGTATGTTAATTCACAAGAACAATTTCGATGAATTGTTGCATGAATGTCACATAGTTTCCATTTATTAAGTTTCTTTGTGCTGTTAAAGCAACCAACTACACCTTTTTTTTATAAACATGAGGGAAAATCGGCTCCAGCCTCATTTATGCTTAGCATTTTAACAATTTCAGGCTCAATATTTGCTTATGTATATGCTTATATTTTCATTTAAAAAATGATGAAGTAGAACAAATTTATCTATTTGAATTTATTGATGCATTGATTCTTGAACCACTTTCACTGAACTATTTAACAATGATTGAACTTGATATGGACTATGATAAACGTTAAAGAATAGTTATAAAAATACTTATTTTCACTTCTAATAACATTTTTATGAAATAATAGAAAGAACGTTATTTTCCAAATTATGTTTTTCTTCATTTGTTCATACCTTCGTGAGGCTCAGTACATGTTTAAAGGTATGCTTATTTTTTTGATAATTTTAGCCTCAATATGCTTATAGCAGTTATGCTTATAAAAAAAAGGTGTACTGCACAGTTGACAAGGCCCATCATACAACTTTGATACAACTGCAGTAAACTCGATTAGATGATAAATAATCCATTTTCTTTCCTCCAAGTGACGAAGACACCTAACTCGTCAGATTGCGAGAAAAGGTGTTCCAGACTCAAACCTTATTTATTCGAAATATGGACAGTCCAGCTAACTTGAAATTCGTGCCATAAATGGTATCGCATGGTTAGGAGAGCCAGGAGCAACTGACATAAGACAGCCAGTTGACAATGGGTTCGGAAAGATGCTTAAAACGAAAATCAGTAACTTGCAGGAACAATGGCTATAGAGCAAGACGGAAACATAGATCTCTGGACAGGAAACAGTGAAAAAAGGCTCGATGTAATGGCGCGTAGAATACTGATTACACACTGGGTCTGTAACACTTACAACCAACTAATGGACGAAGAGCATTCAAAAACAAGATATATATGTTTTGAGATAACAGACTGTTTAATCACTGCTGATGGGTCGGAGGATACTCAAATAAGCCCTGAAGGACGACAAACTACGTTGTTCCTCTGCCGTTGCCTGTTCAGGTTGAACTGGCAGGGCCGTAAATGTGACAAAATTATTAGAGGGCTTATGAATAGTAGTGGCTAGGGTAAATAGAGACTACCATGCTTGGGGCCGAAAGGCCAGAAAATTTTGAACATTTAAGACCTCCAGATTGACTAAAAAGCTACTCAAATTCTGAAATTTCTTAAAGAGATTCCTGCACAAAATACAAGTTGATCTGTATTTTTAGAACTGTAAATTATTGGTGGTAAATTTTGGCCCTGCATGGAGCCCGTTAGTTCAACCATCCCGTAGAAGTACAAAACGCAAATGTACCATACGTGACGACGATATATGAGTGATCTAGAAGAAATTGAAACGATTTCAGAAGAAAGAATAGATCTTGCTGTTGACAGAACCAACGATCATCCACTTGTCAATAGAACTGTCATCGTTTGTTACGATGAATGGCACATTGGTACCGTTACATGTCCAATACAAAATTAAATGATTGTCATGTCCTTTACGCCGTTAAATCTAAAGTTAAGAAACGCGTAAATTTGTTTCCTTTTTTGATATCATGGCCGTAATAACCGGGGGGGGGGGGGGGGGGGGGGCAGGGGGTCCATGCCCCCCCCCAAAAAAAAACATATTTTTGATTATACTTTATCATGGAAGTGAAACATTTCACAATTAGTTTTCTTCTCAAACAAGGGAAGAAAATACCGTATTTCCTCTTATTGGTGCCCCCGGCGCTTATTTAAAAACTGACTCAAAAAGTGCGGCGCTAATAAGAGGGCGGCGCTTGTAAAATAATTTTCAAAATGGTATAGAAATAAATTTTATTTAATGGAATTTTTTCGCTCGTATCCTTCTGTGTGGGTTACTGCTCTTTTTCTAATTAGCGCTGCTTTTCTAGGTGCGGCGCTAATTAGAGGGCGGCGCTAATAACATAATTTTGCTCCAAGTTGCGGCGCTTATTAGAGGGAGGCGCTAATATGAGGCCCGGCGCTAATAAGAGGAAATACGGTAGGCTTATAATGTGTTTTTGGAGCTTTCAGATTAGAAAATTTTCTTCATTGGCCAACCGTGGTGGTAGACAATTTTTCCACTCCTTTATCCTAAAGATTTTTGCCTCCCCCCCCAGGGGCGGATCCAGATGGGTGTTCAGGGTGCTTGAGCACCTATAAAATTTTGAAAAAAATATCCCAATAAATATGAATTTATTTAAAACAACAGAAACCGGCTCAATTCCTGACGGATAACATAGATTTGATTCCTGTCAGTTTATGCATGTTGTTTTCTGAACTACAACATTTTTTCTGGACGTTTTCTAGAAATTTTTCTGGGGGCTTCGCCCACAGGCCCCCTCATCCCGCACCCATAAAATATTTTCCTGGATCCGAAACTCTCTCTATGTGTTTCGATTTGACTATAATAGGGACCTTAAGTTCCAGACAAACGTAAACATTCTAGTAAATGCAGAAAACACAATTCACGCATGATAATCTTAAAAAATTAAATTCGCCCTAAATAATAATTTAAGAAAATACGAAACTGTTATTTTTATTAAACTGTTCTAAAACTCTAACAATGGGTTTCCTTGTTGTTTTCAATGATTTTCGCTTTTATCGCTGAATTTCAGTGTTTTGATTTCTATAAATGACTATCTGCAGAGAAAAGGCTGTTTGTCTCAGGTATATAAATATCACAGAGCCCTTAGCAATATCTCTGTCGAAACATTTTAATTGTACTTGTCTTTCTAACGAACATAAATTTACGCTCCTATGATTTCTATCGAATATGTTTTTACTTTGCAGGTACGAGATAAAAAATGTTTCTAGCTAGCTATATCTAGTCTTTACTGCTTTGTTCACATGATAAAAACTAAATAATTATAACTAGAGCTAGCTAGCGCTCATCATAAACTCAAGTTGAAGTATTGTTTTTTTGTTAGGCTTATGTAATAAAAAAACAACAAACTTAAGATGTCTCAAAAGAGAAAGAAGACAACTGCTAGTTCTGGTAGGTAAACGACAATCACACTGCACACTCCCACCCTCCCTCGAGTCGAGAAAGGGTTCATCTTGACGAATGTATCAAAGTTGTATCATCAGTCTAAATGTATGGTTTTCTGTAGTGTGAAATTATTGGGTGTGTGACAATTAAGCCACTTCACTATCTATTCCAAAATTTTCAAAACCTTCATTTTTCAAATGTTTAGCAAATTGCGATTAGGTTTCAGTAGTGAGATGTGTTTTATGTATGTACAGGGGAAGTTGGAAAGGAAAAGGGAAGAGGAATCAGTTTGTCTGGCTATAGAAAATCTTTAATTTCAAAGAAAAATATATACCTATATATATATATAAGAAACTAAATTTCGATTTTTCCTTTGAAAAAGAAAGGTTAAGTAATTCTTCTTAGTAGAATGGAATCGGTTGATTTTTGATAAAAAATATTTGCTTTTTGTAAAAAAAAACTCTTAGCAATTGCATAGCAACCGAGTCATGAAAACCACTCCTACACTTAGCAACTTCAGAGCTGATTTGAAAAGTGACGTTGCTTTAAAGAAAAATTTACAAATAGATTGTATATTTTTTATCTGTATAGCCCTGACGAACAAACGAGTGAAAAAAGAGGCACGATTGTTTTGGGAATGGGAGAATGATGGTCATAATTGGAAACCATTTGATGCTAATCTGAATACAGAAATCGAAAATGCGTTTAAAGGTTTACGTGATTAAAAAAATGTTTTTGTTTTTAAATGTTTGTTTGTTTTTGTGAATTACAGGGGGTAAAGAAAACACTCAAATAACAATAAACAGTGTGATGTTTGATGTTCTCTTTGATCGAATGGTGCAGAGAAACACAAAAACATATTGGGAACGAAGAATTCGTTTGAATTTTGAAGAAGGAGATGGGGGTTCATCGGGTAATCCCAATGAAATTTAATTTTTTACATAAGTTTGAGTTTTTTTTTTGAAGGTACGTTTTGCTACAAAGACAAAAATGATGCCCATAAAACATATGACACGAATGTGCAGATGCTGCTGTTTGCGGCTACTCATTACAAGTTGAACACAGTGCGGTGTATGATAAAAAAGAAAAAAATTGTTTTCGATTTGGTGAAAATGGAACAGCAAAACGAACGTGGTAAGAAGGTTTGTCAACTATTGGTGCAACCTACTGCAAATTCTATTGAAGAGCAATCAACCACAAATTCTGCTGACCAGCAACCAGCTGTAAATTCAGCAGTTAAAAAACAGTCTCCTGTGCCAGAACAGGATATCAAGTCGGTTGTGTTTAAAGGGAAATGTCCCGTTGATACAGAATTTCCATCAGCAGAAAAATATCATGTGTACTCGGAAGGATCTGACGTCTACAATGCCATGTTGAATCAAACCAACTTGAAAAACAACAACAACAAGTTCTTTGTGCTACAAATTCTGCGCACCAATGTTGGAAATTCATCCGTTGTCTGGTTTAGGTGGGGACGAGTTGGCCTATCCGGGCAAAACAACCTCATCAAATGCGGCACCGATATTGAAGATGCAAAAGAGATATTTTGCAAGAAGTGAGTGTCACTTATATACATCATTTGTGTTATTTTTCTTGTATTTGTAAAAACCTATACTAACATGCCTTTCTTTTTTCTCTTACATATATTTCTGCAATTGTAAAACTTTAGTTTTTCACCACTTGCTTGAAATGCTGAGTCAGACTAAACAGTTTTTAACTAATGTTGACTTCCCCTGTTCTGTTTAGTTACACCAGCACTCCATTTAATTGAGATAGTTTTCAGGTTCTTAGATAAAACAAAGAATGTGTTCTCCGATCGGAAGAATTTCAAAAAGGTGGCTGGGAAATACGATCTCCTGCAAATGAACTACGCTGATGAGATCAAGGTTTGGCTTGTGTTATTTTGAATTACGTTCACCAACCTACAAGTTGTCATTGTAGGGAGAGAAGCCAACGCCATCATCTGCTCCAAGACCGGAATCGAAATTACATCTCAAGATACAGGTTTGTGAGTTTGTGTTTCTCTAGAGGAAACGACTGCTTGTTTGTTTTAGAGTTTGCTTGAGATGATATGCAATGTGAAAGAAATGGAGAAGGCTGTTATTGAGATGAAATATGATACAAAGAAGTCTCCATTGGGTAAAGACTGAAATACTTGAGTGTTGTTTTTTGGGTATATTGAGTAAATATAAGAAGGTTGAAATTTTGTTTTCTGAGCTCTAAATAAAGTGACCCTGGATAATATGTTATTGATGTTAACAGAATTATAGAATGATTTAATTACACCTCAACCTAATTTCTAAAGGTCTTGAAAGAGTTGGGAAAGAGGTTATTGTTATTGTTTACTGTAAAGGTTTCTTTTTCAGGGAAGTTGACTAAAGCTCAAATCAAAGCTGGTTACAAAGCTCTGCAAAAGATCAGTAAATGTTTATCAGAGAACGAGAAAGGTGATAAGCTTATACAGGCTTGTGATGCCTTTTACACCAGGATACCGCACTGTTTTGGTATGCAACGTCCACCTGTTATAAGAACACAGCAGGAGCTGAAGTTGAAAATTGAGCTCCTTGAGGTTCTTGATGATATCGAAAGCGCTTTTAAAGTCATTCACAATGAAATTGATGTGGATCTGAATCCACTGGACCAACATTACCTCAGCTTGAAGTGTGACCTCTCGCCTCTCGATCACAGTTGTGATGAGTTCACACTTGTGCAACGTTATACCCAGAACACCCACGCTAACACCCACAACCAGTACAAAATGGAGGTGCTTGAGATTTATTCCTGTGTGGACAAAAACGACAAGTTTAAAGACGTTGGAAACAGGTTGAATGAATGTTGGTATGTAGGGAAAAGTAAGCTTTTATGCTGTGTCTGTTGCCTCTAGAATGTTGCTTTGGCATGGATCCCGATTGACAAATTGGTTTGGGATACTGAGTCAAGGTCTCCGTATTGCACCCCCAGAAGCCCCTGTCACTGGATATATGGTATTAAAAATAAAAAGCTGCTATTATACAAAATTAAATAAAATTTTAAACTTGAGAAAATCGTGATTACTTTTTGCAAATGTCTTGATATGTGCATACTATGAAGAACATTCTATCATAGTTTGGAAAGGGTGTTTACTTTGCTGACATGTCATCGAAAAGCGCTAATTATTGCTACCCAAACCGATCGAAAAACACAGGCCTGGTTCTTCTTTGTGAGGTATATTAGCTTATTGTCTATTGATGTCATTCTTGCACAGATTCTTGTTGTAGGTGTCTCTAGGCAACACGCAAGATCTTTTCGCTGCTGATTACAATGCTGACCAGTTGTCAGATGGTTTCCACAGCACCAAGGGTGTAGGGAGAGTGCGGCCAGGGAGCGTAGAAACAATGTGAGGCAGCAACGTAAATCGATAGACGAGTCTGAAAAAACATTTGTTCTTTTGCAGGGCAGATGGAGTTGTGGTGCCATCTGGATGTCCAGTTGACGTGGAAGATTCCACCAACTTTTCACTTAACTACAACGGTAAGCAACCTGGAATGATAAGCAGTCTTCTACTTTTCTATTTCATTTAGAATATGTGGTGTATGATGTAAACCAGGTACTAGGCTTTCATTGATTGATTATCAATTTTCCTTCTTTTGTTAGTAACAGTTGCTAGGGAATTGTTTAATTTCGAATATGAACTTTTCTTGCAGCTGCGTCATTTTTACTTATTGATTGCGTCAACATGAGAATAACAACCTTATTAAAATTTAAACAATTCCGTAACGCAAGGTCGCAAATAGCCTATCATTAAAAATTAACAACGTTTCAACACTTTTCATAACTTGTTTGCCATTTACAAGTGAGATGATGAACAGTTTATGACTTGCATTCATTTGTTTAGATCAAGCTTCGCTACTTGGTCAAGTTGAAGTTTCATTTCAAGTGAAAAGAACATTTAGGTTTTTTTACAATTAGGATACATGTAGAAAAAAAAGAAAGACTTGTAAAAACCAACTTCTTTAATGCTGCAAAACATTAAAATTTATAATGGCCACTGAAAAACAAATGCATTCAGTTAAAAAATATGAAAAGTACCCATCAACTGTTCATTGTTTTGAATCCAATTACTCTAACACAGAATTTTTGTGTGATAATAAAAATATCATTCAGTTCATTCGTCATCAATGTACATTGTTAAAAAGAAGGTCTTCTTGGTCAACATAAAAAATTGTGTTTTAAGGCTATATGAGAGTATTTTATTGATGGCCGTCTTGTGTAACACAACATTTGTTATACTTAGCCAACCAAATACATTCTTTCATTGCTTCAAACCATGCAACAAGCTCCATGTATGGTTTGATCATCATCTTCTTGGTGTCTGTCAACTCGAAAAAGGTTTGCGTCGCTTAGCAACTGCACCGTGTAATTTTGTTCTGATTCGCAGCTGCTGAAAAATGAGAAGCCTCTATCCTTATGGTCCACGAGCAAACCATTCTTGAAAAGAAACTGTTCCATCTCGCGTTCGAGTCTTGTGTACAAGATACTCCTTCAAGTAAGTGGTTCACATATTTGAAGTATATTGGATTTTCTTAGTGAGGGTTTGATAGAGAAATATCATGTAATTTACCGTAAATCCTCAAATTGGCCCCCTGGGGGCTAATTAATTTATGATTTTTTTTAAGTGGGGGTTTATTCGAGGGGGGGCTATTCGAGTGGTTTGACTAACCCAGAAAAAAAGATATATGCATATGTTCATCAATACTTCATACATGTTCAGTTCAAAATATCAATGTCCTCGGCATCATCGATTGCTTCATCGAGGATCAAGTAAGGAAGGCTAGTGTCTTGTATATCTGTCTCATCAATAACGAACGGATTTTCCTCTGTTCTGTCGAGCAATTGTAACTGGGCCTTTAGCATTTCCTCTCCCAAGCTCCATGTCATACCTGGTTTAAAACATGTTATTTCTTCATCCTGACTGCCGTCAGTAGCAACTGAGACTCAACATGCGATGAACGACTTTATAATCATGGGTGCTGAAAGTTGTTTCCAGCTCTCTAGGATCCATCTCACGATTTCTCATCGAGGTGGTGCTTTTAAGTTGCCACATTTGGTCTCTTGGTTAATACCGTCAGCTGCTAGCCACCTGTCGTATTCTTCAGTGCAATAGGCTTTAAAAGGTTTATTCCAACAAACGTCTGGTCCATAAATTCATGATATAATATGTTCCCGATTTAGCCCCCATGAGGGTTTAAGTAAACACGAAATTTGAGCGGGGGGGGGGGGGCTAATAAAAAAATTTAGATTCAATGATGGGGGCTTATTCGAGGGGAGGGCTTATTTGAGGGGGGGGGGTCAATTCGAGGATTTACGGTACATAAGGTAGGAGTTATTTTTACATTTATATTAGTATTTATTTAGTTGTATAGTGGAATATACGTCTCTCGTAGAATTTCTACCCTGTGTACGATCAGTACAATCTACGAGTTCCAACAACATGCCCCTATCATGTGCAGCGCAACATTTACCACGTGATCGAGAGATCAAAGGTCGAGGTTGGCGGGCATGTTAAATGTGACTTGTGCGGAAAACAGTTTCACACAGAAGGGTATTTGAACAAACACATGGAGAGTAAGCACAGCCACACTTACAAGTTGGTGAGTTGTATATCCCTGTTGTTTACTTAATTTCACTCCAGATGATTCGATCCACTGGATTACTTAGGGTTCCAGGATAATGTTTTTGCAGATATTTCCATGAAATTCCTTAAAGGGCACCAGAAAATTTGACGTTTTAACAATTATTGAGCGTTTTATGGGTATGCGGGTCGTATAACAACTTTGACATCATGGGCATAAGCATCCATGCCCCTGATGCATAGCTGCCACAGAGTTTTAAATACAAAGTTGGTACCTTGTGTGGGTTAACTCGCTAACACTGTTTTCTTCTTTCTGGGGTTGGCGTTAGGAAGGGTATCCAGCCGTAAAATCATCTGCTCCAATAAACTATCAGATGATTAAACCTCCATAATTGGAGAAAATCATCTTTTGAAACCGTCCAACCCATGCAAGCATGGAAAAGCGACGTTAAAAGGATGATGATGATGATTTAAAAGGATTGCTACGGAACCTAAAACATTGTGAGATTCTGAAACAACTGACACATTCTGCCACACGCGGTACAGGTTTTTTAAAAGTTCCATTCAATTCAGAGGCAAACGACTAATGCAGAAAAACTATGCTGCATTCTAAGGAAGAAAAAAAGATCAAACCACAAGGATAAAAAATCAAAAATCATTCAAGGCACTTTCGATTGTTTATTTTTGTTTGTTTATGTCAATTGACCGATATAAACACAGTATACTGTAAAGAATCTTTTTACAGATAAGTGACTAAAAGTGAAACATTTTAAAAGCATCATTGGCAACAACGTTTCTGTCCAGGACATAGAGACTACAATGAAATTAAGAACTTGTTTGTTTGTGAGGAAATGTATGGACAAAAAATGTCCTCCCTTTGACGAGTATTTTCAAATTGCTCACCACACTAAAAACACTCGGAATAATAACGCGTCACTTTCATTACCACGGGTGAAACTGGAATATGAACGAAAATTATTATACTTTTACGGAGCAAAATTATATAACGAACTTCCCCTAAAGCTTAGAAAACTCGATTCTAATGATTTTAAACAAAATCTTAAACAACATTTTAAGTAAATATGATTATTTTTCTTTAATAAAAGTTTCCATTTTAACCTTTTTTTCCCTTTTTTCCTAACTTATTTATTTTTTATTATAAACACAGGACACGCATTGATAGCAGTATACTATTAATACTGAAGTGTAAATATGTATATATTAGTTTTTAATTGTACATATTATATCCTGTATAAAGATTCAGAAATAAATAAATAAGTGTATGAAAACTTGTGCTTTTATTTTGTTATTGTATATCTAGTTGTTTCGTTGACTCTTATCGGAAAAAATCTACCAGTGGGAATCTTAAGATTAAATTTTTTACCGATAAGATGTAACTCCTGTTTTAAACTTTTTTAAATTTTCGCAATTTTAAAGATTGTAAAATCATATAGTAAAAATGGTTAAAGTTTTGATTAATTAAATGAGGATGACCTGAGAACCATTAAACGTTGTAGAGTTTAACAGTTAGGTAGATGATTCTTGTGTTATTTTCTACCAATGAAGCTTTACATATAATTGCACCCCTCAGCCACCCCTCCCCTTAGTGACGGTAACATCTTGGGATGTTTAACTGGTCTAATAGAGAATATATAATTTGTTTGCTAGCAAATGTTTGAAACACCTATGTTATTTTTACAGAGCTCTGATGCGGTGTGCTTGTCGGACTATTGCGATATTTTCCGATGCGACCTGCACAAGATTTTCCCCATCAACATCAACCAGTTTGTGTGCGATGAAAGAAAGGTTCGATCTGTGCAGAGAAAGTGCGAGGTAGAGATCCTCTCTCTTCCTTCAGTAGTCCTGCATATGTTGCTTTATAGAGGGTCATACAACTGTGTCTTCCTTCCACCATGCAGTATTTTGTATACGGTAACTAATTTTTAAAGACTCTCTGACCAGTTCAAGACCATATATCATGTATACCCCTGTTTATGCCTACGTTACCAATGTTACGGTTAATTTTAACCACTTTGCTTTTTTTAATTCATGGCAGCTGATGTTTTTTATTTGCAGATCATCTCTCCGCCGCTATTTGTGCGTCCCTTACATGCAAACATTTCTACACACAGTTTGAAGATGTAAGCTTGTGTTCAGATTTGACACTCTGTGTGAGTTCAGATATGACACTGTGTGTGTGTTCAGATATGACACTCTGTGTTTGTTCAGATTTGACACTCTGTGTGAGTTCAGATATGACACTGTGCGTTCAGATGTGAAACTCTGTGTGCGTTCAGATATGACACTCTGTGTGCGTTCAGATATGACACTCTGTGTGTGTGTGCGTTCAGATATGACACTTTGTGTGTGTGTGCGTTCAGATATGACACTCTGTGTGCATTCAGATATGACACTCTGTGTGTGTTCAGATATGACACTCTGTGTGTGTGTGCGTTCAGATATGACACTCTGTGTGTGTTCAGATATGACACTCTGTGTGTGTTCAGATATGACACTCTGTGTGTGTTCAGATATGACACTCTGTGTGTGTTCAGATATGACACTGTGTGTGTTCAGATTTGACACTCTGTGTGAGTTCAGATATGACACTGTGTGTGTTCAGATATGACATTCTGTGTGTGTGTGCGTTCAGATATGACACTCTGTATGTGTTCAGATATGACACTGTGTGTGTTCAGATATGACACTGTGTGTGTTCAGATATGACACTCTGTGTGTGTGTGTGTGCGTTCAGATATGACACTCTGTGTGCGTTCAGATATGACACTCTGTGTGTGTTCAGATATGACACTCTTTTTGTGTGTTCAGATGTCGGTGTGGAACCTCGTCCTCGTAACGTTGCTAATTCCATCCAGCATCGTCCTGCTCTATGCGTTGCTATGGTACTTTTGCAACTTCAAGTAAGAATTATGCTGCCTTAAATTTCCTACTACTCTTTGCAAGTTTTCAAGGATTAAATCTTATTTTAATATCTTACCAACCTGTTTTAGCGAGGCATACGAGAAGCGACCTCCGCGAAAACCGCGAAGAAGTGACTTTGGCGAGTCTTCTTACTATCGTCAGCGCCCTGTATCGAATATTAACTTGAGAAAGAGATGATGTGTGCGAAGTTTTTGTTTCACTCTTTGTTTTCATATTTCTGCATGTTTCCTTTCAGCGTAGGTAACTAATAGTTCGTATGGCGGAGATCTCGCACGTTGAGCTGTTCTCCGATCACCACATCCACACGCACTTCTTCAACATATCCAACAAACTGCGCAAATCGCGCGTACTCACGGACGTCGTGTTGAACGCGGGCGGTCGTTCGTTTCACGCACACCGTTTTGTGTTGGTCGTTGCCAGCGATTATTTCATGACTATGTTCCACGGTCCGCTCGCCACCAAAGCGACGACCGTCCAGATACACGGGATCGCCAGTGACGTCATGGAGAGCATACTCGATTACCTGTACACCGGTGACATTCTGATAAGCGAAGATAATATTCAAGATCTGATCGAAGCCTCTTCGCTCATGTTGTTGGCGAGTTTAAAGGATCGATGCGATCGCTTCATCAGAGCGAGGCTGCATGCGAGTAACTGTCTGCAGGTGTACAGTATCGGTAAACAGTTCTCGTTGCGTAAAGTACAGTCGAAAGCCATGTCCATCATCTCCGTTAGCTTCATCGAGCTCTGTTGTAGCTCCGACTTTAACTATTTGAGTTTCGATGTTATCGTCGACATCCTGTCAGTTGAAGACATTTCAGTTGCCAGCGAGGACGATGTGTTCAACGCGGTGTTATGTTGGTTCCGTTTTGATCCGCTGTCGAGAAGGCACGATTTCGCCAAGATCCTGAGAGTCGTTCATCTTCCTTACGTCAGCACATCGCTACTGAAGAGCGCTCTAGTTGAGCTGCAGACAATCGATGACACTCATTCTGTGGTGTCGCTCATAAACGAGTGCATGGGACATCCGCCCGGTGGTGACGTACGGTGTTACGAGGCGTGGGCGAAACCACGCAAGTGCGTACAGTTCAGCTCTTGCATTATGGCGGAGGGCGGGACGCATTTGCACCTGTACAACCTCGAGAAAAACGAGTGGTACGAGGTGGTGAGGTGCAAAACCCGCCACTGTCCTGGCATGGACGTCATTGGCACGCGCATCTACATCGTGGGCGGAAGTTTAGGGTGGAAGCGCAAGTCGTGCGGCGAATGTTACGACGCCGATACGGACAAATGGTCGTCAATCAGCGACATGCACGAACGCAGAAGCAACTTCGGTCTCGTGAACATGAAGGGGAAACTGTACGCGGTGGGCGGTTACGATGGCAACACTCCTCTGAGGTGCGTATCACCTGAGCTTCCGTATGTCTTTATATATTTATATGTGAACCAACCAAGGTTTAATTCGTATACACTAGAACAGCGGAAGTATACAACCGGGAAACGGATCGTTGGAAGGTCATAGAGGGCATGTTCTGTGCACGTGATGGCGTGTCGGCGCTAACTGACGGAGACTTTCTCTACGCAATCGGCGGCTACGACGGAAACAGATACTTGAATTCTGTGGAATATTACGATCCGGAGAGTGGTGCATGGGAAAACCAATGTAAGGATGTATTACTTTTTATAAAATCCCGATGCTCGTGTAAAATCACTTTGTTCAGCGTACTTTTATTGCTGCAAATATCGCTGAGAGTGTCAAAACCATTTTCCTGAAGCGTCTTTAAAATTGATTTCTAATTCAATATTTAAAGTAATATGTTCTCGGTTATATTAAAAGGAAATATATAGGGGAGTTTTATAGTAATATCTCGTAAATTTAATAAAGTGATATCGTGCATTCTGATTGGCTTACAGCCGTTCCTGACATGCGCGTCAAGCGACAGAACGCAATGTCGGCTTACAGTGACGCGTGCGTGTTTGTGATTGGTGGTTACTATGGCGATCAATTCCACACGTCTGTGGAGATGCTTCACCTTAAAACGTTATCGTGGAGGGATCTTGCCTCGCTTCCCCATCCCCGTCACTACGCAGGCGCGACAATAATGAACGGGTAAATTTCCCAAATTAAAGTATTTAATGGCATTTTCTTGTTTGTTGGTATTAGTTCTTGCGGATCTATAGTAGCGCTTGACACCGAAAACCACACGTCTTTTTATATAAGAACCGTGAGGATCAAACAGAGAAACAGTTTTCGGAATAAACAATTTTAGAGGAGTAACAAGCCATCAAAAAAATTTTCGTCATCACTCTCCTATGACTATTTATTTGTAGAAGTATATTCGTGTGTGGAGGATGGAGTGAACAGCTTCCTGTATCTTCCGTGCTGGTGTATTCAATCGACCTGGACGAATGGCGGTCAGTGGCCGACCTTCCAACTCCGACCATGATCCGCTCCGCTCCCATAAACTTCCCTCGCAAAAGACTCATAACGTTCTCCTCTCGTTACGATCAGGAAGAATCGAACAAAGATAACACGTCCTCGTTTGATAGTTTGGACAGTGGCCACTCACTGTGACGTGCGCATGCGCATAATTTCGGACATGATAATCTTGTTTTCTTAACACGTGGCGGACAATCTTTGTTTTCGTGGTTTGTTCCAGTTCATAATACTGAATGGTTGATGTATATATATATATATAGGCGAAAAAAATTGCGAAGTATTATTTTTGTAACCTTTCGATTTGTTTTGGTGTTGAATAAAAATCGGTGAAAAGCAACCGTTAGAGGCGGGCTCTGAAGTTTGCGCCATGAATGCAACACTTTAAAAAGAACTTATTTTAAGGGGAAAACCCCCAGAACAGCTGTACGATGGGCGACAGTGCCCCTGCTATGTCGGTGTCCTTCCAGAAAGTAGAAGAAGTACGAAGACTTCGCAAATAAAATGGGACTAGCCTCTAAGATGGTTTTAAATTGTTCTGGTTGTTATGTTCTTAGGGAATTTTATACTACAAGATCTGCTTGAAAAAGTTATGACATTAATAGACGTATAACTTATACTATGAGAACGTTAGGATACAATGGCATTGAAAAATTTACCACAATGATGGACATGCCAAAGCCTTTTACAAGCAAAACGTTCAATAACATTGTAGAATGTGTCGCAGATGCCGCCGAAGCCGAGGATTCAATAAACGATGCAATATATGAGTTACGAGATAAAAAAGAAGTGACGATGAAATTATTGATATCGGTGTTTCGATCGATGGAAAATGCCTACATGGCAAAACACAAAATCAAAATGAGAGTTTTAATGCTATGATTTGGGAACGGATTCCGAAAACAACGTTCGTTAGTTTAAAACAATTGAAATTGGGAACGCATGACGCGGATTAGTAATTTTAACATTGGACGCGAAGCAAGTGTTCTTTTATTTGAAAAATTGGATATGATACCTGGATATTATACCGTGGAAGGATGCTCACATTTGAATCAAAAGCGTGTTAAATTAGCGGAATACAAAAAGGGTAGAAAAATAAACTTCGTCGCGGGAAACGTTTCCAGAAACAGGATAAAAATGAAGAAAAAGAAGGCAAAGTGTATGAAGCTGGTGATTTCTGAATTTATTTGGATTTATTTATGATATGTTTTATATTTATTTTATGTTCATTTTGTCGACGGAGGGTTATCATGCTTTCAAAATTTTTCGCGCCGTCGAGAATATCTCAGGATCCGTTTAAGATGTTTATTTGAAATTTTCACCAGTTGTTTATCATCATAATTACTACCGTAAGGCCTCGATCAAGCGCCCCCTTCGAATAAGCGCCCACCCTCTTGGTTAAATTATTAAATAAGCGACCCCCTCGAATAAGCGCCCACCCCTCAATCTTCAGAAACGGGAACCTATTAGAGTTTTCGCCAAAAACAATAACAAGGAAAGAAGAAAGGCAACGGAACACAGTTCTTTTCTAATTTTCATTCTTATTTTTACTTTCCATTTCTTTATAACAGGGAAACTCTTTTAAAAAGCTGCCGTAGGATTAAACGAGGTGACGGATTGTGGCAACTTGAAGGCACCCCCGAGAAGAGAAAGTGGTACAGTGGATTCTGAAATCATGGGATATGTTGACGAAGAAAATGATTCGAGATTCATTTGTTTCTTGTGCAGTGACTTGCGCTACGGATGGAAGCCAAGCTGACTACATCACATGCTTCAAAGAAGGTAATCCTTGTCACGAAAGCCGTACAATGCTGAAAGAGCAGTTTGAAGATATGAATACGGAGGAAGCAAACCCGTTTCAAGCCGAGGGGGGTTTATTTCCTGAAACCGTTTGTTTTTAGGCAACGGAACACAGTTTTTTTCTAGTTTTCATTCTTATTTTTATTTTCCATTTCTTTATAACAGGGAAACTTTTTTAAAAAGCTGCCGTGGTATTAAACGAGGTGACGGATTGTGCCAACTTGAAAGCACCCCCAAGAAGAGAAAGTGGTACAGTGGATTCTGAAATCATGGGATATGTTGACGATGGAAATGATTCGAGATTCATTTGTTTCTTGTGCAGTGACTTGCGCTACGGATGGAAGCCAAGATCACTACATCACAAGCTTCAAAAAGGGTAAACCTTGTCACGAAGGCGGTACAATGCTGAAAGAGCAGTTTGAATATATGAATACGGAGGAAGCAAACTCTATGCAATTATCGGGCTAGAATTTTGTTAAAACTTAAATTTCTGAAATTAAAATACTTTGATAAGCAAAAATTGATAATTTTAAATCTGCCATCTTTTGATGCATGTAAAATTTTTTTTGAAAATCTGACTGGTTAATTGCATAGATTAAGCCTTTTTATATCTATATTCAAATTTTGGTGAGCTTTCGATAAACTATTTCCTCAAATTTCTCGGCGGCGTAAACTATGTAAAAATCACCTTTTCCCCTGGCAACCGTAACCGTGTGGATCCCAAGAATTTTTTTTCTTCATTTTTTGTAATCATTTTAGTACTATAATATATTGGTAGTATGTGTATTACTATATTTATTTCGCCCTTTGAGATTTCTTTGAAGGGGATATTCCCCTTAACGGGGATCTAATTCACTTCGGTGGTAAGCCCAGGTGGGTTAAATTACCAAAAATAACTGGGTTTTCTAAAATCTATTGTCAGGTTGGAATTTGTTGATGGTTTTTCCGAGAAAATACACACGGATAAACCTTTGATGCTATGACGAAAAATCACTAACGTTTGATGTCATTAAATTTAAAGTGAAAAATCTGAAGGTTACGTCATCAGAAGTGTTGGTTTTCAGTTCTAGATATGAACACCGCAGGTATTGGTTTTCAGTTCTAGATATGAACACCGCAGGTATTGGTTTTCAGTTCTAGACATGAACACCGCAGGTATTGGTTTTCAGTCCTAGATATGAACACCGCAGGTATTGGTTTTCAGTCCTAGATATGAACACCGCAGGTATTGGTTTTCAGTTCTAGATATGAACACCGCGGGTATTGGTTTTCAGTTCTAGATATGAACACCGCGGGTATTGGTTTTCAGTTCTAGATATGAACACCGCGGGTATTGGTTTTCAGTTCTAGATATGAACACCGCGGGTATTGGTTTTCAGTTCTAGATATGAACACCGCGGGTATTGGTTTTCAGTTCTAGATATGAACACCGCGGGTATTGGTTTTCAGTTCTAGATATGAACACCGCGGGTATTGGTTTTCAGTTCTAGATATGAACACCGCGGGTATTGGTTTTCAGTTCTAGATATGAACACCGCGGGTATTGGTTTTCAGTTCTAGATATGAACACCGCGGGTATTGGTTTTCAGTTCTAGATATGAACACCGCGGGTATTGGTTTTCAGTTCTAGATATGAACACCGCGGGTATTGGTTTTCAGTTCTAGATATGAACACCGCGGGTATTGGTTTTCAGTTCTAGATATGAACACCGCGGGTATTGGTTTTCAGTTCTAGATATGAACACCGCGGGTATTGGTTTTCAGTTCTAGATATGAACACCGCGGGTATTGGTTTTCAGTTCTAGATATGAACACCGCGGGTATTGGTTTTCAGTTCTAGATATGAACACCGCGGGTATTGGTTTTCAGTTCTAGATATGAACACCGCGGGTATTGGTTTTCAGTTCTAGATATGAACACCGCGGGTATTGGTTTTCAGTTCTAGATATGAACACCGCGGGTATTGGTTTTCAGTTCTAGATATGAACACCGCGGGTATTGGTTTTCAGTTCTAGATATGAACACCGCGGGTATTGGTTTTCAGTTCTAGATATGAACACCGCGGGTATTGGTTTTCAGTTCTAGATATGAACACCGCGGGTATTGGTTTTCAGTTCTAGATATGAACACCGCGGGTATTGGTTTTCAGTTCTAGATATGAACACCGCGGGTATTGGTTTTCAGTTCTAGATATGAACACCGCGGGTATTGGTTTTCAGTTCTAGATATGAACACCGCGGGTATTGGTTTTCAGTTCTAGATATGAACACCGCAGGTATTGGTTTTCAGTTCTAAATATGAACACCGCAGGTATTGATTTTCAGTCCTAGATATGAACACCGCAGGTATTGGTTTTCAGTTCTAGATATGAACACCGCAGGTATTGGTTTTCAGTTCTAGATATGAACACCGCAGGTATTGGTTTTCAGTTCTAGATATGAACACCGCAGGTATTGGTTTTCAGTTCTAGATATGAACACCGCAGGTATTGGTTTTCAGTTCTAGATATGAACACCGCAGGTATTGGTTTTCAGTTCTAGATATGAACACCGCAGGTATTGGTTTTCAGTTCTAGATATGAACACCGCAGGTATTGGTTTTCAGTTCTAGATATGAACATCGCAGGTATTGGTTTTCAGTTCTAAATATGAACACCGCAGGTATTGATTTTCAGTTCTAGATATGAACACCGCAGGTATTGATTTTCAGTTCTAGAAATGAACACCGCAGGTATTGATTTTCAGTTCTAGAAATGAACACCGCGGGTATTGGTTTTCAGTTCTAGATATGAACACCGCGGGTATTGGTTTTCAGTTCTAGATATGAACACCGCGGGTATTGGTTTTCAGTTCTAGATATTAACACCGCAGGTATTGGTTTTCAGTTCTAGATATTAACACCGCAGGTATTGGTTTTCAGTCCTAGATATGAACACCGCAGGTATTGGTTTTCAGTTCTAGATATGAACACCGCAGGTATTGGTTTTCAGTTCTAGATATTAACACCGCAGGTATTGGTTTTCAGTCCTAGATATGAACACCGCAGGTATTGGTTTTCAGTTCTAGATATGAACACCGCGGGTATTGGTTTTCAGTTCTAGATATGAACACCGCGGGTATTGGTTTTCAGTTCTAGATATGAACATCGCGGGTATTGGTTTTCAGTTCTAAATATGAACACCGCAGGTATTGGTTTTCAGTTCTAGATATGAACACCGCAGGTATTGGTTTTCAGTTCTAGATATGAACACCGCAGGTATTGGTTTTCAGTTCTAGATATGAACACCGCAGGTATTGGTTTTCAGTTCTAGATATGAACACCGCAGGTACTTTTACGCGTAGTAATTATTTTGCTTCATTCCGCTAATAAAAGTTACTCAATCCAATCAAGCTTCTTATTTATCATTAAATCTACGCGGCGAACCAACCCACCCTCAAAAGTTAACTTATCTTCGATAAAATTTCACAACTTGAAAAAGAGAAAAAGGAATTATGTGAATTCTGAGAAAGTATAGTTTAACAATGTTAACAGTTAGATTTTTGATTTGTTCGATAGAAACTTCATGACCGCGTTCATGCATTCATCAGAAAGCCATCTTTCTTCGAGACGCGCACATTCCTCTTCATTTACGCGCAAAAGCGTATCTTTCTCGCGTAGTCGATTCAAAGCTTTTGAGTACATTACAGACTGAAAAGAGCAATATATGAAACTGTTAATAGAAAACGCATCCCTAGGTGCAATAGAAAGAGCATACCTTAGGTGGCAGCTCGGAAAGATATTTCATTTTCTCAGTGACGAAATTTTGAAATTCAGCACGTGGAATGACATCTGTTACCAGTCCCCTGTCGAAAGCTTCTTGTGCGCTTAATTTTCGTCCACCAATCAAAACTTCGTTTGCCTGCAAAACACAATGATTTTTTTGCGCTGGCATCGAAGTCTTTCCTTACCCGAGCATATCCCATTATCTTGGGGAAGGTGTATGACGAACAGCCTTCTGGTGATTGTCCTAACGTCATGAAAGGTGTATGAAAAGTAGCGTCTTCTGCCGCGTACACAAGATCGGCCAGCGCCATTGTGGTGACGGAGATTCCGATTGCCGGACCGTTGACAGCAAAGACGAGAAGTTTCGGGAAATTAATGAAACTTTCTATAAAACTCCTGAAAGCAACTCAAGTTAACAATTTATATTTCAACACCCACTTCAACACTAGTCGGCTGTCAACTGCCAACTGCTTAGGTCCTCCGGGGGGTAATTTCGTAAAGTTGCTAAGGTCATTGCCACTACAAAAGAAGTCACCAGCACCAGTAATGACAGCAACTTTGACCGATGGATCATCAGCAACTTCATTCAAAGTATCACGAATGCAATTGTACATCTATGAAGAAATCCAACCAACTGATGTTCGATCGGAGAAACTATTGGGTATAATATAAGAACAAGTATATAAGAACGAGAAAGGCTCATCTACTTAGTAAAGATGTCGCTGGCAGAAGTAAAGCCAACAGGTCCACAGAAGACAGGATAAGCCAGAGGAAAATTCAAAAAAGGAGACGACTGGCACAACAACCAAGGTATGTATAGGGTGTCACAAATACAAAGGTTACCCATAGAAAAAACCAAAGATTCAGCCATTCAGCTAAGAAAGGCGATAACAGAGATATAGAATAGTAAAATTATGTTTCAAAATATGTACGGTAAAACCACAACATTTTGCCCTTCAAAGATTTAAAGACAGCAGTATGTCTTTCAAAGATAGAAGCAGTCGTCTCATTTTCGCGTACCCGCTCGCCGGCACGTACGCCAACCTTGGTATAGGAACGTTCGCATACGTATATTTTTGCGTACACGTGATGTTTTTAACTTTTATATCTATGATTCGAAGTGTGCAAAATGTACGATGACGTACATGAATTCGTATTTTCCGTAAGCCAAGCGTAACATATTTCTATGACGTACGCATATTAGAGAAAAAAAAGAAAAACGTGGTTTCAGTTAGAAAAATCTGAGCATGGTGTGTCTACATCCTGACCCCTTAATGACCTGGCGTGTCAAAGAAGCCGTCATATCGCAGTAACCATTTGGAACTATGCCACAAGTTACTCATCCGATACATAACTACTTTTTCACTGCGGCAGAGGGCGGACCAATGCTGGAATGGCATAAAGCAATCAGTACATTGGAGAGAAGCTCATATAGTATTTATGTTGTTAAAGTTAATATTAAATCGTGCGGATAAAGCATGCCTACAGAGGGAAAATCTCCGAACATAAATTGAAGGGCTAACAAAGAACTTCAACGTTTCGACTACACGACGTACGTCGTAACAATTTCTCTGTTCGTCAAATACCGAGACGAACTCAATTGCGTTATTGAAGATTACAAAATATCATTTTTCTCATTTTGTTTCTATATTTCACTACTCAAGCTCGCCTGAAAGTAGAGCGCTTGAACACTCCAACGAGCTGCAGATTTATCTGACCCAGCGTTGGTGTGCATTCACCCGCAGTATAAATGTTTTCCGCGGTTTGGTTTAGCCTCTGGGCTGGCCTTTTCCATTGTAAGAGTCAGGTAACGCTGGTCCATGGAGACATTCAGGTCACCACCAAATCGGTCGGTCGAACTTGATACGTCATTTTCACATAAAAATATGGTGAAAACATACGCGAAACAGTAAAAATCGTATTCGCGTACGCAATTTTTTTGCGTAGGCAACAATTTTAATAATGAGAAGACTGTAGAAGTGTCATTTCAATCAAAAGGTAAAGGAAATCAAAGTATCAACAATGACTGCAGAAGTCCATTCATGGTGGACTTCTTGATGCACTTTAATTAAAGCGTACTCTGCCATATTATTAAACAAAGCTAGCACATCCGTTGGAAAACTGTTTTAAAGAGGACGGAGCTGATTGGAACTACAAGTATCAACAAAAGAAGTCAGTTATTCACCTTATTGATAAATAGCAGGATATTGGAGACTCACTGGGTAATATAGAGATTGATCAGGTTTAGTGATTCTTTCACTGGACATAACTTACGATTGTCAGATTGGACACAGTAGATACAATATTATGCTTTGCAGTATAGAAGGGTAATAAAGGTTAAACCTGTGCAAGCAACCATTGCAAAGGAATACTGGAAGATAGCTAAAACATATATATAAGCTTCTGAGTTTGTCTGCACAACTTCTAAAGATTGATCATGAATATTTAACTGACTGTAAGTCTAAAGTAGTTCTCAAACAAACCAATATAAAAGGATGACAGGTTTACTTTCCTATTGAAAAATATTTATAATCACATTATTTGTGAAGTTTTACTCGTCTAAACTTTAGATCTATAGAAAACCACAGAAAGATAATAATACAAAATTACACAGTTGTTATAACCGTAAAAAGATTGAAAAATAAATAACGTGTACCTCCAATGTAATCGCGTTCAATTTTTTTGGTCTGTTGAACTTCAAAGTACAAACTCCACTCTCTCTTGTAATCTCCATTCCCTCAATCCCTTTCTGAACACCTTCCTCGTGCTTTACGGGAGAATCCTGGATTCCTCCTTTAGAAAACAAAAATGTATGATTGTGAATTTAAACATAGACATATTTACCAGCCAGCGAATCAACCAATGCAACATACTGCTTCTCAGCTTCTGTCTGTCATAAAATAAATAAAATGCAAACAATGTATGATTTATTCAGGGGATCATTCTTTAGGAATGAAAAGTGAATCTGTACATGGAAAGGATGAAGACAATTGACACTTGTAGAATTAAGTGAAGAGAATAGTAATAACAGAAGAAGTCTGTGTCTTCTTTACGTGTCTATTCTCAATAATAATTGATATGCTACATCCTATGCAGTAGAGTATCAATCGGGGATAAACCATATATCCCATACTATATATATAATGGTCTTAACAAATATATAAGTGGTGTCTAATTGCCTAAATTTGGGAATTCTTATAATGAGTATTAGTGAAGCCAAACAGGGATTTTGCTTGGATTGTGACCTTTTAGTAACATTTTATTATTATTATTATTATTATTATTATTATTATTATTATTATTATTATTATTATTATTATTATTATTATTATTATTATTATTATTATTATTATTATTATTATTAGTTCAATATTTATACAGGTACAATCACTTCAGTATTTAAATATTTAAAAATAATTAAAACTGCTATCACAGTGGGACCTGTGTTAAAATATTAATACAATGTTAAATACAAATAGAATAAATAAATATAATAAATTAAATTTTAAAAGTTTTATTAACATAAATACAGTTAAAAATTAAAATTCAAGGCTTTTTAGAGCTGTTTTAAAACCTGCTAAGCTTTGAGTCTTGCGGACGTGGAGAAGAAGACTGTTATAAAGCTTAGATCCAGAATAACAAAAAGTTTGCCTACCTATTTCTAGTTTTAATCTAGGTAAATTCAAAAAAATTGTTTTGATTTCTTGTAGATTGCTCGTGATGGTTGACTTCGAAATAGTTTTTGAAGGGACTGCAGGTTTCATTATCAAGACATTTACGAACTGCGAGGCATGCCTTTACTTTTAATAACTTCGTGATGGAAGGAAGTCTATTTATTGTGCTTGCTCCGTATATCAGCTTTGTAGCCCGAGCTTCGATCGAGTTTAAAGCAGATTTTTGACTTTGCGTCAGAACTACTTTAAGATTGCCACAATACATCAGCAATGGAACTATCATCATTGAAAATACTTTTTCAGCTGCATCTATTGTGAGATATGGTCGAACTTTACATAAAAGCCTTACTCAGCCAGATGCTTTTTTGTATCTCATTTGAAAGTTTTTATTTAGATTCAAGGATGGGTCGATCACGTTTCCCAGGTATACGTAGCTGTTTGTGTTGCTAATAACAGTGTCTCTGAAAGAAACTTCAAAATCATCTGTTATCTTTGCCAGTCTTCTTGCAGTTCCTAATAACATGGACTCGGTTTTACCTTTTTAAAGATTGATGATAAGTTCCGAGTCATCCAGGTAGTTTGCAATCTCCATAAGCTCCTTGTTAAGGTACCTTTCAATCGTTTCAACATTATTATCAGCATAGTAGATCACGGTCTCATCGGCATACATGACTACTTTTGCTTTGATAAGATGATCTGGTAAGTCATTAAAGTAAACGATAAACAGCAGCGGTCCTAACAAGGAACCCTGCGGAACACCTGAAAACACTGGTTTTTCGAGTGAACGTTTACCGTCAATCTCCACAGTCTGTCTTCGATAAAACATGTAGTTATTAAACCATGCAATCTCTTTGTTCCAGATTCCGTAAGACTTTAATTTTGTCATGAGTGTCGAATGTCCTATTGTATCAAAAGCACGGCTTAAATCCATAAAGACAGCACCGACTAGCTTTCCTTGTTCAATCTGCTTCCGAATATCATCCATGAAGATAGTAGCAGCATGCTCGATTGATCTCTTCTTTCGGTAGCCATACTGTTGATTTGTTAATAGTTTGTTATCTTCCAGGTAGTCTATGACTTGTTTATAGACTGCCCTTTCAAGGATTTTGGAGAGAGTTGGTAAGACGGAAATTGGTCTATAGTTGGCTTCGTCATTAATGTCCCCTGATTTATACACAGGTATCACTTTTGCAATTTTCCAAGCGTCAGGTACAGTAGATGAGTTTATCGATAAGTTTATAATATGAGCTAGAGGTCTGCATATTTCATTCGCCGAGTCCTTCAACAAACCAGGTGGTAGATCATTCAGACCCGTTGCTTTATTCCTACTGAGAGTTTTTAGCTCTTTTCGAACGAATAATACAGAGATGTACTGAAATTTGAAAATAGATTTGGTTCGTGCTGGAAAATATTTTGGCAACTTCCAGGTCAGATCTTGAAACCGGTAACAAGTTGTTTTCAATTTTGTAACTGCAGTAGCAAAGTATTCCGCAAAAGACTTTGATTTATCCTGACTATTGTCAAATGATGTACTTGTCTTTGAAGGAAAAATGTTTTTAATTGTTTGGCAAAACTTGCGAGGATTTATTCGATTTTGATCCAGCAGCTGCTGGTAATGTTTCTTTCTCGCAGTCCTCAAACGGTTTGTGCAGTAGTTTCGAAGTTTTCTATACAGATTCCAGTCATTTTCATCGTTTGACTTCCTCGCTTTGCGTAATACTTTATCCCGTTTATCCATGTCAACATGAATGTCACGGTCTAACCAATGTGCTGGTTTGCCTTTTACTCTTTTATTCACATTTGGTGCGTGTTTATTGAATGCACGGGAAAGTATTTCTGTGAAAAAATTTAATGCACGGTTTACATCAGTACATTGTAGGATTGGGGTCCAGTCGACAGCTTTAAGCTCATTTTGCAATTCAGCGAGATTATAACAAGCGTAATTTCTGGTTTTTATGTATCTTGCTTTATACTTCAAATTGTTTATTTTACGAACACAGATTATCATGTCATGGTCACTGAGCGAAACCGGTATTACATCAGCATTTACAATATTTTCACTTTTGTTTGTAGCTATGATATCTATTAGTGTCGATGAGTCTTTTGTGATTCGGGTAGGCTTATCAATCATTTGAGAAAAGCCATTAACAGTTAGTAAGTGTTTAATATCCTCGTTATCGTTTCTTTTGAGGTAGTTAGTGTTAAGATCACCGAGTATAATTGCTTCTTTTGATTTTTTATTCGACAATAAGTCGTTAAAATGTTCTGTGAAGTTATTTTGTAAATATTTTGATCCATTCGGTGGCCGATAAACTGATGTTATGAAAACGTTTTTAGCTTCATGAATGATAATTTCGACAGATAGACTTTCAACGCTTTCTCGATCCAAATCCTTCCGCCTTTTCCATTTCAGTCCATTTTTTATGTACATAGCTACACCACCTCCTTTGCCTTTTGCTCTGTTACGCTTAACAAAAGTATATCCTGGGATACAGTATAGATTATCATTATATGCATTTTTACTGAGATGCGTTTCAGATAATGTCAAAATGTCAATCTCTGGATTACTGCCAAGCATGTCACATAAGCCATTAAAAGATGTAGCTAGGCCTTGAACATTCAAATGAGCTATTTTCATACCTCTCGTTTGGCAGATATTTTTCAAAATAGCAGCAGGTCCTGGACAAGTTTCAACATCTCCCGCAAGCAATATAATCAGCAATAAATATGATGATATTCTTCTCACATAAGGTTTTCTGTTAGCGACCCATACTGAAGAATTTAAATAACTTTCTGTAAGACATTTGTCTTCATTCTGTACTTGAAAGACATCGTTGTATACAACACTGTTTGAGATAAAACTTGGCTTCTTTTTAGTAAATAACGTGCAAAACAAAATCGTAACAAATAACACACGTCCGACCACCATCATGCATTTTTCTGATAAAAAATACGTAATTTGAAATTTGAAAAATACGTAAGACTTACAGGTTAACAGACAAGTTAATTAACTAAAAATTAACAGAAGTTAGATATACCTGGGGAATTGCACCTAGATCATTCCATGCATTCCATTTTGCTTGTCCAACAAAATCAAAAACTCCTGGTTTAGCCGTATTGCATTTACCAATTGTAGCCTGTGTATATATAATACAATGATATATATATATTAGTATAGTATATATATATATATATATTATTTTTGAAAGATTCAGATTATACATATATATATATACTTTTAAGGTGAGCAAAAACATCATCTACTCTAAACATTAAAATAGAAATTGCTAGGTCTTAGCGCACAGTAAGATTACAGGTGGGGCAATTATGTACATACAGTTGATTTTCACATATTCTTATGAAAAATGTTTCAAAGAAAGCAATATTATATACAAAACGAATGATAATTGAGTGACTAAAAAGAAATCCTACTAATTTACCCCTCCACGTGCTAAATATATAGCTATAATATACCTAGTATTATTTTATTAAATATTATCTACCCACTTGCTTAAATAGCGCATACAATTTCAGCTTTACATCATTCCCAGGATCTTCCTTTAATAGAGCAACTCTTTTCTTCGCTTCTTCCATGAGGGAACTATAACTCCTCAAAAATAACACCCTTGTCGTTCTATTTCTCGCCAGCAGGGACCTTAAGATCGGCAATGAGCTCATATCGTATTGTTGTCATGCAACATCAGAATTCAAATGTCAAAAATCGCCTTTTACAGTTCAAAGTACACTAAAAAGTGAGATGGTTTGGAAAAAGGTTCCACAGGAAATTTGTTTTTTGTTTTGAAATTTGTTTGTTTTTTCAATAACCGTTAAATTTCAATTTTTTTTCTCAAGAGCTGTACATATGGATGAAATTTCCCCGGTTCTGCTGATACAGAACGTCACATTCCGTTTATATGATTTTTCCCTGTCTACTGGGAAGCGAATTTTTTTTTATGAACCTACCGGGAAAATCATTTCCTTGACAAGCGGGGAAATGACACGTGACAAATTTTGCGGTAAATCTTAAAAACAAATATGGCTCCTGGAAACAAAAGACTCGGTTTAAGTTAATCGGAGTCTTTTGAAGAAGAACTTAGTTAAATTGCAGAGAATAGTACTTTTCCGTAAATTTAACCAAACCAATCCGTACGAAAGCATTTCTTTTTAACGATTTTTTTACATTGTCCATTTGACTTATCTTTGTTAGCCGCCATTTATAAACTTGTATTTAAAATTGCGCTGACGCAACAAAAATATTTCCCATTTTCACCACGGAAATTATATTCATATGGGAGAATATTATATCGCCTCGGAAGGCGAAGAAATGATTTTACACATATGCACGTAATATAAAGTTATGTGCGTTTTATATTAGCGGGATCACCCTTCCAAAGCTGCAAGAATAATTCCACGTTTACCGGGGAATATTTTTCCATGAGCACTAAATCCGGCTGCTTAATTATTTTTAGTTTTCAACCGCTTCTCAGGCTCAATTATTCCTACCATATTCTTAATTATGTAACATGATTTTATTAACCTTTTATGGTTTAGCTGAGACAAACCACTTCACAAAACACTATATATGTACTTGCATACCTTTGAGAATTTTCTAGATAGGAGTGTAACCTTTACATAAAAATCACCCCGAGAAATATTCTTAAATTCCCAGCCTGACACTCCTATAAAAAAGGATTAATTCACTTAAAAGACGGGGGTTTAGTTTCTTGTCTTTTAGGCGTTTATGAGGGACACGTCACAGGAGAGGTAAACGATTTTCTCTGCCGTTTTCAAGTTACGTTAACATTATATTTTTGAAAGTTTGGGAAGGTAAATAACCTGGAGAATTGGCAATGACCTTCAGAAGACCTCAACTTCTCTATTATTGGGAAATCTGTTGTAGAAGACCACAACAGACCCTCTATTACCCAGATGAAATCGTTTATGAGTGGAGTCCAGTAACCCATCGTTAAATAAACAATTTTATTACAAAAATTATCGCATCTGATAAATTTATATAAAGTTTGCATCGAAAAATATAGAAGTCTGAAAAATAGTCAAAAATAAAAAAATTCATTTAGAAAGGTCACACCCGTACAAAGTAGACAAAGAGACGTTTAAATAAAAATATATGAAAAGTCGACAAAATCGTTGACATTAATCACATTCCAGACGCTTGTTGTTGAAGCACTTCAAGTTCTTCCGGAGACAAACCTGTTTTTAATGTTCGCGTGCGACGCGCTAAAACACGAGAAGTTACATGACGTCATGCATAACGAAGCGCTCTAATGACCGTACCTGATTTGCGTGTAGATTTCGAGTCTTTCGCTCGATTCTTGCGAATCCTCGATTTCTTCTCACTAGTCGTGGCCGACTTGACGAGCATGTCCATCATTTGGTCGGTTTGATCATCTGTATCGTAGCTACTCAAGTTACCGCCGAGTGGTGAACCGCTCTTCAACTCTGTTGTGTTGTTGTTAACAGTCGGTTTCTTACGAAGACGCGCTGTACGAGCGAACAATCATATGTTCAGTGTTCACAAAAAAACATTGTCGTCTACCTTTAGCGGGAGAGAGTTTGGAGTCGGATCCTCCTATGATAGCTTTGGAGAGGGCTACCATAGTTTCTTCTTCTTCGGTAGGCTTCTTGCTTTGCATTGGAACGGCTGTTGTGGCGCCGGAAAAGTTATCGGACTGATACCAAAGCACCATATCATATATGTGTCTTTAAATGGGAGTATTCTACCTCTGTTATGAGCTTCCCTCGGGTCTTCGTTCGCTTTCGAATGTTCTCCTTCCGTTTCTTCGTCTCGACAGCGCGCTGACGAATTGTGCGATACTCCAAAGAGAACTCGCTGATGATCTTACAAAACTGGTGAGGCTGGAAGGAGAAAAAGAAATGTGAAGACGGATCAATCAGAGTGGTTTATATAGTGTCACCTTTTGTTCTTTGGCTGTCCGATGACTCATGCCAAGAAATTGAAGTAACTTTGTAAATCTGGAAAACGAATTAAAGCCAATACACGTTTTAAGATTCAGCGAAACTTACCTGTTGGTCACTCGCCGGTGGATCACTTTCAAGACGGCTATACGTTCACCTGCCTCACCAAGGAAATCAGTTAACCTGGGAATAGACAAGTACGCATGCACATCAGATGAAATGAATACAGGTCGCACATACTTTTGCTTTAGTGGGGAAGCGCTGTCATGTTTGGCTAGAAGACGAAGATTTTCCCAGGACTTTTTGCACATGTCGTCGAGTTTACGAAGCATTGCGGCAATGTTTTCATAATCACACTGAAATGCAAGCATGCTGGTTAATTTTATTAACACCGTTCACAGCGTCATCTCACCCTTGAAGCTCTGTGCACAGCACCAAGCTCGTTGTAGAGATCAGAGGATTCAGGAAACTTTTCCATCACCATGTTGCACAGGTGAAACAAAAGAGATTGTTTGTGAACGGTATCTTTTACTTCCGGGACATTCGCAAGGTACTGCAAATTAAAGCCCTTTATCTAAAAAGGTCAGCAATAAATTTCCGCTTGGAGTAACTAAAAACAAGAATCTCTCATACATTGACGCCATTCAAAAAATTCCCGATGGCAAGTAGGATGGAGATGATCTTCTTAAAGGTGTCGCTTTTCCTGATTTCTTCGCACATACATTTCAGATCGCTCAGAGCTTCTCCGATTTCCTAAAACCCAAAACAACAAACATGTTTGTTTATTAGGTGAATGTGGAGATGGAGTTCATACCTTTTCATTCATTTCGTAATCCATCTTGAAACTCCAGAGGTTCAACCTCGCAGACAACTCGCTGATAGATGACAGCGTGAGTAGAAAGCTCTCAGCGTGCGCGAACGGCGTTTCGGGGAATTGCATTTGCGCCTCCTGTAGCTTTGTTTTCTCGTCGTCCGTTGGCATCATGACGATGATTTTCTTGAAGAGTCAAACAAGGTTTTTGAACAGGGCAGTATGAGTAGTTGAATATCGCCTTACCTCAATTCCCTCTCTGTCGATGACGGCTCCGTCCATATCAATGATCGCCTGCTTGATGACACGCACGGGAGGAAGTTTCGTCAGCACAATGTTGATCGCCTGTGCTCGCTTTAACTCCAATACGGCGATCTCTTTTTTTGGTGCTTTATCGCTCGTGTCTGTTTTCTTCATCGAAGTTTTCACGCGATTCTCAAACAAATGTTCAAGCTTTTTCGTGTCGATATCCATCGGAGTGACATTACCCCAGATTGTTTTCTCGATTCCAACGAAAGGCGAAATATTCTTTACCTCTTGCCAAAACAACCTCACATATTTACGGTTTTGTGTGCTCATTTTAACCGAACTGCCAGGAGGGGGTGGCGGTCCAGGAGGGGGTGGCGGCATGCCGATACCTGGTGGAGGAGGAGGAGGAGGCATACCTGGTGGAGGAGGGGGCGGAGGCGGCATACCCATACCAGGTGGAGGTGGAGGAACGCCAAAACCAGGTGGCGGTGGCGGAGGTGCGGGTGGTCCATCTACAACAGACATCACCGGGGTAGTTTTAGGGGGTGGTCCTAATGTATCGTAGTCATCCATCTCATTTAAGTCCCTGAAATCGTACTCGTTCACAATCAATGGTCTGCTACGCAACACTTTCAGTTCGATCTCTTCAGTGGATTTACCCGCCTTCGTACTTTCTTTTGCAGGTTCTGGGGGTTTAACGCTTATTGCTGATTTTACTTTATTAAGGAAACTAGTTTTCTCCTCCTTCCTATCTTTCTCTTTTGATTCCTTCTCCGCTTTCAACTTGTTACTTTGCGCTTGTATGTTACCCTTCAAGCCAGCAACGCAGTTCTCAGCAGTAACAGAGTTTGCAGGTTCGTCAACCTCATCGATTTTCGACGTTTTAGATTTCAGTGAACTAACAGATTCGCCAACGTCCAGTTTCTTCATCTCCTCGGACAATTCTTGATCGGTCTTGTCAATAGACGATCCGTACATCATACGCAACATCTTTCGACGATTCTCAGGGCCCGCATTATGATTTTCAGTTTCATCGGCCTGCGAGACGTCATCCTTACGCAAACCCGACGTCTTTTGTTTTTGACGTTCAGCTAACCGCTCTCTTAGAGACAACCGCGGCGAGTCAGCGTCACCCAATTCAAAGGTCTCCTTCATATTTAAGCGGGGACTGCTCGGCGATACGGCCACCTCTGGTGGATTATGCAACTCTGCCACACCACGTTGAGGGCCAGCGTAACCGTTTTGCAGCAGGTGAACTAAAATATGATATTCAGTAATAGGAATAACAACTGCTTAACGTGAAATCCAACCTGGTTTCGATGGCATCTCTTTGTCTATGTGTCCAGCTCTGGTTTTCACTTTCTTTAAACTCTCTTCATCTACTGCAGGTGAGAGATTTTCTTGGCTCTCTTTTTGTGAACGCCTCTCCCTGATATAACATTTACAACATTTGCGCATAATTTAAAATGAATTTCACCTTCTTAATGCCCTCCTTCGTTCTATGATTTCCTCTTCGCTCTCAACTTTACTGGATTTGTCATGTTGGAGAGTTGGCGAGCTTTGGGGTTTGGGTCCTGTGTGTCGGCGACTCTTCCGCCTCTCTGTGGAGCACAATGGTCAGCTAATTGTCAGTAATCCAGAATAAAGCACATAGATTACCTTCACTCCCATCAAGAGACACACTGCCCTTTGTGCTTCTTCGTTGTTGTCTGTACAATGACAACACATGTACAAACTGGCAACAATGATTAGCAACATTACCTCACTCCACCTGGTATTAACAGGTTATTCGAGTCATCATCTTCAGCTTTAATGGAGAGCTAGATGGCAAGATAGCAAGTTGTATCAACTTGACCTTTTTTGTCTGCTAAAATGCTGCTTACTTCATAGATGTTGCATTGTTCTGCCAACTCAGCATTTGAACGTGATCCCAATTTCTATTAAAATGCAAACACAAAAAAGTGATGAACTGAACAAAGACGAAATGAACAATCACCTGACAGATCTGCTCCATGGATTGCAACTCCAAAGCATCAACAACATCGTAGAAATGATCTTGATCAGGAGTCGCATACAGAATCTACAGGATAGCAAAACGAAAATAAAACTGTAGTATGTAAACATAAAAAGGTTTATGAATGAAAATTTACATAAAAATTAAACCTTAAATTTTTAAAACGGTTGCTGATTTTGTGAAACTTGAGATATGGAAGTTAATAATAATTCCATTATTTCACAAGATGTTAAAAGAATTTCTTTTCAAGTTTTAAAAACAAAACCATCCAAAGCCCCCTTCAAGTGTTGATGGTTTTGAACTGAAATCTGAAAGTAAAACTCGATTTGTAGTCAGTCACCTTGTTGACCAGTGTGAGTGCGTAAACCAAAAGATCGTCATCTGTGCTGCTGCTGTCGGTTTCTTTTAGAATCTCAATGATCCCCTTCATTGGAACGGTAGCTGAAACATAAGTATAAGTCAGAGCGACCATTACTTCTCTAAAATGGGGAACAACACAGGAGTAAATAATAACAAGATAACACGCTGTGATGCATACTTTAAATTCATTAGAAAGTCTCATTAATAGATAAGGAAATGTTCAGCTAATGATCAAAAAAGAAATCCAAATATGTAAATACAGACGATTAGTAAAACAATGGAATTGGGACCGTGATATTTCGTACCTTGGTCTGCATTACAAGCTGCCTGCCATACCAAGAATGAGTTGCTTTCGGTGTATTCAATAAAAACCAACAGTAATTTCAAAGAGGTCTTTTGAACTAAACGGTACTGCACAAAAACGGTCAACAACTAACAACAGTCCATGATAAACTCCAAGCATACCTTTGACGATAGCAAACTGTAGAGCCATTGAATTGTGTCGTTATGTGCGATGACACCATTCATACCATCCACGTAAAGCATGATCTGACCAATGGCTTCATATAAAGAAAACAATCAGTAAATTCTAAGATATAGGTAAACTTAACATTTTATATGTAATAGTGTCGTAATCATTTCCGTTTGTTCCTGCAGGTAAACCTAATTGAATTTTTACATTTAAAGTTACAAAACTACCTCTCAAAATATAGTTTTGGTAGTTCTGATCGGCATCAGTTCCAACAGTGATCAGACAACTCAAACCATCGTTTGTGACGAACTCGTGGACTAGGTCTTTATCATCCTAAACAATTAAAACAAGCGAAAGCCATTAATAAATGTAAGAGGTTGCATGATACACGTGTTCCAGAAGTATATTGCACACCTGAAATATTTGTTTCAAAGAAAACAGAGCTCTCCTTAAATCTCGTCCTGTTGCAGTCAAAAGCTTGGCTAAAAACAAACATTAGTGGTTAACTGATGGTCTAGGGATCCACACTTCTGGTCTGACCTACCAATGATGTTGTGAACGCGAACAGATAGTTGTGTGCGTAATATGATGGTGTTTTTGCGACTGAAACAATCAACAGTCACATGCATACAAACGAAAAATGATACAAAACAATGTAAATAACGAATTACTGAGAAAGACCTCAATATTTACGGTATTTTATCCTGGCTACCTGTCACGGAAACCCTCCAACAGGTCATCCTGTTCCTCGATAGTCGATTCCAAATCAAGATAATTTGAGTTGTGTGATAACTGAAGAGCGCAGTCTTCTAACTGAAAACAAGTGAACAATAAATAGTATCAATGAACTTCATTGTAAAAACTAAATGTCAAATATTGTAGGACATATTTGATTCATTTCACGAAAAAACATTTCCTTCTTTGTTAATTATTAATTCCGTTAATAAATCACTTTCTTTGTTACTGTTCTTTTTTCCATGATGGTAGCAGCCAGGACAGTCATGTCTGTGTTAATGCTTATTTTGTTATTTATTGGACAAAAAAGAATACGGTGTGCTACACCAAAACGTTAAAGGTTTGTTAACGAACTTTACAGCAGTAGAAGAGCTTCCAGAACAAAGAATTGGCTATCTGAAGCCAATTGTATCCAGTATGGTGATGACACTATTGTGTATGTTACACAATTGAGATAATCCTGAATAATGAGTTAGAAAGTGTACTTTAATGAAAACAAGTTAATCCTGAATTTGAAGAAAGGAAAAACAGAAACAACAACTTCTGACCCATTTCAACAAGTAACTTGGTTGATTTCTACTATTTGTTAAATATCTCTAAGCCTCTGACTAATCTAATCCATTAACCAAGTTGAAGACATTACATCTGGGTGATATCAAACCATATAGCATTATAAGAGTAGGCTCGAAAGAGAATGACAAAACAAGACTAGTTAAAATCATCTCTAAAATGAAAAGAACATAGAGGGATAGAGCCATTCAACATGCAAAATACATAAAGAATGCAGAAGGTATCACCACTCATCAGAAGATAGCGAGAAAATTAAACAGCAGGTTGAGGAAGCAAAACAAACTGAAAAAAGTGAGAATGTGGAAACATGAACCTACGCATCATCAAAAAAGTAATCCAGAAAGACCTACTCAACATAATGTACTCAAACTGTGACTCTAGTGTGGCATATTGGTTCATGAAGAAAACCCTGACATAATAATATAAACTGAGATCAACCCCAGAAACACATCCTAAAACCTATGTAACACTGGTTTAGAAATAAGAGAATATGATGGATCTACTTAGGGTGTTAGCCAGGTCTGAATTTCTTACAGCGTTTTCTCCACATTGGGAATTTCCTCCATAACCTTGGCCTCCCCAAGCCCCCATCTTTTGACTTAAAAGTGCTCTAAATTGGCTATAACAGATGAATTCAGAATAATTGATACAACTCTTACCTTAAAATAAAAATAAAGACATTTTCGTAGAGTATTTTATTATTACTGGTTATGTTTTCCTTAGAAAAAAAAACTGTAGTGATGTGGGACTGTAAAGACATTTTAAAAATAATTTTTATTTTTGGGGTTAGGACAGCATAAGTAAAAAAAATTCTAACATTTTTAACGATATTAAGTCGATTTTTTATATAGCTTTTAGCTACATATAGAAGACCTCAAAAGTGCTATTAGTTTTCGGATTTAGGGTACGGGGTCGGCGGTTGTGACAGTTATAGGTAAAAAGTGGCCATACATAGGTATGAGACAATAACACCGTAATTAATACGAATTAGAATTCAGACTTCTTATATCATGCTGAGAATGGCTTCTTCTTTCAGGTAAAAATTCACGAAGTTATTTGCCTTTGCTACTAAATTTTTTTCTTTATGGAATTATCACGGATCCAAGCCAAAATGAGTAATCTAGTAAACCACTGGTCGGAATCACTTAATATTTCACATATAATATCAACATAATATTTCATTGACGAAAAGTCCAAATTAATTTTCACATCGTTGTCAGATATCGCACACGCATGCGCAATACCGTTTCACCACCAGAATACTTCAAACTTTAGGCCCAAATTAGCCCAAATGCGGTATTAGGAGTGAAAATATCCCAATTCTGGTACTTGATTTGAAATCAGCATCCTTTAATTAGTAAACCTACCAATTTTCAAAGCAAACGGAACATTTCAAACCTTTGGGCCCAAATTTGCCCAAATAAGGTATTAGGTGTGAAAATATCCCAATTCTGGTACTTGATTTGAAATCAGCATCCTTTTAATTAGTAAACCTACCAATTTTCAAAGCAAACGGAATATTTTAAACTTTTGTGCCCAAATTTTCCCAAATAAGGTATTAGGGGTGGAAATATCCCAATTCTGGTACTTGATTTGAAATCAGCATCCTTTAATTAGTAAACCTACCAATTTTGAAAGAAAACGGAAAGCATAAATTTTTTTAATTTTTATGATTTTGTTTATGTCGCTTATATTTGCTTGGAATTGGGAATTTTGAGTTCGTAGGCAATTGGAAATACCGCGTTTATCGCGATGCCACAAGGCTGGCTAACACCCTGCTACTAACATCCGTAAAAACAAATGTCTTATATTAATTCTGTGTAAAGAAAAGTTAAAAGCAACACAATTGCACATTAAAAATCAAAGTTCAAAAAAATGTTGTGAGAGATAAGGACCAAATATAATTGTAATTTATTGCAGAAAGATCTTTCAAACCTACAGAAATGGACGACTAAGTGGCTACTAATATTCAATATTGATAAATGTAATCCATAGGAAGAAACCAGGTTCCTTATAGCTATGTGTTGGGAAATGATAGTTGACACGTTAACCAAGAGAAGGATTTAGGTGTCTATATTGACACTCAACTCACTTTTAAGCTCCACATCAGCTACATAGTTAAAAAGCAACCCAAGTCACTGGTTTACTCTGGAGAACTTTCAAGTACACAGATGATGTTTCTGAAAACTTCAGAAAGAACTTACAAAGTAAATGTGCCAAGCCAGCAAAAGAAAACTATCATATTGTCAACCCAACCACAATAGCCATTCCAACACATGTGGTGACTATTTCAAATTAGCAGGACACTCGCACTGTGCAATGTGTTCCAAGATGGTTCACCCAATAACAACAAAACAGCACATGTCATCCTTCAATACTGCAACTCACCACGTCCAAATCTTCCAGTTCAACTTCTACTACACCAACACTTACGTAATTTCATCCTTGTCAAACCAGAACTGCATCAATTACACAAGGACTGGGTAATGATAGCTAACCAGTAAACACTTGCTCAAGAATGCAGGAGCTTGTGATCTCACACCAACTGTCCAAAATCACTGTGGTAACAATCCGAAACAATGGGAGAGAATTGGACGTAAACAAAGTGTTACCCGAGTCTGGATGAGTCCGGCCACATTACAATATAGTTATGTTGGTTTGTTTTTAACAAGGCTCTCAGAACGCTAATTAAACATCATGGAGACCTTGACACACTTTCATACATAGTTTGTACACATATGTATTTTTGTTATTTTAATTGTTTAATATGATAAGCCATTATTAAATGTTCCTCGCTTAACTCCGATCAAAAACCTGTGAGAACTCTCAAAACTTTTCCAATTATACATTGATGCAGACTTATCAGTTTGAGGCGATCGATCCCGATCACTCTTGAACCTCAAATGGCCTTCCGAGGTGATACTATAATCGATCGCCTAGATCTTCATTGATGGTATTCATAAGAACAAAACTATTTTTCATTTTTTCATTTCATTTCATTTTGATTTCAATCAATACAATAACGTTTAATAAACACAATAGAAAAAAGTTTTGTATTGATCAGGGACCCGTAGAAGGTTAAAATAAACATTATCATCAGGCCCCTATACTAATAGTAATTACAAACACAAACACAGATCTTTAAAATAATAATTTCAAAAAGAAAATATATAATAGTAATAATTCAAAGAATCAGATCAATAAAATATAACTTCATTTTCAAAATCTAGAATTTTTCCTTTTAATTTTCTTTTAAAAGTATTCATGGCAAAAATATCTGTCTGTTAAAAAATAATTCCAAATTTTAGGACCACGATGTAATATTGAGAATCTTGGCAACCTTGATAGTCCAGGAAACTGAAAGTTGTTTGAGGAAAATCTTGTTGAATAAACATGTTCTATGTGAGAAAAATCATTATTAAATGTTTTTGGAACAGTTTTCATATTGACACGGTGCATAAAAATAGATATTTGATATTAAAGGTTAATTTGCATCACATTGAGAACTTTAAGTTTTTGAAATAAAGAACGCGATGCAGTCATCCTATCTTTATGAAATATAATACGAAGAGCTTGTTTTTGTTTACGGAAAATCTTTTTCAGCCCAGTTTTGTTAGAACTACCCTAAGCAATATTGGCATAGCTAATGAAAGATTGAATAAGTGCAAAATAAATATTTTTTAAACAAAGAAAGTTAAGAATTTTACTGGCTTTATATAGTAAACCAATATTTTTTGAGATTTTATTTTCTAGTATATCAATATGTGATTTCCAATTTAGGTTTTCATCAATAATCACTCCTAAGAATTTCAAGTTTGACACTCTGCTTATTTCAACACCATCAATCTGTAGTGAGGGTAAACTAAATCTTCTTTATAAGAAAGCATGTTCTTTGCACAATTCATTGGTTTGGTAACAGGTACCATTTAGACACAATTGCCTGCATCATTCTATTTTCTTTATTGTCTAGGCATTTTATAATAAATTAATCTTTTCATGAACACATGTCTCACATGCTACTTTCTCTTAAAAAATCAGTTGTTTGTTAAAATTCAACATTCTCAACATAAAATTGTCTGATTGACGATTTTGAAAGAGAACCGACAGACATGTTTACATGTACTTAAAGAACATTTTTTCTTTTCATTGTGTGTTATATATAGTTGGACCAGTTTCTTAAAACATCTAAAAACATATTTAGTAAGATTTTTATTAATCTGTAGTATAGTTTTGATTTTGCCTTAATTTGATAGTTTTTGAGACGTGATATAATTGAGGCGTACAAATAGTTACATGTCTTACATGAAGAAAATAATTTGAGGTGTGCTGTTAAACGCACGGCTCAGAAGATTAAGGCGTGTGCAGAGACGCGCGCATCATGCGATAGCACGCCTCCTATGAGAAAGCCTGAATTATAGAATTTTGTTTTACTAGTCGCTTTGTTAAACACAACATTTCATCCTAAAAAAAATTAAAAAATAAGAGTACATTTGACTACGCAAGGAAATTTATATATGGGTTGTGGTTCAGCTTTTTAAAATCTATGAGACATGATTCTGTAGGTTTACCCTAACTTCCCTTAAACATCTAAGGAAAAATATCTAAAGAAATATATCCAGAATATATAGATATGTTGTTTTTTTATAAGAAAACGGTTTATAAGAAACCTTGTGTTATGTCTCAAATAAAATACACGAAATACACGGTGAGTCTATATCTCTCCTCTTTTAAAAAATGTAATGTGTACATTAAAAAACTCGTTAATAATTAATCGTTTCTCCGTTCTCCTCGGTCCGCATTCTTGTGACACGTCGACTTAACACACGTGTTTAACACAAACATGACTGCACAGTCAAATGAAGATATAACAATCCTCCACCTTAAGAATCATACTCCCTTAAGTAAGCCGGTCTACGTCTCATTCTCCCAGAACGTCTTGGCTCCGCCACAATCGTCTCACTAGAAATCGCACCCTTATTTGACGTCAAAACACTTGCCCCAGCATGATCAGCATCTTCTGTCGGAACCTCCGTTGACTCCTCACCTCGACTGTCTGGATAACTCTCCAACTTTCCAAAACCACTACTATCTGCTTCAGACCTATAATCCTCAGCTGTAGACAAATTGGGAGTTTCAACAGAAATTGACTCACCAACTAGAGATCGGTCCGAACTATCACGTCGGACAATCTGATCTACATGTCTATGAGCCACATGCCCCTCGTCCGTTCTAACCTCGTAATCAACATTTCCACAAACAGCCACAATGACACCGGGAGTCCATTTCCGATCAGCGCTATACATCTTGATCATCACATCGTCATTGATGTTAAACGCGCGAAGCTTCCCTTTATATACACGTTGCTTCCCTGTCACAGTAGCGTGAAGATCTGGGCGTACTAGAGTCAAAGCAGATCGCAGTTGGCGTCCGAATAATAGTTCAGCAGGAGAAATACCGGTTGTGGTATGTGGTGTTATTCTGTACTTAAACAGAAAACGACATAATTTGGTATGGATACTCCCTTCTTTTAACGTTTTCAATGAATCCTTTAGTACACGCACAATTCTTTCCGCTTGACCATTAGATGACGGATGATATGGAGCAGAGAAAAGATGATCGACACCATTCTTTAGGAGAAATGCATTGAACTCCTCGCTGGCAAACCCTGGTCCATTGTCACTGACCACAACTCTCGGCAACCCATGTGTCGCAAATAACTTCCTTAGAACTCCAACAGTAGTTTTTGCATCGGTACTTCCAACAACTTCTACCTCAATCCACTTCGAAAAACTGTCAACCACCACCAAAAACGTCTTACCATCAACAGGTCCAGCATGATCAATGTGAATCCTTTCCCAAGGTCTAACCGGATACTCCCAAGAATGCACTGGTGCCTTTGTAGGATTGCTTTGACTCCGCTGACAAATCTCACATTTCCGAACAAGTTCTTCAATATCCCTATCAATTCTCGGCCACTAAACATAACTCCTGGCTAATGATTTCATCTTACTCATCCCAAGATGTACCTCATGCAACTCTGCCAGAACCTTACTTCTCAAAGAGCTTGGTATAACGACTCTCCCTCCCCACAATACACATCCATATTCCGTAGTAAGCTCCGACCATCTAGACACATACGGTTCCATCTCTTTTATATCACTGGCTGCCTTATCCATACCCTCCAACACCATGTTCATCACTGGCCCAAGCAACGGATCTTTTCTGGTTTCAATCTTGACTTCTCTTCCAGTAACCGGTGCACTAACCAAATCCATCATCAAAACCGAAACAACCTCCTGCGATACTTCCCCATTCTTGGCATCAAGAGGCAGACGACTTAGTGCATCCGCATTCAGATTTGAATCACCCGGACGATATCGCAAAACATAATTATATCCTGATAACAGCAATGCCCATCTTAACACTCTTGCAGCTGACCGCGCAGGCAACCCACTTGTCTCAGCAAACAAACCCAACAACGGCTTATGATCTGTATACATCGTGAATTTCTGACCAAATAAAAATTGATGTAGCTTACGCACTGCAAAAACTAATGCTAACCCCTCCTTCTCAACCTGTGCATAATTCCGCTCCGCAACAGTCAATGTTCTAGAAGCATAACATACGGGTTTCTCACTACCATCAAACATAACATGGCTCAACACTACTCCCAAACCAAATGGACTGGCATCACAATGGACGACTATTGGTTTCGACTGGTCAAACCGAACAAGTAATGGAGCCTCGCACAACATTCTTTTTACCGAATTCAATGCTTCCTCGCAACTCCTGTTCCAATTCCAGCCAGCACCCTTCCGCAATAGTTTATGAAGTGGTTCTGTCACTGTAGCCATTTGTTTCACGTACGAATTGTAGTAATTGACCATTCCAAGAAAAGATCTAAGCTCGGTGATGTTGGTCGGTGTTGGTGCATCACGAACAGCTTCAACATTAGTAGGCATAGGTTTTATTCCCTCTTTGCTTATGACATAGCCACAATATGTTGCTTCAGGCTGCATGAACGAACACTTTGATACTTTTAAGGTCAATCCAGATTCTTTCAGTGTATCAAGAACAGCCCGTATATTATTAATATGATCATCATCGGAATATCCAGAAATCAGTATGTCGTCTACACGAATTTTCACAAATGGAATTTTTCCTAATCGCTTGTCCATTTCCCTTTGAAATATTCCTGTTGCACTATGGACACCAAACTGAAGTCTACTCGGACGATATAGACCTTGATGGGTATTTATCGTTAAAAGCTCTTGCGAAGATTCATCAAGTTTCAACTGCTGATATGCCTGCGATAAATCCAACTTGGTAAACCGTTCGCCTCCTTGTAATGTAGCAAGCTGGTCAATGGTGTTTGGTATAGGGTACGAATCCACCGGAGCAGCCGTGTTAATTGTAACTTTGTAATCGCCACATATCCTGATCGGCCCTGTAGGATTCTTACTATCCTTCAACACCGGAACAATAGGTGCCGCCCATCTCGAATACTGAACCTTCTTCCACACACCTTGTCTCTCAAGCTTATCCAACTCCTCTTCAACTCTTGCTCGCAATGCATAAGGAACTGGTCTTGGCTTAAAAAACTTCGGAACAGCCTCTTTCGCAACGGGAATATGAACCTTGAAACCCTTCAAACAACCTAGATCATCTGTGAAGACCCGAGGAAAACCCTCTATCAACTTTTGAATCCGCGAATCAACACTTCCAACCTTGTTGACCCTACTAATCGGAAACAACTCTTCCCAACTCACTTTAAATCGACTCAACCAATCCCTACCTAGCAAAGAAGGTACATTCCCCCCAACTACCGTTATTGGCAACTGACAAGTTTGATCACCGTATGATACATCTACTACCCCAACACCCTCTGGTTTGACCACTTCACCCGTATATGTCTTCAACCTCAGATTCGACCCCTCCAACGGACCTTCCTTTCCTGTTCTAACCCGATTGTAAGCCGAAACACTCATAACTGACACCGCCGCACCTGTATCTATCTCCATCCTCAAATCCTTTCCGTTAATTTTCACGCCCACCATAACTGGCTTATTCACCCTCCCGACCTTCGTATGCAAGGAGTACAAAGACAAAAAATCGACATCACTATCATCCTTGGTACTATCACTACCACTCTCCTGGCTTGCAGCCATTGCCCTTATCCCGACGTTTTTCCACTTCCCGCTAACAGACTCATCTTTCTTCTTCACCGATTGACATCGCCTTTTCAAATGACCAACTTTCCCACAATTATAACACTTCGCTGAACTGTACGAACAGCTATTGGCCAAATGTCCCAAGTCTCCGCAGCGAAAACATTCCCGTTTCCCATCACGATTCCTTGCAACTAATTTATGAATATTATTGTCCGTCTCACCATTATCTGCCACTTTATCGGTACGAATTGCTCTGGCATCTCGATATGCTGCTTCAAATGTTCTGGCAGTCTCTAGTGCTTTCTCTAACGTTAAATTTTTAATCGTCAATAACTTCTGCTGCACACTCTCACTATTCAGTCCGCAGACAAATCTATCACGTAAATATTCATTAAGGTTATTTCCAAATTCACAATGCTCTGATTGCTTTCGTAATTCTGCAATGTATGCATTCACAGATTCGCCATTCTTTCTTTCCCTTTTGTAAAATTGAAACCGTTGCGCGATCGAATTTGGTAAAGGTCTCAAATGCTCTGTCAATAATTGTATTATCCGTTCATAGCTCTTGTCCTTTGTATTGTTCTCGCATAAACTCCTCAATAACTTATATGCCGGTCCACCGATCGTTGAGAGAAAAAGTGCCTTTTTCATGGCATCATCCACTATCTGGTTTACTACTAAATAATTTTCAAATCGCTCCGAATACTCTACAAAATCCTCGTTTTCCACATCAAAAGACGTCATATGTCCAATTTTGCCAGATGAAGCCATAGTTCTTATTATCCTCGTCGCCAATTGTTATGTCTCAAATAAAATACACGAAATACACGGTGAGTCTATATCTCTCCTCTTTTAAAAAATGTAATGTGTACATTAAAAAACTCGTTAATAATTAATCGTTTCTCCGTTCTCCTCGGTCCGCATTCTTGTGACACGTCGACTTAACACACGTGTTTAACACAAACATGACTGCACAGTCAAATGAAGATATAACACCTTGTACTAGACCTTCCAAAATTTAAGATAATAAACTTTCTCTTTTCACTGTTTATACTCTATACTACTGCAGCTATGTATTTATAAACGTGAAAACCATCCTGATCAAACGTGTAATCAAACAAATTTGTTATTTTCTTTTTTTCGAAGCGAATACAGGGTTTTATGTTTTTTATTGAGTTGTTACCAAACTTTAGAATAAAAAACTAGTAAAGAAACTTTTAGGACTAAAATTTTAAAAAAATTTAAGAAACTTTTGATACTAGGGCCTTCGCTACTGTAGGTTTCTTATAAAAAAAACAACGTGTATTATATATATATACATAAATTCCAGAACACAGCAGATGAGAGTGGACTAATATTGAAATAACACACACTTTGTATAGGTAATAAATTATTCAGATTTGCTGAAATAGTCTATGATAAATGCATCAATTGTTCATTTGAAATGTTTGGAATTTGAATTTCGAACAACAAACAAAAACCAAACAAAATAAGGTAATTGTTTACTATTATATATCAATAACAAAAGTTTTGATAAATAAGGATGTCGTTTTTTTACATAAAGCCAATAATAACAATATTTTTATACTTACATTGTGAGGTGCCTGAAGTAGACGATGTATTGCAGGCAATTGCGAACATATTGCTAAATTTTCACGGAAAGGATAAGTCGGTGGTCGAGAAGGTTCAGGATAACTCGTGCTATTGAAAGGGTCTGTATCATCTAGATATTGTACTTTGCTTTCAAATGGTGCCATATTTTTGCATTGTTTAGTTTGAGAGAAACTACTCTCCTCGCTGAAGAACAATATTTATATCCGCCATAAGGCTCGAATCAGTTTTCTACCGTAATATCTACAAAAGCGCATGCGTAAGAACTAGTCAACTCGGTCTCGGTAAGGAGAGGTTGTTTACTTTACAAATACAAGTGCGATTAGTGATAAACTGTTCCGAATAAAAGGATGATATGAACTATATATACTCATCAGAGCTACTGCGCGTTTGCTTTTGGTATTGCAAGCATGAAAATATACAACTTTTCGATGAAATCGAATTCAAAATGATAGCTTAGTTTAAACCATTACGAAAAACCTATATGCGGTGTCAAGAAATAGAAGATAATTGTCCTTTTTGTTTGGCGACCATCTGCATTATGCCAGGAGCTAATTGTTCAATTTTCGGCTGTGGTACTTCGAGAGGAAGCATAAGGGTATTTCAATTTTTAAATCAAAAGATGATTTCAATACTTCTTGGAAAAGCTTATCCATATTGTTACGAAAGATCGAGTCATAGTGCTAGTTTAAAACTTTTTTTATATGCGAAAAGCATTATACTCAATGCAACGAAAAATCACTTAAACAAGGTTCTATCCAGAGGGGTGGCGCTAGTGGGGGCTAGGGTGGGCTACAGCCCCCTGTCGGAACTTCTCAGGCCCCCGGTCAGAAGTAAAGCAATATTTTCGTCGGATCGCATTAAAAATGTTCTTTATAGTGACAAAGGTCACTATGGACGTTAGAGTAGTCTCTACGATTCAACCTGAAGCCATTGTACTTAAAAAAAGGTACTTCAAGCAAGGGGCATTCAAATATGTAGATGTAAGTGCAAGTGCTTGTAATTTTCTCGCATTTAACTGGAAATTTAGTAAGTTGTCAAGGGTGCCTTATTTTCATAATTTTAATTATGTTTTCGATTATTCAATATTGATCTCTGAAGTGTCAGTCTAATTGATTTAGTGCCAGTCCCTATTAGTTATAGCTGTATTTCGATGAAAGTTCTCAAGACCCCCAAAAAAGTCTTTTCGATTATACTTTACATATTATTAAGTTTCATCGAAGTGAAACATTTCACAATTAATTTTCTTCTGGAATGAAAATAGCCTTATAATGTGTTTTTAGAGCTTTCAGATTAAAAAATTTTCTTCGTCGGCCAACCATGGTGTTTTTTTCACTCCCTTATTCTAAAGATTTTTTTTAAAGTTTCCAACTTGAGAATGTCCCCCCCCCAAATATTTTTAAGTTGTTACGGCCCTGTTTTCATAGGCTTGAAAAAGTGTATGGTACTATTGAAATACGTAAATACAAGAGCAAGCGGAAGCAATCTACCTAATCTAATCTCATGCGTTGGGTGCAGCGAAATGATGACAAACAGGAAAACTCCTTTTCAATGATCATCAAAGTCAAGCAAGTTGCAGCTAAACGAGCTATACTAGATATGGATGTGCCTCCTGCATCTATTGTTAGTCGTTGTATTTCTTTCAATGCATTCAGGAATTACAGTTGTCTAACTGGGAATTCTTGCTGAAAACTTATAACGTTTTTTAGCTTTGGCAACATGCATACTTATGTTCGTTGGTGATAGTTATTCGTCCACTATTCAAGTATGGTATCTTCCAAATGATCGTGAAATATATTTATATTTTTAACGGTCTGTACCTTATATCCCATCTTACATCTTATACGTTATGTGGTGGAATCACAGATCTTTAAAATCTGATGTTTATGTGAAACATTTTGTACCAAAATTTGTGATGTTTTTGCAGATAATGACTTTCCATTGTCTCAGACTGAGTATTTTTTGTAATTTCCAAAATTGTACTCTACATTGGTTAAAACAGACATCTCGGAATCGCGTTTGTTGTGTTGTTTTCCTTTCTAAAATAGTTGACTCCTACCGCGCTACCATACGAGTGTAAGGTTGTCTTTTCACATGCCACAAAAATACATTTTTCTTCAGAAACAATCGATCGCTTGAATCACGGACGGATAATAGACTGATCCCTGCACATATATGCCTTTATTTAGTGGCTCACATAAATAGGCTGTTAACGAGTTTCATTTCTTGAATAGATTTCAACCAACTTTATTTATGTCCGTTATGAAGTGCAAATAGTATATCGTAGTAAACAAATATATCAAAACATTTTTGATTCATCATGTATCTTAACGTCTATAAGAATTTTTGAGAAAAATGGAACATAATCGTTTTGTTCACACAAATATAATATCAACGTTCTGTTCATATGTGGCTAAGATTTATAATAAAATGCTCCTTTTGCCCATACCATTATAGCGGTCTACTAGAGCTTCCCATGTGCGGACGTCAAACTTTTCCGGGACAATTAACACAAGGCGCATTAGCTTGTCTAGACCAGATGGACTAGGTGAACTTCGGAGTTTAGTCGAAAGTAGAGTCAACACTGAAAATCTCTACATTGGCTGTACAAGGGGTTATCAGTAAAGAAAACTTAAATAATTATTTCCGGATAATGTTCCGCATTTGTGTTTTAAAAATGTATGGAACGTGCATCGGATTATCATCTTTAAACTTTGCTATATTGGTTGGGTTCAGCTCTTCTTTCTTTACCAGCTGTTGAATTGTGTGATTTCGTTCTTCTTTGCCTTGCTGTAGTACTAGCACATCAAACGAGTGGGGGAATGATTAACGTATTTTGGTCCATTAACGTAACTAGTGATTAACGATTAACGGAAAGTCCAGGTGATTAACGTAATCTCTAAGTCACTTTGTCGATGATTAACGGTATTTTTCTTGGCCATAATATTATAAAAACGTATTATTATAAAAAGTGATTAACAGAGCATCTATGGTTATCTGAGAAGTCATTAACGCATTCATTCATTAACGTAGTAGAACCATTAACGTAGTCTTATTTCACATGTCATTAACGGAAATATGATTAACGGATACTTGATTAACGGATATATGATTAATGTAAAGGCTATCTTTAAAAATAAAATATTTTATTTCGAATAATGAAATGTCTGGATTATGTAAATGGAAGAGGGTTTAATTCATCTTAAAAGCCTTAGCACTATTAGGTGAAGTTACGTGAAAATAACCAGTAAAATTAAACGTTTGACGTTCACAATTTCCTCTCTTATGTTCACAATTAACAATTCTCTTTCTAAATAAGACTATGTTAATCACGGGTTCCGTTAATCACGGGTTTCGTTAATGACATTCTAAATTAGACTACGTTAATCACGGGTTCCGTTAATGACATTCTAAATAAGACTACGTTAATCACGGGTTCCGTTAATCACGGGTTCCGTTAATGACATTCTAAATAAGACTATGTTAATCACGGGTTCCGTTAATCACGGGTTTCGTTAATGACATTCTAAATTAGACTACGTTAATCACGCTTCCGTTAATCACGGGTTCCGTTAATGACATTCTAAATAAGACTACGTTAATCACGGGTTCCGTTAATGACCTTTCAAATTATGAAGAGAACTACGTTAATAACTTAAAATCAGTACGTTAATGAACTTAAAACTTTATGCGTTAATGAAGGACTACGTTAATACCTTACTCCGTTAATCACCCACTACGTTAATGGACCAGAAGAATAAAAAAACTACGTTAATGGACATACAAATGGTACGTTAATGGGTCAAAATACGTTAATGGTTCAATTGCCCCATTGGAGGGGGCGGAGGCGGCATACCCATACCAGGTGGAGGTGGAGGAACGCCAAAACCAGGTGGCGGTGGCGGAGGTGCGGGTGGTCCATCTACAACAGACATCACCGGGGTAGTTTTAGGGGGTGGTCCTAATGTATCGTAGTCATCCATCTCATTTAAGTCCCTGAAATCGTACTCGTTCACAATCAATGGTCTGCTACGCAACACTTTCAGTTCGATCTCTTCAGTGGATTTACCCGCCTTCGTACTTTCTTTTGCAGGTTCTGGGGGTTTAACGCTTATTGCTGATTTTACTTTATTAAGGAAACTAGTTTTCTCCTCCTTCCTATCTTTCTCTTTTGATTCCTTCTCCGCTTTCAACTTGTTACTTTGCGCTTGTATGTTACCCTTCAAGCCAGCAACGCAGTTCTCAGCAGTAACAGAGTTTGCAGGTTCGTCAACCTCATCGATTTTCGACGTTTTAGATTTCAGTGAACTAACAGATTCGCCAACGTCCAGTTTCTTCATCTCCTCGGACAATTCTTGATCGGTCTTGTCAATAGACGATCCGTACATCATACGCAACATCTTTCGACGATTCTCAGGGCCCGCATTATGATTTTCAGTTTCATCGGCCTGCGAGACGTCATCCTTACGCAAACCCGACGTCTTTTGTTTTTGACGTTCAGCTAACCGCTCTCTTAGAGACAACCGCGGCGAGTCAGCGTCACCCAATTCAAAGGTCTCCTTCATATTTAAGCGGGGACTGCTCGGCGATACGGCCACCTCTGGTGGATTATGCAACTCTGCCACACCACGTTGAGGGCCAGCGTAACCGTTTTGCAGCAGGTGAACTAAAATATGATATTCAGTAATAGGAATAACAACTGCTTAACGTGAAATCCAACCTGGTTTCGATGGCATCTCTTTGTCTATGTGTCCAGCTCTGGTTTTCACTTTCTTTAAACTCTCTTCATCTACTGCAGGTGAGAGATTTTCTTGGCTCTCTTTTTGTGAACGCCTCTCCCTGATATAACATTTACAACATTTGCGCATAATTTAAAATGAATTTCACCTTCTTAATGCCCTCCTTCGTTCTATGATTTCCTCTTCGCTCTCAACTTTACTGGATTTGTCATGTTGGAGAGTTGGCGAGCTTTGGGGTTTGGGTCCTGTGTGTCGGCGACTCTTCCGCCTCTCTGTGGAGCACAATGGTCAGCTAATTGTCAGTAATCCAGAATAAAGCACATAGATTACCTTCACTCCCATCAAGAGACACACTGCCCTTTGTGCTTCTTCGTTGTTGTCTGTACAATGACAACACATGTACAAACTGGCAACAATGATTAGCAACATTACCTCACTCCACCTGGTATTAACAGGTTATTCGAGTCATCATCTTCAGCTTTAATGGAGAGCTAGATGGCAAGATAGCAAGTTGTATCAACTTGACCTTTTTTGTCTGCTAAAATGCTGCTTACTTCATAGATGTTGCATTGTTCTGCCAACTCAGCATTTGAACGTGATCCCAATTTCTATTAAAATGCAAACACAAAAAAGTGATGAACTGAACAAAGACGAAATGAACAATCACCTGACAGATCTGCTCCATGGATTGCAACTCCAAAGCATCAACAACATCGTAGAAATGATCTTGATCAGGAGTCGCATACAGAATCTACAGGATAGCAAAACGAAAATAAAACTGTAGTATGTAAACATAAAAAGGTTTATGAATGAAAATTTACATAAAAATTAAACCTTAAATTTTTAAAACGGTTGCTGATTTTGTGAAACTTGAGATATGGAAGTTAATAATAATTCCATTATTTCACAAGATGTTAAAAGAATTTCTTTTCAAGTTTTAAAAACAAAACCATCCAAAGCCCCCTTCAAGTGTTGATGGTTTTGAACTGAAATCTGAAAGTAAAACTCGATTTGTAGTCAGTCACCTTGTTGACCAGTGTGAGTGCGTAAACCAAAAGATCGTCATCTGTGCTGCTGCTGTCGGTTTCTTTTAGAATCTCAATGATCCCCTTCATTGGAACGGTAGCTGAAACATAAGTATAAGTCAGAGCGACCATTACTTCTCTAAAATGGGGAACAACACAGGAGTAAATAATAACAAGATAACACGCTGTGATGCATACTTTAAATTCATTAGAAAGTCTCATTAATAGATAAGGAAATGTTCAGCTAATGATCAAAAAAGAAATCCAAATATGTAAATACAGACGATTAGTAAAACAATGGAATTGGGACCGTGATATTTCGTACCTTGGTCTGCATTACAAGCTGCCTGCCATACCAAGAATGAGTTGCTTTCGGTGTATTCAATAAAAACCAACAGTAATTTCAAAGAGGTCTTTTGAACTAAACGGTACTGCACAAAAACGGTCAACAACTAACAACAGTCCATGATAAACTCCAAGCATACCTTTGACGATAGCAAACTGTAGAGCCATTGAATTGTGTCGTTATGTGCGATGACACCATTCATACCATCCACGTAAAGCATGATCTGACCAATGGCTTCATATAAAGAAAACAATCAGTAAATTCTAAGATATAGGTAAACTTAACATTTTATATGTAATAGTGTCGTAATCATTTCCGTTTGTTCCTGCAGGTAAACCTAATTGAATTTTTACATTTAAAGTTACAAAACTACCTCTCAAAATATAGTTTTGGTAGTTCTGATCGGCATCAGTTCCAACAGTGATCAGACAACTCAAACCATCGTTTGTGACGAACTCGTGGACTAGGTCTTTATCATCCTAAACAATTAAAACAAGCGAAAGCCATTAATAAATGTAAGAGGTTGCATGATACACGTGTTCCAGAAGTATATTGCACACCTGAAATATTTGTTTCAAAGAAAACAGAGCTCTCCTTAAATCTCGTCCTGTTGCAGTCAAAAGCTTGGCTAAAAACAAACATTAGTGGTTAACTGATGGTCTAGGGATCCACACTTCTGGTCTGACCTACCAATGATGTTGTGAACGCGAACAGATAGTTGTGTGCGTAATATGATGGTGTTTTTGCGACTGAAACAATCAACAGTCACATGCATACAAACGAAAAATGATACAAAACAATGTAAATAACGAATTACTGAGAAAGACCTCAATATTTACGGTATTTTATCCTGGCTACCTGTCACGGAAACCCTCCAACAGGTCATCCTGTTCCTCGATAGTCGATTCCAAATCAAGATAATTTGAGTTGTGTGATAACTGAAGAGCGCAGTCTTCTAACTGAAAACAAGTGAACAATAAATAGTATCAATAAACTTCATTGTAAAAACTAAATGTCAAATATTGTAGGACATATTTGATTCATTTCACGAAAAAACATTTCCTTCTTTGTTAATTATTAATTCCGTTAATAAATCACTTTCTTTGTTACTGTTCTTTTTTCCATGATGGTAGCAGCCAGGACAGTCATGTCTGTGTTAATGCTTATTTTGTTATTTATTGAACAAAAAAGAATACGGTGTGCTACACCAAAACGTTAAAGGTTTGTTAACGAACTTTACAGCAGTAGAAGAGCTTCCAGAACAAAGAATTGGCTATCTGAAGCCAATTGTATCCAGTATGGTGATGACACTATTGTGTATGTTACACAATTGAGATAATCCTGAATAATGAGTTAGAAAGTGTACTTTAATGAAAACAAGTTAATCCTGAATTTGAAGAAAGGAAAAACAGAAACAACAACTTCTGACCCATTTCAACAAGTAACTTGGTTGATTTCTACTATTTGTTAAATATCTCTAAGCCTCTGACTAATCTAATCCATTAACCAAGTTGAAGACATTACATCTGGGTGATATCAAACCATATAGCATTATAAGAGTAGGCTCGAAAGAGAATGACAAAACAAGACTAGTTAAAATCATCTCTAAAATGAAAAGAACATAGAGGGATAGAGCCATTCAACATGCAAAATACATAAAGAATGCAGAAGGTATCACCACTCATCAGAAGATAGCGAGAAAATTAAACAGCAGGTTGAGGAAGCAAAACAAACTGAAAAAAGTGAGAATGTGGAAACATGAACCTACGCATCATCAAAAAAGTAATCCAGAAAGACCTACTCAACATAATGTACTCAAACTGTGACTCTAGTGTGGCATATTGGTTCATGAAGAAAACCCTGACATAATAATATAAACTGAGATCAACCCCAGAAACACATCCTAAAACCTATGTAACACTGGTTTAGAAATAAGAGAATATGATGGATCTACTTAGGGTGTTAGCCAGGTCTGAATTTCTTACAGCGTTTTCTCCACATTGGGAATTTCCTCCATAACCTTGGCCTCCCCAAGCCCCCATCTTTTGACTTAAAAGTGCTCTAAATTGGCTATAACAGATGAATTCAGAATAATTGATACAACTCTTACCTTAAAATAAAAATAAAGACATTTTCGTAGAGTATTTTATTATTACTGGTTATGTTTTCCTTAGAAAAAAAAACTGTAGTGATGTGGGACTGTAAAGACATTTTAAAAATAATTTTTATTTTTGGGGTTAGGACAGCATAAGTAAAAAAAATTCTAACATTTTTAACGATATTAAGTCGATTTTTTATATAGCTTTTAGCTACATATAGAAGACCTCAAAAGTGCTATTAGTTTTCGGATTTAGGGTACGGGGTCGGCGGTTGTGACAGTTATAGGTAAAAAGTGGCCATACATAGGTATGAGACAATAACACCGTAATTAATACGAATTAGAATTCAGACTTCTTATATCATGCTGAGAATGGCTTCTTCTTTCAGGTAAAAATTCACGAAGTTATTTGCCTTTGCTACTAAATTTTTTTCTTTATGGAATTATCACGGATCCAAGCCAAAATGAGTAATCTAGTAAACCACTGGTCGGAATCACTTAATATTTCACATATAATATCAACATAATATTTCATTGACGAAAAGTCCAAATTAATTTTCACATCGTTGTCAGATATCGCACACGCATGCGCAATACCGTTTCACCACCAGAATACTTCAAACTTTAGGCCCAAATTAGCCCAAATGCGGTATTAGGAGTGAAAATATCCCAATTCTGGTACTTGATTTGAAATCAGCATCCTTTAATTAGTAAACCTACCAATTTTCAAAGCAAACGGAACATTTCAAACCTTTGGGCCCAAATTTGCCCAAATAAGGTATTAGGTGTGAAAATATCCCAATTCTGGTACTTGATTTGAAATCAGCATCCTTTTAATTAGTAAACCTACCAATTTTCAAAGCAAACGGAATATTTTAAACTTTTGTGCCCAAATTTTCCCAAATAAGGTATTAGGGGTGGAAATATCCCAATTCTGGTACTTGATTTGAAATCAGCATCCTTTAATTAGTAAACCTACCAATTTTGAAAGAAAACGGAAAGCATAAATTTTTTTAATTTTTATGATTTTGTTTATGTCGCTTATATTTGCTTGGAATTGGGAATTTTGAGTTCGTAGGCAATTGGAAATACCGCGTTTATCGCGATGCCACAAGGCTGGCTAACACCCTGCTACTAACATCCGTAAAAACAAATGTCTTATATTAATTCTGTGTAAAGAAAAGTTAAAAGCAACACAATTGCACATTAAAAATCAAAGTTCAAAAAAATGTTGTGAGAGATAAGGACCAAATATAATTGTAATTTATTGCAGAAAGATCTTTCAAACCTACAGAAATGGACGACTAAGTGGCTACTAATATTCAATATTGATAAATGTAATCCATAGGAAGAAACCAGGTTCCTTATAGCTATGTGTTGGGAAATGATAGTTGACACGTTAACCAAGAGAAGGATTTAGGTGTCTATATTGACACTCAACTCACTTTTAAGCTCCACATCAGCTACATAGTTAAAAAGCAACCCAAGTCACTGGTTTACTCTGGAGAACTTTCAAGTACACAGATGATGTTTCTGAAAACTTCAGAAAGAACTTACAAAGTAAATGTGCCAAGCCAGCAAAAGAAAACTATCATATTGTCAACCCAACCACAATAGCCATTCCAACACATGTGGTGACTATTTCAAATTAGCAGGACACTCGCACTGTGCAATGTGTTCCAAGATGGTTCACCCAATAACAACAAAACAGCACATGTCATCCTTCAATACTGCAACTCACCACGTCCAAATCTTCCAGTTCAACTTCTACTACACCAACACTTACGTAATTTCATCCTTGTCAAACCAGAACTGCATCAATTACACAAGGACTGGGTAATGATAGCTAACCAGTAAACACTTGCTCAAGAATGCAGGAGCTTGTGATCTCACACCAACTGTCCAAAATCACTGTGGTAACAATCCGAAACAATGGGAGAGAATTGGACGTAAACAAAGTGTTACCCGAGTCTGGATGAGTCCGGCCACATTACAATATAGTTATGTTGGTTTGTTTTTAACAAGGCTCTCAGAACGCTAATTAAACATCATGGAGACCTTGACACACTTTCATACATAGTTTGTACACATATGTATTTTTGTTATTTTAATTGTTTAATATGATAAGCCATTATTAAATGTTCCTCGCTTAACTCCGATCAAAAACCTGTGAGAACTCTCAAAACTTTTCCAATTATACATTGATGCAGACTTATCAGTTTGAGGCGATCGATCCCGATCACTCTTGAACCTCAAATGGCCTTCCGAGGTGATACTATAATCGATCGCCTAGATCTTCATTGATGGTATTCATAAGAACAAAACTATTTTTCATTTTTTCATTTCATTTCATTTTGATTTCAATCAATACAATAACGTTTAATAAACACAATAGAAAAAAGTTTTGTATTGATCAGGGACCCGTAGAAGGTTAAAATAAACATTATCATCAGGCCCCTATACTAATAGTAATTACAAACACAAACACAGATCTTTAAAATAATAATTTCAAAAAGAAAATATATAATAGTAATAATTCAAAGAATCAGATCAATAAAATATAACTTCATTTTCAAAATCTAGAATTTTTCCTTTTAATTTTCTTTTAAAAGTATTCATGGCAAAAATATCTGTCTGTTAAAAAATAATTCCAAATTTTAGGACCACGATGTAATATTGAGAATCTTGGCAACCTTGATAGTCCAGGAAACTGAAAGTTGTTTGAGGAAAATCTTGTTGAATAAACATGTTCTATGTGAGAAAAATCATTATTAAATGTTTTTGGAACAGTTTTCATATTGACACGGTGCATAAAAATAGATATTTGATATTAAAGGTTAATTTGCATCACATTGAGAACTTTAAGTTTTTGAAATAAAGAACGCGATGCAGTCATCCTATCTTTATGAAATATAATACGAAGAGCTTGTTTTTGTTTACGGAAAATCTTTTTCAGCCCAGTTTTGTTAGAACTACCCTAAGCAATATTGGCATAGCTAATGAAAGATTGAATAAGTGCAAAATAAATATTTTTTAAACAAAGAAAGTTAAGAATTTTACTGGCTTTATATAGTAAACCAATATTTTTTGAGATTTTATTTTCTAGTATATCAATATGTGATTTCCAATTTAGGTTTTCATCAATAATCACTCCTAAGAATTTCAAGTTTGACACTCTGCTTATTTCAACACCATCAATCTGTAGTGAGGGTAAACTAAATCTTCTTTATAAGAAAGCATGTTCTTTGCACAATTCATTGGTTTGGTAACAGGTACCATTTAGACACAATTGCCTGCATCATTCTATTTTCTTTATTGTCTAGGCATTTTATAATAAATTAATCTTTTCATGAACACATGTCTCACATGCTACTTTCTCTTAAAAAATCAGTTGTTTGTTAAAATTCAACATTCTCAACATAAAATTGTCTGATTGACGATTTTGAAAGAGAACCGACAGACATGTTTACATGTACTTAAAGAACATTTTTTCTTTTCATTGTGTGTTATATATAGTTGGACCAGTTTCTTAAAACATCTAAAAACATATTTAGTAAGATTTTTATTAATCTGTAGTATAGTTTTGATTTTGCCTTAATTTGATAGTTTTTGAGACGTGATATAATTGAGGCGTACAAATAGTTACATGTCTTACATGAAGAAAATAATTTGAGGTGTGCTGTTAAACGCACGGCTCAGAAGATTAAGGCGTGTGCAGAGACGCGCGCATCATGCGATAGCACGCCTCCTATGAGAAAGCCTGAATTATAGAATTTTGTTTTACTAGTCGCTTTGTTAAACACAACATTTCATCCTAAAAAAAATTAAAAAATAAGAGTACATTTGACTACGCAAGGAAATTTATATATGGGTTGTGGTTCAGCTTTTTAAAATCTATGAGACATGATTCTGTAGGTTTACCCTAACTTCCCTTAAACATCTAAGGAAAAATATCTAAAGAAATATATCCAGAATATATAGATATGTTGTTTTTTTATAAGAAAACGGTTTATAAGAAACCTTGTGTTATGTCTCAAATAAAATACACGAAATACACGGTGAGTCTATATCTCTCCTCTTTTAAAAAATGTAATGTGTACATTAAAAAACTCGTTAATAATTAATCGTTTCTCCGTTCTCCTCGGTCCGCATTCTTGTGACACGTCGACTTAACACACGTGTTTAACACAAACATGACTGCACAGTCAAATGAAGATATAACAATCCTCCACCTTAAGAATCATACTCCCTTAAGTAAGCCGGTCTACGTCTCATTCTCCCAGAACGTCTTGGCTCCGCCACAATCGTCTCACTAGAAATCGCACCCTTATTTGACGTCAAAACACTTGCCCCAGCATGATCAGCATCTTCTGTCGGAACCTCCGTTGACTCCTCACCTCGACTGTCTGGATAACTCTCCAACTTTCCAAAACCACTACTATCTGCTTCAGACCTATAATCCTCAGCTGTAGACAAATTGGGAGTTTCAACAGAAATTGACTCACCAACTAGAGATCGGTCCGAACTATCACGTCGGACAATCTGATCTACATGTCTATGAGCCACATGCCCCTCGTCCGTTCTAACCTCGTAATCAACATTTCCACAAACAGCCACAATGACACCGGGAGTCCATTTCCGATCAGCGCTATACATCTTGATCATCACATCGTCATTGATGTTAAACGCGCGAAGCTTCCCTTTATATACACGTTGCTTCCCTGTCACAGTAGCGTGAAGATCTGGGCGTACTAGAGTCAAAGCAGATCGCAGTTGGCGTCCGAATAATAGTTCAGCAGGAGAAATACCGGTTGTGGTATGTGGTGTTATTCTGTACTTAAACAGAAAACGACATAATTTGGTATGGATACTCCCTTCTTTTAACGTTTTCAATGAATCCTTTAGTACACGCACAATTCTTTCCGCTTGACCATTAGATGACGGATGATATGGAGCAGAGAAAAGATGATCGACACCATTCTTTAGGAGAAATGCATTGAACTCCTCGCTGGCAAACCCTGGTCCATTGTCACTGACCACAACTCTCGGCAACCCATGTGTCGCAAATAACTTCCTTAGAACTCCAACAGTAGTTTTTGCATCGGTACTTCCAACAACTTCTACCTCAATCCACTTCGAAAAACTGTCAACCACCACCAAAAACGTCTTACCATCAACAGGTCCAGCATGATCAATGTGAATCCTTTCCCAAGGTCTAACCGGATACTCCCAAGAATGCACTGGTGCCTTTGTAGGATTGCTTTGACTCCGCTGACAAATCTCACATTTCCGAACAAGTTCTTCAATATCCCTATCAATTCTCGGCCACCAAACATAACTCCTGGCTAATGATTTCATCTTACTCATCCCAAGATGTACCTCATGCAACTCTGCCAGAACCTTACTTCTCAAAGAGCTTGGTATAACGACTCTCCCTCCCCACAATACACATCCATATTCCGTAGTAAGCTCCGACCATCTAGACACATACGGTTCCATCTCTTTTATATCACTGGCTGCCTTATCCATACCCTCCAACACCATGTTCATCACTGGCCCAAGCAACGGATCTTTTCTGGTTTCAATCTTGACTTCTCTTCCAGTAACCGGTGCACTAACCAAATCCATCATCAAAACCGAAACAACCTCCTGCGATACTTCCCCATTCTTGGCATCAAGAGGCAGACGACTTAGTGCATCCGCATTCAGATTTGAATCACCCGGACGATATCGCAAAACATAATTATATCCTGATAACAGCAATGCCCATCTTAACACTCTTGCAGCTGACCGCGCAGGCAACCCACTTGTCTCAGCAAACAAACCCAACAACGGCTTATGATCTGTATACATCGTGAATTTCTGACCAAATAAAAATTGATGTAGCTTACGCACTGCAAAAACTAATGCTAACCCCTCCTTCTCAACCTGTGCATAATTCCGCTCCGCAACAGTCAATGTTCTAGAAGCATAACATACGGGTTTCTCACTACCATCAAACATAACATGGCTCAACACTACTCCCAAACCAAATGGACTGGCATCACAATGGACGACTATTGGTTTCGACTGGTCAAACCGAACAAGTAATGGAGCCTCGCACAACATTCTTTTTACCGAATTCAATGCTTCCTCGCAACTCCTGTTCCAATTCCAGCCAGCACCCTTCCGCAATAGTTTATGAAGTGGTTCTGTCACTGTAGCCATTTGTTTCACGTACGAATTGTAGTAATTGACCATTCCAAGAAAAGATCTAAGCTCGGTGATGTTGGTCGGTGTTGGTGCATCACGAACAGCTTCAACATTAGTAGGCATAGGTTTTATTCCCTCTTTGCTTATGACATAGCCACAATATGTTGCTTCAGGCTGCATGAACGAACACTTTGATACTTTTAAGGTCAATCCAGATTCTTTCAGTGTATCAAGAACAGCCCGTATATTATTAATATGATCATCATCGGAATATCCAGAAATCAGTATGTCGTCTACACGAATTTTCACAAATGGAATTTTTCCTAATCGCTTGTCCATTTCCCTTTGAAATATTCCTGTTGCACTATGGACACCAAACTGAAGTCTACTCGGACGATATAGACCTTGATGGGTATTTATCGTTAAAAGCTCTTGCGAAGATTCATCAAGTTTCAACTGCTGATATGCCTGCGATAAATCCAACTTGGTAAACCGTTCGCCTCCTTGTAATGTAGCAAGCTGGTCAATGGTGTTTGGTATAGGGTACGAATCCACCGGAGCAGCCGTGTTAATTGTAACTTTGTAATCGCCACATATCCTGATCGGCCCTGTAGGATTCTTACTATCCTTCAACACCGGAACAATAGGTGCCGCCCATCTCGAATACTGAACCTTCTTCCACACACCTTGTCTCTCAAGCTTATCCAACTCCTCTTCAACTCTTGCTCGCAATGCATAAGGAACTGGTCTTGGCTTAAAAAACTTCGGAACAGCCTCTTTCGCAACGGGAATATGAACCTTGAAACCCTTCAAACAACCTAGATCATCTGTGAAGACCCGAGGAAAACCCTCTATCAACTTTTGAATCCGCGAATCAACACTTCCAACCTTGTTGACCCTACTAATCGGAAACAACTCTTCCCAACTCACTTTAAATCGACTCAACCAATCCCTACCTAGCAAAGAAGGTACATTCCCCCCAACTACCGTTATTGGCAACTGACAAGTTTGATCACCGTATGATACATCTACTACCCCAACACCCTCTGGTTTGACCACTTCACCCGTATATGTCTTCAACCTCAGATTCGACCCCTCCAACGGACCTTCCTTTCCTGTTCTAACCCGATTGTAAGCCGAAACACTCATAACTGACACCGCCGCACCTGTATCTATCTCCATCCTCAAATCCTTTCCGTTAATTTTCACGCCCACCATAACTGGCTTATTCACCCTCCCGACCTTCGTATGCAAGGAGTACAAAGACAAAAAATCGACATCACTATCATCCTTGGTACTATCACTACCACTCTCCTGGCTTGCAGCCATTGCCCTTATCCCGACGTTTTTCCACTTCCCGCTAACAGACTCATCTTTCTTCTTCACCGATTGACATCGCCTTTTCAAATGACCAACTTTCCCACAATTATAACACTTCGCTGAACTGTACGAACAGCTATTGGCCAAATGTCCCAAGTCTCCGCAGCGAAAACATTCCCGTTTCCCATCACGATTCCTTGCAACTAATTTATGAATATTATTGTCCGTCTCACCATTATCTGCCACTTTATCGGTACGAATTGCTCTGGCATCTCGATATGCTGCTTCAAATGTTCTGGCAGTCTCTAGTGCTTTCTCTAACGTTAAATTTTTAATCGTCAATAACTTCTGCTGCACACTCTCACTATTCAGTCCGCAGACAAATCTATCACGTAAATATTCATTAAGGTTATTTCCAAATTCACAATGCTCTGATTGCTTTCGTAATTCTGCAATGTATGCATTCACAGATTCGCCATTCTTTCTTTCCCTTTTGTAAAATTGAAACCGTTGCGCGATCGAATTTGGTAAAGGTCTCAAATGCTCTGTCAATAATTGTATTATCCGTTCATAGCTCTTGTCCTTTGTATTGTTCTCGCATAAACTCCTCAATAACTTATATGCCGGTCCACCGATCGTTGAGAGAAAAAGTGCCTTTTTCATGGCATCATCCACTATCTGGTTTACTACTAAATAATTTTCAAATCGCTCCGAATACTCTACAAAATCCTCGTTTTCCACATCAAAAGACGTCATATGTCCAATTTTGCCAGATGAAGCCATAGTTCTTATTATCCTCGTCGCCAATTGTTATGTCTCAAATAAAATACACGAAATACACGGTGAGTCTATATCTCTCCTCTTTTAAAAAATGTAATGTGTACATTAAAAAACTCGTTAATAATTAATCGTTTCTCCGTTCTCCTCGGTCCGCATTCTTGTGACACGTCGACTTAACACACGTGTTTAACACAAACATGACTGCACAGTCAAATGAAGATATAACACCTTGTACTAGACCTTCCAAAATTTAAGATAATAAACTTTCTCTTTTCACTGTTTATACTCTATACTACTGCAGCTATGTATTTATAAACGTGAAAACCATCCTGATCAAACGTGTAATCAAACAAATTTGTTATTTTCTTTTTTTCGAAGCGAATACAGGGTTTTATGTTTTTTATTGAGTTGTTACCAAACTTTAGAATAAAAAACTAGTAAAGAAACTTTTAGGACTAAAATTTTAAAAAAATTTAAGAAACTTTTGATACTAGGGCCTTCGCTACTGTAGGTTTCTTATAAAAAAAACAACGTGTATTATATATATATACATAAATTCCAGAACACAGCAGATGAGAGTGGACTAATATTGAAATAACACACACTTTGTATAGGTAATAAATTATTCAGATTTGCTGAAATAGTCTATGATAAATGCATCAATTGTTCATTTGAAATGTTTGGAATTTGAATTTCGAACAACAAACAAAAACCAAACAAAATAAGGTAATTGTTTACTATTATATATCAATAACAAAAGTTTTGATAAATAAGGATGTCGTTTTTTTACATAAAGCCAATAATAACAATATTTTTATACTTACATTGTGAGGTGCCTGAAGTAGACGATGTATTGCAGGCAATTGCGAACATATTGCTAAATTTTCACGGAAAGGATAAGTCGGTGGTCGAGAAGGTTCAGGATAACTCGTGCTATTGAAAGGGTCTGTATCATCTAGATATTGTACTTTGCTTTCAAATGGTGCCATATTTTTGCATTGTTTAGTTTGAGAGAAACTACTCTCCTCGCTGAAGAACAATATTTATATCCGCCATAAGGCTCGAATCAGTTTTCTACCGTAATATCTACAAAAGCGCATGCGTAAGAACTAGTCAACTCGGTCTCGGTAAGGAGAGGTTGTTTACTTTACAAATACAAGTGCGATTAGTGATAAACTGTTCCGAATAAAAGGATGATATGAACTATATATACTCATCAGAGCTACTGCGCGTTTGCTTTTGGTATTGCAAGCATGAAAATATACAACTTTTCGATGAAATCGAATTCAAAATGATAGCTTAGTTTAAACCATTACGAAAAACCTATATGCGGTGTCAAGAAATAGAAGATAATTGTCCTTTTTGTTTGGCGACCATCTGCATTATGCCAGGAGCTAATTGTTCAATTTTCGGCTGTGGTACTTCGAGAGGAAGCATAAGGGTATTTCAATTTTTAAATCAAAAGATGATTTCAATACTTCTTGGAAAAGCTTATCCATATTGTTACGAAAGATCGAGTCATAGTGCTAGTTTAAAACTTTTTTTATATGCGAAAAGCATTATACTCAATGCAACGAAAAATCACTTAAACAAGGTTCTATCCAGAGGGGTGGCGCTAGTGGGGGCTAGGGTGGGCTACAGCCCCCTGTCGGAACTTCTCAGGCCCCCGGTCAGAAGTAAAGCAATATTTTCGTCGGATCGCATTAAAAATGTTCTTTATAGTGACAAAGGTCACTATGGACGTTAGAGTAGTCTCTACGATTCAACCTGAAGCCATTGTACTTAAAAAAAGGTACTTCAAGCAAGGGGCATTCAAATATGTAGATGTAAGTGCAAGTGCTTGTAATTTTCTCGCATTTAACTGGAAATTTAGTAAGTTGTCAAGGGTGCCTTATTTTCATAATTTTAATTATGTTTTCGATTATTCAATATTGATCTCTGAAGTGTCAGTCTAATTGATTTAGTGCCAGTCCCTATTAGTTATAGCTGTATTTCGATGAAAGTTCTCAAGACCCCCAAAAAAGTCTTTTCGATTATACTTTACATATTATTAAGTTTCATCGAAGTGAAACATTTCACAATTAATTTTCTTCTGGAATGAAAATAGCCTTATAATGTGTTTTTAGAGCTTTCAGATTAAAAAATTTTCTTCGTCGGCCAACCATGGTGTTTTTTTCACTCCCTTATTCTAAAGATTTTTTTTAAAGTTTCCAACTTGAGAATGTCCCCCCCCAAATATTTTTAAGTTGTTACGGCCCTGTTTTCATAGGCTTGAAAAAGTGTATGGTACTATTGAAATACGTAAATACAAGAGCAAGCGGAAGCAATCTACCTAATCTAATCTCATGCGTTGGGTGCAGCGAAATGATGACAAACAGGAAAACTCCTTTTCAATGATCATCAAAGTCAAGCAAGTTGCAGCTAAACGAGCTATACTAGATATGGATGTGCCTCCTGCATCTATTGTTAGTCGTTGTATTTCTTTCAATGCATTCAGGAATTACAGTTGTCTAACTGGGAATTCTTGCTGAAAACTTATAACGTTTTTTAGCTTTGGCAACATGCATACTTATGTTCGTTGGTGATAGTTATTCGTCCACTATTCAAGTATGGTATCTTCCAAATGATCGTGAAATATATTTATATTTTTAACGGTCTGTACCTTATATCCCATCTTACATCTTATACGTTATGTGGTGGAATCACAGATCTTTAAAATCTGATGTTTATGTGAAACATTTTGTACCAAAATTTGTGATGTTTTTGCAGATAATGACTTTCCATTGTCTCAGACTGAGTATTTTTTGTAATTTCCAAAATTGTACTCTACATTGGTTAAAACAGACATCTCGGAATCGCGTTTGTTGTGTTGTTTTCCTTTCTAAAATAGTTGACTCCTACCGCGCTACCATACGAGTGTAAGGTTGTCTTTTCACATGCCACAAAAATACATTTTTCTTCAGAAACAATCGATCGCTTGAATCACGGACGGATAATAGACTGATCCCTGCACATATATGCCTTTATTTAGTGGCTCACATAAATAGGCTGTTAACGAGTTTCATTTCTTGAATAGATTTCAACCAACTTTATTTATGTCCGTTATGAAGTGCAAATAGTATATCGTAGTAAACAAATATATCAAAACATTTTTGATTCATCATGTATCTTAACGTCTATAAGAATTTTTGAGAAAAATGGAACATAATCGTTTTGTTCACACAAATATAATATCAACGTTCTGTTCATATGTGGCTAAGATTTATAATAAAATGCTCCTTTTGCCCATACCATTATAGCGGTCTACTAGAGCTTCCCATGTGCGGACGTCAAACTTTTCCGGGACAATTAACACAAGGCGCATTAGCTTGTCTAGACCAGATGGACTAGGTGAACTTCGGAGTTTAGTCGAAAGTAGAGTCAACACTGAAAATCTCTACATTGGCTGTACAAGGGGTTATCAGTAAAGAAAACTTAAATAATTATTTCCGGATAATGTTCCGCATTTGTGTTTTAAAAATGTATGGAACGTGCATCGGATTATCATCTTTAAACTTTGCTATATTGGTTGGGTTCAGCTCTTCTTTCTTTACCAGCTGTTGAATTGTGTGATTTCGTTCTTCTTTGCCTTGCTGTAGTACTAGCACATCAAACGAGTGGGGGAATGATTAACGTATTTTGGTCCATTAACGTAACTAGTGATTAACGATTAACGGAAAGTCCAGGTGATTAACGTAATCTCTAAGTCACTTTGTCGATGATTAACGGTATTTTTCTTGGCCATAATATTATAAAAACGTATTATTATAAAAAGTGATTAACAGAGCATCTATGGTTATCTGAGAAGTCATTAACGCATTCATTCATTAACGTAGTAGAACCATTAACGTAGTCTTATTTCACATGTCATTAACGGAAATATGATTAACGGATACTTGATTAACGGATATATGATTAACGGACATATGATTAATGTAAAGGCTATCTTTAAAAATAAAATATTTTATTTCGAATAATGAAATGTCTGGATTATGTAAATGGAAGAGGGTTTAATTCATCTTAAAAGCCTTAGCACTATTAGGTGAAGTTACGTGAAAATAACCAGTAAAATTAAACGTTTGACGTTCACAATTTCCTCTCTTATGTTCACAATTAACAATTCTCTTTCTAAATAAGACTATGTTAATCACGGGTTCCGTTAATCACGGGTTTCGTTAATGACATTCTAAATTAGACTACGTTAATCACGGGTTCCGTTAATGACATTCTAAATAAGACTACGTTAATCACGGGTTCCGTTAATCACGGGTTCCGTTAATGAAATTCTAAATAAGACTATGTTAATCACGGGTTCCGTTAATCACGGGTTTCGTTAATGACATTCTAAATTAGACTACGTTAATCACGCTTCCGTTAATCACGGGTTCCGTTAATGACATTCTAAATAAGACTACGTTAATCACGGGTTCCGTTAATGACCTTTCAAATTATGAAGAGAACTACGTTAATAACTTAAAATCAGTACGTTAATGAACTTAAAACTTTATGCGTTAATGAAGGACTACGTTAATACCTTACTCCGTTAATCACCCACTACGTTAATGGACCAGAAGAATAAAAAAACTACGTTAATGGACATACAAATGGTACGTTAATGGGTCAAAATACGTTAATGGTTCAATTGCCCCATTGGAGGGGGCGGAGGCGGCATACCCATACCAGGTGGAGGTGGAGGAACGCCAAAACCAGGTGGCGGTGGCGGAGGTGCGGGTGGTCCATCTACAACAGACATCACCGGGGTAGTTTTAGGGGGTGGTCCTAATGTATCGTAGTCATCCATCTCATTTAAGTCCCTGAAATCGTACTCGTTCACAATCAATGGTCTGCTACGCAACACTTTCAGTTCGATCTCTTCAGTGGATTTACCCGCCTTCGTACTTTCTTTTGCAGGTTCTGGGGGTTTAACGCTTATTGCTGATTTTACTTTATTAAGGAAACTAGTTTTCTCCTCCTTCCTATCTTTCTCTTTTGATTCCTTCTCCGCTTTCAACTTGTTACTTTGCGCTTGTATGTTACCCTTCAAGCCAGCAACGCAGTTCTCAGCAGTAACAGAGTTTGCAGGTTCGTCAACCTCATCGATTTTCGACGTTTTAGATTTCAGTGAACTAACAGATTCGCCAACGTCCAGTTTCTTCATCTCCTCGGACAATTCTTGATCGGTCTTGTCAATAGACGATCCGTACATCATACGCAACATCTTTCGACGATTCTCAGGGCCCGCATTATGATTTTCAGTTTCATCGGCCTGCGAGACGTCATCCTTACGCAAACCCGACGTCTTTTGTTTTTGACGTTCAGCTAACCGCTCTCTTAGAGACAACCGCGGCGAGTCAGCGTCACCCAATTCAAAGGTCTCCTTCATATTTAAGCGGGGACTGCTCGGCGATACGGCCACCTCTGGTGGATTATGCAACTCTGCCACACCACGTTGAGGGCCAGCGTAACCGTTTTGCAGCAGGTGAACTAAAATATGATATTCAGTAATAGGAATAACAACTGCTTAACGTGAAATCCAACCTGGTTTCGATGGCATCTCTTTGTCTATGTGTCCAGCTCTGGTTTTCACTTTCTTTAAACTCTCTTCATCTACTGCAGGTGAGAGATTTTCTTGGCTCTCTTTTTGTGAACGCCTCTCCCTGATATAACATTTACAACATTTGCGCATAATTTAAAATGAATTTCACCTTCTTAATGCCCTCCTTCGTTCTATGATTTCCTCTTCGCTCTCAACTTTACTGGATTTGTCATGTTGGAGAGTTGGCGAGCTTTGGGGTTTGGGTCCTGTGTGTCGGCGACTCTTCCGCCTCTCTGTGGAGCACAATGGTCAGCTAATTGTCAGTAATCCAGAATAAAGCACATAGATTACCTTCACTCCCATCAAGAGACACACTGCCCTTTGTGCTTCTTCGTTGTTGTCTGTACAATGACAACACATGTACAAACTGGCAACAATGATTAGCAACATTACCTCACTCCACCTGGTATTAACAGGTTATTCGAGTCATCATCTTCAGCTTTAATGGAGAGCTAGATGGCAAGATAGCAAGTTGTATCAACTTGACCTTTTTTGTCTGCTAAAATGCTGCTTACTTCATAGATGTTGCATTGTTCTGCCAACTCAGCATTTGAACGTGATCCCAATTTCTATTAAAATGCAAACACAAAAAAGTGATGAACTGAACAAAGACGAAATGAACAATCACCTGACAGATCTGCTCCATGGATTGCAACTCCAAAGCATCAACAACATCGTAGAAATGATCTTGATCAGGAGTCGCATACAGAATCTACAGGATAGCAAAACGAAAATAAAACTGTAGTATGTAAACATAAAAAGGTTTATGAATGAAAATTTACATAAAAATTAAACCTTAAATTTTTAAAACGGTTGCTGATTTTGTGAAACTTGAGATATGGAAGTTAATAATAATTCCATTATTTCACAAGATGTTAAAAGAATTTCTTTTCAAGTTTTAAAAACAAAACCATCCAAAGCCCCCTTCAAGTGTTGATGGTTTTGAACTGAAATCTGAAAGTAAAACTCGATTTGTAGTCAGTCACCTTGTTGACCAGTGTGAGTGCGTAAACCAAAAGATCGTCATCTGTGCTGCTGCTGTCGGTTTCTTTTAGAATCTCAATGATCCCCTTCATTGGAACGGTAGCTGAAACATAAGTATAAGTCAGAGCGACCATTACTTCTCTAAAATGGGGAACAACACAGGAGTAAATAATAACAAGATAACACGCTGTGATGCATACTTTAAATTCATTAGAAAGTCTCATTAATAGATAAGGAAATGTTCAGCTAATGATCAAAAAAGAAATCCAAATATGTAAATACAGACGATTAGTAAAACAATGGAATTGGGACCGTGATATTTCGTACCTTGGTCTGCATTACAAGCTGCCTGCCATACCAAGAATGAGTTGCTTTCGGTGTATTCAATAAAAACCAACAGTAATTTCAAAGAGGTCTTTTGAACTAAACGGTACTGCACAAAAACGGTCAACAACTAACAACAGTCCATGATAAACTCCAAGCATACCTTTGACGATAGCAAACTGTAGAGCCATTGAATTGTGTCGTTATGTGCGATGACACCATTCATACCATCCACGTAAAGCATGATCTGACCAATGGCTTCATATAAAGAAAACAATCAGTAAATTCTAAGATATAGGTAAACTTAACATTTTATATGTAATAGTGTCGTAATCATTTCCGTTTGTTCCTGCAGGTAAACCTAATTGAATTTTTACATTTAAAGTTACAAAACTACCTCTCAAAATATAGTTTTGGTAGTTCTGATCGGCATCAGTTCCAACAGTGATCAGACAACTCAAACCATCGTTTGTGACGAACTCGTGGACTAGGTCTTTATCATCCTAAACAATTAAAACAAGCGAAAGCCATTAATAAATGTAAGAGGTTGCATGATACACGTGTTCCAGAAGTATATTGCACACCTGAAATATTTGTTTCAAAGAAAACAGAGCTCTCCTTAAATCTCGTCCTGTTGCAGTCAAAAGCTTGGCTAAAAACAAACATTAGTGGTTAACTGATGGTCTAGGGATCCACACTTCTGGTCTGACCTACCAATGATGTTGTGAACGCGAACAGATAGTTGTGTGCGTAATATGATGGTGTTTTTGCGACTGAAACAATCAACAGTCACATGCATACAAACGAAAAATGATACAAAACAATGTAAATAACGAATTACTGAGAAAGACCTCAATATTTACGGTATTTTATCCTGGCTACCTGTCACGGAAACCCTCCAACAGGTCATCCTGTTCCTCGATAGTCGATTCCAAATCAAGATAATTTGAGTTGTGTGATAACTGAAGAGCGCAGTCTTCTAACTGAAAACAAGTGAACAATAAATAGTATCAATGAACTTCATTGTAAAAACTAAATGTCAAATATTGTAGGACATATTTGATTCATTTCACGAAAAAACATTTCCTTCTTTGTTAATTATTAATTCCGTTAATAAATCACTTTCTTTGTTACTGTTCTTTTTTCCATGATGGTAGCAGCCAGGACAGTCATGTCTGTGTTAATGCTTATTTTGTTATTTATTGGACAAAAAAGAATACGGTGTGCTACACCAAAACGTTAAAGGTTTGTTAACGAACTTTACAGCAGTAGAAGAGCTTCCAGAACAAAGAATTGGCTATCTGAAGCCAATTGTATCCAGTATGGTGATGACACTATTGTGTATGTTACACAATTGAGATAATCCTGAATAATGAGTTAGAAAGTGTACTTTAATGAAAACAAGTTAATCCTGAATTTGAAGAAAGGAAAAACAGAAACAACAACTTCTGACCCATTTCAACAAGTAACTTGGTTGATTTCTACTATTTGTTAAATATCTCTAAGCCTCTGACTAATCTAATCCATTAACCAAGTTGAAGACATTACATCTGGGTGATATCAAACCATATAGCATTATAAGAGTAGGCTCGAAAGAGAATGACAAAACAAGACTAGTTAAAATCATCTCTAAAATGAAAAGAACATAGAGGGATAGAGCCATTCAACATGCAAAATACATAAAGAATGCAGAAGGTATCACCACTCATCAGAAGATAGCGAGAAAATTAAACAGCAGGTTGAGGAAGCAAAACAAACTGAAAAAAGTGAGAATGTGGAAACATGAACCTACGCATCATCAAAAAAGTAATCCAGAAAGACCTACTCAACATAATGTACTCAAACTGTGACTCTAGTGTGGCATATTGGTTCATGAAGAAAACCCTGACATAATAATATAAACTGAGATCAACCCCAGAAACACATCCTAAAACCTATGTAACACTGGTTTAGAAATAAGAGAATATGATGGATCTACTTAGGGTGTTAGCCAGGTCTGAATTTCTTACAGCGTTTTCTCCACATTGGGAATTTCCTCCATAACCTTGGCCTCCCCAAGCCCCCATCTTTTGACTTAAAAGTGCTCTAAATTGGCTATAACAGATGAATTCAGAATAATTGATACAACTCTTACCTTAAAATAAAAATAAAGACATTTTCGTAGAGTATTTTATTATTACTGGTTATGTTTTCCTTAGAAAAAAAAACTGTAGTGATGTGGGACTGTAAAGACATTTTAAAAATAATTTTTATTTTTGGGGTTAGGACAGCATAAGTAAAAAAAATTCTAACATTTTTAACGATATTAAGTCGATTTTTTATATAGCTTTTAGCTACATATAGAAGACCTCAAAAGTGCTATTAGTTTTCGGATTTAGGGTACGGGGTCGGCGGTTGTGACAGTTATAGGTAAAAAGTGGCCATACATAGGTATGAGACAATAACACCGTAATTAATACGAATTAGAATTCAGACTTCTTATATCATGCTGAGAATGGCTTCTTCTTTCAGGTAAAAATTCACGAAGTTATTTGCCTTTGCTACTAAATTTTTTTCTTTATGGAATTATCACGGATCCAAGCCAAAATGAGTAATCTAGTAAACCACTGGTCGGAATCACTTAATATTTCACATATAATATCAACATAATATTTCATTGACGAAAAGTCCAAATTAATTTTCACATCGTTGTCAGATATCGCACACGCATGCGCAATACCGTTTCACCACCAGAATACTTCAAACTTTAGGCCCAAATTAGCCCAAATGCGGTATTAGGAGTGAAAATATCCCAATTCTGGTACTTGATTTGAAATCAGCATCCTTTAATTAGTAAACCTACCAATTTTCAAAGCAAACGGAACATTTCAAACCTTTGGGCCCAAATTTGCCCAAATAAGGTATTAGGTGTGAAAATATCCCAATTCTGGTACTTGATTTGAAATCAGCATCCTTTTAATTAGTAAACCTACCAATTTTCAAAGCAAACGGAATATTTTAAACTTTTGTGCCCAAATTTTCCCAAATAAGGTATTAGGGGTGGAAATATCCCAATTCTGGTACTTGATTTGAAATCAGCATCCTTTAATTAGTAAACCTACCAATTTTGAAAGAAAACGGAAAGCATAAATTTTTTTAATTTTTATGATTTTGTTTATGTCGCTTATATTTGCTTGGAATTGGGAATTTTGAGTTCGTAGGCAATTGGAAATACCGCGTTTATCGCGATGCCACAAGGCTGGCTAACACCCTGCTACTAACATCCGTAAAAACAAATGTCTTATATTAATTCTGTGTAAAGAAAAGTTAAAAGCAACACAATTGCACATTAAAAATCAAAGTTCAAAAAAATGTTGTGAGAGATAAGGACCAAATATAATTGTAATTTATTGCAGAAAGATCTTTCAAACCTACAGAAATGGACGACTAAGTGGCTACTAATATTCAATATTGATAAATGTAATCCATAGGAAGAAACCAGGTTCCTTATAGCTATGTGTTGGGAAATGATAGTTGACACGTTAACCAAGAGAAGGATTTAGGTGTCTATATTGACACTCAACTCACTTTTAAGCTCCACATCAGCTACATAGTTAAAAAGCAACCCAAGTCACTGGTTTACTCTGGAGAACTTTCAAGTACACAGATGATGTTTCTGAAAACTTCAGAAAGAACTTACAAAGTAAATGTGCCAAGCCAGCAAAAGAAAACTATCATATTGTCAACCCAACCACAATAGCCATTCCAACACATGTGGTGACTATTTCAAATTAGCAGGACACTCGCACTGTGCAATGTGTTCCAAGATGGTTCACCCAATAACAACAAAACAGCACATGTCATCCTTCAATACTGCAACTCACCACGTCCAAATCTTCCAGTTCAACTTCTACTACACCAACACTTACGTAATTTCATCCTTGTCAAACCAGAACTGCATCAATTACACAAGGACTGGGTAATGATAGCTAACCAGTAAACACTTGCTCAAGAATGCAGGAGCTTGTGATCTCACACCAACTGTCCAAAATCACTGTGGTAACAATCCGAAACAATGGGAGAGAATTGGACGTAAACAAAGTGTTACCCGAGTCTGGATGAGTCCGGCCACATTACAATATAGTTATGTTGGTTTGTTTTTAACAAGGCTCTCAGAACGCTAATTAAACATCATGGAGACCTTGACACACTTTCATACATAGTTTGTACACATATGTATTTTTGTTATTTTAATTGTTTAATATGATAAGCCATTATTAAATGTTCCTCGCTTAACTCCGATCAAAAACCTGTGAGAACTCTCAAAACTTTTCCAATTATACATTGATGCAGACTTATCAGTTTGAGGCGATCGATCCCGATCACTCTTGAACCTCAAATGGCCTTCCGAGGTGATACTATAATCGATCGCCTAGATCTTCATTGATGGTATTCATAAGAACAAAACTATTTTTCATTTTTTCATTTCATTTCATTTTGATTTCAATCAATACAATAACGTTTAATAAACACAATAGAAAAAAGTTTTGTATTGATCAGGGACCCGTAGAAGGTTAAAATAAACATTATCATCAGGCCCCTATACTAATAGTAATTACAAACACAAACACAGATCTTTAAAATAATAATTTCAAAAAGAAAATATATAATAGTAATAATTCAAAGAATCAGATCAATAAAATATAACTTCATTTTCAAAATCTAGAATTTGTCCTTTTAATTTTCTTTTAAAAGTATTCATGGCAAAAATATCTGTCTGTTAAAAAATAATTCCAAATTTTAGGACCACGATGTAATATTGAGAATCTTGGCAACCTTGATAGTCCAGGAAACTGAAAGTTGTTTGAGGAAAATCTTGTTGAATAAACATGTTCTATGTGAGAAAAATCATTATTAAATGTTTTTGGAACAGTTTTCATATTGACACGGTGCATAAAAATAGATATTTGATATTAAAGGTTAATTTGCATCACATTGAGAACTTTAAGTTTTTGAAATAAAGAACGCGATGCAGTCATCCTATCTTTATGAAATATAATACGAAGAGCTTGTTTTTGTTTACGGAAAATCTTTTTCAGCCCAGTTTTGTTAGAACTACCCTAAGCAATATTGGCATAGCTAATGAAAGATTGAATAAGTGCAAAATAAATATTTTTTAAACAAAGAAAGTTAAGAATTTTACTGGCTTTATATAGTAAACCAATATTTTTTGAGATTTTATTTTCTAGTATATCAATATGTGATTTCCAATTTAGGTTTTCATCAATAATCACTCCTAAGAATTTCAAGTTTGACACTCTGCTTATTTCAACACCATCAATCTGTAGTGAGGGTAAACTAAATCTTCTTTATAAGAAAGCATGTTCTTTGCACAATTCATTGGTTTGGTAACAGGTACCATTTAGACACAATTGCCTGCATCATTCTATTTTCTTTATTGTCTAGGCATTTTATAATAAATTAATCTTTTCATGAACACATGTCTCACATGCTACTTTCTCTTAAAAAATCAGTTGTTTGTTAAAATTCAACATTCTCAACATAAAATTGTCTGATTGACGATTTTGAAAGAGAACCGACAGACATGTTTACATGTACTTAAAGAACATTTTTTCTTTTCATTGTGTGTTATATATAGTTGGACCAGTTTCTTAAAACATCTAAAAACATATTTAGTAAGATTTTTATTAATCTGTAGTATAGTTTTGATTTTGCCTTAATTTGATAGTTTTTGAGACGTGATATAATTGAGGCGTACAAATAGTTACATGTCTTACATGAAGAAAATAATTTGAGGTGTGCTGTTAAACGCACGGCTCAGAAGATTAAGGCGTGTGCAGAGACGCGCGCATCATGCGATAGCACGCCTCCTATGAGAAAGCCTGAATTATAGAATTTTGTTTTACTAGTCGCTTTGTTAAACACAACATTTCATCCTAAAAAAAATTAAAAAATAAGAGTACATTTGACTACGCAAGGAAATTTATATATGGGTTGTGGTTCAGCTTTTTAAAATCTATGAGACATGATTCTGTAGGTTTACCCTAACTTCCCTTAAACATCTAAGGAAAAATATCTAAAGAAATATATCCAGAATATATAGATATGTTGTTTTTTTATAAGAAAACGGTTTATAAGAAACCTTGTGTTATGTCTCAAATAAAATACACGAAATACACGGTGAGTCTATATCTCTCCTCTTTTAAAAAATGTAATGTGTACATTAAAAAACTCGTTAATAATTAATCGTTTCTCCGTTCTCCTCGGTCCGCATTCTTGTGACACGTCGACTTAACACACGTGTTTAACACAAACGTGACTGCACAGTCAAATGAAGATATAACAATCCTCCACCTTAAGAATCATACTCCCTTAAGTAAGCCGGTCTACGTCTCATTCTCCCAGAACGTCTTGGCTCCGCCACAATCGTCTCACTAGAAATCGCACCCTTATTTGACGTCAAAACACTTGCCCCAGCATGATCAGCATCTTCTGTCGGAACCTCCGTTGACTCCTCACCTCGACTGTCTGGATAACTCTCCAACTTTCCAAAACCACTACTATCTGCTTCAGACCTATAATCCTCAGCTGTAGACAAATTGGGAGTTTCAACAGAAATTGACTCACCAACTAGAGATCGGTCCGAACTATCACGTCGGACAATCTGATCTACATGTCTATGAGCCACATGCCCCTCGTCCGTTCTAACCTCGTAATCAACATTTCCACAAACAGCCACAATGACACCGGGAGTCCATTTCCGATCAGCGCTATACATCTTGATCATCACATCGTCATTGATGTTAAACGCGCGAAGCTTCCCTTTATATACACGTTGCTTCCCTGTCACAGTAGCGTGAAGATCTGGGCGTACTAGAGTCAAAGCAGATCGCAGTTGGCGTCCGAATAATAGTTCAGCAGGAGAAATACCGGTTGTGGTATGTGGTGTTATTCTGTACTTAAACAGAAAACGACATAATTTGGTATGGATACTCCCTTCTTTTAACGTTTTCAATGAATCCTTTAGTACACGCACAATTCTTTCCGCTTGACCATTAGATGACGGATGATATGGAGCAGAGAAAAGATGATCGACACCATTCTTTAGGAGAAATGCATTGAACTCCTCGCTGGCAAACCCTGGTCCATTGTCACTGACCACAACTCTCGGCAACCCATGTGTCGCAAATAACTTCCTTAGAACTCCAACAGTAGTTTTTGCATCGGTACTTCCAACAACTTCTACCTCAATCCACTTCGAAAAACTGTCAACCACCACCAAAAACGTCTTACCATCAACAGGTCCAGCATGATCAATGTGAATCCTTTCCCAAGGTCTAACCGGATACTCCCAAGAATGCACTGGTGCCTTTGTAGGATTGCTTTGACTCCGCTGACAAATCTCACATTTCCGAACAAGTTCTTCAATATCCCTATCAATTCTCGGCCACCAAACATAACTCCTGGCTAATGATTTCATCTTACTCATCCCAAGATGTACCTCATGCAACTCTGCCAGAACCTTACTTCTCAAAGAGCTTGGTATAACGACTCTCCCTCCCCACAATACACATCCATATTCCGTAGTAAGCTCCGACCATCTAGACACATACGGTTCCATCTCTTTTATATCACTGGCTGCCTTATCCATACCCTCCAACACCATGTTCATCACTGGCCCAAGCAACGGATCTTTTCTGGTTTCAATCTTGACTTCTCTTCCAGTAACCGGTGCACTAACCAAATCCATCATCAAAACCGAAACAACCTCCTGCGATACTTCCCCATTCTTGGCATCAAGAGGCAGACGACTTAGTGCATCCGCATTCAGATTTGAATCACCCGGACGATATCGCAAAACATAATTATATCCTGATAACAGCAATGCCCATCTTAACACTCTTGCAGCTGACCGCGCAGGCAACCCACTTGTCTCAGCAAACAAACCCAACAACGGCTTATGATCTGTATACATCGTGAATTTCTGACCAAATAAAAATTGATGTAGCTTACGCACTGCAAAAACTAATGCTAACCCCTCCTTCTCAACCTGTGCATAATTCCGCTCCGCAACAGTCAATGTTCTAGAAGCATAACATACGGGTTTCTCACTACCATCAAACATAACATGGCTCAACACTACTCCCAAACCAAATGGACTGGCATCACAATGGACGACTATTGGTTTCGACTGGTCAAACCGAACAAGTAATGGAGCCTCGCACAACATTCTTTTTACCGAATTCAATGCTTCCTCGCAACTCCTGTTCCAATTCCAGCCAGCACCCTTCCGCAATAGTTTATGAAGTGGTTCTGTCACTGTAGCCATTTGTTTCACGTACGAATTGTAGTAATTGACCATTCCAAGAAAAGATCTAAGCTCGGTGATGTTGGTCGGTGTTGGTGCATCACGAACAGCTTCAACATTAATAGGCATAGGTTTTATTCCCTCTTTGCTTATGACATAGCCACAATATGTTGCTTCAGGCTGCATGAACGAACACTTTGATACTTTTAAGGTCAATCCAGATTCTTTCAGTGTATCAAGAACAGCCCGTATATTATTAATATGATCATCATCGGAATATCCAGAAATCAGTATGTCGTCTACACGAATTTTCACAAATGGAATTTTTCCTAATCGCTTGTCCATTTCCCTTTGAAATATTCCTGTTGCACTATGGACACCAAACTGAAGTCTACTCGGACGATATAGACCTTGATGGGTATTTATCGTTAAAAGCTCTTGCGAAGATTCATCAAGTTTCAACTGCTGATATGCCTGCGATAAATCCAACTTGGTAAACCGTTCGCCTCCTTGTAATGTAGCAAGCTGGTCAATGGTGTTTGGTATAGGGTACGAATCCACCGGAGCAGCCGTGTTAATTGTAACTTTGTAATCGCCACATATCCTGATCGGCCCTGTAGGATTCTTACTATCCTTCAACACCGGAACAATAGGTGCCGCCCATCTCGAATACTGAACCTTCTTCCACACACCTTGTCTCTCAAGCTTATCCAACTCCTCTTCAACTCTTGCTCGCAATGCATAAGGAACTGGTCTTGGCTTAAAAAACTTCGGAACAGCCTCTTTCGCAACGGGAATATGAACCTTGAAACCCTTCAAACAACCTAGATCATCTGTGAAGACCCTCTATCAACTTTTGAATCCGCGAATCAACACTTCCAACCTTGTTGACCCTACTAATCGGAAACAACTCTTCCCAACTCACTTTAAATCGACTCAACCAATCCCTACCTAGCAAAGAAGGTACATTCCCCCCAACTACCGTTATTGGCAACTGACAAGTTTGATCACCGTATGATACATCTACTACCCCAACACCCTCTGGTTTGACCACTTCACCCGTATATGTCTTCAACCTCAGATTCGACCCCTCCAACGGACCTTCCTTTCCTGTTCTAACCCGATTGTAAGCCGAAACACTCATAACTGACACCGCCGCACCTGTATCTATCTCCATCCTCAAATCCTTTCCGTTAATTTTCACGCCCACCATAACTGGCTTATTCACCCTCCCGACCTTCGTATGCAAGGAGTACAAAGACAAAAAATCGACATCACTATCATCCTTGGTACTATCACTACCACTCTCCTGGCTTGCAGCCATTGCCCTTATCCCGACGTTTTTCCACTTCCCGCTAACAGACTCATCTTTCTTCTTCACCGATTGACATCGCCTTTTCAAATGACCAACTTTCCCACAATTATAACACTTCGCTGAACTGTACGAACAGCTATTGGCCAAATGTCCCAAGTCTCCGCAGCGAAAACATTCCCGTTTCCCATCACGATTCCTTGCAACTAATTTATGAATATTATTGTCCGTCTCACCATTATCTGCCACTTTATCGGTACGAATTGCTCTGGCATCTCGATATGCTGCTTCAAATGTTCTGGCAGTCTCTAGTGCTTTCTCTAACGTTAAATTTTTAATCGTCAATAACTTCTGCTGCACACTCTCACTATTCAGTCCGCAGACAAATCTATCACGTAAATATTCATTAAGGTTATTTCCAAATTCACAATGCTCTGATTGCTTTCGTAATTCTGCAATGTATGCATTCACAGATTCGCCATTCTTTCTTTCCCTTTTGTAAAATTGAAACCGTTGCGCGATCGAATTTGGTAAAGGTCTCAAATGCTCTGTCAATAATTGTATTATCCGTTCATAGCTCTTGTCCTTTGTATTGTTCTCGCATAAACTCCTCAATAACTTATATGCCGGTCCACCGATCGTTGAGAGAAAAAGTGCCTTTTTCATGGCATCATCCACTATCTGGTTTACTACTAAATAATTTTCAAATCGCTCCGAATACTCTACAAAATCCTCGTTTTCCACATCAAAAGACGTCATATGTCCAATTTTGCCAGATGAAGCCATAGTTCTTATTATCCTCGTCGCCAATTGTTATGTCTCAAATAAAATACACGAAATACACGGTGAGTCTATATCTCTCCTCTTTTAAAAAATGTAATGTGTACATTAAAAAACTCGTTAATAATTAATCGTTTCTCCGTTCTCCTCGGTCCGCATTCTTGTGACACGTCGACTTAACACACGTGTTTAACACAAACATGACTGCACAGTCAAATGAAGATATAACACCTTGTACTAGACCTTCCAAAATTTAAGATAATAAACTTTCTCTTTTCACTGTTTATACTCTATACTACTGCAGCTATGTATTTATAAACGTGAAAACCATCCTGATCAAACGTGTAATCAAACAAATTTGTTATTTTCTTTTTTTCGAAGCGAATACAGGGTTTTATGTTTTTTATTGAGTTGTTACCAAACTTTAGAATAAAAAACTAGTAAAGAAACTTTTAGGACTAAAATTTTAAAAAAATTTAAGAAACTTTTGATACTAGGGCCTTCGCTACTGTAGGTTTCTTATAAAAAAAACAACGTGTATTATATATATATACATAAATTCCAGAACACAGCAGATGAGAGTGGACTAATATTGAAATAACACACACTTTGTATAGGTAATAAATTATTCAGATTTGCTGAAATAGTCTATGATAAATGCATCAATTGTTCATTTGAAATGTTTGGAATTTGAATTTCGAACAACAAACAAAAACCAAACAAAATAAGGTAATTGTTTACTATTATATATCAATAACAAAAGTTTTGATAAATAAGGATGTCGTTTTTTTACATAAAGCCAATAATAACAATATTTTTATACTTACATTGTGAGGTGCCTGAAGTAGACGATGTATTGCAGGCAATTGCGAACATATTGCTAAATTTTCACGGAAAGGATAAGTCGGTGGTCGAGAAGGTTCAGGATAACTCGTGCTATTGAAAGGGTCTGTATCATCTAGATATTGTACTTTGCTTTCAAATGGTGCCATATTTTTGCATTGTTTAGTTTGAGAGAAACTACTCTCCTCGCTGAAGAACAATATTTATATCCGCCATAAGGCTCGAATCAGTTTTCTACCGTAATATCTACAAAAGCGCATGCGTAAGAACTAGTCAACTCGGTCTCGGTAAGGAGAGGTTGTTTACTTTACAAATACAAGTGCGATTAGTGATAAACTGTTCCGAATAAAAGGATGATATGAACTATATATACTCATCAGAGCTACTGCGCGTTTGCTTTTGGTATTGCAAGCATGAAAATATACAACTTTTCGATGAAATCGAATTCAAAATGATAGCTTAGTTTAAACCATTACGAAAAACCTATATGCGGTGTCAAGAAATAGAAGATAATTGTCCTTTTTGTTTGGCGACCATCTGCATTATGCCAGGAGCTAATTGTTCAATTTTCGGCTGTGGTACTTCGAGAGGAAGCATAAGGGTATTTCAATTTTTAAATCAAAAGATGATTTCAATACTTCTTGGAAAAGCTTATCCATATTGTTACGAAAGATCGAGTCATAGTGCTAGTTTAAAACTTTTTTTATATGCGAAAAGCATTATACTCAATGCAACGAAAAATCACTTAAACAAGGTTCTATCCAGAGGGGTGGCGCTAGTGGGGGCTAGGGTGGGCTACAGCCCCCTGTCGGAACTTCTCAGGCCCCCGGTCAGAAGTAAAGCAATATTTTCGTCGGATCGCATTAAAAATGTTCTTTATAGTGACAAAGGTCACTATGGACGTTAGAGTAGTCTCTACGATTCAACCTGAAGCCATTGTACTTAAAAAAAGGTACTTCAAGCAAGGGGCATTCAAATATGTAGATGTAAGTGCAAGTGCTTGTAATTTTCTCGCATTTAACTGGAAATTTAGTAAGTTGTCAAGGGTGCCTTATTTTCATAATTTTAATTATGTTTTCGATTATTCAATATTGATCTCTGAAGTGTCAGTCTAATTGATTTAGTGCCAGTCCCTATTAGTTATAGCTGTATTTCGATGAAAGTTCTCAAGACCCCCAAAAAAGTCTTTTCGATTATACTTTACATATTATTAAGTTTCATCGAAGTGAAACATTTCACAATTAATTTTCTTCTGGAATGAAAATAGCCTTATAATGTGTTTTTAGAGCTTTCAGATTAAAAAATTTTCTTCGTCGGCCAACCATGGTGTTTTTTTCACTCCCTTATTCTAAAGATTTTTTTTAAAGTTTCCAACTTGAGAATGTCCCCCCCCAAATATTTTTAAGTTGTTACGGCCCTGTTTTCATAGGCTTGAAAAAGTGTATGGTACTATTGAAATACGTAAATACAAGAGCAAGCGGAAGCAATCTACCTAATCTAATCTCATGCGTTGGGTGCAGCGAAATGATGACAAACAGGAAAACTCCTTTTCAATGATCATCAAAGTCAAGCAAGTTGCAGCTAAACGAGCTATACTAGATATGGATGTGCCTCCTGCATCTATTGTTAGTCGTTGTATTTCTTTCAATGCATTCAGGAATTACAGTTGTCTAACTGGGAATTCTTGCTGAAAACTTATAACGTTTTTTAGCTTTGGCAACATGCATACTTATGTTCGTTGGTGATAGTTATTCGTCCACTATTCAAGTATGGTATCTTCCAAATGATCGTGAAATATATTTATATTTTTAACGGTCTGTACCTTATATCCCATCTTACATCTTATACGTTATGTGGTGGAATCACAGATCTTTAAAATCTGATGTTTATGTGAAACATTTTGTACCAAAATTTGTGATGTTTTTGCAGATAATGACTTTCCATTGTCTCAGACTGAGTATTTTTTGTAATTTCCAAAATTGTACTCTACATTGGTTAAAACAGACATCTCGGAATCGCGTTTGTTGTGTTGTTTTCCTTTCTAAAATAGTTGACTCCTACCGCGCTACCATACGAGTGTAAGGTTGTCTTTTCACATGCCACAAAAATACATTTTTCTTCAGAAACAATCGATCGCTTGAATCACGGACGGATAATAGACTGATCCCTGCACATATATGCCTTTATTTAGTGGCTCACATAAATAGGCTGTTAACGAGTTTCATTTCTTGAATAGATTTCAACCAACTTTATTTATGTCCGTTATGAAGTGCAAATAGTATATCGTAGTAAACAAATATATCAAAACATTTTTGATTCATCATGTATCTTAACGTCTATAAGAATTTTTGAGAAAAATGGAACATAATCGTTTTGTTCACACAAATATAATATCAACGTTCTGTTCATATGTGGCTAAGATTTATAATAAAATGCTCCTTTTGCCCATACCATTATAGCGGTCTACTAGAGCTTCCCATGTGCGGACGTCAAACTTTTCCGGGACAATTAACACAAGGCGCATTAGCTTGTCTAGACCAGATGGACTAGGTGAACTTCGGAGTTTAGTCGAAAGTAGAGTCAACACTGAAAATCTCTACATTGGCTGTACAAGGGGTTATCAGTAAAGAAAACTTAAATAATTATTTCCGGATAATGTTCCGCATTTGTGTTTTAAAAATGTATGGAACGTGCATCGGATTATCATCTTTAAACTTTGCTATATTGGTTGGGTTCAGCTCTTCTTTCTTTACCAGCTGTTGAATTGTGTGATTTCGTTCTTCTTTGCCTTGCTGTAGTACTAGCACATCAAACGAGTGGGGGAATGATTAACGTATTTTGGTCCATTAACGTAACTAGTGATTAACGATTAACGGAAAGTCCAGGTGATTAACGTAATCTCTAAGTCACTTTGTCGATGATTAACGGTATTTTTCTTGGCCATAATATTATAAAAACGTATTATTATAAAAAGTGATTAACAGAGCATCTATGGTTATCTGAGAAGTCATTAACGCATTCATTCATTAACGTAGTAGAACCATTAACGTAGTCTTATTTCACATGTCATTAACGGAAATATGATTAACGGATACTTGATTAACGGATATATGATTAACGGACATATGATTAATGTAAAGGCTATCTTTAAAAATAAAATATTTTATTTCGAATAATGAAATGTCTGGATTATGTAAATGGAAGAGGGTTTAATTCATCTTAAAAGCCTTAGCACTATTAGGTGAAGTTACGTGAAAATAACCAGTAAAATTAAACGTTTGACGTTCACAATTTCCTCTCTTATGTTCACAATTAACAATTCTCTTTCTAAATAAGACTATGTTAATCACGGGTTCCGTTAATCACGGGTTTCGTTAATGACATTCTAAATTAGACTACGTTAATCACGGGTTCCGTTAATGACATTCTAAATAAGACTACGTTAATCACGGGTTCCGTTAATCACGGGTTCCGTTAATGACATTCTAAATAAGACTATGTTAATCACGGGTTCCGTTAATCACGGGTTTCGTTAATGACATTCTAAATTAGACTACGTTAATCACGCTTCCGTTAATCACGGGTTCCGTTAATGACATTCTAAATAAGACTACGTTAATCACGGGTTCCGTTAATGACCTTTCAAATTATGAAGAGAACTACGTTAATAACTTAAAATCAGTACGTTAATGAACTTAAAACTTTATGCGTTAATGAAGGACTACGTTAATACCTTACTCCGTTAATCACCCACTACGTTAATGGACCAGAAGAATAAAAAAACTACGTTAATGGACATACAAATGGTACGTTAATGGGTCAAAATACGTTAATGGTTCAATTGCCCCATCAAACTCATTAAAAAATATTTGAGTTGAATCAATCAATGGTGCTGCACTACGGACTTCTGTTTCGTTCGGTAGATCTGTATATGTGGAGTAGAATTTTTGTTGATTTTCAATGACAGAGACCTGAGTGTTAAATTCAGTGTCTATTTTAGCATGTCTCTCATCCAAGGTATACTTTGAACTGCAGTTACGAACATCAAACACAAGAAATACTTCATCGTCACTTTTCATAACTTGGTCAAGTTGTCCTTGCACTTTTTCTAAAAACGGAATCTTGATTGATGCTTTAAACCTGTCGACAGTAACTTGAAGATCATCTTCGCCGTTGTCATTATCATCTAGCAAGTTATTTCGGCGAATACGAAGAGCTAGCTGCATTCTTTCCTTCAAGGTTCGCAGAAACTCAACAGCGTGAGCAAAAAACAGTGGACCGTCCTCGATAAACAAATTGCTAGCAGCTTTCCTCAATCGAATAAACTTCTGCGTAATACTGGCGTAAATAAGATTTTTCTTCCGAAATACAGATAACTTATGTATATGCGCCAGTAAATCAGCCAATAATAATAATAGCATTAGAATTGTGTCCCATTCCAGTAACTGATTACGAACACCAATAACTTCAATCTATCTATCTATCTTCAATTTCAATCTATAACACTGGTCAACACGATTTTTCTTGCATAGAGTTTCTCAATGGATTTTGAGTAATTTGGGGGCGCTGAATCAGAATCTGATGTTAGATTTTGCTAATCAGATTAAATTTTTGAGATATGAAAACAAATTGTTTTTAAAAAATCGATATTTTTGCCGAAAGTTAAAAAGAATTGTTGCGTTTAAGCACCCATACATGGAATGACCTGAGCAATGGAAGGCAGCTATTCCCCTAAGAATGCATTGCCAAAACTACTTTTATGCTTGCACCCGTTTTGATCATAATCAATCGCAGTATACAAACACTAAAAAACGAAGTATATTTGAAGAAATGCAGTTTGGAGTACTGTGCTCATCACAGGTAAGGTACCACTGAAAAACTAATCTTTTCTTAGTTATGTCTGTTTCTTACAGAAATGCAAGAAAAAGTAATATTGTCACTAAAACGATATGTAGTGCTGTAAAAATCCAAAGCATATCTTGGTACTAACTCAATCACTTTAAGACATCATAAATTTTCTTTTTGAAGCTGATTTCTTATGAACTGCATGCAGGACATCTTTCATCAAACCCTTCTTCCATCACGTTGATGTCCTGATGGAAACACTATTCCTGCCCCTCACTTACGTCTCCAAGGTTCTCTGGAAACTCGCTTAGGTGGCTGTGTAAATAGTACACTTTAATGCTCATCCTGCACCCAAGTTTGTGCAGACTGAGGAGAAGCTCCTGCACCATCTCTCTAAAATTGTCAGCTTTCTTATTACCAAGAAAGTTATTTACCACATTAGCAAATGCATTCCATGCAGGCACCTCAATGACAGTCACAGTGCTCACGAAGTGGTGGTCCTTGAGCAACGTTCTGATCTGAGGCCCATCAAATATTCCTGCTTTTATTGCAATTTGCGAACTATGCTTTTCAAGCTGCTTTTGTGCATGATTTTGCTTTTGAGGTGTTGAACTCTTAAGTTAATGAGCACTTTCTGTGCAGATTGAAATAAAACGTGAAGTGATCGAGGAAATCTGAGCTCAGATTCGGATTCAGCACCCCAAAGTTACCCTAAGTCAGTTCTTTGGACTAAGTCATGGACTTTGACCATGCAAGAAGAAAAATTTTATTTGTTGATCAGTGTAATCGAATCAATTGCACAATTAACGGGAGAAACGCGATACTAGACGCTTAGATGCCTCTCTGTAGGTAAGCCATCGTGTTGGAGCAGCTTTTAACAGCTTGAGTTTTTTAAAGCCATGCGTCATTTGCGCTTCACCATAGATTTTACGGTGGAATACTTTATCAAATTCCAAACAGCAATTAGGACGGCTTCTACATCTGCCAGACAATCACATTTAAATGGCAGTAAATGAACGAATAAAAGTGCAAGTTTATGATTTCTGCAGTTAACATACTTTGAATGAGGTACTTTATGTCGAAATTCCATCCATACCATCGAAACGCATATTTTAAAGATCAACTCCATTCTCAACTAATTGTATCGCTTTCATTTTATTAAAAAGAGCTTCCGAACTTTTACGACCCACCATTTCGACCATGAGAAGAAACTCTTCTTTCGTATCAAATGTGTCTGAGTCTATATATCGAACGAATATCGATAATTCTGCACGATCACTACAGTCTGTTGTTTCGTCAGCCATTAAACTGTAATCATGAGCAGCAATGAGTGTATCCAAAAACCCTTCCTCAAGATACTGGCTCAAACACTTTAAAAACTCATCAGCCGATGTTTTCGAGGAATATGTTGCTCGATTGCTTGCATCTCTTAAGTGAGCATTAACATCTCTCAGATCGTTCAAAATGTCTACAATACCTGAAAAACCCTCCCGTACGGCCTACTTTTTCTTCGCAATAAAATACGTAGTCTTTAGGAATTTTTTATTACTCTTCGATTTCTTTAAACAATACTCGATCGCTTTTCCTGCAACTGGCTGTATATATTTCCTTAAGTCGTCATTCGCTTAACTTCTTGCTGTCTGCTAATGAACTCTGAATGTCTAACCGATACTTGGTGTTTCTTAAACATACGCTCAGGGTGTTCATGATCTTTCACAGCTTTTTGGTGACGCGAGTAGTCGTTTCCGTTCCCATATTCAATAGAAATTCGACATAGCCAACCTTTACCCGAAGATGAATAAAATGCAAATGGGTATTTTACTTCCCATTTTGTGTGTGTTTGTTGGACGATTAAATAGCCAACATCAATTTGTTTCGATAGAATAAGGTTATAGTCTTCCGATGAAGAAGATGCGTCTTCCGACATACTTGACGATAAACGTGGTGGTGGTTTGGTAGTTTCATTTTGAGTTTTGCTCTTGACAACCTCAGTAACTCATATCCACAATAGAATGTTGTTTATGTTTGCCTTTAGACGTACTAGATACTCGCTTTGAGAAATATGTTGTTGTGGCTGCCATCCGTTGTTTTAGCAAGATCAAAGCTAACAGCCAACTACGAGATGCCAAGGATGCTACCAGATGTCCACGCATTAGTTCAATGAGATTATTATACATATCAAGAAACTCAAACCTGAAACGTCCACTTATGGAACATGGTTGTAAAATAACACCCTTCAATGATCATTATGAAAAAACAATCTCTGTTTTTAATATCAGTCCTTACTCGTCGACTGTCGGAAATACACTTGGCAATAGGGATAACGCACGCGCACACACACGAACTTTCGACCAAAAGTGATAATTCATGTCGCTGAAATATTTCCTAAAAAATCTTGCCAATTTTAATCTCCTTCAACCCCCTACTATTTTAAAAAGGGAAAATGAAATGTTTTGCTTCAATTAGCAGTTAGTCAGTCGAGATGAGCTACCGTATTTCCTAAATAAACTACGCCCTCTAAGCGAACATCTGTGATTATAAATTCCAACCTCTGAGGTGAATATAGCCACAATATTATTATAGCTGATTTCAACGTCCAAATACGAGAGAAATTGTTATCACCTTATTGTAAACAGCACACCAAAAAATTGAACTTACCTAATTTGAACTCCAATAAATCGAAATATCATAAAATTAGTACAGTTCCTACGATCACTTTGACATTTTTTGATCCTGTTGATCTTTGCATATTGCGATAACTTTCAACCCCTTTTGGCGGTAATTTAATTTCACGGTTAGAAAAATATGCATTCTAGGCGGCAGGAATTTGGTACATTGTACTGTTTAAACTCAAAAATTTTGGGTTCAAACTTTTGGGTTAACTATTTCCGATCCTTATCTATTTAACTTCTTATAAAGTAATTTGTATTAATAATAAACGAGGGCATATTTTCAAACAAGCTAAAAACTCGTTAGATTAGATACGTTTGTGATGGTTTAAAGTAGAGCTGTGTTGATTTTGTTATTCATATCGAATATGTTCTGAAACTAGGCAATAAGTAGGTTTTTCAAAGATTAATTACATCAATTTGCATATACTTATATATACAATGTGTACGGAAATTCGTTGACGTTTTAAACATGTACATGTATACAACATTTATTAAATTCATATAAGCTTGGATAATCCTGGAAATGTTAGAGAACAACAAGAATAATATAAACAAAAACAGCAATTCTGAGCGAGTTACCGCAATAATCGCGGAATTAAAAGTTAGTATTTGTAAGATGATAAACAATCTTTTTTAAGAAGTTGCTTCAGTTTATTTCTTACAATGAGTACATCCGCTATGTATGAAAACTTTTGTTATTTTTTATAACTTTGTTCTAAGTCAAAAATACATCGATAAACGACTGAATGTTTCCCGTATTTTAATGCGTTAAAACAAAACACCATAAGCCTGGATTGACAGACATTTTTTGTTTTATAGGTATGTATATCAGTTGTTTTTGTAAATAGTGTAGAGAGAGACTTTAGTAGAAGATCATTTAAAAAATCAAAAGTAAATAGAATATTTTGCACTTATCACATCATTAAATTTTAATTATTAACTCTTAAATCTGAAAACAACTTTGTGGAATGTGATCGAAATGGTAAGAAAGTTATAATTCTTAACGCTGCTTTTTGCATTGATTCGATTTTCGTCAAATTGTGATTTTTTCCCTGACCCCATACCATTGAACCATACATCATATGAGAAGAGAAGATAGCATAATAAATCGAGATAAGTGTTCTTTATTAATGTAATGACGAATTTTAACTATTTGCCCTTGCAAATCTAGTTGTTAAAAGATTTATATGCTTTTCCACGTTAAATGTTCGTCATATAATAAGCCATGTCTGATTTCTTTAGAGAGGTAAATCTTTTTCCCGTTTAATTGTATTTTAACTCATATGATGCCATGTTAGCTAAAACAGGATTAGCGATTTGAAAACTAAGAAGTTGGAATGTGCTTAAACATTTCCTAATTTATCGGTTAGTAAAATCGATGATAAAACTTTCCTGCATTTCCATTACGAGAGAAAAAAAATGGTTAGATATTTGGAACTGGAAAGTTGTTCAGTTAAATTAGAGATGAACTCGTTTTGCACAGAAATAGGATAGCACTCATCTATCGAAAGACAATTTACTCTCTTTGAAAGAAAGGATTTAAAATCTTTTAAAACTGAGCTTGAAGCAAATGATTTGGGGCAATCGGTATTTTGAGGATGTTTGGTATTGTTATTGGTGTGTCTTGTCAGACCCCTCCGTGATTTGTATTTCTCCGGGCAAAAAACTCTGTGAACACAAGATAATTTGTTTCCATCTGTTTGATAACCGACCCTGCTATTAAAACATCAACATCGCTTAAAAACAGTATTATCGTTTAAGAAGTCTGATTTGAATCATTGGCATTTTCCTCTTGTACTTCGATTACTGAGGCCAAATTTTACAAATTTTGATGACCTCTCTTCCTGGCCGTGGAAGATTTCTGGAGTTTTTTCGGAAAACATTAACAACGGCCTTTGTAATGCCGCACTGACTAGACTAGTTAAAATGTAGGACTATGGGAAAACTATACAGTAATATGGTGTCAAGCTTAGAGTTTAGTTAGTTGAGTTTATTATTGCGTCGGCCTTACCTTTACTTCTATGTATTTACAGACAAATGGTGACGAACGTTGCACCATTGAAAACGTTGTAGCAATTAAAGTGAAAAGCTTATCCACGAAGAAATAAAACGCCGTTTTAAAAACGAACTTTTGAATTTGAATATTAATTATTATTTTTTATTTATTTGTTATTATTGTTTTTCTGTGAGATTGTTTATTTTTAATTTTATAATTTTTCACGTCTAAACTCTTGTTTTTAATAAATAAAGTGTATACAAGTGTCCAATGAAAAGGCCGTGTTGATCTTCTATGGATGCTTAGCTATTTTGTCTTGTTCTGTGGTTTATATATCACGCACTGATTTGTAAATGTCTTTTATTTCGCGAAATAAACATAACATAACGTATAAAAATAACAGAAAATCTAACCTTAAACAGTACCCAAACCTGTACCTCACTTTTAAAATACCTCTTGAAAAATCTGGCTCAGGCCCTACGACACATAAATGTAAGTGGGGAGGCTAAGTTACTGAGCACATATATTTAGTATCACCCGCCGGCCCACCATGGTTGGAGTCAACGGGCCAGAAAATTTTTGAGCTTTTGACTCTCCTACATTGGCTTAAAATGGTTTGAAATTTGTTTTTTAAGCTTCTATAAAAGCTTAATTGTCTCAAAAAATTGTCCTGCAAAAAAGTGGGGTGGCTATAACCCCCTCAGCCCCCCCCCCCCCCCCCCCCGGTGTCGTAGGGCCTGTGGCAGTAACAATCACAGATGGAAGTGTGTGAATATATTTATCCCTCGTAGTTTGAAATCGAGCTTTTACGGCCATATTATAAAAATCCCTAAATATTTATGGTCCACAAAGGCATCCAACTACCACGTAAACTCGTTAATGGATTTAATCCATTCAAAATATCATCAAGAAGTATCATAGTCAAATCTAATAAAACCCAAATCAAAAACTTGATGATAAAAACTTTGTACTGACTAAAAATATTACCAAGAAACCTCGAAAGACGTACCTATAATTAATATTTACGCCAATTATTTTTCAAATAAATATCGCTTTTAATACGTATCAAACAGATGCACGTGGTAGATCTCGTGGAGAGACAACTCTCACTTAAAGACTAAAACTGGCGAAACTCTTGTATTGTCTCAATGATCAACTACTATTCTATTTATTACATATAATCTTCACATGACTGACTGCAACAGAGGACCTGCCCCAACATTTGTTCTGGACAACATGACTCAACTAAAAATTTGACCGGATATGAAATATAAAGGAACAGATGGGTAGGTAGCGTCCATTAACGCAATGTCATTGAATTTCCTTACAATTTCGATAGATTAGCATAACCGCGTCATTGGAAATATTCGAATCATATTTTTACTAGCGATGCTATATTATTGATATTTAATTATGATTACAAAACAATTTTTTAAATGAGATTGTTTCGTATTATTTTAGTTTCCGATGATGGTTATTAGAGCAGAAACGTGAACAAAATTAAATAACTATGTTTTATTTTAACAATTTGAGTGTATTTTCACATGTCACATGCTATTCTCTTTTAACATTTAGTAAACTAGAAGAAATATTTTATGAGTTATTCTAGTGCCTTTAGTATTAAGTCAATGGTATTTCTTTCTGAAAATAGTGGACTCTCTATAACTCGAACACCCACGGGGAATCAGAAATCGTTCGAGTAATAGAGTTAGCTTTTATGAGGGTTTATTAGGAAATTTCCACCGTGCCAGCAAAATTGTCCGTGTTATAGAGAGTCCACTGTAACAATTTTGGAAAGAATTGGCGAGGGGATTGGGTAATACACCGAAACAAGAACGCGTCAGTTGAACATCTTAGGAATATTTGCGGGAAATAAATCTTTGAATTTCACGAGACTTTTGAGGAGATTCTGTGAGCTAAAACGTAAGAAGGAATTTAGAAGTCATTCAAACAATGTCTTATAGACTCACATTGCTTTGGAATTCGAACGTTCTCGTTGTCACTGAACACAGCTTCGTGTACGGAGTCACGGAACTCGTATACTATTCTTAGTAACTTGTCTTCGCCAGGACACGGATCGTAAAATCCGTTCAGACCGGACTGTAACAACTACAATAAAAAAACAACAGCCGGGGAACGGGGAGTCATAAGGTTACCTTAGTGGAGTCTGTGAGGATGAGTTTCGAGTCTCTAACAGAACACTGCACAGGCACAACTACGTTGACAACATAAGTACACAAAACATCCGGCACACTAAACCAACGCAGCGTGAGAATTCCGAGAAGTAACGAAACAGAAACTTACAAATTGCAGTCCAGTCTCCCGTACCAAGCCTCGGTAATAACAAGACCTGTAACGAAGTAACTATCAAAGTGACGAATCTATCAGCAGGCACACTCACCGTGACGTTGCTGCTCGGTAGTCACCACCCTCTCGTATGTATTCATCATCAATGCCACCTAAAGAAACACGCGCACATACCTACCTACCTACCAATCGTTTTACGTCCATTGATCCACATAGGTGGGTAGGACACAAACTAAACTAAAATTACTACATTCCTTACAGCTTCCTCGGCTTTCTTCTTCCTTTCGGCGATATATTCAGCGAATTTCTCTCTGTTCTCTTTCAAATTCCTTGAGAAATATTTGCGAAATATACAGACTCAAAATTAATAAAGATTCGTAATGATGTCCTACTTCTCCTTCATTTGTCTGGCCAACGGCGCGATCACCAGCGCTTTTATGGTGAAATAAAGTATTATGGGCGTGACGGTTCCGTAAAATATCGCAGGCGGAGAGATATGATCGGACAAGAAAATGGATAGATTGTAGTTCTGAGTGTGTCGGCGAACCCTAAAAACGAGAACCTGTAGTTTAAAAAAATACAATAACATATTCTGCTCATTATCCTACCGTATTTCCAAAGTCACACCGGATTGCTCCACGTTTATGTACGCGCCTACCCGACTGAGAGTGTTGATTTGATGTTCACAACCATACGTAAAGTGCAAGCCCATCATGCCGTATCTAAACGCGTCCTGCACCAATAAACACGCATTTCTCTTTTAACTTCAAGTCACCTCAATCTCAACTTGGATTTTGTGCTGTCACCAAACTTGTGCGTGTAAGCTACGACACCAAGTGGTTGTCGAGGATGCAACTGAAACCGTCTCGATTATTCACACAACAAAGACGACAAAGGGAAACAGCAAACCTGTAGACGAGCGGAGAAATTGAACCGTTCGGTGTTGTAGGAAAAAGCAGAAGCCATGGAAGATGCACTACCGCCCGTCCACGTTAATTGTCCAGTAGCGTGTTTAGATAGTTGTCGTGAAACCACTACACGAGAACACATCTTTAGATAACAAAATAGATTCTTGAGACAAAATTGTTGCTCTCACACAGCATTCCAAATTGTTTGGAATAAACGTTTCCGATTGGCTAGCCATTAGTTTCAAACGTCTCCGATTGGCTAGCCATTAGTTTCAAACATGCTTCTACCCTACGACTGGTATTGCAATGACTTCAAAAAGTTGTGCGACAAAATGAAATAAAAACCTAAAGATGTGAACCAGCCTAAGAACTATCTCTTAGTTTTAAAGTTTTTATCGTTATATATATATATAATAAATGTATACTAACAATTTTATCTTTTTTTTAAATTTTTTATCTATTTTTTTTAACAGGATGAGCATTAATAGCAGCTGTATTGTATATAATTATTGCACGTAATGTATATAATTACTGAAGTTCAAATCCTGTATAAATATTCATAATAATAATAGCGTACTTGCTTGCAGGCCAGCGTTTAACTGCGATTGCCAAAGTGATGAGTTTATCGAAACGATGGCCGAAGACTTGCTGCCGATATTCCGAGATGCTTTTAATTGAGCATGTGCGCCATCTCCTGCTCCTAATTCAAGCTTAATAAATAAATTGAAAGGATGCAATCACTCACACTGGCATTTGTCTCAGTTACCTCCCCGTAAGCGTTATGCGAAAATATCTTTCTGAAAATGCAGCCCATACGACCGGTGCCGATTCCGTTCTCGTTCCCAATGAAACCCGATATAACAGCAGTGTTTGATGTTGTTATGGGAACCTAAAAAAACAACACAGTGTAATACATGCAACATAGATCTAACAAACGAAAAATGTTATGATGATAAAATTTTTATTTTCCAACCTCGATCGATTGGTTCATTCGCATCCCTCTTAACTCAATGTTAGGTAAGCCACTTGAAAGAAACACAACAAAGATCTCTTCGACACAACATCTAATGCTAAGTTACCTGGAGTCGTCTTGATAAAATGGGTCATTCGGCCCTGCGTTGAATATATCCGATGCATTAATCATGATGGTGGTACTGCCCTAAACATGACAATGTAGTCATGGTATTTCTACAAACAAATTGTTTACATTCGGGTTTGTGACTTGTTCCATCCTGCGTCGTTCAGCATCATGTTGTAATCGCTCATACTCCTCTCGAATCTGAAGGAGAACTCATTTATATTTTGAATATCTTACATTAAACAGCGAAAGTTTTGAAATTTGAATATCTTACCTCTTTGGGAGTGCGTACCCGTTCAATAATCTAAAACACCAGAGAAAACATTGCATTTATACACCACGCCAATAATAGGAGCGTCTACCTCCCAGCTAGCTTGTAATCCCTTGTGGCCATACAGGTCGTATATAAGCCTTTTGTTTGGAGTGCTGAGAACTGGAGAATAATGACAGAGGAAATCCATATATTAATGAGAAACATAAAATTACTAAATAGGAAAAAAATCTAGCTAGTTAATAAAATCTTTAGATGTTCAACATTTCGAATGAATCAATTAAATTCAAAAAAGACTGGTGAAAAAGAAGTTTGTCGCCATAAAAGATGAAATGTTTAAAATAATTTGAACAAAAAAAAATTGGAAAATCATATCAAACCATCGTAAGCTTCGTGAAGTTTGTTGAAAATATCAACGGCTATCTGAAACAAAAACATTGTTTTTTATTATCATTCTGATTTACCAACTATTATTACTTCGTTTCTAAAAATTCATCTGTAATGTTATATATATTATAAATATGTAAAAACAGCAAATAAAATCTCGTAAAAGAGGTAATACCTTTTTATTTTTCGGGTCTTGGTGTTTGTCGGGGTGATAGATAACACACATGCGGTAATATGCTGCTTTGATTTCATCTGCGTTTGCCTAGAATCATTGCAAAAAGTTTAAATATGGAAGTTGGTTGAGCCAACAGGAATTCACAGGGACAATCAATGATGTCATGTTGGTGGATGTATATCTTTATTATACCCACAATTGTTTTAATGTAAAGACATGGTAAATTAGAAAATTATTTCTTCAATCAATCAGTTCAGAGTTATTTAGAAGTAATTTTATAAGAAGGCTTAAATTGGTCAAAAATTAAGAACGAGCTAGGAACAAGGCTAAGGCTTAATTAATAATTAGGTTGGTGCATTTGCAACTGTAAGACCCCATTATGGGAGAATATTCAAAGATATAGGAAGAATAACAGGTGCCACATAAATTTAATAAAGATTCCTTTTGATATCAACTGAAATACGTTAGAGAAATACCTCTCATAATCCCCCCCCCCCCCCCCCCCCCCGTCTCTAAAGTAGTGTATTTAATGCTAATGTCGGTTTCACTCCAGCTCATATCAATTTTATATTTTCATGGTTTATGGTTGGCAATAATATTTTGGTACTTGCAAAATTTAGAATAAACAAAACATGTCTCGGAAAAATCTCGCGTTGTTTCCATATTTAAAAATTTAAATACAGTATATACAAGAGACAATCTTGTATAAATGTATTTTGCAGGTCATACTGAAAAAATCAATATTTTGTCCTCAAGTTCTTAGCATCACTAAAAAGATAAAACCTACCCACCCACTAACGTCACTCCAACGCAAAGAGGTTGTGACTAATTCCTATCCGTTAAGTCAAGAACACAAAATGGAGAAAAATAATTTATTTTGCGTGTGTGGGATACAATGCAGTGTTTTATTTTTATTTGGACTGAGTAGCAATCTTTTAATCATATAGATTTAGAGGTTTCCCCTATAGGTAGATGTAGTTTTCCATCTTAATCATTTAATTAAAGATTATATATATATATGATCTTCTTGGGGTCTCACTGCACTTTGAGTTGTGATTTCACAATGTATGAATTATAAATATATGAATTCATATTTTCTTCTCAGAAGTAATAATATGCATATATACAGCACTATAAATTAGACTATATACAAATTAGTGGCAACATTTTGCTGTCGTAATTCTGTCGGCGGCAATTTCTCAAAATCAATCAAGCATAAATTTGCGAAAATCTCTTTCATGATGTTCTTTCAGCCGTATGTCTACAACCGCACATTATTGTTTATTTTATTAGTTACTTTAATTGAGTAGTAGCATACATAATTTTGTCATAAAGAACCCTTTAAGGTGGGATAGTTTTTTCACTCTAACACTGGCACCCTTAGGAAGCATTATAGGCTACCCTTCTCGCCAAAATCTTTGTGAAAATCATGAAAATAATTTACGTGCATGAAGAACAAAAATGAAAGCGGTAAGATTCATAAAAAACAACGGCGCCCAAAAATATTCCATGTCGCTATTCTCCTTTTGAAGTATGATTTTATCTTGCAACCGTTACATTACTTTAAAGCAATAAAACCATATGCAACCTCTTACCTCATGACATAAATGATCACATCATCATCACATGTGTTCAAAAGTGGTAAAAAATTACTTAATCATACACGCTGGGAATATCTGACTTAACAGATAGGAATTAGTTGTAACCACGCTAAGAGTGGAAAGAATTGATATATGACTGACCCCTTAAGTCAAAACATTCTTAGAGTGGTCAAGTTTCGGAAGATCAGCTGACTTCATTTTCATTACTGAAAACTATATTAAAGATAATCTTTAACAACATGCCCTTTACCACTCACATTTTTTCTGGCGTTTAAAATTGAGTAATAATCAGAGGAATTCTCGTCCAAATTTATTTCATTGTTCAAGTCCACCATTACAATTCCTTAGATCCTGAAAGTAAAAAAATAACTGTGATGCTAAAATCGAGAAATAGTACATAAAAACAAAAAACAAAAAACGATATCAAAGCAAAAAAATGAAACAAGAAGAACTTTAAAAAAAGATGACATACACATGGGAAATCATCGCATTTCGCATTCAAATGAACAATTTTAAACTTTTAAATCAAGGACATTATTTTCTCGATTACTCAAATTTTTAAAAGAAAAAACTAGATTTGTTTCAAATCGCTGCAATCATATCGTTCGAAGAAGTCTTTTTAGAGATATCCTGCAAACATTGGGGACAGATGCCCCTAAAAATTCCTAATGACACCCCGTCGGCAGCCCCAAAACAATAAAAACTCTATTAGGTTAATAAGCAACTATTAAAAGGAATTCAAGAAATCTGCCGGCAATCTTTTTTAAAATCGTTGGCACTTAAAATTTTCCCCCGGGATCATCGGCACCCACATCATGTTTTAGTTTCTAGTGCTACCTTCTAGTGACATTTTTGGTGCCTAAGAACATTTTTAATCTAATACAAGTTTTCATTAGGGCATTTTTAGACGTCCGAAGTTTATCGTCCGGAATTTATAAAATATGTCCGAAAAATTTTCCCGAAGTTTTTTCCGCAAAATTTTTGCAATTTCGCACCACGTGTAATTCATTACGTTTCCATCATGTGATCAAACATGCATAACAACCGTTGTTATGCACCATATTAATGGTCCATTACATGACGTTGCAGCGAGCGATTCCTACACTTTCTATTATATCGACCACTTCTTCGACAATTACGTTTTAATTTGCAACAAGGAAACTGTAATGTTAACTTCAGAACGCATATGAATATATGTTTCAACAATAAGTCAGGAAGACGGCTAAAAATTGACTGATATAAGCACAAAATCAATTGGGTAGCAACACTAAACGTTAACTAAGAAATATAAGCTTTCATGGAGATGCTGGAAAATGAAAGAAGAAAGAAAACATAACGTATTTTTCCAAACCAAGATTATCAGAAAGCGAAAGCACAAACTTTGTGGAAGGAGTCACAGAGTTGGTGATGAGGATGCATAGGATCAATACTTTTATGAATCTTATTTTAAGTGTGATGATTCCAAGGTAAAATTTTATACAGTCAGGGATGTCAACTTATGAAGGCATCTTTTCCATTTCTCCTCGAGTGCTTTATTTGCATCTTCCTCATGTTTCATCGGTTGTTGCAGCCAACTGAACGCAAAAAGGATCTGGATAGCAAATGGACTTTCAATCAATTTCAACCAATTTCAATCAATTCAATTCAATTAATTTTTATTTACTTACCAGAATATCAATTACAATTATAAAATAAACTATAAATACAACGGAAACTCAATACAAAACACAACAACAACAAAGACCTTTATTACAAAAGGAAATTTGGTTTTAAATATTTTGGCGGGAGTTACTCAATAGCCTAAGGCTGAACAACGCAGTAACCCCGTAATAAAACAAGGGTCACTTTGACTATTGACTATTGACTATTTCATTGATATGAACTTTCCATGACAGGTTTTCGTCTATTAAAACTCCCAAATATTTTATAAAACGAGATTGATACAATCATTTGCCATTTAACACAATTTTAATTTCGTCGTCAAATGTCTTTTTTGGTCTCCTAAAAATCATAAATTTAGTTTTATCTGTGTTCAAGGCAATAAGGTTTGCGTTTAACCAATCATTCAATCCTCTCAAATCAAAGTTAATTTTTTTACGTAATTGTTTAATTGACCAATTAATGTATAATAAGTTTGTATCATCAACGAAATGATGCAGCGTTGAAAACTTTATACGCAGTTTAGTAAGTCATTGATATAAATCAATAATTAAAGAGGTCCCAACACAGAACCTTGAGGCACACCACATGTTATTTTCTTCAGAGACGATCTAAAACCATTATATCGAAACAAACTGTTGACGATCTGTTAAATAGGACGCAAACCAATCTTGTACAATGCCTCGTAATCTAGTTTTTACGAGGCTTCTTTATTAGAATTCCATGGTGAACGGTATCGAAAGCTTTTTAAGGTCAATAAAAACACCACATGCAAACAGATCACTATCAAGAACTTCTCTTATTTTTTCAGTTATGCTTATTATTAAAGCATGATTAGTGGAGTGATTAAAACGAAACCCAAATTGTAGTTTGTTTACACATTTACAGCGGTCCAAAAAATTAAAGTTAGTTTTTCTAATAACTTGCTTACGTTTGATAGAATAGATATGGCTCTGTTATTAGTACACTCTAGTTTAGAACCTTTTTTAAATAAAGGAAGAACAGATGACGTCTTTAAGATAATTAGAAAAACGCCTTTTACAAAAGAGAGATATAAAAGTTTAGAAAACACAATGGATAATTCTTTGTTTAAGTCTTTCAAGATAAAAACAGGAATGCTATTAGGCCCCAGGGCCGTAAATGTGACAAAATTATTAGGGGAGCTTATAAATAGGAATGGCTAAGGTAAATAGCGACTAAGAAGGTCCCACCATGGTTGAGTCCAAGAGCCAGAAAATTTTGAAAATTTAAGACCCCCAGATTGACTATAAAGCTATTCAAATTCTGAAATTTCTTAAATGGATTCCTGCACAAAATACAAGTTGATCTGTAGTTGTAGACTTGAAAATTATTGGGGGGGGGAGGCGTAGCCCCCCTCTCCAGGAATTACGGCCCTGAAGCCTTTCCAAAACTTAAGTTTGATATTAATAATGAAGTCTCTACTTTGTTAGTTGGTGACAGCAATACGCTATTGGGATTAGGATTAATTAGATATTTATCAAAACATGTGTGTGAATAATGAATCGATTGTATGTTTTGGCCTACAGAAATGAAATGCGAATTGAATTGTTGAGTAATCATATTTAAATCTGTAACTGAAACACCGTTATTATTTAAGCTCGCTGGAAAAGAATCAATTCACAATTCGAATGAACTTGATATCCTTGACTTAAAAGACGAGGGACAGTAGTGTAGTTCTAAAACCGTTACGGAGTCAATGTGTTAAACAAACTGCGGTTACGGCTGTTTTATCAGATTTTTAATTGTACTCCAGAGAGCTTCGCCACATGTTCGTTTACACAACTTCTCCGCATCCAGGGTCTTGGGCCATTCCTTCCGCTGTTGCGAGTAGCGTTACAGTATCCTTTCTGATCAGGTCAGTCAAGTGTTTTGGCGGTCTTACTTTCGTTCTTTTATTGTAAAATCTTTTTTTAAAGCTTTCTTCACAAAACTGGAATTAGGTAGACGAGCAATTGAATACACGATATGCCAGTTGAATTTTCAACAGTTTTAAATTCCCTAATAATGACGCCAAGCCTATGACCATATATGGAGTTATGTTTTTGTGAAGTATTTGTTTACTTTTATTTGAAAATGTCTTGAATTTGATTTGAAAAGAGCAGAACTGATGTCTGTAAGTCTTATATTTAACTTAACTACTTGTATAAACCGATGAAATCATTAAAGATTGAAATCGCACAAATTCTAGCTAAAGGAGATCAAACAGAAGTATACACAAAATATTTTTATAATGTCATAAGATATCGTACATACAATCAACAATGAAAAAAGCAAGATGCAACTGCAGCTGAAGTGAAAATCTATGCTTTTTTCTCCATTGTCATATGTACCTACTGTTATCCCTTGAAAATGACCCTCGCTGACAAAAGTATAATCTGAAATTACCAAAAACCATTTAGTGGTTTTCAATAAAAACTCAATACAATGGCTTTTGCAGTCTTTAAGATGCCTTAGTCTTTGACCGGTGCAATAAACCATGTTTGAAATTTGTGATTTGTTTGGAAAATTCTGTATGGCCATTTGCAAAACTTTGTTTTGTGGTGTATGCTCCTGATCCAATTGGAGATGTAGTATATTTGGTATTTCAATGATTGTTCGTCTTTGAGTGATTTTGATTGAGAAGGTGCTGAAATTCAGAATTATACGCCTTCTTCGCCGTAAAAGATTCATCACTGAAAAGTGAAGAAATTTTTGGTTCTGTTGCAGCTTATTTTTGTTAGGACTGATAGAAAGCTTTAAGCATTTCATTAGTTATTTGTTGTAGAATAAAGCTTGGCAGTTTGATTTTAGGAGACAATTGTTGTTTCATTGCCAGTCTATGTTTTTGCTGTAGAAGTGACCGAAGTTTGAGAGCTATTTTGGTGTATTGTTGTTATTTCATGATAGCATTGTTGTATTTAGTTTTACAAATTTGTGCCCAGTGTTGTTGTTTCTTCCTTAGATTGTGGTTCTGTATATACTGCGACAGTATCACATCATATGTGTAATATTGAGAAGACGTCATTACCTTAGGTATTTCACACATCAGAGTGACGGTAGGCATATGCTTCTCTTGAACTGCTGCTAAGAATCTTTGTGGTAATCGTACATTCATATACCTTCCTCTCAACTTTGATTTTTTTTTTGGCTATGAGAACTTTACTTCGCCATTCCACTGTTGTGATAATGTGTACTGGTTTAATTATTCTCCTTTCAACATCTTGATCCTGTTTTTCTGTCGATTCCCTGAGTATGCGGGTCGTATAACATCTTTGACCCCATGGGCATAAGCATCCATGCCCCTGATGCATAGCTTCCATGGAGTTTTAAATACAAAGTTGGTACCTTGCGTGGGTTAACTCACCAATGTTTTCCTCTTTCTGGGGTTGGCGTTGGCGTAAAAACATCTGCACCAATAAACTATCAGATGATTTTAAAACCTCCATAATTGGAGAAAATCATCTTTTGAAACCGTCCAACCCATGAAAGCATGGAAAAGTGATGTTAAAAGGATGATGTTGATAGATGTATCATCTAACATTGATGGAAAAGGCTCAAACAGACTTGAACCTTATTTATTCATTCCCTGACTAATATCAAGTTAAGTACAATTAGAAGGTACATGTCAACAACAGCAAAATAATTGCTTAATTAATTAATAAGCTGGTTATAGCTTCACTTTTTTCAAAGTTGTATATTATATATAGAATATAATCTCTTTTGTTTTTTCATAGTTTATTGCAAACCAAGTGAATTATCTGTTTTCGTCCTAAATATATATCAAGAACATTTTTGTTTGATAACCAACTAGGTCGAAACATAAAAAGCAGATTTTAGTATGGATGTGCTTCTTGTATTGAAATCTTACTACAAAACATGTTGTATTTCTTTATTATATAACTAGAATAAAGTTATTACATATATAATAATAACATTGTTTTTTTTATTGACCTTTTTAGGACCACGAACGAACCAACTCAAAGGTAACTGACTTCATTTTGATGCTAAAGTATCACGATGTACACATTGTTTTTTTTTTATAAGAAACCAGTCTATAAGAAACCGTAGGCTCAGGTTTGCCAAAAATTGAGAAACCGTTAAGAAACTTAGGTAGGCTGAAACCTTTCTACAGTTTTCTACAGAAACTTTTGAAAAATATTTTCTTATGCAACAGTTCAGCCTCAATTATTCTTAGTATATGTATACATTAACAACGAAAAATTTGGTTGTGACAAAATTTGGGCAAAGATTTTTTTGTTTACATCTTTAAAAACAATCAACACATTAGAAAAAAATAAATTAATTTAAAGGCAAATTTTAAAAATATTTTGACGGTCATAACAAATAACTTAAGAAACTTTTGAGCCTCAAAATGATGAAATTTTAAGAAACTCGAGGCTCAGTCAATTGCTTAGGTTCCTTATAAAAAAAAAAACGCGTATAACGATAAAGAATTTTGTTATGTTCAGTGCAATACTCGTCACCAATTCCAGTGATTTGTGTGATCCAATTTTTTCATATGTAATGTTTGAAGCATATGCCAAGCTCAATTAAATATATATGGCGTTATTGTTTAGAGCACAGACAGCGGTGGATCAGATCAGGAGGAGGGTCAGATATTGGAAGTTGAACGTGTAGAAAAGAAGAAACCTCAGGGTCAAAGTACGTTGTTTTAAGTCTCTAAGTGTTTAGTTTCATCAGATAAAAGATCAATTTGAGGTTCTTTAGTTTTCTCTCTCTAAAATTATGTGTAAAAACTTCCAGATGGATTATATGTAGAAATCAGTTAATTTCTTAATTTGTGAACATGTACTGTTTTCTGTTTGCTAGTAAGAGCCGGCCTGCGTTCTTTATACTGCGACAAGCCGGTACGCGTGAAATTTGTGAACTTGACCGGCAAAGATGTGCAATTGTACTGGATCAACTATGTCGGCGAATGTGAGAAGGCTTTCAAGCTTTCCGATGGCAAATGCGATGTGATTGACACCTTCGAAACGCACCCGTGGATAGCCGCGAACGCCAGAAACAAGAAAGTGCATCACGCCTTTACGATCGGCAACAATCTAGTTTACTACCCATTGCTCGGTCCAAATGGCGGGAAATTTGTTGTGGCAGAAATTCGAAAAGCCCCCGGTATACAACAAGTTGCTTTGACGGCATATTCATGATGATGTGTTAATTTCTTTTTAGAAAAGCTGACGGATTTAGCTTCAAACCCAAACGACAAAGAGGTTACGGTAAAGTTTATAAATCGCACGTCGCGACTGGCCTACCTTGAGATGATCACTAGCGAGTCTGAAAGACAGTTGCGGCATACTTTGAAAGCAGGTAAGATAGTCTTACCTGACGGACGGCCTAAGTAAGTAAGTAGAAGATAGTCGGTGTAAGGCCACGAGCTAGTTTGACGTCATATCAAGCATATTGCTATAATACAAATACAAAATTTTCTTTGAGTCAATAACGATCTCATCCCAGATTAACACAACAAACGAATTGAATTGAGCTGAACTACCACGAAGCTTCATGATTATGTTTTAAATTTGATGATGTCATGAAAAAAAATGCTTCTGACGTATTAGAGATGTTTTGATGCTGAACAATGATTTTGTAAAACCATTAACCATTCCAGCAATCATTGCCCCGGAAAAATATGAATTGAACAATTACTCATGTAATAAGACTTATTTTCCGACAATTTCTTTACCGATCTTGGTTCAACTTCCACTGAGGACAATTCCACTCGCCTGACCCCTTCCAGCAATTAAAAATTTTACATCGGATTTCCGTTATCAGGCAACCTTTGCAGATGATTCTCCCTTTAACACGTAGGAATATACACCTGATATTTAAAACAGGCAAAACATTGTTAAAAATTCCGCCATTTGGACCGAGCAATGGGTAGTAAACTAGATTGTTGCCGATCGTAAAGGCGTGATGCACTTTCTTGTTTCTGGCGTTCGCGGCTATCCACGGGTGCGTTTCGAAGGTGTCAATCACATCGCATTTGCCATCGGAAAGCTTGAAAGCCTTCTCACATTCGCCGACATAGTTGATCCAGTACAATTGCACATCTTTGCCGGTCAAGTTCACAAATTTCACGCGTACCGGCTTGTATATCTTTCTTTAATGTTTAAGTATTTATTTTATATTTTGACGGTAAAATGCGAAAATCAAATGTATGCGGACGATGTTTTTATTCATTCCGTGTTCGGTATTTTATCAAAGCGTGTTTGTGATTTGCCATATAAAACTTGAATTCCGTTCACGAACACAAAGTTGAATTCAGAAAGTAAGACCCCGTATGCACTTTCATCCAGTAATATACGTAGATATTTCGACTAATTTGTAAAGAGTAACATAAATGTTGAAACGATTCCACCACTTTCTTTTGTTATAAAAACAGGTCAGTGCAGGGGTGGCGCCAGGGTTTTTCCGACGAGGGGGCTTACATCGCCGACGGGGGGGGGGGCATTGCTTGACTCTAAGTTTAACACAAAACTCACTGATGATCAAATCTATTACAGATTTGGCACCTCTAAATTGAGGGGGGGGGGGGCTGAGACATTCCGCCCCCCTAGACCCCCACTGGCGCCACCCCTGGGTCAGTGAGTATCTCAAGAATTAGTTGAAGTTCAAAACATGTTTGCCTCGTAGGAAGAAAAAAGCGTCGTGAGCTAACAATCATGTAACTAATGACTTGCGAGGCTATCATCAAGATATTATCTTTTTCCGTTTTTTAGGTGAAACACACACCGTTGTAACGTATGAGAAGACGTACTGGATCACGACCATGGATCGGGACACTGATGAAGGGTTGCTCCTCAACTACGGCTGGTACTATTCGCCTCTTAAAACACGAATGAAGAAAGAAAGATGCTACATCACTGACTGTAAGGTCTTTTCAATCCACCCGACTGCATTACTCCATCTCTTTCTCTTTAGATATATGAGTTCAAGAAAAGTCACTGTTTTTCTATAGTTTTTTTTTTATCGTGTGTATATGTATATGCCTTTTTTAAGTCTAGTTTTTTAGTAGGCGTAAGCTGGAATAAGCATATTTTAAACGTTTGTTTTCCTACCCTAGATACATATTTGTTTATATTTATGTAACCGAAGATGATCTATAATTTTGTAAATGTGTTGATTTTTTATTTGTGAAAAATATATGACCCAGGAGATGTTTTAGTAGAACATTGGTTAATTTGAAACGATTTCCAGAGTAGCAAGGTTTATGGGAAGAAAGCAATAGGCATACATGTATCGTTGGTTCGTTCATTATTTGTCGTGGTCAATGACACCTTCTGGTCAGGTCAGCAATTATATCTGCCGCTACCAATCAAGCTGTAAATTGGTACAACCTGTGTCAGCCTGTGGGGTAGCTTCGTATATGCACTTACAACCCCCAACCCCGAATATGCCACGTTAGGAGCTTCCGTATTTAATGAATACAAGCGGCATTGGATAGGCTACCTTAGTCAAACTAATCCTAACACCACCATAAATACCTACTACCACTGATGTGTATTTGTGGACTCGAAAAAAAGAAGAAGACACCTTAACCTATGTGATGTAATTACTAAAATGACTTGATTTAACGAAATGAAAATGTGTCTGGAAGGATATATGAACAGTGCGATAATAAATTACTAGTCCTTTTCAATAGAGATTGGAGAATAGTCAGTGGCGGATTCATAGTACGGCAAATAAGTCGGCCGCCGAAGGAGAAATAAAAAAATCTTAGGGCGTATCGTCAAACACGCCCGCATCATTTGTGTCATTTAACTGTTACGCCCGATTTCACATCTCAAATTTATTTTCGCCGTAGTTTTTCCAACTTGTGTACAGGTTACTTTCGAAATACTCATTGTTTTTAGTAAAGAAAGATGACATGCCAAAAAATCTCGTCTTACAGCTACTATATTTTTTTCGCCTAACGGACACTACCTAGTCCCAGTACTTTAACGCAAGACAATAATCGTATTAGGTTAAAGAGCTAGGGACTAGGTAGCGTCCATTAGGCAAAAAAAATTTCGCCTAATGGATGCTACCTCGTCTCTAGCCCTTTAACCCAATACGATTAATATATTTCTTTAAAGTACTGGGACTAGGTAGAAAACATTAGGCGAAAAAAATATTTTGCCTAATCAAACCCAACTAGTTCGCAGTTTTTTTTTAGTTATAGAGTGCAAATAGTATGAATAACTGGAGAAGAGTTTGGTTCCGTTCAGCGAAAATATCTTGGACAAAAATAGGTTAGCTATTTTTTCCATCCCTCAAAATGCGAAAATTAATTTGATAAAAAGTGTTTTTGTTCGTGACAGTAATTCAAATTCCCAGCAGGCAAGAACGACCGAAATTTTTTTTTGAAGTGGCAGAGTCAGTTTCCTTGGCTGTGTCATTCAAAAAAACTTGATGGTGGTTTTTGCTTGCTATGCCTTTTGTTTGGTGGAGATTTTCCATTAAAAAATTAAAGATATCTGTCTTGTATACTTATTTATGTTTTGGATCAATATACATTTTTAATCCAAGACAAACAAATTTTCACCTATTTATTCTGCTTTTATTCAGTTAATATTTATATTATATACTGTCTATTTTGTGCACCCAAATGACACAAAAATGTAGATAATGGTTGTAGAAAGTATCTTATATATTCAGATCATCAGAGGGAAAGAAAGAGGAAGCGTTTCCATGACGAAAATTAAACCGGATCTGGTCGACGTTTGGGAAGTTTGATCACGAATCAGATTTTGAGTCATCACTTATATGCCCATTGTTGACCATCTTTGTACAGCACTTTATATGGTTGAATGGATGCTTACAATAGGCTGGGAGAGCAGTTTGGTTTTTGTCCAATATTGCAAGTTTCAAGGAATACATAATACGCGACGCCACAAAAACGTGTCGATATTTATCCAGAGGATTTGGACAGTGAACTCGAATCGGAACTTGCACACTTTTCTCACTTAACAAAAGGACTAGTTGATGCAGAGATCATTGATTCTTTCGAAATTATCATGTACCAACAGATAAGCGGAAATAATCTCATTGAAGCATTTCCAATTATGTTTCCTATCTATTTGTGTATATTCGTCACCAACTGCAAAAGCAAACAATCAAAACGCAATGGGACATAAACAGTTTCATTGTTGGCACTTCTTTCTATTGAGAACATGCTGCAATAGTGTAGCGAAGTATAGATTTTGGGGGAAATAATAGACAGATTTGTCAAAGATAAAGACCGACGAAAAGATTTTTAACATAAGTAGTTATCTGTTAGTGTTGTTATTTGTTAGCACATTTGAAAAATATCATCAATAAATTTTATCCATTCTCTTTTATTTCAATTACAGGACTCACGATTCACTCTTTCTCATTAAGAATCTGTCTTATTTCACACCACGAGAAAATGATAGAAATGGGTTTGTACTAAATTTTCCTTGCAGATTGAAATTACCCAAAGGCTCGCGCACCCTGAAACCGCCACTGTTCGCATACCGTAAATGGAATTTAAACGCCCCCTTATATTAAACGACGCCCTGCTTAAAAACTCGATAATTTAATTAGAAGGGTATGGGTAAGTAATATTTTCGCCTAAGGAGAAAAAAATCCTGTATCCGCCCCTGATAGTATCAAGGAATTTATCTCGATGAAAGCTCTCGTATGATAAATCAGTATCAACGCAACCGCAGAAGAGAACCCCGCAGACTTTAACATTTAGATATTTCTATATTTAGATATCTCTCTCTATATATATATACATTTAACGTCTACATGGAGCCAGGTTGTGAAGAAAGATCTCGTTGAGAAACGTATTCAGCCTGGGTTGGCGCAGGATAGAGTAGGATGTAGGTGTGCCATCAGTAAACCCGTCTAACCCGTGCCAGCATGGAAAATAGACGTTAAATGTATATATATATATAGAGAGAGATATAACTGTATTGCATGCAGTACATCTAATTTTACTTCTGTATGTTCTTTTGCGGTTCATTCTAATACTGCTGGGTACTAATTAACTAACAGCTAACAAACTTGTTAAATAAGAGCTAACAAACTAAATAATTAAAGTTATGATTTGTTGCAACTATAAGCGTTGCCTTAAATGTTGGTCTTTGATCAAAGACTCTAGGCTATATGTTGTCCGTGGCCTGCCTCTGCCACACTTACCATCTACAACTAAATCTCTACACTTCTTAACCCAGTTATTATCATTCATTCTCTCAACATAACCAAACCATCAAAGCCGGCGCCTTTGCAAAGATTTTCTTACACTTTCGAGTCCACAGCGTTCTCTTAACTCATTTGAAGGCTTCCTATCCTTCAATGTCACATTTGACATCCATCTAATCATTCTCATGTCATTACGCTCTAGTCTGTTTATTTCGACAGTTCTATATTCAGATTATAAGTCAGAACATCTTAAACGAAAGCACAAAAACAGTTTATCAGTTAAATTTGTTTCAATTGAGGAAGAAGACCTCTTCAACAGAGGCTTGCCAACTTCTAGAAGTAGAACTCCGTCTGCTACAAATGATCCAGCCAACACCAGTTCTGCAAACTTGCCTGTCGATTTGGCACCCAATGTTATTGTATTAGACATGGAGAATGTAAAATTAGAAATGTAAATGAAGCATCGGTATATAGAAACATGGAAGAAGGTAAATCGGAAGCAGAGGAGGTATCAGGCCGTTGCGGACGCTGTCACATATACTTGATTCAACGATCCTACAACCGGCCGAAAAAATTTTCGGGGAGAGGTGGTTGTGCCCCCAAACAATTTTTGGCTCCTACGCCCATGTCTATCGAAGTGTTCATTTCTCTAATTTTCTCTAATTTTGTTGCTATACAATTTTAGTGACTACGAGTCAGTACAGTTGAAGTATATTAGTTGTTAAAACTTTGACGATTGTTAAAGCACGATTGTTAACTTTATATTAGAAGCCGTTTATTTACAAGATAATATTGACACTGTTCCAGCTAGAACACCTTTTCCCTGGTAAATATCACTTTTCAACAGAATTCTTTCTTAAGGAAACAATACGTTAGCGCATACCCAAGAAAGAATTAAAGCAGTTTTCCTCCGGTGAATAAATAAATCCATTTAAGGAATAGATAAAAAAAACGCAGGTGACATAAATATAAAATTCTATAACTTATAATAAATTTCACCAATCAAATTCAATTTTCAACAATTCTCTCATTGATAAAAAAAAGGTATCTAACGCATAGAAAACAAAACATCGTTGATCCTGCGAGTAATATATTGTCTATTGCTTGTGGAATACCCCAAAACCCTATTTTAGGATCTCCCTTTTCTCTAATTTATGTCAACGATCTACATAACGCATCAAAAAACTCAATGCATTGTATTATGTTTTCAAACCCTTTCTTCGAGGTTCGAGTTATTGAGATTATACTGTATTGTTTAATAACATGAGCATTGAACGGGAATTAAAATTGTTTAGTGTTAATAAACTTTCCCCTTATTGAAAACAAAACTAAATTTGCAATTTCCTGGAGTAGTCAGAACGCTCATTTGCGCCTACAAAAATGTTTAATTTAGTATTTTAAAACTGCTCTTGCTAGCGTCTGTGCACGAAACCGTTTTCTAGGAACGGGAACTTTTCTATTTATCACCCCCCCCCCCCCCCCCCCCTAACAAAAAAGAAATAACGTGACATGGGCGGCTGTTACGGGTCAATAAAACGGTATGTATGGTTTATAGTGTGATGAGTATAACCCATCTGCTGAATACCACCGTATGTTTCCAATAAACCCGACATTATGGTTGTTCGTGGTAAATTACTGTCCTGAATTATTGGCAGAAGAGTCGCCGCATCTCTCCTGTCCCTTGCGTATAGAAAGGTTTCACGGGTCTCGCGACATATCCCACCAAAAACCCACTGTTGTGATAAAACCATTTCTTGGTGGTTTTTCCTACTTGTAAAAAGGCTCTCTTCAACCTTCATTGTCATATTTGTTTGGGGGGGAGGGGGCGTGATAAATAGGAGAAGTACCCTAGGAACGGACGGCAACATCTCAAGTGCATTTACATATGTCTAATGGCCGCATAAAAGCAGCTGTAGGGGAAGGCGGGGTATGTAGTGCCATTTTTTAGTTATCTGGAAATAATGACTCTATTATGGAACATTTCTACCTGAATTTTATTGGACAATTAGATAAACATGTTACCCACAACATCATCTTACTAAGTTTACAATATATACCAAAGGTAAACTACAAAATCACACTTTCGAAGATCGGTCAAGTGACACAATTTACCCCACGTCAGGGGTAAGTAGTGCCATGTGTTATTTTTTTTAGGGGTAAGTTGTGCCTATATAAAATTGTGAAGGATATCAATTAAAACTTTATTTTGGTTATATTCAAGGCATAATATTTGCAGTTAAAACATTTGTGTATCTGTTTTATCTCTGAAAACAAGAAATACACGATTTTAGTTATAAGCCTTAGTATTTGAAAGCAGTTGTCTAATAGCTTTATATGGTCGGCCAAACTTTTCTCGTCAGTGTCTGTAAAAACTCAGTGGATAGCTACATTCTTCTCATACCCCTTCTGTCTGTTTGTTAGGTATTTTTCTAAGGTCATTCTGTTGACACCACCTGTCTGAGCAGCATTCCTGATGCTCATACCTTCGCTAACTAACTGAGCAGCATTTTTCAGTTGTTCTTCACTAATGTCAGCACGAGTAGTCTTTCTCTGGTAGTTCCTTGGCATGATTGTAATGTCAAAATCGTTGTAGGCTATCAGTAATAGACAATCAAGTAGGCCTAAATATAGTCTAGGCATATATATATCTAAAAATAATGATGGTCAGAATACATCCACATGCCAAGTATTACACTGTAATTGATAATTAAATATAAAAAATGTGTTCAGTTGCAACATCTTATATTACTTCTCATGAAATGATGCATCATGGGGTAAATTGTGCCATGGCTCAACTTACCCCGTAGTTCACTAACATTGACTCAATCCTCCGGGATTCCAATTCCGGGATTATATTAAACATTAAAAATATATGCAAATCATTCTTATAATTTTAGACCGCGTTAATTAGTTCGAATAAATGGGGTTTTTGTCGAAAAATAAAAGAAAAACGCATTTCTTTTTACATATCCATGAGCTAGTAATGACACAGCAGGTAGACATACAGGTTACATTCACTTTCAAACTGTGTTAAATAGTCATGAACAATGTTCGCTTTCGCCAGAACACTTTCTCAGGATTATTATATATTTGGATTGGAAGACAGTTTTCGAAATTCTCTAGCAGAATCTTCTTGATAAAGGTGTTAACGTTCAAGAACAGCGACACATAGTTCCAGTAGTTTGCGTTTTACAAGAGCATCTTTATATTCAGTATCTACCGCGTCTTTGCTCGATATCGACGTTTGCTCGACATTATTTTTGCTGAGCCAGCATAAATTTGGATGAGCGTTTTTTTTAGCGATGGGGCTGAAATGTTGGTTCAAACAATCGGGTAGTGACACTGTAAATTGAGATGTGATAAGACGTGTTATTAATTGTTAAATTAATTCGACTTTGTTATTGGCTATATTATCATGGAATTACACTTTGATTTTTTCGGAAATGCGATCTACCTCTGCTGTTGGTAGCTGGGAAACTGCAGAGGAAAGTTATAATACGAAACAGTGTTTAATATACAAAATCTAAGCGATTTTGTATGAACTATCTGAAGTCGATACGTTATTTTTAAACTTTATCATATACAGAGGAAACCCCATAATTACTCGTTAAAAAATTCAATCAATTCCAAAGGGAGTAATCAATATCAAGGAGTTACCTCTGACTCAAGGATCGTTTTACATTAAGTTCTAATGAAGCGAATAAGAGTAATTTCCGATCACAAATGTCCCTATTGTAGACAAGTTTTAAAAACTCTTAGTGGAATTAATCGACATATAAAAAACTGCAAAAAAAGACCAATCGACAAGAAAGCAGCTTCCAACAATAGCAACATCAGCAGCCCTGATTTAAGTTGTTCGTTAAACTATTCATTGGAAAAACAACGACTTCTACCTGCAACACTGGTTTTCAAAACTGTTGAAAATACTAAAATTAAATTTGCTATTGCCCCGAATTATCCTAGAATTAGTATAAACCCAATGCCTAACGGTGATAAAGTAAAATTTGTTCAGCTAGTTCACAATATCTATGATGAAATTGTGAATTTCCGTCGTAATTTATTCAAAGTTGCAAGTGGCAAAGCAGGTAAAGAATTTATCATGGAGTTGTCGCACTGGTTAAAACATTTTAATACTACATCCAACTTGAACTCGATAGCCATGAAAACATTCATGATACTCGGAACGATCTAAAGCAAAAGACCACTCAGAATGTCTACTAGACTAAAACAATGGAAAAATGGAGAAATAGAAAATATTATTAAAGAAGTTCGCCACATTCAATCACGCTTTAACACAAATAAAAAAAGAAAATCGATGGATGACATCAGTTGAATCTTCGAAACTAATAATGGAAGGAAAGATCTCAGTAGTCATGAAATTCCTTGATACCAAGAGCCTTAATGGAGTCCTGCCCTGTCGGAAAGTGTTTTAGATGAACTAAAATCAAAACATCCGTCATCCGCACCCATTCAGAAAAACACCCTACTAAATGGTCCTCTTGAAGAGATACCATCCTACCTCTTTGATTCCATTGACGAACAGAGTGTTTTGAAATCTGCTCTAAGAACAAAAGGGTCAGCTGGACCATCGGGTATGGATGCTGATCTTTATCGTCAAATATTGTGCTCAAAAAACTTTAGTGTCGCCGGAAAATCTTTACGCGAAGAGATAGCTATTTTTACACGGAATATATGTACAAAAACATATGAACTATCATTAATTGAAAGTTACGTAGCCTCGCGATTTATACCACTTGACAAAAAATCCGGTGTGCGTCCAATCGGTGTCGGTGAAGTTCTGAGACGTATAGTAGGCAAAATTATCAGCCAAACTTTTAAAGAAGAAATATGCATTGCAGCAGGACCTCTCCAAACATGTGCAAGTCAAGGTGCTGGGGCGGAAGCAGCCATACACTCTATGCAACAGATCTTCGAGCTTGAGTCAACTGACGCAGTTCTTCTGATAGATGCTTCTAATGCGTTTAACCGTAGCTGTAGGTCTTCATAATATCCGTTACTTATGTCCACCGATATCCTTATACGTCATTAACACATACTGACAGTCTGCTCGTCTTTTTATATCTGGCGGAGGAGAAATTCAAGCTGCTGAGGGAACTACACAAAAAGATCCTTTTGCTATGCCCTGGTATTCTCTCATTACAACTATGATCATTAATGAGTTAAGAACATGCCTTCCGCACCCTCAAAAGTTAAACAGGTTTGGTTGGCGGATGATGCTGTCGGTGCTGGCACATTACAGTCGTTAAAAAATTGGTATGAAACTCTTGTTGAAGTCGGAAATAAATACGGCTATCATGTCAACGGCTCAAAATGCTGGCTAATTGTTAAATCGCCGACTGCAAAAAGCGAAGCTGAAAAATTTTTTAGCGGTAAAGTGAAAATAACGTGTGAAGGAAAGAGACATTTGGGAGCCGTTATCGGATCAAATTCATATAAAGAAGAGTACTGTAATGATATTGTTAGTGGGTGGGTGAAAGAGCTAGAAACTCTTTGCAAAATTGCCAAAGTTCAACCACAAGCAGCCTATACAGTGTATACAAAAGGCTATAAATCTAAGTTTACGTACTTCTTACGCACTATAAACGGCTTCGAAAAATACGTCGAACCAGTCGATTCACTTATCAACGATAAGTTTATACCTACCATCTTTAGCTTCGATACTTCTTTAGAAGATTTCTATCGTTCAATACTTTCTCAACCTACGAGCGACAGAGGACTTGGCTTAAACATCTTAGCAGAAGAAGCAACTTTACAACACCAATCATCTTTGCTCGTGACAAAAATCCATGTACAATCGATTATCGACCAAGATCTTCAAATTAAAACTGAAGACTCCCATGGTAACACTCTATCCAGCTTAAAATCAATGGATCGCTCTACAAAAACCGAAAAACGGAAGGACAGCTTATTAACAGCTATGACAGTACTACCAACCGAAAAGAAGATTATAGTTCACCACGCCACCGAAATAGGAACCAGCTCTTGGCTCAATGCGATTCCCATATCAGAACAAGACCTCGATTTAAACAAAGAAGAATTGTGATGCGCTTGTGATGCAGTGATACGCTTAGACTAAGGTATAACATTCCACTTAATAATTTTCCGTCATTTTGTGCCTGTGGAGACCAATTCGATATAAATCATGCACTATGCTGTAAAAAAGGCGGATTTATTTCAAGAAGACATGACAACATCCGAGATTTGTTCACAATATTATTAAATAAGGTATGTGTTGATGTTCAAAGCGAATCCCCGTTGCTCCCTGTTACGAGGGAGAAGATGATGTTAAAAACCACGAATATCGAAGAAGGTGCTCGTCTTGACATCAAAGCGAAGGGGTTTTGGAGAAGAGGGCAAACTGCCTTTTACGATATTTGTGTAACTCACATTAACTCCAAAACAAATCATGGAAAACCAACATCAACAATATTCTATGAACACGAGCAGTAGAAGAAACGCGAATACCTCCAACGAGTCTTAGAGATTGAACATGCGAGTTTTACACCTCTAGTGTTTGGCACAAATGGTGGAACTGGAAAAAAATGTCAACGTTTTATAACAGAACTGGCTTCAAAACTAGCACAAAAGCAAAATGAAGAATATTCAACTGTAGTAGCGTGGTTGCGAATAAGACTCTCGATAGAAACTATCAGATCAGCTCTTTTGTGCGCACGTGGCTCACGTACTCCCTTTCGGCAAAGAAGCCAAGAACTAGCATCAGCTACAGGCTAGATAATGTTGAAAGTAACATTATGTAACTAATCTATAATGGGAACATTGCTGTGACATTGACAGGGATATTTTTATGAATAAAGAATACTTTTTTTAATTACACTATAAAATTGTAAAAATATTGTAAATTTTTTAATTGTTATAACTATAGTGTGCTTAAATTTATAGCAAATTTAATACGTGTAAAATTTGTTAAAAGTTTTTTATACGAACAATCGGGTAATTCGGATAAATCAGGGTATATTATGGGAATTTCTTAAGCGAGGTTGAAGCGACCGAGACAAATTGTTCGAATAATCTGGGGGATTCGGATAACCCGTTGTTCGGACAACTGAGGTTCAACTGTATTTGTGGAGTAATATATGGAATAACTGTGGCCTTTGTAATAAAAGCATGAAACTTGGCACAAATGTTCCTTGGCATGATAAAAATCATTTGAGCTATGAAGCCCAAAAGAGAATTTACCACTGGTACATTTTCCAGACCAGAATAAAATAAACCCAGTCGCATACCGTATTTACTCGAGTGAGCGCTCGAGGCTGGACTTTCAAAAGGTGGCGCTCATTCGAGGGAGGCGCTCATTAAATAAATCAATAAGTCTTATTGTCTTAAAGACATCGAAACAATTTCAACATGTCTCTTTAATAAAGCAAAAAGAACAGTAACAAGATAATAAAATAACAGAAAATACTGTAATAATATTGTTGTAAAAAAACACTATTTACAAAGGAAAATAACACCACAAGCTAAATTAGCTGTATTAAAGATTTTTTTTTATCTAATTCCCAAATGAGCGCACCTCTGAATACGTCTTTTTTAAATGAGCTCCCCTTTTAAGAAAATAAAGGGGGCGTTACTTCGAGGGGGGGGGGCGCTCGTTAAATCATTCACGTTAAAAGTGGGCGCTAAATCGAGCATTTTTCGAGTAAATACGGTAATGTAGATAAACCTCTCCAAAGCAAATGCATCTCTAAAGCAGACAAAAACTTTCTCCCGCAAATACCACTTTTAGTCAGGGCTGTTAGCACATTCATACTTCAGTTTTTGACAAAAGCATGAAACTTGTTACAAATGTTCAGAACATAATTACGATTCAAATTTTTGAGGGAGACACGTATGAGAGTCATGTGATTGCTGACATCAGCACTTTTTGTGTCAGAATATTTATTTATTCAAACCTAGATAATATATACACCGTTAGAACAACAATTTTATTCTGATAATAACTACCAAAAGAAGTATGGTCTTAAAATCTATCGATTTTGAGATATTAAGGTTCAAAGGCGTCAATGCTGACGTCAACATTTTTCAGATTTTTTTTACACTGGCTATTATATACCGTTGAAACGATAATTTTAAGCTGAATCAAAGTAGTATAAGAACTATTGTTTTAAAATGAAGTTGTTAGAAGATAGAAACCCCAGATGGAAGCACTGTGTAAAAGGCTCATTTCAAAGATTTTAAAAGCTTTATGATATTTTATGCTATATGGTGTTACCGCAGTCCTTAGAAAATACCAGTACTTTCTTCCGACTATGCTGTCATTATTATTATTCAGGTTAAGGTTAAAGTTTACAATAAATTTAGAGGCATCTAGTTGCCTGTCAATCTATAAAATGAAATTTAAATAAATAACAGTTATTCTCACAGAAATGAAAACAAATATATTTCACATAAGTATGAATATATAACACACACTAAGATGTGAGATTTAATAAAACAGTCGCTAGAAGTTGACTTGCGTAGTGTTGGGTTCCGAAAAAAGTGTAAGAATTGAGTAGAAATTAAAATCAATCCTTGCACAAATGTTTATCAAGTAGGGCTTTAAATGTGTGGAGTGACGAAGCGCATAGTAATTCGTCCGGTAAACTGTTCCATTAGTAGATAATCCTGTTCTCGAAAAAGTATTTTCGTATATGGAGTCGAGTGGATTCCTTCTGAAGTTTGTAGTTGTGACCACTCATAAATCGTCTGCTTTCCACACTGAAGAGGTGTTTTCACATTTATAGTGTGAGTAGAACCATTGAGTTGAACTTCTATCAGATCTCCTCGCATTCTTCTATATCCAATACTCGGCATATTTAGACTCACTATTCTTGGTTCGTAAGAAGCATTTCCTAGGTCTGGAATCATTTTTGATGCTCCTCGTAGAACTTTTTGGTGTTTGTTATATAAAAATTGTGGGTTGCATACTGTTCCGCAGTATTCCAGAAGAGGGCGCAAACAGTTTTTTAAAAATGATGGGGTCCATATAGGTATACATTCTGCGAATTAGCCAGCCTAGCTAAGCGGTTTGCCTTGTTGACTTGAGTATATTTATTGGAGGCATAGATTGAGCAGAACGTCCTTTCTTTGTAATTTGTAATATTTTTATTGCCAGTGTTCGACAGAGTAACATGCAATTTTATCAAATGAAACATCAATATGTTGGGCCTATTATAATTTTTATCTCAATTAGATGATTACATTGCATCTTAATTGCAGTGCCGGTCCAACTAGATATGCTTAATTAGGTATAATCTGCATCTGTGACACTAATCACATAACATAATCACCTGCCTATATAAAGAGGCCTGAAACTGAGGAAATTCAGTATCACCTTCGGTTGCACATTATCACAAGATTCCGATTCGAGAAGAAGAAATATGTATACGAGATTAGCAAGACGGCTCTGGATTCACAATCACAACCCGAAGATGTCATCACACCGAGAAGGTTTAATATCACTCGAATTACCAGAAACAAATATCATGGTTGGATGATAGCAGTAACGTGGCGGTAGTAGAGTACATTGGGAAATACCCTAGCAACGTTTGCATCTATGGCAACAGCAAGAAATCGCATGGGTGTTCATAAGAACATCTTAAGTGGGAAAGGAGAGAATTAAGACTGCGATGCAATGTGGCAAACACCATCATTACTCTTATTAAGGGAACACCAATTTCAAGATCTTCAACTACATTGTGCGCCTTCAAAGACATCGTCCCGAACTGTTATTGGAATCGACAGGACCTTCAATGTTGGACTATGTTTCGTTACCACTCTTGTGTACAAAAATAAAAAATTGCTTTAGGATCATTGTTCTATCACTGGGATGCCGCATTCCTTACATACTGCAAATTCCTAACACATATCCAGGCAATGCTTGATAACATCAGTGATGTTGACGTCGAACTAGGAGTGAAAGATAATATAATCGGTTCCGATGAGGAAAAGGCCTTCACAAAAGCAAAACAGAGACGTTTCCCGCAACCATGATATTATGCACACGTCACTTGGAAGAAAACGCCAGGCGCCATATTGAGAACGAGGCAACCGACCAGAAGTTGAAGAAACGCATATAGACAAGATATTCAGAAAAAACGCAATACTGCAGTTAGATGATTCATATGAAAAAGTGCAGGAAATCAGTACGGAATATTATGATCAGCTTCCGCAATTCACCAAATACTTAAATGACAAACTGGAACCAGCTCTGCGAGACAATGTATTCAACCCACAGAAGAAAAACCCGACGATCCCACTCAAATGGCCGAATAATAACTGCGAATCGATGAACAACATTGTCAAATTTACAACAAAATGGAAGCCGCAGAAATTCATGGACCTGATGGAAAAATTGGATGGCATCGCTAGACTACAGTTAATAGACATGTGGCGCACACTCGACGGAGAAGGGAAATATGAGCTCGACCGATCGATGTAGTACTCTGTAACCAGCATGATTTGGAACGCGAAAAAGGGGGAGAAAAAAGAGAAGGTATTTATCAAGTTCCTCAGACGCAAGCTCCAACAATGGATTCATCGCATCCAATGACGGGAAACTGAAGATCCCCAAAACGCCTACATTGGCAAAGAAGCCCGGAAAGAAGAAAAGACCAAGTAATACCAAATTCAGTGGCCGAAAATAGAATTCAAAATATCCGACCAAGGAACAAACACCATCCCTATAATGTGTTTGTTTATGTGCTACTTATACAATCATATTGTGATGATCATGCTCTTTCCGTATTTTATGTGCTTTACGGATTTTTTTACAACTATGTTGTAAAATTACAATTCAGTTGAAAATAAAGAGTGGATAAAGAAAAAAAGGTGATTTCTTTGTAAATTGACAAAGCACAAGAATATAAAGGTCATGATGAGGTTAGGTTTTGGATAAGAAAATAAATGCATTTACGAACTGTGAAACCTATACAGAGTCTTTACAAAAAAAAATAAAAATCAAAGATAATTATCATGACCTCAACTTATTTTATTTGTTATAAAATAATGAATAAAACCCAACCCCAGTAAAATATGATCTTACCGTGAAATTTCTGTAGATTAAAATCACTTTGATAAGCAATTTCGCATCACACCCTTGTTTTTTTGTTTGTATGTGTGGTTTGCTTGTACCTTTGCTATATCCAACTTGGTAGTTGAGTATCATCTAAATATAATATATATATTTAAACTTGTAGGAAAGCAGGACATGGTAAGCTGTCAGATAAAAGTCGTAAAGAGAATGATGAATAAAGTTGCAGAAAATGTAAATGTTTGTTGATTTAGAAATATTGTAAAGAAATATAATTTTACGCAGAAGCCTTTTATCTGAGTGTTTTGAAATATCTCATCGCTGTTGTTTATTTTGATAGTTTTTTGCAACAAAAATGAATATAGTAAGTTTAATAGTTTGGTAAAGTAAGAAAATAAAATATCCAACAACACTTTCTTAGTACCAATATTTCCTGCAGATTTTTTTCCGTCCAATTTTGATATTTGTAGCAACGGCCAACTTCGAAGGGACAATATAAATATAAAATGCCTATGAAGTCTTGCTTTAGTTGCCACAATAGCCTTTCTATAATAAAAAGTTAGAAGAACGAATGAAACAGGGGTGGCGCCAGTGGGGGGCTAAGGGGGGCTACAGCCCCCCTGTCGGAATTTCTCAGCCCCCCCGTCGGAAGTAAAGCAATATTAACAAAATACTGACATTTTTTAACGTTAGGTCTTTTTTGTGATTAATACAATTATCATGATATCAAGTTTCATGGCAGGTTATGTTTAAATTTAGAGATGCCAAATCTGTAATAGATTTGATCATCAATGAGTTTTGCGTTAAACTTAGAGTCAAGCAATTAGCCCCCCCGTCGGCGCTGTAAGCCCCCTCGTCGGAAAAACCCTGGCGCCACCCCTGGAATAAAATAACCGTACTCATTAAAACCTACAAACTCAACCTAAAGTCCACGAAAAAGCGCGAATCTTAAACTTTTTAATTAGCCTTCGACACCTCAACGCGTCATTTTCTCACAATTAACCTCTCGTTATTTTACGACACTTTTAAACACAGTTTAATTTATCTATGTAACCACTCTGAAGATGCTCTACTGCACAGATGTAGGTCGAAATATCAGCATCAAATAAATAACATTGCTTTCGAAATTATTAAAAGCTTCTTAGGCCTCTTTCATTATCAAACTCTACGCCCGACCTAATATCTTCAACCTTCTCTGTTAGACAATTAATGTTCAAAATGCTTAAGCAATTATAATACTGCAATATATGAAATAAGTTAGTTAATTTTCGGTAAGAATAATTTTCACGAGGAAAAGAAGTATTTCTCGATGATTATGCCTGCAAATCATTCATTATAAAATATTTCATAAGTAAAAGCTTTTCTCGCAAATGGGTCAAGAAGTTAAAATTGAGTTTGAATTCGAGTTAAAATGTAAAAAATCTTTAGCGGAAAGAGGGGGGACAACCATATGATGAGTTTTAGACTGATTATAATTATTCAACTTGGGGTGATAGAATTGCTAACGGCTAACACTACAAACATTTGACTAGATTCAGGGTCATAAAACGGCAAACTCGAAGATCCTTATGTAAATCAATTATGTTGCATGCTGATGTGAAGTACCAATAGTACCATACTTTCTGGGTGTACGCTTCCCTCTTTATTCACTTCCAGAACGAGTCTAAAAAAAGATTTTACCACCATTATCTATCTAATATATTTTCGTACATATTATCTTAAGGGAATAAAAAGTGCAATTCTGTTGTCAGTATGGGCGCAATAATGTTTGCCGCCCAAAATTTAAAACACGAAGGGAAGACATTTGGGAAGAACGCGTGAGTCAGCGACAAAAATCGCTTGTGTGTGGTAGGCTTAAAACTCCTTCTATAAAGTATACCTTGCTGTTTCTTTTGTCACCGAATCTTTTAACCTCTTGTAACAAAAGATTGCTACGCGAAATTCTTCTAAAAATGTCTTCAAACATTCAACCGAATCGATATGGCCCTGGCAATAATAATTGCCATTATAATTGATATCTTCAAGCTGTCGTATATTATGACAAACAGAGGATTTTTGTTAACATCGACGCATCTTTTTTTTCTTTCTACAATTTTGTTGTCGCATGTTTGTATGATTCTAGTGTTTCTGCTTGATAATGCTTCATTTTCTATTTAAAAAACTCGAAATTCGAGTTTTACTCGCCAGAGTAGAACGAGCTAGTGTGTAGAAAGTATTTACCATATCTATATACTTACTGAACCGCGTGACATTTTTGTTCGCTTTCTCAAATAACGTGATTCAAGATGGCTGACGTTCAAACTGAAAATGTTGTATCACAAGAAATAGTGACAAAATCAGATGAAAAAATGACGGAAAATGATTTAGAGGAGACAGAAAATAAAACTGTTGAACCATCAGCTAATGGCAATGCGGTAGATGAAAAACCTGAACAAGTTAATGAAGAAGAAGGTTTTATATATATACTTTTACTTTCAATTTTGAGAGATTCCTTTGTATTGCTTGTTCTTTTGTAAACGTTGCCTTTTTTGAATCTATCATAATTTATTAGTTTCTTTTTTTATCCATGACAGCAAAGTTTTCCCTATTCAAAAGTTTGTGGATTTTTGTCAACTTTGGTGCAATTGACTCCCGCATTACCGTTTAAAATCTACAATTAGTTGTCATTACCAGTAAAAACAAAGTGTAATTCAATGGATGTGGAAGATTTGAGGAAAGATATCTTTATATGTCAATTGCTCATTTTCTAGTTCTAAAGTCTGAAAATCCTGTCTCTGATGAAATCCCAAGTGACGTACAAACAGAAGAACAACCTATGGAACAGGCTATGGAACCAGAGAAAACAGCTGATGCAGAAGAAAAGAAGGATGATGAGGCATCTCCGAAGGTTTAGGCAAAACAAATATCACCGGCCAATTTTCCCTGCCCTTTTTGATAGAAATAGAATTTTTAACAAGATATATAATAAATATATATATAATTATGCTTTTTACAGCTTCAAATAGGTTTTATGACTTGTTTATCAACAATACTTTAAAAAGAAAGAAAATCTAGAGAATCGTTTCTTAAAACCAATTTGAAGCTGAACAAAGTTTTGTGATGAAAATTGAGAGGCAATTTTGGTATGTTTCAGGATGACACTTTGGGGACGGCTGTTGCCAAACATTATAATGCCATTCCTGCAGGGACAAAAGAAGCACGCAAAGACAGTCGCATCTTTTATCTTCGCAATTTCAACAACTGGGTCAAATCAGTTATTATAAATGAATATTTAGATAAAATAAAGAGGTTTGTTGGAGTTGTGGTTTATTTATATATATATATATTATATAAAACCTATTTTGCCTGAAAGCACTCAAGTAGTGAAGTATAGAAACGCGCAAAACAGTAAAAATCGTATTTGCATCAGGCAATGTGTTTGCCACTCTATCCCTCCCTTTATCCACTTTCACTTCGGAAATGCTTCTGAATATCTTGTCCTTCTCTTTTTGTTCTATTTTCTTGTTTTTGAACCGCTCTTGACATTTCAGAATATGAAAGAAACATCTTTGAAATATTGGACGGTGGGGAAAGAGAATAAATTTTATTTGTTCAGTATTGTTGCTTCGTTTTGGTTAAAAAAGGTTGTCAAAGAAAATGTTGACAGATTTCTTTTTCTCCTAAACTCTTATTCGCAAAAATAAATCCACACAAAAATTTATCACCTTTTTAAGGTATCAGCACCAAGGGCCTACTTGCCTAATCTATTTTCGAAAATAAAGTTAAATTAAAATTTAAAGTTAAATTTTTATAATGTTTAAAGTATTATTTATTTTATGACTTGTTGGTAAAATGCGAAAATAAAATATATATAGGAACAAAGAAGTTAGACTATCAAATCACCTCCAACAATGGTGGACTATGTTTTTATTTATTCTGTATAATTATTGTGTTTGGTATTTTACCATAGCCGTTCCATGATTTGCCATATTAAACTTGATTTCGGTTCACAAACACAAAGTTTAATTCAGAAAGTAAGACCCTGTATTGAGCAAAAATGTAACACAACCCAAAAAAAGCCCATTTGAAACGACCTACTTTGTGGTAGAACAAACTAAACTACAGTGGTAGTAACTTATTGTCTTAGGAAAAAACGGACATCAGATGACATAAATGTTCTTGACTTGGCCTGTGGCAAAGGTGGTGACTTACTGAAGTGGCAGAAAGGACGCATCGACCATCTTATATTGGCAGGTTGGTAAAACATTTAGTTTCTATTTCCAAAAACGGAATGCTGTAAAGTCTAATCAATTTGTACGTTTTTAGAGATTATAACCTAGCTTTAATATTAATTTATACCAACAATTGTGTGCAGTCAGTTTTTTATTTTCAGACATTGCTGCAACGTCAGTTGACCAGTGCAAAGAACGGTTTGCTAAACTGGAGAAAGAAAATCGTGGTGGTCGACATTCGTCTCGAGACCGACTGTTTACATCAGAGTATTTTGCTGTTGATTGCACCAAAGTATGACATTGAATGTTCTTTTAAATAAGAATAGAGAGACTTTAAGTTGTTAGAATATACTTTTGATGTAGTTTAGTGGCTGTGCAGATTATCTCCATTCTCTCCAAAAAGCCCAACCAACTCAACATCCTGATCTGAATAACATCTTTGATGCTATGAATACCTATCCTGTTTCTCAGCTCATCTGAACCTTTTCTGTTTCTCAGGCTGATGTTACGCATCCACCTACCATTTTTATGTCATTCCTTTCCAAAAAAAAAAATGTTTTTATTAAATTTGAAACATGAAAACAAACAGAAATAGTAAACGTTACTAAAAATTCTCATTTTGACGTTTTAATACTGAGTTTTCAACACAGCAACAAAAACATTAAAATCAAAAGAGTTTATTTTTTAAGAACAGATAAATACTCAGCTCTTTCCCTTTTCTTCTTGTAAGTTGGTTGTGTTTCCTCCCTCTTCTTCTTATACGTTGGTTTCGTCTCCTCCTTCTTCTTATAAGTTGTGTCTTCTCCTCCTTCTTATAAGTTGGTTGTATTGCCTCTTCTCGGACACACTGAAAGAATTCTACTTTTTAAAAACACATCAATGCTAACCTTTTTCTTCTATCCTCTTTCTTTTTCTTAAAGTCGTTCACCTTTTCTCTCTTCTGTTTAAAAGTTGGTTGGGTTGCCTCAAACAATGAAAGAATGATACATTATAAAAACAAATAAACATTTCCTTTTTTTCACTTCTTAAAAGTTTATCTCGCCTTTAATACAGAAAGAATTCTGCTTTTTAAAAACAGATAAACACTTACCTTTTACTCCATTCTCCCTTTTTGTTTTGGTTTGTCAAAGTTTGTTGCGTTGCCTTTTCTCAGCTAAATGATTGAGCTAAATCCTTTATTTTATAGAATTTTTACTGTATTAAAAATCATTGGTCATACACCTTTTTGTTTTTTGTTGCGTTTTATAGTAAGAATTATTATGGTAAGATTGTAGTGTAGGACAGGACTACCATGTTGTTATATAGGTACCAATCTTCATCTTTCTGATGTCCATTGTAGAACATGTAATTTCCCTTTGCAATTGTATTCCCTTTCCATTATATGCAAATGTAAATCTGGCATATGTCTTTTTTTAGGAAAGACTAAATCCAAAGTACAAGAAGCCAGAGATGAAATTGGATTTAACGAGTTGCCAGTTTGCTTTCCACTATTCGTTTGAGAGCTACGAGCAAGTCGAAATGATGTTCATGAATGCTTGTGAGAATTTGCGAGTTGGAGGTTACTTCATTGGGACCACTCCAGACGCACAAAAACTGGTGTAAGGATCTCATGAATTTGAAACAAGGTCTATTATTAAAAAACAGAATGAAGGAAACAAACCTTTTTAAGTTAACCTGGGATCTTATATATGTTTTCTGATCTTTTAGTTTTAAGAGGATTAGATTTTTTTTGTTTTTTCTAAAATCTTGTGTGTAACACTATATTCAAAGTAAAACAACTGATTGTTTTTACTGCGTTTTCATTTTACTCAAAATCAACCGAAATAATGGGATTATGTCACTCACCCTCTCCAATTAAGTCTCAAATTCTCACTGCCACAATAATTTGAATTTAGTTCTTAACCAAATTCTATAAATTCAAAAATCACGCTAGCAAATTTTTCAAAGTAAATCTTTCAATCAAATAATTAAACAAATATTTCAGTCATAAATTTGGCAGTGGATAAATTCCGAAACCAAAATTCTTTTGTGATCGAAATGTAACCATCTCCAATCTTTCAAAGTCAATGAAATATTTAAATGGTTATATTTCCAAGAGCAGAACCATTTAAAGTAGAGTGGTTTTTTCGAAAATTACTGTTGATACATGAATGACATGGGACAGGTTTTCGATGATTAGTTATCAGGTCAGTAGATGGATTAAAAAAAGAGCTGGTCATCACTTAGCAATAAGTTAATGTATTTCACCTTTCATCAATTGATTGATATCAAATAAGTTATAGTGTGAGTTGACTGGTTGATTTCAAATGGAAAGACCATGCATCGAATATTCGTCTTACAAACCTAACGAATGCTATACATTGTTTTTAGCAAGCGCATTAAGACGATGAATGGTGATTCTTTTGGCAATTCAGTGTACACCATCACACCGGAAAGCAAGGACAGTTTCCCGTTATTCGGCTGCAAGTACATGTTCCATTTGGCGGGCGTCGTCAACTGTCCAGAGTTTCTTGTGTACATGCCTGCCCTACAAAAGTGAGATTTTGGTTAATATAAACAAAACTACTTAGCTTTTTCAACCGATTTTTTAAATGCATACTTGGAAATCAATTTTAACCGGAGAAAATATGTATTATAATGGAAAATAAGCTGAAATCTATTGGCATGATATAAACGTCTGATTATTGGGAATTATGCTACCTTATGCTACCTTCAACTTATTTCAAGTTCCTAATTAAATCTTCCCAAAATGACAATTAAGGTGTATTCATTAACCCATACTTATGTATTCTGAGATAAAAATCATGCAAAGGGTAAAAATAAATTACGATAAGTTGATTGGTGAGATAATAAGCACAAGAAATATGTAGCTTGTCGTGGTAAAACAATTTTGCTCCTGTGGTTGTTGGTTCCAGAAGAATTACAGTTGATACGCAATCGAGAGCAAAAGTATCAGCAATTGTAACTCATACTAAGCTACAGCCGTCACCTTTTTGCAGGGAGGTTTGGAGATTATAATGAAAGCAGCATGGGAGCAATATCTACAAGAAATATTTTGATCATTGAAGAAAGAGATTCTGACAAGGACAATGATATATATTGTTTGATAAAAGAAGGGAACAAAGTCTTTCTCATATTTGAGAGATTTTATTGGCTTAGTTACACCTGTTTCTTAGAGATTAAATTAATTGATAATTTCTAGTAATAAGTTATAATTATTATTAGACACTCTGGACAAAACTGTGATGTTTGTGTATGTCAAATCCTTTAATGAAGCATTGTATCTACCACTTTTATAGAATTGGTGCAAAATATAACATGAAGTTGGTTTGGAAGAAGAACTTCCATGAGCTGTTTAAGGATTACGAGCGCTCATATGGAACTCTGTTACAGAAGATGAACGCAATGGAGGTATTTTGCTTAAATAGAACCAATTAGAATCTTTCATTTGTTTCTTGCAATATTCTCGACAAACTATAAAACTGTAACTATATTTTATTCAATCATTGAAAATGTAGGTCTTCGAAACAGAAATTCAAATGTGTATAAATTCAGATTCAGGGCCAAATCCAGAGCACTTTTAGTACTGGTACTAGATGAGTAGGGGCATCCAAATAACCTGCCCAACCCCCCCCCCCCCCCTTGAAAATCTTTTTGTATTGTTTTCAAAATAAGAACCAGAATATTTCAATTTTTAAAACATTTAACATAATTCCATCCATTTAAAGTTCAACCAGCGCTTTTTGCACTAGATTCAATCCGACGTAACTTCTATTTGAAGCAAGCAAGGTTTTTACCGGAAAATTAAAAAAAAACAACTGCCGTCTATTACAAGGCCTGGTGTAAAAAAGAACAACAAACAAGATGACCATTCTAGGGTATACAAAATCCTTCTTTGAGAACCGTTATCCCCCAATTAACTCTGGATTCGGCCCGGATAAATTTATAATAGCTGCCCAACATTGTAGTCAGTCGTTGGTTTGACTCAAAATAATAAATATAATAGGTGAGGTTTTAATGGGAGCTAAACATTTGCCGGGTCTCATAAAACACCACGAATATATTGGAGCCTTGCTTTTGAACATTTGTTCACACAATAAGCTTTGATTCAGGTTTATCCAGCCCCTTCGGACAAGCAGCTGGTGTCGGATGATGTAACCCAGTACACATCAGCAAAAGATCATTTGGAGAAGAAGGATGGCAAAGGCGTTCTGAGAACATTATCTGCGGACGAGTGGGAGGCGGCGGGACTGTACCTTGCATTCGCGTTTGAGAAGATGGAGGCACCCCGTCCCTCACGGTCGGTCGATAGGGAGGATCGTAAGCGTCATCGCGATGAGAGTCGAGAGAGTAACAGGTGTCGCGATCGAGGGAGCCGCTTTCGTGGCGATAAAAGGAAAAACGAAAGTTCAACTCAAGCCAAAAGAAGCCGCAGAGGTAATCATGCCTTTATTGTTATGATTCAATTTCGCTTCTCGTTTTTCAAAAAAATCAAGTTAAGTTACATTTAAATTCTATTAATTAATTGTGATTGACATATTTTGATAAAAATGTCGAATCAAGTTGTATACACAGAATCACCTTTTAACATCATGAAATTTCTCGGAAGTATTTTTTAGTCTTTTATGAATCAGAAAATTTTGAAAAACAAGATATGTTTTCAAAAGCTATTGCGTTTTTCCCTCTTTTTTAAAATATAAAATGTTGGTTGACAACCTTCTTGTCAAGAACGATATCTTTGCATTTTTAGAGTCTGAATGCGATGATGTGTATGAGGTCAAGGACGAAATTGAAATCGAAGATGATTCTATTGAATGCGAGGAACAAAAGACGGAAAAACAAAACGGCGAAGAACAAAAAGATAAAGAACAGAACGGTGAAGAACAAAAAGATAAAGAACAGAACGGTGAAGAACAAAAAGATAAAGACCAGAACGGTGAAGAGCAAAAAGATAAAGACCAGATCGGCGAAGAACAAAAAGATAAAGACCAGATCGGCGAAGAACAAAAAGATAAAGACCAGATCGGCGAAGAACAAAAAGATAAAGAAAAGAACAGCGAAGAACAAACGGTTAAGGAGGGGAGTGCTAGCGAAGGGGCACAGAAAGAAGAAAGCAGTGAAGTTCAAACACCACAACAAGGTATTTGTTCAGTAAATGAAGTATATAAAAATAAAATGGCGCAATCCTCGACAACTGTAAACCTTCATTTGCGTAGAGCACATCTCATGACACAGGCCTGTAAGGAATTGTCGTGGCGAAAGTGTATGGAGAATAGTCGTGAAATTGGCATTCTTGCATATGCAAAAGAAATAATTTGCAGAATAAAAGCGTCGCGAAATGTTAATTCGTGCTTATAAATTGTTTCCTTGTTCACAACACCACTAAAAATAACCCCATCTTGTGTTCAAAATCCGTTAGAAGGTTTTGTTACTTATTTCCTAAACCGGTCGTACACGCATCGATTTTTGCCAGAATAAAATTCCTCGATGTAAAATTGAAAGCTAATTGAAAGAAATTTTTTTAACTAATCAGCATTCAATATTTGACTAAAAATTTGATTCGGTCTTTGTCAACCTTGCTTACGTTGCAGCATGTTTATGTTTTACCTTAGAAAGCAACGCAGAAACAACTGAAGTCGAGTCTAAATCAGAAGAGCAACTCGCTACAGCTGACACCGAGGCTGTTGTTGCGAGTGCCGAGTAAATATCGAAACATTTGGAACAAGAATTTCGTTCCACTGATCCATGATGGGTTTCTTGAAAAATGCACGAGAACTTAGGGAGAAGATTTTTTTATGAGTCAATTGATTGTAGATTTAACCATAAATGTTCACCATCGAAAATTTGTTCATTCTTATTACTTTCAAGGTAGTTTTGGACTTAGGTAGGAAGTCGCCGGTTTTGTATCACAAATTTGAAGTCCTTCAATTTTCCTCAATCAGATGTAATATAATACCTTATTCCCTTCAAATTTCGCCTCCCTTTAATTTTCGCTCCGAGGGGGGCGAAAATTAAAGGAGGCGAATTTACTTGGGAAAAAATTTAGAAACGGGTTGAAACCTTATTTTTGTGAGCCCCCCCTAAGGTCGAGCCACTTTCTTGACCCATGCACATGTGTGTATATCGCATAATACGAGAAGAACAAATTTATTTCTTAAGTCCACGCCTCATTTATCATTTCAAGTGTATTTTGCGCTGGATTTCTTAATTTTCAGCCTTTTTGTCGATATTTGACCTAGAATTGAAAATTAAGAAAGTGGAGGAGGGTTACCTGGGTATTTAACTTCTTTATAAATACAATAGTGTATTTATAAACGCTTTTTAAATAAAAGTAGGATCAGGTAGGATGTCCCAAAATTTAAGAAATTTTTCTACTATCTCAAATACTAGGAATTCTGTAGATTATATTTTACATGGAACAATAACTGAAATAACTAATCGTCTATAACAATAACATCCTCATCTTCTTCCTCCATATCCACATGTTGCATATCTTCCTCGCTCTCCTCTGGGCCTCGCGAAAAACTGAGATTGTCAAAGGATCACCCGTGGTTGTTAATTGCAGACGTCTTTAAAGGACAATGGACTGATAGCGTACAAAGAGAGGTCAAGAAATTGGGAGAAAGATGATCCCAGTACCAATTAACTGGACACCCTATTTCCAACCGCTTGTATCTCAGTAAATAAACCATGCAAAGATTTCCTGAGAAATGAAGCACATGTGTGGTATTCGGCTCAAATATGCGACCAGATCAAAGCGAGTAAGCAGCGCCCACACGAGATTAAGGTTGGCGCACAGATTTCGGTTGTCAAACCTTTGCACGCAAAATGGATTACAAAATTTTACGACTACATTCGGTCTAAGCCAGACATCGTTCGAAATGGATGGGTTAAGTCGAAAATTATTGAACACGTGAACAAAAAGATTTTTTTCAAAAAACAGTAAAAAACATTTTTTGTGCAATAACCCTATAATTAAATTAGAATATATATTTTATATTTTACGTGCATATTTTTGTAAAAATTAGAAACTTTTATTAAGGGAGAGTTGGGGGGGGGGGGAGTCCAGATCAAATTTTATATTTTTATATTTGGCAATTTCAGTTCCCAAAAACTTATTTTTGGAAATTTAGCCTGTCTTTGATAGTGTACAGTGTGTATCAAAATAAACCCGACCCACCCAACCCCAACCAACTTTAAGTGTAAAAGAATAAAGTGAAAAGCAACTTGCGTTTGAAAATTAATGGGAAAATAAGACATCGCCCTTCAAATTTCACCTGCCTTTCACCGCCCCCCTCGGGCAAAAATTAAAGGAAGCGAACATTTGAGAACTTTGAAAGAAGTTAGGTATCTCATTCAGTAATATTGCTTTCATTTGTCAATTTAAATACCAGGAGACCTCTCTAAGATGTAGTAATCGTAGGTCCACTTTGACGTGAGAAAATACATTCAGGAGTGTGGTCTTTACATTTGGCATAGCACATTTTATGAAATAAATAAACATTGGTTGGATTATAAACTATACAACGGAGTCACTTGGTATACCCCTAGCTAAACCGCGTGTGAAATTCTCAAAAACTGGCAAAGAGCGATACTGAAAGCTAAATTAAAGGTTCAAATAATTTCTTTATTGAAATTTAAATAAAAAAGAAAATTGTGGTTACTACTGTATTTCATGACGAAAGTTAAATTTATTCTTTTTAGTGATTTATTCAATGATATCTAAGTTGGTACTTACTATGTCTTGTAGTATAACACATAGGAACACTAAGTCTCCTTGGTTCTTGAGAACTTTTTTTTTTATTTGATAGTTTTGCCGTAAAGATAGTAGTTACATTTCTGTAAAGTTGTTTTTTCCAGCCAATAGTAACATTGGCACTTTACAATTGAGATATAATAAACTCAGCAAAAGAAAATTGTCATATGAGAAACCAGAAAGAATAAAAACTGTCTTGTTGAAAAGATGCTTTTCAGGGAAACCTGTCTCTAAATATACTAAGTAAAACTAAATAAAAACATTTTTAAAATATATATATTAACTCAATGAATACCTTCTTAGTCTTTTTTTTGAAAACAAAAATATTTGGAGAAGTTTTTATTTCGTCATTACTAAAATTATTCCACAACTCTGGTATGCAAAGTTGAAAACGTTCGAAACTTTAAGTAATATAAAAGAAGTTTTATCTTTAAATGCAATTATTTATGCAGTATGTTCTTGCAATTGATAAGTTTTACGATATTTGCATAATTTATATAGCTATGTATAAATAAAAGTAGATTAGTTTAGAACGAGTGTTGCAAAAAGTGTTAACCAATTTTAAATTCGTTATTCGTAGTTTCAAAGAGAGAAGAAATATTTGTATTAGATAGGTCAGCAAAAATTACTGGTTGAATTAATTGTGAGGAATTATGGAGGCCATTATCATCATTCGTTTAATGTTGTCTACTTTGAGCAGGTTGCAACTTGCACGTATTTTAACGCTAGGTGTTTTAAAATCATTCGATATAGTAGACCATGATATTTTCTCTAAAATATACCTATGTAAATGACTTGCCTAAATTCTGTCGATCAGTCCAACCAATATCATTTGCTGATGGCACAAACCTTTTCTTATCTCATGACATACCTACTCTCTCTTTTTATATACAAGTAACGAGTTTATTAAACTAAACAATTGGTTTCGCTCAAATAACACTGCGTCACAAAAAAATATGACATGTCCCGACATGTCTGAGATACTAATATCCATCCCAGACGTAATTTTGGGCGCTGATTCCGAATCTGAACTCGATCTTACTCTATCACGTCAGGTTTTTGAGTTATTCACAATTTTTAATTTTTCCAAATTGGCACAATAGTTGATTATAGCCAATACTGCATAATTTTGAAGGTCACTGGATTTACTCCTACTTTTGAAAATACGACTTTAAGCGTGGCGTTAAGATAGGAGGGAAAAAGTGAATTAATTAGTCAAAGATGCAATGCACAGAACGCTGATTGATCTACTAATAGAGCGGATTTAATTTCTTGGGCATTGACACACTCACTTTAATCAATTGTCTCATGCGTGTAACGTTTGCTTTGCTATGTAAACAATCTGCTTTAAGCAGAAGAAGAAAAATAGCATCTCGCGGTCAGTTGTCGTACTGTCTGCGGCGGTTAGTTGATCTCGTGAGTTGCCTGCAAAGTTGCTTTTATTTACTGAAAAGCATGACGGAAAAAAATTGATTGAAGATTCCACAAATAAAAAATATTGGATGGCTTTTATTTATGTTACAACAGATTTAGTCAGTATAGTTTAGTTTAGATTTAGTCGAGCCTGTGATATCATTTTGATACATGTGCTAAACACTTAGGCAGAGTAGCATACCGTATGGCTCAACATCAATTGATATCTGTTTACGGTGATCACAGGCTAAATGTAACATTTTATTGGCTATTGCAGGCATTAAGAGAAATAAAATTTGTTTTTGAGCATTTCTTAATTAAAATGAGTAAACCTACGCAAAATTGCATTAATGATCCGAACAATTTTTGTTATATTTGTGGAAAGTTTACGCCTCAAGACCTTCGAAAACCTATCACTGATAGACTGAAACATGCTTACAAACTTTATTTTAGAGTTAAATTGGGAGACCAAGATAAGTCGTGGGCTCTCCATTTAAGTTGCTCGTCTTGCTACACTGCCCTAACCCAATGGATGAATGGAAAGAAGAAAAAGATACCATTTTGTGTGCCAATGATTTGGTGAGAACAGAGAGACCATTTCACGGATTGCTATTTTTGTACGACAAAGATTGCTGGGTTTTCCAAGAAAACAAAATCAAAAATCAAATACCCCGACTGCGTTTCAGCAATGAAACCTGTTCCTCATAGCCTCGAATATCTTCTTCCAAAACCTCCAGCAACAGTAACTTCATTTGAGGCTGAATCCGAAACATGCACTGATGTGGGAACAAGCAGAGCGTCTGAATTTGGAGAACCCACAACTGAAGAAACTTTACAATTCCCACACGTTTTATCACAGGGAGATTTGCAAGATTTGGCTAGAGATTTAAATTTGGCAAAAGAAAAATCTGAGTTACTTGGATCACGACTGAAGCAATGAAGCCAGTGAATGAAGGCTTTTCATAGATTCCAATAAAACAAGTTTGAAAGCTGTTCTCCTTCACAATGGAAATAAAAAACCGTCAGTTCTAGTGGCCTACACTACCAAGACCAAAGAAACATATGAAGCAATGAAGCATTTTCTAACATGCATCGGTTATGAAAACCATAAATGACATATCTGCGGTGACCTAAAAGTTGTTGAACTCTTACTTGGTTTGCAGTTGGGTTACACTACGTACATGTGTTTCCTTTGTTTGTGAAACAGCCGAGCAGATGAACAGCATTATAATACAATGGAATGGCCCGCCCGTGCAAATTTCAACCCAGGCAATTTCAATGTGCAACATAATTCATTAGTTGATGCGAACAAAATTTTCCTTCCACCACTCCACATAAAGCTTGATTTGTTCAAAAATTTTGTGAACGCCATGAATAAACAAGGTGATGGATTTAAATATATTTGCGAGATGTTTTCTTAAAAATCTGACGCAAAGCTGAAACAAGGAATCTTTGTTGGACCCGAAATAAGAAAATTGTTAAAAGAAATTTTCAAAAGCAAATTAACTCCAAATGAACCTGCGGCCTCATACGGATTCATATTGGTTGTTCAAAGGTTTCTTGGCAAACACAAAGCAACCAATTACAAAGAAATTGTCAACCAAATGCTAAAATCTTATGAAGCGATGGGGGCTCGAATGTCGCTGAAAATGCATTTTTTGCATTCTCACTTAGATTTTTTTCCACATAACAAAGCTGATGTCAGTGATGAGCATGGAGAAAGATTTCATCAGGACATTAAAATCGTAGAGGAAAGGTACCAGGGGAATGTCAGTCCTGCCATGATTGCTGACTTTTGTTGGTCCCTTCAAAGAGACACCGATGAAGACCATCGCAGGAAGAGAAGATGCCCACAACATTTTTAGTGTTCAATTAAGACCTTGTGTAGAAAATGACTGATATCTTGCTCGTATAACGTATGCTAAAAGACGACTTTTTATACTGATAAAAGCTTTTTGTTGTGATATTTGTTAAGTGTTGGCGATTGCATTTAATTTGTTTGTATATACTGCATACCAACAACAAACTTAAAAATAGCTGTTAATTGATGCAAATATCCGTAAAGTTAGGCTCCATAATACGGCATATTTTTCATATTGAATTAAATTTGTGATTGGCAGTGATTAGAAGAACTGTACGAACTCTTTAATAAATTTGAAAAAAACTTTTTTAACTGTGACAAAAGAGTTTTCATTATAACAAAAATGACCCAATTTTCAAAATTTTCAAAATAATAAATTATGAATAACTCAAAAACATGACGCGATAGAACCAAGTTCAGATTTGGAATCAGCGCCCCAAATTACGTCTGGAATGGATATTGGTATCTCAGTTCCCGACATGTCATATTTTTTTGTGACGCAGTGTAATCTTTCGCGAAGCAGTGAGAAAACTTACCGTCTTTCATAACAAATCACTTGCAAAACGTCTACCTACATCATTATTGCAATCACTGAAACTAGTATACAGATACAAATATGCGTATACGGATAGATCGTGACCTTTAAAAAACAGTTTTTCATTTAAAATGCTTTTGTTCCGCTTAAATTTGCCTTTTTAAAGTTTTGTTCAAAAAGCTTTTTAGATTTTTCTCGCATGAATTTCCGTCGTAAACAATGCATATGCACGTGCAAATTCGTGCATCATTTCATAAGTAGCAAATGTTGCACCATCCCGTTTGTGTGTTTAAAATGCAGATCTTTTTTAGAAACATGTATTTTGTTTTATGGCATATGTCTTTTTAAATTATTTCAGTGTGTTTACTAGAGAGTTTCTTTCACCGTTTTATGCTACTTCATTTATTACATATAATAATATCACTGTTCCTGTCGGTAAGATCTCCATTAACTAAGTAATAAAACAACAGAATGCTGCCGTCAAATACAAACGGCGGGTGACCCCGTAAATTTGTTTGATCTGTTAAAATGTTGAATTTGACAAGAAAAGTGGCGGTCAAAAATTTGAAATTTGCAATATTGTTTTTTAAAGATTTGAAGGTTATTATGCAGTGGCGGATTCATAGTATAGCAAATAAGTAGGAGAAATAAAACTCTTAGGGTATATCGTTAATCACGGCCGCATGCTTTGTTTCCTTTAACTGCTACGCCCGCTTTTAACATCTCAAATTTACTTTCAGCGGAATTTTTTCACCTTTTTTTCAAGTTATTTTCCAAATACTGATTATTTTTAATATTGGCAAAAATCTTGACTTTCGACTACTTTGTATAATTTTTAATCTAACCCAACTAGTTTGCAGGGTTTTTTTAACTCTTTAGAGTGGAAATAGTATAAATAGCTGGTGAGGGAGAAGTTTGGTTCCGTTCAACAAAAATATCTTGACTGACAAATATACTTTGCTTCTCGACCATCTTTCATTCTAACAGCATGTCGGATATTTTCAAGTCAACACGAGAAGCTTTAGCTTTAGAGAAAAGCTACGGCCTTTGATGGATAAGATTTCTGATGATCTATCTTTACAAATAGATTCCTTGTGTTTTCTTTCCATCAAAGACCCCGTACTTTCAGTACACAACGGTTCCCTACAACGCAATTTTAGAGCTGAACGAAGATGCAAAACGGAGAGTCTCTACAGGAAGTGCCGTATAAATTTTTAATTTGTTTGTTTATTTTAACTTAATTAAATTAAGTTACACTGCTTATAATATTTTGTCAGTCAATTATTACGTAGATTGTTTTTGACTTTGTATTATGCACTAATACCCTTTTACACTTCAGGTAATTGGTCTACATAATTAAATGAATGAAAATTACATTCTGTCAGTATCATAGTTCAACAATGAACAGTTATTATTGTTTAACTGCTATACTTTTGTTAAATGTAAAACATGACTTGTGTTTATATATGTCATTTTTATGGAGCTTATCTACTGTATTTGCTTTTAGTAGACATTGTTTTTTGTTTGATTATAATATAAATACAAGACCAGCATCACTTTAAAATATATTTCTTATTCTTCCTTGATCTACTGCAACTGGTAAGTGATTGTCTAAACAGCTCAGTATCAGTATAGTCCATCTGAATTATGGTTTGACCTAGAAAAAAATAGTATAAAGCTGAAATTTGGCCCGATGATAGGGAAACATGTGTAGAAATACCAAAAAAATTTTCTTTATAATGGCGGACTCTGCTGTGAAAATATCGGTAAATTGACCTAAATGTAACAGTTGAATACTTTGGTAAACTAAACATGACTTGATTTAACAAATTAATTGTCTCAAAAGATTAACAAAGTATATATACTATATACTTATATATATATACTGGAATGAATAAAATGATTTTGAAAAATTTAAGACCTTTTTTGAGAAATTTGCTAGGTACTATGATGTCATCATAATGTCATTCAACCCAATCATAGAACCAAATTTCACCTCAAAACTATTTTTTTCTGTGCCAAGGCATCCCAAAATAAGATATAGCAAACATCGTATTATGCATCACAATATTTTCATCGTTCAAGCTTCTAACAATTAAATCTAGTATGCATAAAGAGTTACAAAGAAGTTAAAAATTATCGAAGACGTCAAATATGTTGTTAATGTTTGTTTGTTTGTTTTTTAACGAGGCTCCCAGAACGCTCATTAAGCATTATCGTGAAGACCTCGACTTGGAGTTTTAGTGCATTTAATTGCTCCCATTTGTACTACGGTTATTTTTAATGACATACGGCGTTTTTTATTTATAACCACTCACTAAACAACTTTGTGATAGCATGGTCTCGAATCCAGAACCTTTCGGTTAAGAGCCGAACGCCATTACCATTGCGCTATCGGCGAATGAAAGTTATTATCGTCATACGGCACTTCCTCGTCATCTAACATCAACTCCGCAATCTTTTCCTGAAACATAAAAAGGAACTATTAGTTTAGAGCTCAGTTCAGTGTCTGGAATTTTTCGAGACACATTTCAAGACTGACCCACCCTACAGGCACGCCCGGGCCACTTTGGGATCGAAAAATACCAAAAATGTAAAAATGGTGTTAAGAGAAATACCATACCACACCATATACTCAATGCTACGTTTCGAAATGAAAAAGACAAAATCGAACATACCATTTTGTTCAAACATTCTTCACCATGACATGTCGGGGTGCATCCCAGCCCATGTTTACGACATGTACACAAGTTTGAGCCATATTGGTTCTTTCCAGGCTTGCATTTGCAGCAAACAATTTGAAGTAAATTTTCAGGTGCTACTTCTATATCAGTCTTGATTGACATTAACCCGTTGTTCTGCAACAGCCATCCCCAGTCTTCTACCTTTAAGTCAAACTTATCATCATCTAGCATCTTCCACGTTATAATTTGTTGGTGCGCACGCAATCCGTGATAATATGCTGACCGTTCTGTTGGAGGCATTCGCTCAGGTTCAATAATACCTTTACAGCACATTTCAAGATATTTTTGGTATCTAATATGCGAGAAAACCCTTTTGTCATCTCCGTGTCTTTTGGCCGTCCTTTTACTTTTTTAGGCTCCTCATTTAAGCGAAACTTTGTCATGCAAATTGTATGATACTTTGCTTCTTCTGCAACAAGATCGATGCATGACTCCAGACGACATATGATATTTTTTCCCCATTCATCACTTCTTTCGTTCCCACGCTCAATCAGGTCGTGACGTAGTTTTGGCGTCATTATCTCATTGTAGGAGTGCTTGTCATAAAAGTTGATGCTTCTGCTGCATAAAAAGCAATGAATCTTCCAATCAAAGGTTGCGTCTAAACATGACCTTAGTCTCTTTTTCGAAGCAGGTTTTGATGACTTCCTCCTCGTATCTGTAAATTTACGTCTAAAAGCATGATGAATCCTGAATTCTCGAGTGTTGTTTTTTAACTCAACAAATGTTTCGTACAGTTCTGTCGCATTTTTATCTTGACTGACACGGATTAAACTGTCTAATCCCTTTTGAAGGGCAAAGTTTCCAGGGTTTCCTCATCAAACCATTTTTGCAAAGGACGCAAACATCATCCGTTGCTTCCATCCTAAAATGAAGGACAAATATAACAAAATTATTGGAAAGAAAGAGTCCATGAAGTTGAAGGCGAAATACGGAGTCATTAACAAGTTATTTAGTATGTATATTCAAATACCATACATTATCTTATCTTTTTCTGTGGTCAGTAATATAGAAAGAACCTAAATCACATAATTACATTAACTATATCGATAAATAAATATTTGGAGGGGATGAGAACTGCCTTTCCGCGGCCCTTTCCATAAATAGCTTGCTAAAGCGAAACTAAAGTTCTCACACTGCGTAATGCCTCACCCGCGACCACGACAGCTCGTGCCCTTTTCAGGGCGGGCATTTGATGCCAAAAGTCACCACCTCGCGATTCTCCAGCTAAATATCGGGGTCCTCACACTTCCCAAGCTCGACGTCCTGAAACGCCTAATCACCACCACCAATGCCAACGCCATTTTGCTTTAGGAGACGCACAAGGACAAAGACACTATACTGTCCTTCCCAGGTTTCACACTAGCTTGTCACACCCCCACCATCAACAAACACCAAGGCCTAGCACGCGGCGAACAAAACTCTCTCAATGTCGCCCCAGCCCCGCCATCTACGCTGGGGATTTCAACTGTGCGCACACGGATTGGGAATACAAGAAAAACAACCAGGACAGTGAATCCCTGACGAACTGGGCCTCAGTCTCCGACACCACTCTCATCTTTGACATCAAAGAGTCGGCATTCTACTTATCAGGAAGATGGATAACCGAGACCAACCCTGACCTGGCGTTTGCTAATGTCCACGCGCAAGACCCGCTGCCAGTAAGACGTGTACTGAACAGCTTCCTTCGCTCACAGCACAGACTATCGCTGATAACAACATCCGCGCTGATCCAGCCGACAGGAGGGTAGTCTGTCCATTGATGGAACTTCCAAAAAGCCAAATGGCTAGAATTCGAGAAAGAGGTGGACGTTACATCCCAAAAACTCTCAACCCCATGCACTGACAACATCGATGATGCATTCCGGGCGTACTGCAATGTGCTGATTGATGCAGCGAAAAAGCACATTACGCGGAGATGTAGAGCCAATCACATCCCGTGCTGGGACGAGCAGTACGAAGACCTCCTGCGCAGCCACACGGGCACTGCCTCTTCCGCAGAAAGAACATCGGCAGCTACGGACCTCCTTGCCAGGCTCGACAACAAGCGCAAAGAGCGATAGTCGGAAGCCATCGTCGACTCCATTGATTTCACCCACTCTAGCCGCCGAGCCTGGCAGACCGTTAACAAGCTGACTGGCCGGGCAAACAAACCGTCCCTTTGCCCCAAAACTGCCAATGCAATACATACACCATGACGCTGCAGCCAACGAATGCCACAGGATCTTCCTGTCGACATGCCTCCGCATATCAAAGATCCCAAAGATCTGGCGCAGGGTAAAGATCATCGCAATGCCAAAGCCAAATAAGCCGCCGAACGACCCGGGAGTTACCGTCCAATATTGCTTCTGTGCTTTCCTTACAAGTTCATGGAACTTCTCCTCTACGCACGACTAGACCCAGCAATCGATCCGAAGCTGGCGAGGGAACAAGCGGGTTTCCGACATGGGAAATCAACGGTGGACCTAGTTACTTTCCTCACAAATGACATCCAGGACTCATTCTAAGCAGGCAGGCATTGTTCTCCTCGACCTGACGGTTGCATACGAAACGGTATGGCTCCGCGGACTCTACCTTAAGCTCCTCCAGACACTTCCTGACCGCCATCTTGTAGAATTCATCATGGAGATGCTTAGTAATCAAAGCTTCACTCTCCACACCAGCGACGGTCAGCGTAGTCGTTTGCGGAGACTGAAGAACGGAGTATCTCAAAGCTCAGTCTTGATCCCCATGCTCTTCAACATCTACATGACCTCCTTTCTACGTACGCTCTCCAGGAAGTACGGATATGCGGACGACCTAGCAATCCCATTTCCGAGCAGGCACTTGGATGCGATCGGGACCTGGACCGGGCGCTGACATTTTGACAACACCTGGAAAAACTTTTAGCATAAACATCGTTCAGAGTCTCCTTGATACGCCGCCTTGCCGGAACTACACGGGGACCTGCAATTAAGACCTTGCGCAGCTCAACCCAAGCCCTTGTCTTTTCAGCAACTGAGTACTGCGTACCAGTGTGGTGCCGGAGCACACATGTAAAGAACTGGACGTGGCCATTAACAACTCCAGCGCCACTCGCCGTGAAGCTGCGGTCCTCGTCCTGGCTTGCAAGGCCGACCGTGACATCAATCATCTCTTGTACGCTATGGTCGCTGAGCCTCCTACACGCATATTACGGCACGTCTTCGCTAGACATGCGCATAAACTCTTGCGTAACACACCACCAAACATAAGGAAACAGACCTGGACCAGAAACCGTTGGCAGGAGGAATAGCGGGGAGTATCAGTGCAATCGCGACTCCACAAGTTTATCGAGACGCCAAACAACATCATCGGCCCCGAGCTCCCCTGCCGCCAGTGGACAACGCTCAACCGCCTGAGATCCAGTGTTGGCGGTTTCGCCGCCTCCATGAAGAAATGGGGACTAAGTGACTCGGCCGAGTGCAAATGCGGTCACCAAGACCAGATCGTAAGGCCACATCATTGGTAAATGTCCGAACGGGGAGCCGGGCGCTGCTGCTGGCGCTGACACAAGAGAGTGACTGTCTTCGACCAGGCTGGAGATATGAGACAGCACGCATACGACAGAAGAAGAAGTTGGTTTTAATGGGTCTCGACAATGTGTGTTATTAATTGCTTGACATGGAATACAATGAGCTATTTCGTTTTCAACCTGTGCGGTTATTCCAGGAAACCAGAGGGCTGTACGTAGTAACAGTTTCGTCTGGACTATGCCTTGGTGACCCTCGTGTGCTAATGATACAACTTGTTTCTGCAAAACGGCAGGTACTACGAATCGATTTCCTCTAACTACTAAATCATCGACTACGGATAGCTCAGAAAAAACCCATTTAAATGACTTGAGTTTAACTAAGTTCTCCTGAGATTGTCCCATTTTGAACGTCAGCTTTTAGTATTTGCAGGATCTCATCAGCTTCTGTAGATCTCAATAGTTGTTCAGTTGTAACTGCATTAGGTATGTCAGTTATTTCATTAATTGTTATGGAGAATACCTCTACGATTTTCGTGATGTCTGTCGTGTTTTCTGTGTTACAGGATAGATAGTCAGCTGGATTATTCTGGCCAGGCTCATAACTTATAGTCTTGTAGATTTAATTTGTGTTGTTGGATTCGAACAGGAAGAATCAATTTGAATTTGTTGTAGATACTGACTGACACGATATTTAGGATCCATTATGATTGTAAAGTGTTTAAGTCCATGAAACGACATGTGATTTTTCTTAGTACCGAATTCTAATGCGGCACTTCCAAGTTCTATCTGAGAATATTTTTTTTCTGGACCCGTTGTTGACCTGCTATCGTACTTTATTACCTTAAAAGCTGTTTATTACTGGATCTTTCTGAGCAAGTATACTAGACAGACCATGTATCGATGCGTCTACAATCATTTTTGTTTCAAAGTTTGGGTCAAAATATGACATTCGTCAGAGCCTGATTGAGGTGCTTTCGCTTCTAATAAAGATGTAATTTTGTCAGGTGATGAAGACATTCCTGATTCAGAGAAAATCATACCGAAGAACTCTACTCGATTAGTTAAATTTGCACTGTTGGCAATTGAGCGTCAATCCCCACAATCCTCAAACCGTTGCAAAACTCTTATAAGTGCTCGATCATGTTCTGCTTCATCTTTTTCCAAATATTATAATATATATTCTTTGAAATGTCATTTATCGTTTGTGAAATCTTCATTCAATCAAGTTCAAGCGCTCCATCCGTCTTAAACCTCTGGGTGTATAAAAGGTTGTAAGGTTCGAGATTCTGGGTGAAGATTTAACTGCATATATCCTTGGCACATGACTAACTTGGCAAATGCTTACTTCCATTCAGGTGATATCGTAATTCTTTCAAGATTTTTTCGGAATCACATGCCTGGTACGCTTTATGACTTTTTTTGCTGTCGTAATATCTATTGCCATACGTAACTGTGTTGGATCTGATTTTGGCGTCAGTACCACGTTGGATATCCAGTCAGTGGGGCCGTCTACTTGTTCGATAACATCAGCTGTTTCTAACTCGTCTAGAATTCTGTCAAACTCATTCCGGTTCATGAATGCTAAGTCGAGATAGCTTTGTTGGTAGAGCGCTTGCAATTTCAGATTTCTGAGGTTCCGAGTTCAAATCCTCCCGGCCTCGCCGACTCAGCAAATGAGTAGCATTTCGTTGCGGCAAAGTACGGGTGTTGCTGGTAGGAGTGGCGTCCGCCTCAACAATTACACCCAATGTCTTGCGCGAACGAAAAGGGGATAGACACCCTCGTTTACGCCTGTTACCAATATTAGGGTTAATTTGCAAAACTTTTTTCTTCATACGTGGCTGAGTTGTACAGCGTCTTATTCAATTTCTAATGTGTTGAATGAGTGTCACTGTCTGAATCTGTCTGCTATATGTGTCGTACAAGTTTTGGTTTACCACAAGAGCTACAAGTGACACCTTTTGATTTACATTGACCTTGATGTGGAAGACGATCGCCACAGTAACGACAGCATCTCTCTGCGAAGTTTCAGTTTCGGTTATACCCAATATGTTGTCTATTGTTCTTTTATCCGTCATTAGTTCTTTGGTGACTATTCTGATTGTTTGGTTGTTATGTTGTATGTAGTTTACGTCGTTTGGAACATGTGAAGTTTCAAGGGTATTTTGTTTCATAAACGCTACTTCTTTCCTCATCATCTCTATGGCTCTGGCAGTGTCTTTCGCAATTATTTCTTTTTGTAATCTGTCAAGTGGGGTGTGTAATGTTACAACTAATTTAATGGCTTCGTCTATATTCATTTTGTCAAACTCACAGTCAGGGTCTATCAGTCTCAGTCGTGTCACCCAATGGTCACGCAATTCCTGATTTGACTCCGATCTAGTGCAAAATAATTTGTATCTTTCAGCAGTAAGGTTTTTCTTAGCGGAAAAATGAGAGTTTCTATGGCTGTCGAGTATGATTGATCCTTTACTTTTAGAGTTGAAAAGAGTTCTCTCGGCGACTGGCCCACTACTGCCAGAAGAGCTGCTCGCTTCCTCGAAACAGTACCTTTAAGATCGTTTTGTATACCCTAAAAATCTAGCACTAGGCCGAAGATCTCAAGCCATTGCTTCCATTGTCTTTCTTGATTTTTCCCTTCTATACCTTCAAGAACAAATTTCTTCACACAGGTTTTTAGCGCTATAAGTGCGGACGCCATTTTATTTGTTCTGATACGCTGTTCGGTTTCTCTTGTATGTTATGATAAGTTCGGTAATTAATTTATAAAGTTTGTGTTCCGTACTTTTTTATTTATTTTTTTTAGCGGTGATAGATCAACATGCGGTTCCGCAAAATGTCAGTTTGATTCTGTTATTTATGATCGCGTGACTAATTACCGATAAGTTCGTTCGGCAAATTATCACTACAAAATGTTTATAAAATCAACGCCCTATAAACGTGTCATACACTTTCGGTTGTTTACGAAATTTAAATTAAAGTTTATGTTAATGCTTTGGCTCAAGTTTGGTTAACGCCTTATGTATATCAAATCAACCGCAATACAATTTTATTCTATTAATAAAAACATCCTCGTCGCCATTGTAATGTTATCAAGTAAGTAAATATACGAGTGTCCGCATATTTCAATAATAAACTGACCCGTTAACGATAATTACTATATAATTATCTACCACGAAGGAACTCGGTTACATAAAATAAATAGTGCAACGTGAGTTAATCACACAACAGTTTTGTTTTTTTTAGAAGGAAAAACACAGGAGAGACAGGGCTTATGACTCAACAGAGTCCTGTGTATTGGAAGTTTCACCTTTCTCTCCTTTGCCATTAAGAAAAGATACCACCAGTAGCAGCAGGAGTGGTGGTATTTCACCAGGGCGTTGGTTTTAACCCAACTACCACCTAAAACCCACCTACCACCTAAAAAGTACACGAACGATGATATTTTTTTATATAAACTAACTATAAAACCCGAGTGCAAAATGTACTCATTACTACTTCATCATCATTACTTCTAAGACAAAGAACAACTGTGGCACGCATCACTTCTGAATTTAGTATAATCAAGTTAGCCCGCCTTTGTGTGTTTGTAATAATCATAGTTAGTAATACAGTTGATAAGGAAACGAAAGGTTCACTGATATTCAAACATGACCAAAAATGTATATACCAACAATTTTTATTAGCATATTTTATTCACAAAACAGATATTTGTTATAACTATTTTTTATACATTTAAAAGGAAACATTTCTCATCTTATTTCCTTCATATTTACTCGCTAAGAAAGTTCATTAATAACAGCTAGAAAAAATTGGCAAATATGAAAGTGAATTTTCTTCAAGAAATTTGTAGCTAATAATTCTTTATATACCTAGAAATAAACATTTCCCATCTTATTTCTTTCATATTTACTCGGTAAATAAGTGGTGGAAAGTTCATTAATAATAGCTGGAAAAAGTTTAAACTTAATTTTTCTGTAACAAATAGCTAGCTAACCACTAAATTGCACAAATCATTTCTTAAACATTCAATCAATACTTATAAGTGGAAATCATAAAGAATTCCTACCATAACAACCTTCAAATCGTTAAAAAGCATATTTCAGATTTTTGAGCGCCGCTTTTCTAGCCAGCGTCATCATCTCAACATTCTTTCATTTTGTTTACTTAGTTAATATGATTTTCAAAATCGTCAAAATCGACCATGTTGACTGCCTAGAATAACGCTTTCTTGCTCGGTTGCATTGTCTCAGTTGATTCTATTTCATCATTAAATGGATAGTACAGTACGGCACTAGTGCAACACCATCACTAAGTACAGTACATCACTAATTCAATACAGCACTAGTGAAACACCATGACTAAAGGCCGATCTCCACTTTTGAAAAGTTTTCCCCGGAAAGGAAATTTTTTCTGTTTTGTTCCCGAGGATCTTTTATGTTTTTAATTTCCACTAAAAAAGGTTTGAAGTATTTATTTTCTTTAGATGAGGTTATGTCAGCTAAAAAAAATAATAACACTAGCCTTACTTCATTTAATGGAGAAAAAAAGAAAGAAAAAAGAAGTTGCAGTAGCAAAAAGAAGACTTTGGGTTCGAAAGATATTCTGTGACAGGAAATTAAAAGGCGAATTTCATCTTTTGATCAACGACTTAACGCTATTTGATCACGAATATTTTTTTAAGCAAATTCGAATTTTCCTCGCGAAGTTTAACATCATGTTTAACATTCTTCGTAGCTTTTTCGCACGTATAGATCTTCTTCCCTATTGCAATCATTTGTTTCTTCATCGTTCATTACTTTCTGAAGAAACTCTCTACCCTCTATCTCTATCTTTCGTAGGAACTGTTCGCACCTGTTTTGTTATTGAACGATGTAAAATCACGAAAATTGAGATCACGTGATTAAGCGTAGGGTTCTTGATTGGCTAAATATTTTCTTTTTCCTAAAAGGAACTTTTTGAGTTGAACTTTTTCAACTCACTTTTTCCTGTTCAACTTTTCCGTTTTTCCGCTCATCGTTTTGGGCATTGATAAATCTGCGCATGTCTAAACGGAAAACCTTTCCTTTCCGTTAATAAATCAACAAAGTGGAGATCAGCCTTAAGTTCAACATCATCACTTGATGAATAGGAATACATACAAGAATACAAAAGAGCATCATCGTGATAACACATCAGACTTCGTCGCCAAGTGATACTTAACAGAATAGACAATTTCAATATCACTTAATTATTATGTTTTTATTTTTGAGAAAAGTTTTGATCAAATATTTTCTTATAGTTTTTTCTTATTTTGGACCCAAATCTTATTCTCACAAAAAATAGTGTAAATAAATGGCATTTCATTAATAGATTTCCCATCGTTCTTTTTCCCAAGAAAAATTTACTTTAAAGAAGTTGTTTACTATTTTCTAGTCTTATGCCTGGTTTATTAATCATTGGTTTCCTATTTAAAAACAGTGTATTCAATTCTAAAACCGATGAACATCTTTGCAGAATGCTTGCGAAATTCAACAACTTAATATCAACTGCAACTTTTATTGCACGTGTTTGGTCTCGTTATACAAAAGTAAGATTGCTTCTTGCAATATTGAGTAAGTGCAAGACGATGTATGTAAGTCGCTTAAATATAAGATTACGACTGGACATCATACACCCTAAAGGACTACGAATTCAGAGAGCTTATAATAGTCCATATGCCCCAGGATATGGCGATGAATCGTGTGTATTTTACCAGCGCGTTTATTTTAGAGGGCCGTTTATTAAAAATGGGAATTTTCGGTAATAGAGCATTGTTTCATTTCCTTTTGTTAAACATCAAGCATTTCATTGTCATCTTCGCCCATGATGTTCATGCATGTGCAGCTTCTTTCTCATCGGACAGAGAGATGAAAGGAATTCCTTTGTCTTCGCTCATTGAGATTGGCAGCTGCGAGGATTGCTTCCCTTCCAGCTTCACAGGATTGACCTCTTTTCCAGCAGTGAATGTTGTTATCTTCTGTACCATTGTATGCAACATCAATCCACAACACCTAAATGACTGGGCGATAATTTCTTTAGCTAGTTGGGACTACCTAGGCATCAATAATCCAGTCAACGGTTCTTTTCCTTGATGGTGCTTTTAAATAGTTGACGTTGATTTAATTTTGTTTCACGGGGCGTTTAATCGAAATGGCGTTTATTCAAGAGAGGCCTTTATTAAAAATAGCAAATTTAAGAGGGCCGTTCATTCGAAAGGTGCATTCATTCGTTTAAATACGGTAGTTGGTTTTCCCAATAGCGACGTTATAAATGAAACTATAAGGGTATGTTAATTTTTAAAGGTCCAGTTTGAGTCTTGTTTATTAAAAACAAATTATTAAAAAATTCGTTTCGTTGAAATTTCGTTGAGTTTGTTGAGTTTTAATTTCGCTTCGTTTTCGTCTCGTTTCGTTTTCGTTTCGTTTCGTTGAAGCCGCGTTTTACGCCGAAGGTTTCGTGCATTCGAAATCTTTTAATACCAAAAATAACTCAAGTTGTCGGACTGATCGCGAACACACTCACGAAATTTCAATTTAAAAAGGACTGTTTACGATTAAATAAAACTAGTTGAAAATGTGCCATATTTAAAAAAAGAGATTAGAATGTGCTAGACAAAAGATTTTTTTCAATTCAATTATAATTCGAGTTATTTTAAGGATAGACAGTGTTAAGAAATGTATGTGTAAGATTCTTAAAATACACTAAGTTTAAAAGTTTTACATATTTGACTATGAATATGCTAGAAATAGAAATATGTTACAAGAGAATTGAAATCTATCTTCTTACAAAAGACTTTGATTCACTTTAAATTGCTGTTTAGCTACCTTCCTTCCTTGGCATTTTTCTTTATTTTTGTTATGCAATAGTTTGTTTTAAGGCAGAATTGATTGAAATAAGCCGGGTGTTTAAAGAAATATCGAGGGTTAAAGTTCAATCTAAAAAAAGAATTAATACATGTGGAAGCATCATTTCTGGCAAACGTGTTAGAAATTTCTGACGTAAAGGATCAATTTGCCATTCTATTTTTAAACCAATCACTATTTTCATTTTAAATGTACTTGGTTGGATGAGTGGTTATTTTTGTTTTCAGTAATTGCAGTAATCATGGTTAAATTAGCATTCACATTGAATTGAATTTTTTACTGTCTTGACGTTAAAATAAGACGTCCGAATCTATATTAATGAATCGTGCAATAACACTACCTTTAGTTGGCATTGTTTAGCGGTTAAAAAGCTAATCCTGTACATTTGAACAAACTAAGGATTTTTTATTGCAAAAACGTTTCTTTGATCAATATTGTAAAACCGTTTTTTTCTTCACGAAACTCGAATGTTTATATAATCGCTAAAAACAAACAATTTATCTCCAGTGAAACTAAATTTAAAACAAACGAATGAAATTCACGGTTTTTGCCATGTATCTTTACATAATAGGCGCAAATTCAACAGATCGAGTTACAAAGCGGAAAAATAGAAATCTTAAAATAACTGAAGTGAGAATTTACTTGTGGGTTGAAATTAAGTTTTTGCAATATTTCATTTTTCTTATCAGGTTATCAGAAAGGTTTTCCTTTTAAAAATCATGTATGTTTTAACACAAATGCTTTTCGATGTTTAATTTTTGATCAACAAATAAATCAGCAACGAAAATGTTCTCGGCGAATTAAAATTTTTTGATTACGGTATAAGTCGTTTGAATTTCGTTAAAAAGATTAGATGAAGCCAGTAGTCATAAACACTGATAAAATTGATTTAAATAGCAAAGGCATATCAAATAAATCTTTAGAAAATATAGTCCGGATTTTTTCTATGAAACAAAGATTCATCATTAGCCAAAATCGAAAAAAGAACGAGTGAAATAATTTGCTTTCTCGTTGTTCTTCGGAAATGTTTTCGGCACTTTATTCTGTAAAGTATAACGAGAATCGGCTTTACCACACCCTTGCGCATGCGTCAGAGCCATTTTTATTTTTTCGGCCGGCTGTTGCTGAGTGGGCCTAACTATGACATACGAGGTGAAGTTTCAAATTGCTAAGCGAATCCTAGATTTTTATATGTAGAGAACATTTTTAGAGACGGGGATTAATCCTCGAAGCCTGCCCTTAGGCACAATGGGTTGTTTTAGCAGTAGTGAAGATGAAGCTACAAAAATTAGTAAAAAAATTGATATGGGTATATCAAAAGACAAAATATCTTACAGAGCAACACATCGACTGTTATTACTTGGTAATAGTTTTTACAAAACTTCTTATTACTTGTGGTTATTTTTTAAAATTTACGAATTACAGTTTTTTTTGGTACATTGCGGTTGAGAATTTCACAGGAAATGATGTTTTGTTTTGTTTAAGGGGCTGGTGAAAGTGGGAAAAGTACTATAGTAAAACAAATGAGAATTCTTCATGTCGATGGATTTAACGAAACGTAAGTTTTCAGTTTTGTTTATCTATCATTCTACTTCTATGCGACCCATATATATATATATATATGCCTAATATTCTTAGGGAGAAAAAAGAAAAGATTGAAGATATAAAAAAGAATATCAAAGAAGGAATTTTAGTAAGTGCCGCGTATGTTTTCATTTAAGTACACATTGGGATTGCTTTTGATTAAAATAATGTCACGTGACAAAATAACTTTTTAGTGGATTTTTAAGGACTTTCTTTTTATTTTGATCACGTGTTGTCTGTTAGTCACATGGTTGTTTTGATCAAAACAAATGATTTGTTTCTTAAGAATGCTGCAATAATGTGAATGTTGGTGTGAAGTTAATTTTAGTTTGTTTCTGTTTCACTAGAAAAACAACTCCATGAAAATTTAAAAAATGAAATACATCATCAGACAGCCATCAGCAATTTTGTTGTTGTTGAATTCTTCAATTATCAATCAGTTTCATTTCTGAATAATCTTGTCATTAAAGTTCCCATTGTTTGCATTTTTTAAATTGTGACATATTTTCACATTTGTGCTAACTTTAATATGATAGGAAAACAAAATTATTTCCCTGTATTTATTTGTTGATACTTTAACTTTTACTTGATTTTGTTTAATCGTTTTATTGTTTATTGACTATTATAAAATTGCGTTGAAAATAATAATTCCAAGATTTATACAATCTTGTTTTGAATATAAATTATGAGGAAATCTTCTAGTTATTAGGTGATAAGGTGAAGGCTATATTCCTCTTATTTGCTTCGATTTACAAGCTATGATTCAATAATTTTTAATATCTTTGAAACATTAGTCATTACATGTATAGCATACAATTTGTTGCGGATGTGGAATATTTATTGTTGAATTTGTTTATATATTCCTACATTGTAATCATTAAATTTTGTTATAGACAGTCACTGGGGCCATGAAAACAATCACTCCTGCTGCAAAGCTGGAAAATCCCGATGAGCAATGGAGAATAGACTGGCTGCATGAATATGCTGCGGTTGATGAGGATTTTACGTACCCAGAGGTATACACTGAAATAAAATGTTAAAATTGTGGTTTCAGTTTTTTAAAACATTTAGTTTGACAGTCGATTTAAAATATTTTCTTCACAAATATGCATACATCTACTTGCTCACCCCTCACTCGCTCACCCACTGATAGTAATTAGTCAGCTAAAATATTCTAATCCACATTAATAAAGGTGTAAAGTTATGCAGCCTGTAATGTCTTCGAGAATTGTTTTCAATTGTCCGTTTATGAATTATTTTATGGACTTTGAAAGCTTGTTTTTATTTTATTATCAAATTTTTTTCCTTTCGTTTCCAAGGGATGATTTTATATTTTCATTTTTCAATTCTTTGGCACAATTTGTTTGTGTCACTCAGCAACCAAGTTTATTTTTTGTTGTCAACAAAAGATTTGTTCCTTGTTGTGCCTTGGAACTTCCCTTACAACTTCCCTTACAACCTCCATTTTATTAAGTCATCTTCTTTAATCGTTGTTGTTTGTTGTAACAATGGTACTCTAATAATTGATGATTGAATGTCACAAGATTAAACTATCATTGTGTGTATTTTTTTAATTGCACTGCTTGCAACACCCTTTGCAAAGTGTTTCTCTGAACATTGACCAAAATAAAACTGTTTTCACTTCATTTTGTCAACTTTGGGAATGTCATGGTTATTGAATTCGGCATTTTAAGCAGTTTAACATTGAGAGCCACATTTAGATATTTATCAGCTAATCATGTTACGATTTGGATGTTTGTCGAAATCAAGGCTGATTAATTGATTTTGTTTGTATGATTTTTCATGCTGGCAACAAGTAGAAACAAACATTTTTTCTATATTTCCCTCGTATTTAGTGTTGCTTTATTTTATAGTGTTTACGTTTTATTCTTGATCGATTGAAGAACGTATTTTCCAGGAGTTTTACGACCACGTCGAAATTTTATGGAACGACAAGGGTGTTCAGGAGTGTTTCGAGAGGTCAAACGAATACCAACTTATTGACTGTGCTCAATAGTAAGTTTGCGAAAATCTATTTCATCCTGTTGGTTTATTCGGTAGGGATCTTTTCATACGTAATTTTAATCTTTGCTTTTATGTTTTGCATTTTCTTTGGATTTTGTTTCTATTTTTGGAGAAGAAAAGTCTAACAGTTTGTTTGCCTAATGTATATATTAATTAAGCTGTTTTGATTGTGGTGCGTTTACAATGAGTGTCGTGCATCTGATAAATGAATCTATTTTTGTACTCTGCTTATTTCTTCGTAGCGAGAATAAATAGGCGCATACAGTTTTCTATCAGAAGAATTTTCTTTGTTTCATAAAAGAACGGGTCCAATTTGGATGTTGTTAGACTAGAAACAGAATGAATGGGGCGCAAAAGAAATAAAATTGCACAAAAGCATCAATAATTCACGATCTTTATATCAGGACATCCTCTCCGCAGCTGTACACAATTCCATTCAAATGTGTGTCTATTTTTAGACTTTTCTGATGTTTCCAGATAAAGAAAGGTTTTTCATTCTTCTGCTCGTTCAATATTTGCCTCCATTTATAGGTGCAGCTGCGCAAACTCTATTTTTAGTGTTTTATTTTGTTGTTGTTTTTTCAGTTTTCTTTGAAAATATTTAACTCTACTCCATTGGTTCTATTCAGCTTCTAATGGTCATTTTTTCATTTTATTTTCACTCAGAACTTTTTTATTTTGATAAATGGAAGAATTTGAATTTTAGGAATGCCAAAAGCTGTGCAATGTTCGATTAAAAGTTATTCTGGCTATAATCTTTGCCTGAATAGAAGTTAACATTTTTAGCATAAAAAGGTTTCTTTTGATAACTCATTTTGTTTTTTTAATCCATGGTTTGATTCTGCACTGTCATTCAATGACGTTAAGTGTCCAGTCTCATATTCCCACATAGTAGCTTTCTAGAAAGTTTGTTTTTCCATCTTTGCTTCTTCAAACACAAGAAGACATTCCACCTTCCATTGACAATTTCTTTGCTAAAACCAAAAATTCTTATGAGTATTCAACGTGTAGTACGAACTCCTTGAAACTTAAAGTTTGTTTGTATAATTCAACTTTTTGTGGGAAATATTCTATAAAAAACTGTTGCTGAATGGAATGAATCGATTGGAAGTCTAGAAACGTCTAGAAAGTTTGTAGCTATGAATGAAGAAGTTCAAGAACAATTTCAAAAAAATTAATCTTTGAGCATTAATTTATATATATATATATATATATATATATATATATATATATAAAAGATGAAATTTAGATATAAATATCAATAGATTGGCACACAACAATAATAAACCAAATTTTCCGTACAAATCTCTGACAGATTAATTTTGCGGCAATTTTACAATTTACCGTCATCAGGCTGTACCAATCTGTATATGCTTCAGAAAGGATCACACAAAAGATTTTATTTGAAATAAAAGATACTTACCTGATATTTCAGAAGGAAATTTTGACCCATTTTTATTTTATTTATAAAATTGTAAGGTTCTTTTTTGCTATGAGAGGGGTACTAGCATTTCGCTAACGTAGACTCAATCGACAATCATTAAAATTCTGCATGCAAACACTTTATTCGATTGCAGAGATATTGTCTTATGATTAATTATGTAAGTGTATCCCAATATAATGATTCAGTTCTTACTTTTCAAAAACGTTTGGTCATGTTATATTAATTGAGTGTCGCGCTAATGTCATTTTTTCACTTAGGATGAAGTCAAATAGGGTCTAATTATCAGCCATCTATTTCTGATTTAGTTTTCTCGATCGAACGTCAGAAGTTCGCAAAAGCACATACAACCCAAGTAACCAGGTGTGTATTTATGTGTTTGCAGCATCAACAAAGTGTCCTCTGTTGTTTTGATGGACACAAATTAAGTTTAATAATGTCTGCTTAGTGCTTACTTACATATAATCCGAATTGAAGATAATCTTTGTTGTTTGTTGCTGTTATCTTCTTTGTGAATATGACACTGTGCCAAAAAATGCATGAAATGGCATTTCATTTCGGTAAATTGGCTACGGTAGTTTGTGGTAACTTAAATCCAATCAATCGTGAGCACTATCTCTTCTTATAGTTCACTAAACAAAACTCAAAACATTTTTCCAAATTTGAAATTGAAACATGAATTGTTGTTGGTGGAAGATTTGTTTTCCCCGCAGGACCTTCTGAGGTGTCGTGTCCTGACACGTGGAATTATTGAGACACGGTTTCAAGTAGATCGAGTCAATTTTCAGTGAGTTGATCGTCATGCTTATTTTCTGTTTGTATCAAAATATATTTATTTCTTTATCATTATTATCCTGAAATCAGACTAACAGTGGTTCCGAACTCAAGACGTTTTTCCAATACAATAAATCAGCAAAATTCGTTTACAATTTCATTCTATTCCTTACTTACTTTCTAAATAATATATATTTATATAAGATCGACAGTTTTTATCATAGATATTTCATACTATGTAAATATATCAATATTGAATCAGAATCTGTTGGAACTTTTGTTAATGTTGTGGTGTATTCTTCAGCATGTTTGATGTTGGTGGGCAACGAGATGAGAGAAGGAAATGGATACAATGTTTTAACGGTAACAGATTGAGTTTTGCTATAAGTGTTATTACATGCTTTTTTATTAATGAGTAGTTTATTTAGCATTTTGTGGTGCTCCAATTATTTTAGTTCTTCAATTTTTGGTTTTTGGTTGAAATCTAACATATTGCCAACCGTAAAAAGAACAAAAAATGTGAAATTTAAAACCCAACTATTTTAAATGGGAAACACAAAATGGAACATGACAAAAGTTTGGACGGTTTATGGTACTTGTTTTCATTCTGAATGATTTGAATTTCATGCCTTGAGCACCAGTTGAATGCAGGCACTTTATTCAAACATCAAGCATCATACAATATGAACAACATTGATGAGACCATTATTTTTTATTCATAACGTATATACCTGTTACCTAATCTACATCTGCTTTTGCATAAGAAAAGAAACTTTTTTGTTCTCAACAGTAATATGTTATAAATTCTCTAAATTTGAGAGACGATTCTAAAACGAATTATTAGAATTAGTTCATTTTCACACCCTTTCTCATTCTATTCTTTTCTATTCCACCTAGATGTCACCGCAATTATCTTTGTGGTGGCATGCAGCAGCTACAACCTCGTGTTACGAGAGGACCAAACGCAAAATAGGCTACGTGAAAGCCTAACTTTATTCACGGGAATCTGGAATAACAGGTGACCACCAACAACTTTATGGCGATAAGTGCTGGTTCAAACAAGCATAATAACTGAAGATTTTTGTGATTATGATTGGGGCTCTTCGTGTTTTAGTACAAAAATAAATCTGATTTGCTTCATTTCTTCAGGTTCCTGAAAACTATATCTGTGATCCTGTTCCTCAACAAGCAAGACTTACTTCGTGACAAAGTGCTGGCACAAAAGTCAAAGATAGAAGACTATTTCGCAGATTACGCTCGTTATAGAACGCCAGAAGATGGTAATAGACTTCTCGCAACATATCTTCCTAACTCTTACTTAGAAAACCAATAGTTAGATACTTTATACGTTATACAAATTATACTTAGTAGCAATCGGCTTGATAGAGAACAACTTCTCACTTGCATTCTAATAACTTTGGTCCAACCTTGCAGTTGAAGGTTCTTTGAGAGTAAATGTTCTTGTTTAAGGAAATTCCATTTTCTGTAACTTTAGGTGCTTTCTTTAAGATTAATGTTTATTTTCGCTAAATGTCTTTTTTAAATTGAACATATATTTGGTATATAGTTTTGAGGCGTTTCTCTGAATTCTCTCAAGAGGGAATTAATAGTAGAATTCAATTTTATTCTTACAGCGAGGTTGAAAAATAGGCGCGCGCGTGTCTGCGTGTCATTGATCGCGTGTTATTTTTGTTTCAGCTGTTCGCGAACCAGGCGAAGAGGACGAAGTAACGAGAGCAAAGTATTTTATAAGAGACGAATTTTTGGTAAGTGACCTCTCACTATAAATATTTATGAGAAACGACAATTTTTGGACAGTTTTCGTAAATTTTGTGTTTATGCCGTTTCAGAGGATTAGCACAGCCACCGGGGAAGGCAAGCACTATTGTTACCCTCACTTCACATGTGCAATAGACACCGAAAATATTAAACGTGTATTTAACGACTGCCGTGACATTATCCAGCGGATGCATTTGCGTCAGTACGAGCTGCTGTAGTGATCCCAAAATCATGATTATTGTTGTGTGAATATGATGAAGCCGGTAGCGCTCCACTTACTGTGCTCGGCCTGTTTTCCACCCGCCAAAACAAACCTAGCCATTATGCGACTCTCTCCCGCTATTCGTTGACGATGAACAGAAATTCAACTGGCAACGCCGCGAAATGGAATGAAATTCGCCCGGAAAACAGTGTAGATATATTGTCACCCCCGTCTGTGTTTGCGTGTTTTTTTCATGTTGCTTGTACGCCCTTACCCACCGTTATAATTAACGCCTCTACCTGTTTCTTACAATCTCGGTCAGATTTTTTCGTCCCGTCAATAAAAAGATCGCTTCGTTTTATGTTTGTGAATAATTTTTCATCCTTCAGTATTGCGTTTCCAATAGTTTGTAAATTGTTTTAGTGTGCTTTTTCAACCCGGTGTGAATCACTCGCTGTTTCTTGACAACTAATAATAAACACTAATCACCGTCAAACTGTCAATGATAAAAGTTATTTTTTGTTTATTTATTTATTACAATTTAACTGCCAGTCGATGTTGTATTTGCTTTTCTGTTCGCTAACGTCAGGCGATGTTGTTTCTACACATAGTCGATTTATTGCAACCAATAGTTGAATGGGCTTCCTTATTGCAACCAATACTTGAATGGCTTCCTTATTGCAACCAGTACTTTAATGGCTTCCAAGACAATGGTTGATTCAAGTGTTTCGCCAACAAGTAAGTTTCCGGTCCTTAAATTACCCTGTTGCTTTTGGAGAATCTTTAATCGAAATGAAGCAAAAACACAAATTTGCAAAATGTAATGCTCAGTTCATTTCTTGTGCTCGTGCATTCAAATCATTTTTTAATCAAACTTGGTGCAGAAAACTGAGTACCGATGTGTACTGACCGGTCCGGTTACCATTTTGGTTAGTAAAATGTATTTACGTAGATAAATTAGTTGTTTACGGTGTCTGCGAATAAATGTTAATTATAGGGAAGTTTCTTTAATATTTGTATGGCCATTTACAAAAAGGAAAATACATATCACTCTTAAAAGCGGATGGTGGCTATTTAAGTGAAATTCAAAAGTTTTGATTCATTGTGAGAAATAAAAGTAGTTTTAAAATTATGCCATAATTGTACTCATCTCTAACTATAGGTCATACACATGCATAAATCATCATTTTTCATTAATGTGCAGTTGCAGGGTCATGCACGACAGTAGGTAGCTGGCTGGTTGCACACATGTCAGGTCTCCAGTTGTTGTTGTCGATCCCAAGTGTCGACTGTTTAGAGAGCTATTCTCTGTGGCCGTCCAGGATTATGCCTTCCATTGTCTTGAAAGTCTCTGGCACACAGTCTCTGCTTGAGCTCTCAACATGTCCGTACCATCGGAACCTTCTCTCCTTAAGAATTAAATCAATATCTTAGCCAAGTTGTGTTTGGAGACCTGGTTTCTGAAGCGAACGGACGTGCTTATGCAGTATCTATCGTAAGAATCGCATCTATTTCATCGTTTTGACTGCCACTCTATGGAAACCTACATCTACATATTACATGCAAAATTTTATCTTGATTATATTTTTATATTTCTACATCGTTTTTAAACTTTTAACCCTCAAAACAAAACGTTTGCGTTTTTCTAGTTTTCATCCATTTCTCCGGGTTGTTGGGGATTTTCGGGAGCTTGGGTTGTAACCCCAGGGGACTGCCCCATATCCCGAAAAAATAGGGTTCGAGACTGGAACACCTTTTCTTTCATCAAATTATGTATATGTTTTTATTTATCCATTTTTCTGAGAGGGTTTTTCTCTTTACTAACCAAAACTGGTAATTATCACATAACTGTGGCACAATTAAACTTTACGTTGTTAACATCCGTTAATAATTTGGAATAATTGGTCGTAAAAGTTGTAGCTATTGCAACCTGGTTTCTATAACTCTTTTCAAAACATTAACCAGATAAATACCCATAAAACACTAGTCCCTGGCTAAAAGTAGGTCTCCAGGTATGTAAGGGTAGATAGGGCCCTTCAAAGCCATGGCGAAGGCAACCCATCTAAGAGAAGGAAATCTCTGATATAAAAACCAGGAGTAAACCGTTTAAATCAACTGTCATTGGAATGCAGGATGCCAGTCAGATGCAGGTGGCAATACATAAACTCATTGTTTTTGGCTTCTGCATCAATTTTTGTAGAGTAATTTCACGCTACTGTGAAATTGATCTGGGGAACCTGTTAGTGTTGACTAACACTGCTACTCACTATAGGTTTGGCGTACCATAGCTGAGAATACAGCCACTGAAAGACATTTATGACTATCACAAACTCTAGAAACTCATACCGCATCGGACGTCGCGCGGGTCACCAAGGTCCGCGTTCTGCTGTGTCCCAGATCCCGGCACAGTGTTCGAAAAATCAGCTACGAGATCATCACCATCAAACAAAGCTTCATGTGTGCAAGAAGACATCATTAATCTCCACTTTCAATGTGCGCACACTAAACACAATAAATCAACTACCAGAGCTTGTATCATCTGCGATCAACTTGAATATAAATGTCATCTGTATTCAGGAACATCGATACTTTCACCCTGACGTCAACCTCAAATATCATGATGTCGGAAATGGCTGGACTTTCGTCTCAGCTTCAGCGTGGAAAAACTCAATTGGATCAACGATTGGTGGAGTAGGCATGTTACTCAGCCCACTGGCACTGAAATCTGTCAATAGCATAGAGGAAATAGAACCAAGAATCATGATCGCGAACTTCCAAGGAAACCCCACTACCACAATTGTCTCATGCTACTCACCAACAAATACCAGCGATCAGGAATAGGTAGTGAAATTCTATCAGAGCCTCTCCTCACTCGTTAGACTTGTCCCAAAACATAATTTCTTGATTATTGGTGGAGACATGAATGCTCAGGTTGGATGTAGCGTGACCCACAAGTTTGGGTACCGTGCATCTTCAAATAGAAATGGCGGTTTACTAGAAGATTTCATAGAAGAAAACAATCTCCTATGTCTGAACACTAAATTTAGAAAATCAAACTCTAAACTTTGGACCTTCACATATGCTAATGGTGCAAAAGCTCAATTAGATTACATCTTTGTCAACCATAAATGGAAGAATAGTGCCCTAAACTGCCAAGCTTTTAATTCTTTTGAGGGTGTATCTTCAGACCACAGAATTGTGAGTTGCACGCTCCGTCTTAGCATTCGTGCGAATAAGAGCCAGTCTTCAAATCATCCTCAATACGATTGGTCCCTTCTTACAACAAACAAAAATCTTCAAGCCCAATATAGCATCTCAGTTAGAAACAAATTCAGTTCTCTTCAAGCAGATGTTGAATCACCACATCCAAACACAACATATAACAACTTCGTTGTTGCACATAAAAGAGCTGTTGAAAGTGTCATCCCTTTAAAACCGAAACTGAAGAAGCACACCCCCTGGGAAACAACTGATGTAGAGGTGGAAGTTAGTGGTCGTAGGTAGTGTGTTAGTAGGTCGATTTTCCAGACTGGCTGTATAATCTGTCTGATCATAGATCTATCATTGCGCTGTATAAGAAGTGGTAAGTCTTTCCTGTCTGACCAGGTCTTGTTAGCGTGGAGTGTAGCAATTTGTACGCAGGAACATCTACAGGGAAGTGGCTCTCTAAATTTCTTCCTGGCAGTTTCAACTCAGCTTGTCGCCCACAACAACGTTTTCCTGCTGTATCTGATTCGCTAGACGGCAAATCGCCGAAGACTTTATCAAGACAATTTTCTGGTAGACCACCTTGTCTACTTCGCGGCGCTTTGCTGTGTCGTGTGCTTTTGTGCCATGGCCAGTCTTCCATGCCTTATAAACTTTTATTTTAGCTGTTATATGCTTTTTAATAACTTAGTTGTTCCACCATCTATGAAGCTTAGTTTTGCCACACGCACGAGATTGACTGCGTGTGTGCACGAGATTGACTGCCTGTGTGCACGAGATTGACTGCCTGTGTGCGGATTCTCGAGCTTCTAGATGTGGGGTGAAATTGCGTTTAGGCGGGGGTTGGTTGTTGGTCCGCCATGTACTTCTTTAAATTAAGTTCAACATGGTCATTGGAAAGCGCCGTACACGCGCAACTATCGAATTATCTTGAAAGTAACAACATCTTATTAAAAACACAATTTTCATAAAAAAACAGAATTTGCGGCTCTAATGTTAACAAATAACAACTGAACCTGATAGTGAGAATATTATTGAGTATCGATTTCTAAAAGGCATTTGACACCCTCAGCCATTCAGTGTCAACCCTAAAATTGAAATTACATCGAGTTTGAGGCATCGTGTTACAATGGTTTACGGATTATCTAATTAAGGATCCAGATCTACACCTAAATCAATCATACGTTGAGTGCAGCAAGGTTCAGTATTAAGGCCTTTAATTTTTCCCGTTCATTTCAACGATTTTGAAGACTGTTTGCAAAACTCCAAGGTCTTATCATATCCACACTCATATTCGCTATCCCTAATAACCGTACGATGCGTAATGGGCGCCCACCGGTAAGATTAAACAACTACGAAGCCACAATCCAACAATGGGGAGGATGGAGATAATTACATCTTAACTAGTTTATATTTAACTTTTAGCAAAACTATATTGATTGGCCTTCATGCTTTTATCACAACTTCTTGTCGTAATTAATTAGTAAAGTTTACTATTGAAAACAACCTTCTCTTTTCCGCACGGCATTTAATCCGCATCGTATCCAATTTTTGCTGCTTTACAGCTTTCTTGACCTTTTTACGAACGATCCAAACTTCTTTATCGAGACTATCCACATCACCATCCGACCAGTTATCGTAAACCTCTTCAACCACCATTGTGGCGTTTTCCTTCTCTTCAGTGCTGACTACCTCGACGCTTAGCGCTTACACCAGATACTTTTTCACTAAGTTTAGACTTTCCACTGTTGAATCCATACACATGTGCTTGATTCAGTTACTGGTTCCAAGCTGCTGTAACTGTTGCAAGAAGCATATTGAAACTTCTTGGATATGGAAACTTATCAAACACATCCTTCACAATGTCAGCCTGCTTCGCGTAGAAAACTACGATAAATTTTCGTACCAACTCTTTGGATCGTAATCTTCTAGATATCCAACATGAACTTCACTTAACGTGTCGTGAATAGCGACACTTATATCCACTTAACGTGTCGTGAATAGCGACACTCATATCCACTTAACGTGTCGTGAATAGCGACACTCATATCCACTTAACGTGTCGTGAATAGCGACACTCATATCCACTTAACGTGTCGTCAATAGCGACACTCATATCCACTTAACGTGTCGTGAATAGCGACACTCATATCCATTTAACGTGTCGTGAATAGCGACACTCATATCCACTTAACGTGTCGTGAATAGCGACACTCACATCCACTTGCCTGCTAATGTATGCGAAATCTTCTGTTGGCTTGCTCGCAACGCTAGTCTAGTCTAGTCTAAAAGTCAAAAAGATACAGTGGAGGGTTAGGCGTAAACAAAAATGTTTCTCGACCCTTTCAGGTTCCTCACACTCCCAAACCTTGACCAGATCATATTCTACATACTCAGCGATGAGATTGTCCCACTCCAAGATTTCTTTGTACCTTTTACTCTCGCTATATATATAATATACAATATAACTTCATTTTACTAAGTTTCATTTTCTATTTCAGTTTTGATGGGTTTTATGCACCTGGAGATATATCCAAGGGGACGTCTAATATTTAGAATTTCTGCCACCAGTAACGGAATAGTCGTAAAATAATAGTAAATAGCAGTAATGTGAGTAGAAAAAAAGTAAGTAAAGTGGCCGAATTAACCCTAATGTTGGTAACGGGCGTAAACGAGAGTGTCTATCCCCTTTTCGTTAGCGCAAGACGTTGGGTGTAACTGTTGAGGCGGGCGCTAGTCCAACCATCAACACCCATACTTTACCGAATCAAAATGCTACTCATTCGCTGAGTCGGCGAGGCCGGGAGGATTTGAACTCGCAACATCAGAAACCTCAGAAATCCGAAATTGCAAGCGCTCTACCAATTGAGCTATCCTGACCCTGAGCTATCCCGGCCCTCTCGCTATACGTTCGAATATTTAAACAGGTATGCCATTTACACCCGTGGTAAACAGCTTTGGTCTCAGGTTCGTAACCATCACGTTCACTACCATGGCCACACACTTTGTAGTGTATATATTTCCCAAGCTTTTGACATTATATTTTTTATCTCTACTGTAAAACACTCGAGTTGGAAATACGTTTAAACATTTTACCTTTACATATATAAGGATGTCCATCTCTTGTTAAATGAGTGAGCTACACTACAATTTTCACTGCGAGTAAACACCTGTCTGCTACCTTTACATTCTCATTTTTCACTGAAAACGATCTTTGATGTGGAATGACGATCTTTGATGTGGAATGCGGAATGTGGAGTGACGATCTTTGATGTGGAATGATGTGGAATAATTCTATGACCGCCCTCCGTTTAGGATACATCCTTAGTGAATAAATACATAAATAAATACAATATAAATACATATATATATTAACGTACAAGGTATCAACTATTGGAGAACATGTTTTTTGTTTCATCAAATACTATGCCTTGACAGTTTTCTGTCGCACAGTGACTAATGGTCTACATCTTCTATATTTTTAGTATGATTGGATGAAGAAACCAAAACGCTCTGACCCGTGATGTTGCCTTCTGGAATTGAAAGTGAACCTGATGAATTGATGAAAAAGATTTTCCTCAGGGATTTTGAGATGGCAAAAAAGGGTTTTGAGGTCCATAGTACTTATATAATACGAAAATAAATAAAAAAATAATAATAATATAAATAAATCCCATATGTATGTTTTGTAAGGTCATGTCATGTTTATCTATTTCGCCACCATTATTGCTCATTACCAACTTGCCATATGCCAGCAATATATGATGAAGCAGCCCTAAAAACATTTTTTCGTAGTAGTACTGGATTTCCGTTATAAGTAGCGCATGCCCACCACAAATGGTTGGTTATTGATTTTATCCAATCATTTATTGTCTCACAATCTATTTACTTGCCAAGAGCTAATAATATTTCTTTCAATATTTTTGCCATGTGCTATATATCAAACTGGTGATTAATTCCCGTTTATTCTTTGCGAATGTATTGAGGTATCGAGGAGAATGTCTGTCTGTTATCAATGTCTTTATATTAACCGAGATTCTTTCAAAAGGCGCATCGTTTCGATTACTCCCAACTTCTCCATGCGTGCCCTGTTTCCTGCGTCCCGTACATGGCCCACAAAGAAATTAACTACTTTGTCAGTAATCGAGTCCATTAATCAGGCCCACCGAGAGGGAGGGGGGCAAAGGGGGCAAAGGGGGCAAACTACCCAGGGCCCGTGCTAAACAGGGGCTCATAAATATTTGGAACAATTTTTATTTTGTTTAGCAATGGGCTTAAATGCTTTAAAATTAAAAAATTAAAATAATGATTTGGTCTAATTAGTAGGCCGCCTAAAGTGCAATGCGAATAACAGCTTATATTATCTGTTATCAATCAATAGCAGCTGTTTTTAGTTTTAATTACTATTACAGTACCTTTTGTGCTTTATCACTAATTAATGTAGTAAGTTTTATTGGTTTAATACCACAGACTAAACAAACGATAGGTAACACCTATAAGGCCCCCAATAATGACATAGGCCCTTTTCAATAGCCCCGCCCTAAAGAATTGTTTGTGCCTTTGGCGAAAATAACACTCGCGCTGCTCGCTCGTTCTAGGGCCCAACTACACTTCTGCCCCCATGTTTTTTTTCTCTTGGCGGCCCTGCCATTAATGTACATCTGCCATATATTGCGTTAAGGTGGTAATATACTATTAAAACTAAAATTGCCAATATTGAGTGTTTTTTCATATAAATTGGCACAATGAAACTATTTCATGTAAGAATTCTAAAAATATAAAAATTTTCAATAAACTATGTTCCAGACCCCTTATTTGGACCGATTTGTCCAAAATTTATAGTTTGCGCTGCGACATATATCTCTAAAACAGTTAATGCTATCAACCTGGAGAGTCACATCACCTATAAATCCACCACCACCTGGTATTGCCCGCATTCGTTGTAATACATTACTTTGTTTTATCGAAAATACTTTTTATTTATAGCTGGAAACAAAAAACCTTTTTGAATATAATTGCACTGAATTTTTCCGATAAAAATGACGTTCAAATATTTCTTTCACTTTTTGAGATTTTGAGACCTGTGATCCTCACCATTAAAGTACATCTGTATACATGGTTTATTGTTGAATGTGACCTCCAACTGTCACGTGGTTGGCTTTACAAAAAAATAGTTACTATCAATGCACTGCCTTTTGTAACTGCTTTAGAAATACATGCAGGATATTTGCGCTTCAAGCAAAAGATAAGAAGTGTCTGAAGTGGCGATAATATATACACAAAAGAAACAAAGGAAAACTTGAAATATATATAACGTTTTTTCTTAACTGACTTCTTGCTTCTGAAGATTTTTTGGTACTTGAGTAGTAGATTCATTAAAGGTGAACAATGAAGTCACTCTTTAGGATGTACTTTTTGCTTGACCATATACCTTAAGCGTATTAATTAATGTTGGATTAATTTTTGCAATATTTATTTTTGCGAGTCGATGGTAAAAAATATTGTGTTTTGCTGTATTTATTTTTGCGAATTGTGTCTAAAGCAGCATTTTTACGGGATTTATTTTTGCAAGTCTATTATTAAAGAAACATTTTTAAACGTATTAAATGAAAATGAGAGGTTTTCAAGTCAGGAATAAAAAAATAGACATAGAGACTGCAATATGGCGGCGAAGAGAGCGGACATATTTCTCTCATCTCGTTTTCTCGTGTTATTTCTGTGCAGTTTATGTGCTATAAAACCACAATATTTGACTGGAGATGGCATTAGTGTAACGTTTAAAGTACAAGGATTATATGAAGGAGTACGTGAAAGTTTTATCACCAGTTCAGTGCAAGTAAACAATTACAAAAAGAAATGTTTGTTTACAAGATGCAAAAGTCAAGTCCTATTTATATTGCTGCTATGTAGAGATATAGAAGTATATCATCCAGGACCAGTTTTAACTTCAGGATTCAAAAACAAACGGGGTAATGAAGATATTACATCAATACGTTAGAGGTTTATTCAGTAACTTCGTACATATGCAAGAATTCTTTGATGGAAACAAAGATGTTGATGTTCTTACTTTATCCGAAACACACATTGTTAAAAACGGTTATCAATTTGTGAGCAGAAATCGATCAAATGGCAAAGGAGGCGGTGTTGCATGCTACCTTAGTGATAAACTTAAATGGGAGCGACGAATAGATTTGGAAAACAAAACCATTGAAAGCTTATGGATCGAAATTTTTCTCCCTAAATCAAAATGCAAATTTTTATCGTGCACCAAATACTTCAACATATCTACCAAAGGATTTTGTTGATTGTTTTAATAATTTGTTAAGTAATGCCGTTAGCGAGAACAAAGAGATTATTGTCCTCGGAGACCTAAATGTGAACTATCTCAAAACGTCAGACAATAAAGAAATAAAAGACATTTTCGCACTTCTGGGTTTCAAACAGCTCGTAAAATCTGCAACTCGCATTACAAAAAAATCGTCTACATTAATTGATTTGATTGCAACAAACAACCCATCGAGTATCTCGCACATTGACGTTTTTACAACTTGTCATAGCGACCATGAAATGGTTGGTTGTGTTCGTAAAGTAAATAATTTAAAGTTTTCACCGAGACTAATTACATGTCGAAACTACGCAAAATATAACTGCGAAATAATGAACAAAGACTTTGAAAATATTGACTGGAAACAGCTATATGAAATAACTAATGTAAACGAAGCTCTTAACCACTTCAATAACATAGTGAAATCGATTTTTGATATACATGCTCCTCATATCGTAAAGAAAATATCGGAAAAACCCTTTCAATGGATCACACCGGAGCTTCGCAAATGCATAACTGACAGAAATCGCATCCTAAAAAAGGCAAGGAAATCAAAATCTACCAATGATTGGAATTTGTACAAAACATTAAGAAATAAATGTAATATTAAACTTAAGTTTACAAAACGCTCTTTTTACCGTAATTTACTTCGTGAAAACTCTACAGATGCAAGCAAGTTCTGGAAACGTCTGAAGACGATTTTCCTGTGTACAAAGAAAGATCACAATATATGACCAACAACTTTCTCTCAATACTCCCAATCTGTTGTAAAGGAATTAAAGGAAAATCATTTCATGAAACCTTTTATGACAAGTACCACTTTAGCTCCAAATCGCAGAACGAAAGAAACATTTCGATTAAACTATATCTCGAGAGTTTTCGTCATCACTCAACTCAAAAGTTACAAGAAAAATAAGGCATGTGGTATCGACAACCTACCGCCTGGAATGCTTAAAGATTGCCGTGACCATATTTCAAAGCTTCTCTGGTACATTTTCAACTTGTCGATACAAACCGGAACCATACCATCAATTTGGAAGATTGCAAAAATCGTACCAATTCACAAAAAGGGCTCATCAATAGATCCCTCTAACTACCGTCCGATATCGATCCTGCCGGTACTATCAAAACTACTCGAACGTGCTGACCACACCCAACTTTCCACGTACTTAGAAGTAAATGATCTGCTAATGAAACAACAATTCGGATACAGAAAGAACAGGTCAACACAAAGTGCTTTTATACTGTTATTGGACGGTATCAGGAAAGGCATCGATAAGGGAAATATGGTCGGAACCATATTTTTGGACCTAAGCAAAGATTTTGACACATTAAGCCATAGCACCTTACTACAAAAACTACCATCGAAACATTCAGGAGCTCGACGAGGTGATTGCCAGCTACCTGTTGAACAAAGATGCTGACTTCGAATGAAAACACAATCCACCCTATGCTAGCAACTTTGGCGGAGTGTGGGAAAGAATGATTCGATCAACGAGAGCGATACTCGAATCGCTGATGCAAACACATAGTCATTCCTTGAACGACGAATCATTTAGGACGATGTTGGTTGAAGTAGAAGCAATCCTGAACTCCCGTCCATTAACGGTTGAGTGTATTAACGACGCGTCTGGTCCGATACCATTGTCGCCTAACAACCTATTAACGATGAAGTCTCAAGCGATAATGCCTTCACTTGGTAACTTCCAACGACAAGATGTTTACTGCAGACGAAGGTGGCGACAAGTACAACACATCAGTGACAAGTTTTGGTCCAGATGGAGGAAAGAATATCTCAACGCGTTGCAGAGTCGACCGAAGTGGTGCACGCCGAAACGAAACATGACGGTCGGTGACGTCGTATTGATACCAGAAGACAACATGAGGAGAAACGAGTGGAGATTGGGAAGAATTCGGGTTGCTACACCTGGAAGTGTTGGTGTAATTCGTGCCGTAACGATGAAATGCGGCAAATTGATTTTTGTATGACCAGTCAACAAACTGGTTATGGTTTTGGAAAGTGAGCTAAATGGTTGAGTATTCCCCGTCGAGGCGCCATTTATATTGATTTTTTTCAATTTTGTTTCAAGATGTTTTTGTCATCTTGAGGGGAGCCAGATGTTGCAGGCTGAGGCACAGCTTTCCGAGTTTTGTTTCTCTTAATACGGCAATTATCTTAATTTTTGTAAATAGTTTACGCATTTCTTTTATTTAGATTTAATTGGTTTCTTTTATATATATTTTCCCTTTGTTGAAAGTGTATAAAGTGTTAGGAAACTGTAAAGTGTTCCTCTTTGCCTGATTGCAAGCAGTTTTACTGATACAGTCGATGCAGCTAAGTTGTTGCAGTTGTTGTAGTTATATGTTAGCCATTTGTTGGATTTTATTGTGGAACACTTCTTTGGACAGGCTTCCCAGCCTTTATACACTATCCTTTTAGTAAGCATTTGTTTGTTTATTAAATTATACTTTTGTTTGTCAACGTTATTTATTTTGCTTTTCTGCGTTTTTGGTCTTTTTCTCGTTGGGTTTTTAGTTCTAGTTTTTTCTAAGGGTATTTATTCATTTAGTTTTGTAGCTTATTATTTTTAGCCGTTTGATGTACTGAAGATAAACTTCGCAAACGCGTAAACACGAAATTGGTTGTCATATGTTTGAACGCCATTTATAACCTCTAACACGTATTTCCAGCTCTTCTGCTTCTTTCCCTCTTTTCTGACATTTCAGCAGCACATCGTATTTAAAGCTTAACTCGGTCACTTTGTGACATTCATTTCTGTAGTAGATCTCACCACAAAACAAACAACGGTTTTGCCAATAAAATGTAGATCTCAATACTTTACTTTTCTGATATAGCTTTCTTTAAGGGTGATAAGGGCCGCTTCCTGCTTTCATTATACGCAAAACGTTGACAACTTCTAGGTACTTTGATCTTGCGATTAGACAAAGTTAGACAAAAATATATTGTACCTTCTTTATTTTTATCCTGAAAGAAAAACATTCGAATTTTAGCAATGCAATAGCTTCATGTAAAAGAGAAACATCCGTTCTTAGTTAAAAACCCATGGCTTAAATGCTTGCAAATACCACCTCTTACGTTACGCTTTATAACTTTCAATGCCCCCTGATTCAGAATTGAGGCATAGTCTTATCGTAATCTACCTTAAGCGTACTAATTTTCGCGTGTACAAATTTTCGCGAATTTTAGCCAAATTTGCGAAATTTAGTACGCGCAAAATATCCTGTTGGGTCAAATTTGCGAAAATTAATACATGCGAAAAAAATCAAAAATTCTAAATTTCACCAGATTTTTTTACTCTTGGTCTTGAGTGACACAAAAGAGACAAAATAAAGAGACCTGTTCTTCTTAACTCATACTTAAAATTAATCAAGTTCAATAATATTTGTATCGTCATTTGTTTTTCGGGATTCCACTCAAGAAAACCCCGAGCCTCGCTTCCTTGTGTCCACAGGAACTCGAGTCAAACAAAGCGAAGGTAGCGGATGAAACTGACGTGGGTGAATCGGAATAGGAGGTCGATGACGATTCCAATACGGAGGATATTGATGGCGACCATGTAGACTTCGTAAATGATACTCACAACGTATTTAATTTGTTTGAAGATCAGCAATAGAAACGTTTTAGTTCTTCCTTTATATTCTTTAGTCTTCCTGAAATCTTTTGCTTAACTTCGTAAAGAAAGTTTTTAATTACCTTATCGGGGAAAACTTCGTTGGGGAAATTTTTCGTCGGGGAAAATTTTAGTTGGGGAAAATTTTCGTCAAACGCCGAAAATTTCGTCACTTTTCCACGACGAAAATTTTTCCCTACGTTAAAAAAAATACCGATTTTAGAAAATATTAGACGTGATATAATTTTACTGTATATATTTTATTCTCTATCAGAATCATCTATCGTAATAGGTATTTCTCCAGATAAATGAGATACCATGGTTGGTAAATCCATTTCAGTCTTGTCATTGCTATCGTCTCGAGAATCTTCTTCTTGCTTGAGGTTAACAACATCAAAATCAATTTCAATTTCATCAGTTTCATCCTCTTCTCTGACAAGATTCCCAGCAAAGTCATAAGAATAGAAATTGTCTACAAACTCTTTCATAGCATCAAGAATCCACTTCGTATCACACTTAAACTTGAGCAAAAGCGGGACTTCAAGCCCACCAGAAGGAATCGGAGAAGCTTTGTAGTTGAGTGATTTCAATTTTCCGTTTATTCTTCCTTCTTCTTCCTTTATGAAAAAATAGACATACCTTGAAATTTTACGTGGAATGTGACCAACAGTTTTTCAACCAACAAAATATTCATGCTTTGCTTTAATTGCACACGAGTATGGATCCTTTGCTATAGATCTTGGATTTGTCTCAACTTCCACTTTGACCTCATCAAATTGGTGATTGTACCTCACAATTTAACGAACAAGTTCCAACCGCTAGACTTAACTATTAATCAAAAAACGAAAAAGTTTGTGTCACATTGTTTCATAACTTGGTATGCAGATAGGGTGAGCAACCAATTAACCAATGGAAAAGCTGCGGCAGATGTTAAAGTTTCACTCAAGCTGAGTGACTTAAAACCTTTGCATGCAAAATGGATTGTTGAAATGTATTATTATCTTAAGCAACAGAAGGAGTCCATCATCAAAGGTTTTGAAAAAGCAGGCGTACTTGAAGCGGTCAAGATGGCGCAAGAGGTTTATGAAAGATGTCAAAACCCGTTTGATGAAAAACGATAAAAACTGTTTTAAAATATTTCATGTGTACTGAAACTTTTTCTAAGGTTTTTAAGTCAGAAAAGGAAATATATGGTTATGTCCAAAAAATTTTTAACTGTTTCTTTTTATAAACTAACCCATTTTGCTAAATTCGTATTTTTGACTTTTTCGAAATCGGTAGTTTGTCGGGTAAAATTATTCGTCGAGTAAAAGTATTCGTCGGGGAAAATTTTCGTCAAACGCCGAAGATTTCGTCACTTTTACCCGACGAAGTTTTCCCCAATAAGATAGTTAATTCAAAATAAACATGAAATTGTTGCTTCTGAAATCAAGGAAATTGCCCAATCTATTGTAATAGCGTCATGATAACTTGTTAATAGAACGATATTTTGTGATTTTCTTTTTTTTTAAGCATTAAAAAAATATTCCCTTTTCCACGTTTCGCGAAAATTAGTACACACGAAATTTCTTCCAAACGGCCATTCGCGAAAATTAATACACGCAAAATGCAATTTTTTTCGACTCGCGAAAATTAGTACTCTTAAGGTACATAAAATTGCGCTTCTAATGATACCAAATATGTAAATATAACAATTTATTCTAGGTCGATTTCTTATTTTGACTAGACTCTTAATCAACATAAACTTTTATATCCCGCCTACATATGCGTATATTAACCGGTCGGTAGTTTTTAAAAAACTGTAACATAACATTTTAACTTAACCTTTAACTAAATAACAAATATAATTATTAAAAATAACTATATATATAGTAAAAAAATATATATATATATCATTGAAGATTCATGTCTATTCACCAGATTACGCTTTGTCTCCGCTTTAATTTCACTAGCGTTGTTAGGAAATCAATTTATTGGGAATGATTATTAAGACAATAAATATGTTATCACTTTTAAATAGAAGACACTATGTACTTTCAATAATATACGTGTCGCAGCGACCCGCAATTCACGGTTGAGTAGCAGGCAGGTTCTGCGCACGTAACGTGACACTTAAGTGCAAAACTAGGTGCGTATTCATTTCACCGTATACCACTAGAATTTGACAAGAATTTCGTATTTACATATTAGTGCTAATACTATTTTTTTTTTTAAATCATGAAAGCTCATGTTTTACGAAGTAAATATATTTTTGCTTTAACTCCTCAATGCAGTTAATATAGCACTTGAAATATATTTTGACATGGGACCACCATAATTTTCTTCAAATCAATAACGCCAAAAAATATTTCTTACATACATAAAAATAGCAAGCAAATGTATTGAACCCTTTATACCACAAGTATTATATACCTGAAAATAAAAATCTTGAAAAATGCATGCAAAGTTAAAAGTGGTTTGGAAAACAAAAAGTTATCGACAAGAAAATAATATATATATTTACACACCATCCATGACAATATAGTAAATTCCAGCTTTAAAAAAGGCATGCTTCATAATATTCGCAATAATATAAAATATAGAGTGCACACCAAACATTTATTTGCATTTAATTATCGTACGGGCGCTTTCAATATACCAATTTGTCGTAACTTTTTAACCAACAATGGCGTGCATGTGACAGTCAAAAATACACGAAATGGCATGAAAACCTTGTGACATGCATACGCAATAACAAATGTCCCTGCTCCACTGGCCAGCTTGGATTCAGTAGTTACCTCATTGACTAGGTGAAGCTTTTGAAGCAAAGCCATGACATCGATTCCACTGCATTAAAAATAAAAGCACATCAACACAAAACCGAATTTCCCACTGTATAAAGGATTAAAAATAAAAATTGTTTATGCATATATTTGCTTGAGAACTTGTAGGATGGTCAAGTACAATACGTGGTCAAGTTTGAGAACTTATAGGAAGGTCAAGTCAATACGTGGTCAAGTTTGAGAACTTATAGGAAGGTCAAGTACAATACGTGGTCAATTTTGAGAACTTATTAAAAGGTCAAGTACAATACGTGGTCAAGTTTGAGAACTTATAGGAAGGTCAAGTACAATACGTGGTCAAGTTTGAGAACTTATAGGAAGACTAAGTACAATACGTGGTCAAGTTTGAGAACTTATAGGAAGACTAAGTACAATACGTGGTCAAGTTTGAGAACTTAAAGGAAGACTAAGTACAATACGTGGTCAAGTTTGAGAACTTATAGGAAGGTCAAGTACAATACGTGGTCAAGTTTGAAAACTTATAGGAAGGTCAAACACAATACGTGGTCAAGTTTGAGAACTTATAGGAAGGTCAAGTCAATACATGGTCAAGTTTGAGAACTTATAGGAAGACTAAGTACAATACGTGGTCAAGTTTGAGAACTTATAGGAAGACTAAGTACAATACGTGGTCAAGTTTGAGAACTTATAGGAAGACTAAGTACAATACGTGGTCAAGTTTGAGAACTTATAGGAAGGTCAAGTACAATACGTCGTCAAGTTTGAAAACTTATAGGAAGGTCAAACACACTACGTGGTCAAGTTTGAGAACTTATAGGAAGGTCAAGTCAATACGTGGTCAAGTTTGAGAACTTATAGGAAGACTAAGTACAATACGTGGTCAAGTTTGAGAATTTATAGGAAGGTCAAGTCAATACGTGGTCAAGTTTGAAAACTTATAGGAAGACTAAGTACAATACGTGGTCAAGTTTGAGAACTTATAGGAAGACTAAGTACAATACGTGGTCAAGTTTGAGAACTTATAGGATGACTAAGTACAATACGTGGTCAAGTTTGAGAATTTATAGGAAGGTCAAGTCAATACGTGGTCAAGTTTGAAAACTTATAGGAAGACTAAGTACAATACGTGGTCAAGTTTGAGAACTTATAGGAAGACTAAGTACAATACGTGGTCAAGTTTGAGAACTTATAGGAAGACTAAGTACAATACGTGGTCAAGTTTGAGAACTTATAGAAAGACTAAGTACAATACGTGGTCAAGTTTGAGAACTTATAGGAAGACTAAGTACAATACGTGGTCAAGTTTGAGAACTTATAGAAAGACTAAGTACAATACGTGGTCAAGTTTGAGAACTTATAGAAAGACTAAGTACAATACGTGGTCAAGTTTGAGAACTTATAGAAAGACTAAGTACAATACGTGGTCAAGTTTGAGAACTTATAGGAAGACTAAGTACAATACGTGGTCAAGTTTGAGAACTTATAGGAAGACTAAGTACAATACGTGGTCAAGTTTGAGAACTTATAGAAAGACTAAGTACAATACGTGGTCAAGTTTGAGAACTTATAGAAAGACTAAGTACAATACGTGGTCAAGTTTGAGAACTTATAGAAAGACTAAGTACAATACGTGGTCAAGTTTGAGAACTTATAGGAAGACTAAGTACAATACGTGGTCAAGTTTGAGAACTTATAGGAAGACTAAGTACAATACGTGGTCAAGTTTGAGAACTTATAGAAAGACTAAGTACAATACGTGGTCAAGTTTGAGAACTTATAGGAAGACTAAGTACAATACGTGGTCAAGTTTGAGAACTTATAGGATGACTAAGTACAATACGTGGTCAAGTTTGAGAATTTATAGGAAGGTCAAGTCAATACGTGGTCAAGTTTGAAAACTTATAGGAAGACTAAGTACAATACGTGGTCAAGTTTGAGAACTTATAGGAAGACTAAGTACAATACGTGGTCAAGTTTGAGAACTTATAGGAAGACTAAGTACAATACGTGGTCAAGTTTGAGAACTTATAGAAAGACTAAGTACAATACATGGTCAAGTTTGAGAATTTATAGGAAGGTCAAGTCAATACGTGGTCAAGTTTGAGAACTTATAGGAAGACTAAGTACAATACGTGGTCAAGTTTGAGAACTTATAGGAAGACTAAGTACAATACGTGGTCAAGTTTGAGAACTTATAGGAAGACTAAGTACAATACGTGGTCAAGTTTGAGAACTTATAGGAAGACTAAGTACAATACGTGGTCAAGTTTGAGAACTTATAGGAAGGTCAAGTACAATACGTGGTCAAGTTTGAAAACTTATAGGAAGACTAAGTACAATACGTGGTCAAGTTTGAGAACTTATAGGAAGGTCAAACACAATACGTGGTCAAGTTTGAGAACTTATAGAAAGGTCAAGTACAATACGTGGTCAAGTTTGAAAACTTATAGGAAGGTCAAACACAATACGTGGTCAAGTTTGAGAACTTATAGAAAGGTCAAGTACAATACATGGTCAAGCTTGAGAACTTATAGTAAGATACGTGGTCAATATTTCGTAAAGGACAGAGCAAACCAGTCCAACATTTCACCCAACATAAGAAAATCCTGATGTGAATCTGTGTAGTTTTTACCAAAAAAATGAATAGTGGCAAGAAGCAAGAAAACTTTGAAAAGCAAAAAAAAACAAAATAACAAAAAGGAAAGGAAGATAACACAGCAAAAAAAGAAAAGCTGGGAAAGATTGGACTGACAATCTTTGCTGATAGATATGTTAGAAGAAAAACCTTGTTTGTTGGACATTTTCGACAAAGAATACCGTAAAGCTTTGATTAAGCGCCCCCCTCGAATAAGCGCCCTTCCTAAAAGCCAAAATATTAAATAAGTGCCCCCTCAAATAAGCATCCCCCCCCCCCCCCCCCCCCTAATCATAATAAATACTTTTTTAATTTTTTTTCGTATCTAGGAAACTTTTTCAAAATATTTTCAATAACATTAATGTTTATAAATTCCTTTATTTCTTCAAGCTTGCGTTTTAAGATTTCCGCAAATCTTCTATTGTATTACTTTTTTGTTTTAACTTGAAATATAAAAATATTAAATAAGTGCCCCCCTCAATTTCCCCGCGCTTAATCGAAGTTTTACGATACACAAAACAAGACGTTAAAGAAATTGCTTATACAGAGATAGCAAGCTCTTTAGATATGACAGTTGAATCCGTTAAAACAAAAATAAATGACCTCAGAACTCAACTTGCAAAAGTCAACAAAACTAAGAGTGGACAGAGTAAAGACAAACTCTAAACTTCTAGTTGGATCCATTACAACCACTTATTATTTCTCCTGCCTAAAATCAAATCATCAAAAAGCAGGGATACTTTAAAACGAAAGAACAATGAGGACGAGAAAGACAAATTTTTCATCACCAGGACTTAAGAAAAAAACTATTGCTGAGAGGAAGCTAGATTTGTTGGCCAAAAGTACTGAGGATATTACCAAAAAACTAGTTGAAACCCCTGAAAGTAAGAAATCTACTACATCCATTCGAAACATTTCTCTGAACCCCAGTCTATCCTCAACTTTAAGTTATTCAATGACTATATTGAAATAGCCCTTTTCGTTTCCCCGCTTCACCCATTGCCTTATTTTTCGTCATCCAAATCCATTAGTTCATTCAAAACCAGCGGCAAAGGATGTATTCTTCGCCATTTTGAACTTAGAACATTTGAATGTTGTATGAGATGTTGGATGGAGGTGTGCAAACCAAAAATTTCGTCACATCCAACACGTAATTTTCATCCAACATCAGAAAAAATGTGGCTTAAGGACAATTAGAAATACCATGACGTAACGTAAAATTAGCAATAAAATCAAAATTTTGAGCAAAACTCATTGCTGCATGCAATAACCCAATTCCTTCCCTATTATCCATTTAAGATCTCCTCAAAATAAACAGTGCAATGTAGAAATGTGTCAAGGTTATATAGCTTGAGACGGTCTAGGTATGTCAAACCACCAACAGCCGTAAGATGAATTTCTCTGTGCTGAACTGATTCATTCACAATAATGTCACTTCCATATCAGAACGCTATGATCGCACTGCATACTCAAGGTGAAGATGGATATATGTTTTGAAAAATTCATAAGAGCGGTAAATCAAGAACACCATTGACTTTCTTTACTGCCTAACTCCTGTGATATGACTCTAAATCTACGGATGTCTATATACTAAAAGAACTTGGTTGATTGTTGGATGGCACAGTCATTGATATAATACTGGTCCTCTTGTTATTTTTTATCAAAAGTAGAGTGTTGCCGAATACTGAATACTTAATATTATTAACCATATATATTTTTGAAGAATAATTTGATATATTTATAAGAAGCAGAGTAAGTATTGTAGCATGATAGATGTTATTCAGATATCAGGTTGCGCTGGTTGGGCCATTTGGAGAGAATGGAAGAGAATAATAACCAGGTAAGGAAGTGTAGAGACTTGACAGTTTCAAAGCCTAAATTTAGAGCGAGAAAGACACAACAAGAGGTAATAAGAACAGATTTGCTTCAGAGAAATTTGAGTTTTAGTCCTGTAGAATTTCATCAAAATTTGGGTCAACCTAAAAAAAGTTTATATATAGGAAAACAAATTATCTGCAAATTGTCTGGCAAGTTTTATTGAATGTCAACAAGAAACCATTGAATTGGGGTTGACAGTTGAGAGATCATTTGTTAGTTCGAATAATGACTGATAAATAACCAGGTGACAAGCAATTTTTAAGTCAAAAAGCTGGATTTAAATGTTCAGTAACCTGCAAAGAGTGCCTTGGAAATTTGTGTTCCAATTCTTTAAATTTACTTTTGGATAGTAGTACAAGAAATGATTCGGAAGATAATGACAGACATTTGTTGGATGTATTCTCTTAGATTTTTCTTTGGTTAATATGTTTTACTAACTGTATTCTTGTGATAAGGAAGTTTTGTTTAAAAAGTCACGGGCCAGTTCATTCTTAAAATAAACTTCTCACAAAAGTACTGAAAATGATAAAGCAACAGACATTTTTGACAACTTTACACTATTTTTTTTAAACTTAAAGTTATGCTTCAATATTGCTTTATTGTTGGAAATCTCCAGAAATTTTTTTATTAAATAAGGTATATACAGTATGTAGAAACCAGAATAAAATGTGCAAAAAATCTTATTTGTTCTCGATTTTAAACAATATCAACAGGATTATTAATGTTTCTTTAGTGGAAAATGAATCTTCAAGCTATTACTTCAATAGAATAATAAAATATTTACAAAAATAACATATATATACTGTAAAAAGCTTCGACAGTATTCTAATTTATCAAGAAGGAAAATATTCATATGCCAAATTATTCATATTTTGTGAATATACCCACTCTCACTTCTTGTTTCAAAATACTTTTTGCCCAAGGTTACAAAAATGACCCAATGACTATTTGAAATGTTCATAAAAAAAGCTTTTCAACAATATAATATATGTATGTTCCTCGCTTTCTACGGACTTACGAATGCAATCTATAGATTGGTACGCATTCTTATGAATTCCTAGATTGCGTCACGCATTCTATAAATTGTGTAAGTCCGTAGAAAGCACAAAACATATATATATAATATGTCTTTATCAATTTTTTCTCGGTTTACCCAAAATTTTACAGGACTATTTAGACCTAACACAGCCTAGATCAGATTGAAGACAGACATTATATAAGAAGCACACACGCATACATACAACATCAATATACCTGCTAACTGCAAGATAGCTGATGCCAAGTGAAGTTAGTGATATGCTTGTATGAAACACAACTGCTGTTGTACCAAACTCAGCAAAAACCTTTGCTAGTTTCCCTGTTTGTTTTAGTTTTGAGTTTTTACTCTTTTCATCCTTATTGTATTCAGCAGAATTTTTAGTCAAAACTTGTCCTTTGTTTTCATCTTTGCATCTTTGAAGTGAAGATGTCGAAAAGGGTAGATAGCTACATCTTTTCGAATATATTTTATTAGCGGTTGGTGAAATTTGATGTAAACGAAATTGCATTAAACATCTCAGTAAAACCATTACTATCTCTAAACAGAATTTCTATATGTTATATTAAGTTATATGTATATAATATATATATATATATATATATATATATATATATATATATATATATATATATATATATATATATATATATATATATATATATATATATATATATATATATAAATTTTGAAATCAATCAATCAATTTATTTACCAATATATCAATTACAATTATAAAATAAATAAATACAGCGCAAACTCGACGCTAAATATTCTGGTTTCTCAATACAAAAAAACACAACAACAACAAAGACCTTTATTCATGTCATGTTTTTATTATGAAAGGAAATTTGGTTTTAGATATTTTGGTGGGAGTTGCTCGAAAGGCTGAACAAGGTAGTAACCCCATATTGAAAGATTACAATATCAAAATATTGTAATGTTTCTATGCAAGTACTAACTAAAGCAAGTAAAAAGCATGGAGTGATTTTTTAAGCTCTATTTCAAGACTGCACGTTTTATGAAACATCAATGCTATTTTGCGGAACAGAATATAAAATAAAGATGGTAGTCTTTCAAGATGGTTGCCTGAAATGGAAATAGATGTCTAAACATCACAAATGTTCCTACCATGTTACCATGAAAATGTTAAAATCGAAGTGGCTATGTACTAGACGCTATCCTAATTACGACATGCGCAATCACTGTTTAAGCTTTACCTTAGCCTAAAATTTTACATTTTGCGGAAGAAATTTTGCGGTTTTAAAACGTAACCCGAGGTCATGCTTTTTGGCATATTGACCACACCTGTAGCCTGGATAAAATCCTTTTTTGTTTCCATTATCTAATGTTATATACATCAGAAAGTAAAATTAAAGAAATTAAGTAGTTAAAGGAATTTAGGAATACCATTTAACAACTACCGTGGGGTAACAACTACCGTGGGGTAACAACTACCGCGGGGTAACAACTACCGTGGGGCAACAACTACCGTGGGGCAACAACTACCGTGGGGTAACAACTACCATGGGGTAACAACTACCGCGGGGTAGAAATACTGAGACGGTATCCAGCACGGGATAACCGAAAATGCAAACAACGTCTGTGAAGTATCTATCGGCTGTCTGGTTGAGGTATTTTTGCTCAAAGAAGATGGCGTCTCCTTAAAAACACCCGGACGTTAGACCTGGCGTACCATTGCCTTGCACCCCAGCTACTGAAAGATCTAAATGTCGACCGTAAATCCCTCATACGACTTCGCTCGTCGCGTGTGTTAACAAAGAGGGCGTTCTGCTGCTACTTCGACCCTGGCAAAGTGTTCCAAAAATCAGTTACAGTTATCATCTTTCAAAACTCTTTGCATGCAAGAAAACAATATACATTTCCACCTTCAATATCCGCACCCTCAACACTTTAAATAAACATCCTGGGGTTACTTATATTTAGGAGCATCGCTTCCTGTATAGTGAGGTTGGAAAAGAATTCTGTTAATTCAACCATAGGTGGGGTCGGTATGCTATACTCAGCTATTAGTATAGCATAGCATAGCATCACACACAGCGCTAACTCAGCTATATTAGCTGAGTAACTCTCTCCTCTCTGATCAGACTAGTGTCCCTAAACAAAATTTTCTAATTGTAGCTGGGGACACGAATGCCCAATTAGGAAGACGCAACTTGCACAAATGTACTTTTCATGCATCTCCTAACAGGAATTATGTTTGAGGACTTATGTTTGGGGATTTCATTCTAAGACTCTAAAGATTCTAAGACTTAGAAACTCAAACACTTTGGCATGCGATTCGCCACACGCGAACAAAATATTCAAGAAAGAGGACTGCTAAGGAGTAATGAATTCCATCCTTTTTTAAAGAGTTGCTCGATCGCGAAATACCCATAGAAATAGTTAATTAACTATGTAAAAAGTGAGTGGCAGATTTCTTACAACTACTCTTTCTCCTGTGCCGATTTTTTCACCTACATCCTGCAAGATGCAAAGCTGATCAATGCAGTAAAGCAAAATGCAAAGTACGAATAGCTAGGAAGTAACTAATGTAGCATATGTGTGTGGTGTTTTCGTTCAATTATGCAAAGCACATACATGTATTACATTTGTATATAGAACCTTAAATAAATATATGTATCATAAATAGAAACATAAATAAATATATGAACATGACAAAAACTGAAGTGAATAGTTATTATTTAGAATCTGACAGCTAATTTGATATTTATATTGAGGTACACGCTTTTTTTCAAGCATAGACTTGATTCGGCCAGGGTCAAGTATTCTTAACTTTTAACTCCAAATCAGACTGAAATATTCTTAGCATATTCTTATTTATTCTACTTAAGATAGGTTGTATTCTTATTTTTTGTTCAATGAAAAATTTTTATTTACTTGTTTAGTTGTTCAAAAAGGATATACTGAAGAACTCGTCACAATTTATAAATCCATATCAAACACACACCTTGAGTCACTGCGCAAAAAACTTTCAGCGCGCGTCGCACTATTAAGGTGGCTAGCGGGTTCAGGCTGGGAAGCTGGCGCGAACACTCTCAGAACAGCTACCATGGCGCTTGTCCACTCTACCGCTGAATACTGCGCACCTGTTTGGTGTCACAGTTCTCATACCCGTCATGTCAATACCGCCATCAATGACGCGCTGCGCATTGTGACTGGATGCCCGCGTCCCACCCCAACGGACTATTTACCCATCCTTGCAGGCATCAGGGCAGGGATGCCCCTGAATAGACCTGCATGGGTCAGACTAAACCGTCTACGTACTGGCGTCGGGCGCTTTCGTTCAGAAATGCACAAATGGGGTCTGGCTCCTTCACCAGGATGCGAGTGTGGTGCCACAGAGCAGACTGAGGACCATGTCATACATGATTTCCCAATCCATCGCCCCTCCCCCCAACATGGAATGCATGGTCTGAAGAACCTGGACGACGAGACGGTCGATTGGCTAATGACAACCTGCCCGGAGATCTAGTCTGGAAGACACACTGCTCATACGAAGAAGAAGAATACATATCTTATTTTCTTCTATCGACTTTTGCAAATTCAGCTATATTTCGCAAAATATTCCCCAATACAGTAGAATTCTCACCCTGGAATATTCTTAGAATATTCTTCAAAAAATGCCCATTTTCACCCTGCTATTCTTATAAAGTATATTCTTATAATAAAAAGAAAAGCAACATTTACTTTTGTTACCGAAGCCAAAGAGACGGATCCCCTGGACGGCATCTGAAGTGGAAAAGAAAAGGGCCATTCTCGAAGCAAAATCCTTAAATAAGGATATAAATCCCTCCAAAAACAACGTCCAAGAGTTCAATCAGGCACTTCTTAATCACAAAACCATTTAAGAAAGCGAAAAAACTCTCTACATCCCGAGTAAAGTTCAGGAAGTCAGAGAATCTGCTGCGAATAAACAGCCTGCTCTTGCCTGGAAAACAGTCAACGAGATTAGCGGCAGGAAAAACTACAAACAAAACAAAGTTGAAAGTAACTAATCAGACAGAAAGACTGAATAAATGGCAAGCTCATTTCCAAACCTTGACATTTCCAAAACGATATTCTGCTTACTCTATGCAACTCTGTATATAACAAAGAGGAAATCCAATGTTGGACACAGGCCTGCATACACCCAATCCCCAAAAAAGAGACTTTAGCCTGGCAAAAACCTACAGAGGTATAACACTTACTCCAATCGCAGCAAAAATCTATAAGTCACTGCTTCTAAATCAAATTCAACCAGAGATAGAGAAAATCCTTCGCGAAAACCAAAGTGGTTTTAGGAAAAAGAGATAAAAATATGACTAAATTTTACCAGTCCGTAGACTAATAGAAGGTGTCAATGCTAAAAGGTCTTCTTTTTGTTGACTTCTTCAAAGCCTTTGATTCTATAAATAGGGGTAAACTGGAAAACATTCTTCGGGCGCATTAGTCTAGTAGTCAGAGTATCTTGCACTCCCCGGAAGTAAACTTCTAATCGGCATTTCTAGATCATAAATTTGACGTAAATTACAGAAATCGATATTATTATTCTTTTTCTGTCGGTCGTTTTTGACTATGTTTATGGTTGTTTGACCATACTTCTCCAAGAGGGTCGATTTACAGAACTTTGCTACCAGGTGTGGTGGTCAATGCTTCTCATTTTCATGTTCCTCTTCATGGCATCTTTAAAACGCAGGTAGTATCGTCCGCGATTTCTTGATTCCTCTTTTAGCTTGGATTAGAGTAGCTGTCTTGGTAGCCTCTCGTTGCTCATCCTATGCACATGGCCCAGCCACTGGAGTCCCTTTTCCACCAGATTATCGGTCATTGATGGTAGCTCTGCTCGCTCCAGTATCTAAGTATTTCGAATCTCATCCCTCCAAGTGATACACATGAATTGATAAATCGTCCATGTTTTTGCACCGTATAGTAATGTTGATAACAGAACAGTTTTGATAGTGTCAGCTTCGGGTTGTTGAAGAATCGGTTTTGCTGGTTGATATAGGCATTCTCTCTTTTCGATGTTTATCCTCAGACTAAATTGTTGAGCAGCCCTGGCAAATTGGGCGATATGCAAGGCCTCCAGGGAGTAAAACAACCGCACTGTCGTCAGCAAACATGAGTTCTCTTATAAATATTTTGGTTGCCAGTTTTAGCCTGGAATTGGGAAATGTTGAATAAGTCGGCATCATGTCTTGTCTGAATGAAGATGCCATCATCAGCGTCTTTAAAGGCTACTTCTAGAATAGCCAAATATAGTACGAAAGGCTCCTCTACTAAGACACAGCCTTGTTTCACTCCGTTTGCTATATAAAATATTTCTGAAGTATCGTTTCCGTGAGAGGTCTGCATTCCGCCATGAAACGATTTCAACATGTTGAATACTTTGCTGGTGCAGCCAAAAATTGAGAGAAAAGTCCTTCTCGTGAGACAGTCTCAAATGCTTTCGTGAAATCGATGAAAACAACGTACATTGGCGTGTTTTGCTCGAAGCACTCTTCATGGATTTGACGAAGGGAGCGACGATGTTGTTTTCTGCGCGGGGTATGAATACTGTTCCTTCTGAAAAACGCGGAACAACGCAAGTGAAATTTAACGGCGGGAGAGTTTCTGGTGTATTGACTTTGTGGCTACGTAATCGCGACTTGTCTATGATCAGCAGGGCTTGTTCCATCGGATTTTTGGTATCTGCCGTAATTTCCTGAACCATGATTCTTCCGGCGCTGTTGGCGATATTTGTGGCGGTTCAGATTATCTCTTTTGCAGTGAAAAATAGAGCTCTCTTAGCACGGCACAATGTGTGGCATGAGAAGCATACAGAGCCCGTGCAAGGGCAGTTTCTAACTCTAAGCCAAAATCATAGCTTTTAGAATGTCCAAGCCGATTCAATATTACAGTAAGTTGCTTGCTTCTGAATAGGTTTCTAACAGTTATACACAGTAATAAATGTCTCAGTAACTTCTATTTCCCACCTGTTACAGCACGACACGCGTCTTGCCCGATTGAATTTGAAAGCTGTAAAGACAACTGTGATCACTCTTAAAATGTCGTCGTGACTTATTTACAGTAACGAATGTCTTGCTCATTACACAAATATCGTTATCATACTTATTAACGCTGTAATATGGGAGTTGAAGCATTCGTTGGCAGTTTTTGTTAACATCTGTGGAGATATGGCTCCAATTTGCATATTTACACGGAAAAGGAATCTTCGTTCCACAAAACCACCAACACCCTCATTAGCCCTCTTATTAGGGTGGTAGAAACCCTTTTTCAGGTAAAATAATAAAGTTTAGTTGAGATAACACCTAAACTGGAAAAAATATTTCACCTAATTGTGCCGAACTAGTACCCAACTTTTTTACTTTTATAAAATGCAAATAGTATAAATAGCTGGTGAGGGAGGAGTTTGGTTCCGTTCAGCGAAAGTATCTTGACTGACAAATAAACTTTGCTTCTCGACCATCTTTCATTCTAACAGCATGTCGGATATTTTCAAGTCAACACGAGAAGCTTTAGCTTTAGAGAAAAGCTACAGCCTTTGATGGATAAGATTTCTGATGATCTATCTTTACAAATAGATTCCTTGTGTTTTCTTTCCATTAAAGGCCCTGTACTTTCAGTACACAACGGTTCCCTACAACGCAATTTTAGAGCTGAATGAAGATGCAAAACGGAGAGTCTTGTACTTCTACATTAAGTACCGTATAAATTTTTAATTTGTTTATTTAGTTTAACTTAGTTTATTTAGTTACAAAATTGTTTTAGTTTTTGTTGTTTTTAAGTTACAAGATTGTTTTTGACTTTGTATTATGTACTAATCACTTGTTACACTTCAGGTAATTGGTTTACATAATTAAATGAATGAAAATTACATTCTGTCTACCACTGCTGAAATGCAATTGTAAGATGCTCCCTATAGATTCTTTCCCTATCCTTTTTATGGATTAATAAGTTATTTTATTTTTACAAGGTAAGAACATTATTGTGGCATCAACAATTATCAATATTAAATGGAACCAACAATTTTAATTTTTTTCACAATATATTTCGACATTGCTGTCATCATCAGGTAGTCTACAATCAATAAAATTAGTTTTATAACTGATAACAATATTCAAAACATTTTCCAACAAAATATATATTCATTTAATAATATTTACATCCTTGTCAATTGAAATGTTGTTGTTATTAGTACATGCTAGAAAATGTGATTCCACGGGAGTCGAAGCACGAGAATGTTCTCTAATGCGAGTAAGTAGATGCCGAACCGATTGTCCAACATAGCGCGAGTTACATCGCGGACATGAAATTTGATAAACTATACCGCTCTTAAAGGATTTCTCGATGGCTGGTTTCAGTGACGGGAGCACTGTTTTTAATTTTCTCAACGTTAGGATAACTTGAATTGGAACCTCCAATTTCTTCAACGAACATTTAAACTTATCAGTAATTTTCCCACGATATTGCAGAAAGAACATTTTCCCATCCACGATCTCTCTCTCCTCTCTCTCCTCATCCCATGGGATCACATTTTCTAGCATGTACTAATAACAACCAATTGACAAGGATGTAAAGATTCTTGCCACATCTAACTCCCAAAGGCAATTATTGATTAAAGAAGCGTTGTTTATTAATGACCTTAAGCCAAGTCTTAATACAAAAGATGAATTTAGAAGCCATACTTTGGTCATTAAATTGTGATTAGGCGTAATATTTAATTATCTCGCTTCATAGATTGTAATATAATCTCTTTCTGTATACGCAATGAATGGTCGTATCTAGTGTCTTGATTATATGAATATATTTTGTTGGAAAATGTTTTGAATATTGTTATCAGTTATAAAACTGATTTTATTGATTGTAGACTACCTGATGATGACAGCAATGTCGAAATATATTGTGAAAAAAATTAAAATTGTTGGTTCCATTTAATATTGATATTTTATTTTTTTTCTTCCAAAAGCTATCGTTGATGTAATTTCTCTTCCGTTTTACAACAGAAATGTTTTCATAATTAAATGAATGCTCCTGACGTTGAAGGCCTATAGTTTACCAACGGGAAAGGCTTGTGGATTTGGAAAAAACACATTGGACATTCACTCTTTTTCCTACCTGAAATATTTTTCAGTCTAAAAGAAAATCTGAATGAATAATATTGAAAATTAATATTGATAAAAAGGTTCCGAAAATTACATTATGGCAAAGTTTTCAAAAGAACACTGATGTAAGTAACAACTCGCTACCAATTACTTTTTTATTTTTGACATATGTTTACTCAAATTGGATAACATATGATAATTATGGCTGAATAAATCTTAGTCATTGAACATTTATTTTTCTTATTAGACGTATTCCTAAATGAGAATATCACAAACTCTCTCAGAGCTGTTTTCTATTTAAGAGGTTATGTGTGCAAATAATAATGACAAATGTTGCCGCCATGGATATACTTATATACAAATACACAAAGATCAGTTGGTACAGTTATTCTTTATCACAGATGTGAGATTGAAAATGTAATACAATTAGTTCAAAATAACGATATCATTCACTCTTATTAAGATATATGGAAATCATTTCCAACTATACGAGTTTCAACTTCCAACACCACCATTAGATTTTCTCTGTTCTCTTTTAATTTTGTTTCAATGACCTGTTTGAATGCTGGCACCAGGTCAGCAAATTGTATGGGATCTCCTTGAACTGATTAAAGGTAAATGAAGACTATGACAAAGCGTAAAACTTATTACCTTCGGGATTACATTGACTCTCGGGATTTGTCTTTCCATCGTGTTGAGAAGGTTATATCAGAAAACGTTCAAAAAGCTTTCCTTACATGGAAACCGCGCCTTCAATTTGAAACTTCAACACCATGTATCAAGTCAAGAAAAAATCCGGACAGGGACGAATGTTGTTAAGAAAAATGTGAAAAGTAGAAAACCCGCATCTTGAAAGAAACTGGTCGCAAAAGTATATTCAACATACAAATTGTAAACGCTACATAGGTTGTATATACAGCATAAATAAAGTAAAACAAAAACAAAAATATGAACATTAAGACAATATTTATAGTTCATTTCTATTTGAATTGTCACATATTATGTTTTTAACATTAAAACAGCTCCGATGAAGTATATATGTTTCAATACCTAAAAGCACAATTCAATAAAATAAAAGTTCTATTAATAATCGGTAGCCGAGCGAATACGATAATCGTGGTCGGCAGTCGGTTGCACTTCGAACAACGGGTTTATAAATTCTTGCGTACCATTTTCGATATTTCTAGAAGAAAATACCGTTTTTAGCAAAGAGATTTCAAGACAATTATCTAATACCAAGCGATATCAACAAAATAATTACCTTTCGGTGTTCGAGTAATGTTCGGTTCGTAACATCAAATATAAAAATTTAATTAAAGTTACTTGATATTCTGGTATTCTTCGGTAAGCTCCATGTCGTTGCTAGCACGTCTATTGCCAGTTTCGTTATTAAAATGGATGTCGTACTTATTAATTAGAGATTTCTTCTTCCTGAAAAGTAAAATATAATGTATTAAAATGCAACAAAATTGTTGAAAAATTAAATACCTTCGCATACATACAACCAATCCACCAAAAAGAACAATTATGAAAAGAATCAAAGCACCAAGTAAAATAAACCCTTTAGTTGTGCTAATTAACCAAAACTTAGCAGAAGCATGTTTTCCAAAAGCTAATGTGCAATTTGGTCCGGACCAACCATTTAAGCAGACATGTCTGCCGAAATTATCGCAAAAATAGTTTGTTGTATCGTTGTACGAGCTGCAGTACTTTGTACAATTCAGTCCATAATAGTCATCATAACATTCCTTGTCTCCAGTGATATCGTTACATATGTAGTTTGTTGTATCGTTGAACGTGGTGCAGTACTTTGTACAATTCACTCCGTAATAGTCATCATAACATTCCTTCTCACCAGTGATATTGTTACATATGTAGTTTGTTGTATCGTTGTACGTGCTGCAGTACTTTGTACAATTCACTCCGTAATAGTCATCATAACATTCCTTGTCTCCAGTCTTATCGTTACATATGTAGTTTGTTGTATCGTTGTTCGTGCTGCAGTACTTTGTACAATTCACTCCGTAATAGTCATCATAACATTCCTTGTCTCCAGTGATATCGTTACATATGTAGTTTGTTGTATCGTCGTACGTGCTGCAGTAATTTGTACAATTCACTCCGTAATAGTCATCATAACATTCCTTGTCACCAGTGATATCGTTACATATGTAGTTTGTTGTTTCGTTGTACGTGCTGCAGTACTTTGTACAATTCACTCCGTAATAGTCATCATAACATTCCTTGTCACCAGTGATATCGTTACATATGTAGTTTGTTGTTTCGTTGTACGTGCTGCAGTACTTTGTACAATTCACTCCGTAATAGTCATCATAACATTCCTTGTCACCAGTGATATCGTTACATATGTAGTTTGTTGTGTCGTCGTACGTACTGCAGTACTTTGTACAATTCACTCCGTAATAGTCATCATAACATTCCTTGTCACCAGTCTTATCGTTACATATGTAGTTTGTTGTGTTGTCGTTCGTGCTGCAGTACTTCGTACAATTCACTCCGTAATAGTCATCATAACATTCCTTGTCTCCAGTGATATCGTTACATATGTAGTTTGTTGTATCGTTGTACGTACTGCAGTACTTTGTACAATTCACTCCGTAATAGTCATCATAACATTCCTTGTCACCAGTGATATTGTTACATATGTAGTTTGTTTTATCGTTGAACGTGCTGCAGTACTTTGTACAATTCACTCCGTAATAGTCATCATAACATTCCTTGTCACCAGTGATATTGTTACATATGTAGTTTGTTGTATCGTTGAACGTGCTGCAGTACTTTGTACAATTCACTCCGTAATAGTCATCATAACATTCCTTGTCACCAGTGATATCGTTACATATGTAGTTTGTTGTATCGTTGTACGTGCTGCAGTACTTTGTACAATTCACTCCTTAATAGTCATCATAACATTCCTTGTCACCAGTGATATCGTTACATATGTAGTTTGTTGTTTCGTTGAACGTGCTGCAGTACTTTGTACAATTCACTCCGTAATAGTCATCATAACATTCCTTGTCACCAGTGATATCGTTACATATGTAGTTTGTTGTTTCGTTGTACGTGCTGCAGTACTTTGTACAATTCACTCCGTAATAGTCATCATAACATTCCTTGTCACCAGTGATATCGTTACATATGTAGTTTGTTGTTTCGTTGTACGTGCTGCAGTACTTTGTACAATTCACTCCGTAATAGTCATCATAACATTCCTTGTCACCAGTGATATCGTTACATATGTAGTTTGTTGTTTCGTTGTACGTGCTGCAGTACTTTGTACAATTCACTCCGTAATAGTCATCATAACATTCCTTGTCACCAGTGATATCGTTACATATGTAGTTTGTTGTTTCGTTGTACGTGCTGCAGTACTTTGTACAATTCACTCCGTAATAGTCATCATAACATTCCTTGTCACCAGTGATATCGTTACATATGTAGTTTGTTGTATCGTTGTACGTGCTGCAGTACGTTGTACAATTCACTCCGTAATAGTCATTATAACATTCCTTGTCTCCTGTGATATCGTTACATATGTAGTTTGTTGTATCGTTGAACGTGCTGCAGTACGTTGTACAATTCACTCCGTAATAGTCATCATAACATTCCTTGTCTCCAGTGATATCGTTACATATGTAGTTTGTTGTATCGTTGTACGTGCTGCAGTACGTTGTACAATTCACTCCGTAATAGTCATTATAACATTCCTTGTCTCCAGTGATATCGTTACATATGTAGTTTGTTGTATCGTCGTTTGTGCTGCAGTACTTTGTACAATTCACTCCGTAATAGTCATCATAACATTCCTTGTCACCAGTCTTATCGTTACATATGTAGTTTGTTGTGTTGTCGTTTGTGCTGCAGTACGTTGTACAATTCACTCCGTAATAGTCATCATAACATTCCTTGTCACCAGTGATATCGTTACATATGTAGTTTGTTGTATCGTTGTACGTGCTGCAGTACGTTGTACAATTCACTCCGTAATAGTCATTATAACATTCCTTGTCTCCAGTGATATCGTTACATATGTAGTTTGTTGTATCGTCGTTTGTGCTGCAGTACGTTGTACAATTCACTCCGTAATAGTCATCATAACATTCCTTGTCACCAGTGATATCGTTACATATGTAGTTTGTTGTATCGTTGTACGTGCTGCAGTACGTTGTACAATTCACTCCGTAATAGTCATTATAACATTCCTTGTCTCCAGTGATATCGTTACATATGTAGTTTGTTGTATCGTCGTTTGTGCTGCAGTACGTTGTACAATTCACTCCGTAATAGTCATCATAACATTCCTTGTCTCCAGTGATATCGTTACATATGTAGTTTGTTGTATCGTTGAACGTGCTGCAGTACGTTGTACAATTCACTCCGTAATAGTCATCATAACATTCCTTGTCTCCAGTGATATCGTTACATATGTAGTTTGTTGTATCGTTGTACGTGCTGCAGTACGTTGTACAATTCACTCCGTAATAGTCATTATAACATTCCTTGTCACCAGTGATATCGTTACATATGTAGTTTGTTGTATCGTTGAACGTGCTGCAGTACGTTGTACAATTCACTCCGTAATAGTCATCATAACATTCCTTGTCTCCAGTGATATCGTTACATATGTAGTTTGTTGTATCGTTGTACGTGCTGCAGTACGTTGTACAATTCACTCCGTAATAGTCATTATAACATTCCTTGTCTCCAGTGATATCGTTACATATGTAGTTTGTTGTATCGTCGTTTGTGCTGCAGTACGTTGTACAATTCACTCCGTAATAGTCATCATAACATTCCTTGTCTCCAGTGATATCGTTACATATGTAGTTTGTTGTATCGTTGAACGTGCTGCAGTACGTTGTACAATTCACTCCGTAATAGTCATCATAACATTCCTTGTCTCCAGTGATATCGTTACATATGTAGTTTGTTGTATCGTTGTACGTGCTGCAGTACGTTGTACAATTCACTCCGTAATAGTCATTATAACATTCCTTGTCTCCAGTGATATCGTTACATATGTAGTTTGTTGTATCGTCGTTTGTGCTGCAGTACGTTGTACAATTCACTCCGTAATAGTCATCATAACATTCCTTGTCTCCAGTGATATCGTTACATATGTAGTTTGTTGTATCGTTGAACGTGCTGCAGTACGTTGTACAATTCACTCCGTAATAGTCATCATAACATTCCTTGTCTCCAGTGATATCGTTACATATGTAGTTTGTTGTATCGTTGAACGTGCTGCAGTACTTTGTACAATTCACTCCGTAATAGTCATCATAACATTCCTTGTCTCCAGTGATATCGTTACATATGTAGTTTGTTGTATCGTTGTACGTGCTGCAGTACTTTGTACAATTCACTCCGTAATAGTCATCATAACATTCCTTGTCTCCAGTGATATCGTTACATATGTAGTTTGTTGTATCGTCGTACGTGCTGCAGTGCGTGGTGCATTTCACTCCGTAATAGTCCGCGATGCATTCTTTTGTCCCGTTTATTGAATTGCAAACTTTGTTTATTTCGTTGTCTGCCACTTTGCAGTACTGAGTACAGTTGCTATTGTAGTAATCTGTTGAGCAATAGATTGATATCTCGTACTGTATATTAGACACCTTTTCAGTCAGGTTCATTTGATGGATTTTGTTTGGTGATGTTGTTAACATCGTTGCGTAGGAGTCAACAAATGTGTTACTACTATAATCGCCATCTTTAACATAGATAAAAATTCCAAATTTCCCCTGGATAAGTAAAAGAAAGAGTGATATCACAAACGGAATGCTTTTTTCTGGTGTAATTTGGTTATTATTATTTCAAACGTGGACAGTAATATTTACTATCACACAAACACATGTATTTTTTGTTTCATTTCATTGTTGTAAACATTTTCCACTTAAATTTCTTGAATGTTTATGAAAAGCGAAATTGTTTTATTTGTTTAGAAAATGTTCATGTGACCCGAAAATTTAGCCAATGAATGTAAATATATAATTACCTGAGCAAGTAATACGAATTGATACAAGGGTAGCTTTACCCTGTCTCTAGCATTTTTCTTAAGGTAAGTAGCGATTTACTTACACGGTAGGGTGTTTTGTAATTGAACACTGCTGGATTTTGATGATGCTGAAATGCTTCTTTCGAAAATCTTTTAAAATGATATTCGAACGGCTTCACTTGCAGCTTATGTTTGCACTTGCTGAAGTCTTTCTCCACATAGTCCTCCAGACATATTGTAATTTGGTGATCGCACTTACTCCAGCTGTCACAGACTTTTCCATCGTGGGTTTTACCTTCCGGATTTGAAAACGATTTCAACTCAAAATTCAATTGAAAGTCTGCTGATGTCAGCTAAGAGAGAACCATTGTAACAGTAAAAGAGGTAACCAAAAACGCTATATACTATACGAACTAAACATTTTTTCTAACTTACATTTCTATCTGATATCTTCATTACAAACAGAAACTAGTATAATTCTAGACGTGATGTCAGTTGATATATAACATTATATTTACAGTTAACAAACAAACAAAAACATTTTTTAGTGAAAAACATGAGACGAACAAATTTCAGACATGCAATTAGTCCGAAGAGTAATGCGTCCAAATTTTGTGTAGCCAGAACTGTTTTGCCCACACTAATCTTCCAAAAAGCCGCGTTCTCCTAGTTTAGATTAAGATGGGGAAGGAAATGTATTGTGTATAGTGGATTTGAGTATCCAATCCGGAAGACAACAGACGAAAAGTTGGATAGGACAATCTTGTGTGTGTTTCCGTTCCTACTAATTTAAGGACCTTAACGTCAGCAGCCATGCAAAAATATTTACGAGATTACAAACCAGCTTGAAGTTGGAAAAAGGTGTCATGATACAAAACTTTCACGGATTAAACCAACTCAAGTCCGCTGGATGGTAAACCATTAGGATAAATGTAGGAATGATCGTGAAGGTTTGCGAGATGGCAGTTGTAGCAGATGTCATTCGAATGCAAAATACGCATCCAGAGGACCCATGTTCTGACTTGTAGATGATTATTCCCAAAACAGAAATTTTTTATTTTCCAATAAAATGAGCAAAAAGGGGCTGCGGGATAATAGCTGATAAAAACCAGACTTCACCATCCGCAACTTTAACAAAAGATCTTAAAATACGGAATGTTTTTCGAATAATTAATAATACGCCTATAAATCGATAATATATTAACGGGTATTACACATCATCATCTGGTCGAGCTTTCTCGGGCATGTAGTCTGACACGCCATTCTTCACGGTACCTCATCATATGTAGGTCATCAGGTGTGCATTCCATGTTTCTACAGAGTTAATCTATGTAGGTGGTGGCTGGACGGCCAGGTCTGTTCTTGCCATGCCGTGGCGACCATAGCAAAAGGTCGCTAGCAAATTCTTGCTCCGCTCTCCAATGGAACTGCAAAGCGCATTCTGCGTTCTCTCAAGATTGTTGAGATTGAAGGGATGTTTCCATACAGTTGCATTTTTGTAGGATGCTATCTCCAGGATAAATTCAATGCAGCTCTAAGCATTCGAGTGTAGGTTCCATCGAGTCTGGATACAAGAGTCTAAGTTAAGTCCATGTAATCGTACCATACATCAAGACAGCCTTAACTGTAGCTTTAAAAAAAGCTATCTTTAAGATAGTTTGATAGATTGGATTTCCATACGGTTTGCATTTTATTCAGAACTCCCTATGCTTTTCCAATGCGAATTTTCATATCTTGCTCTGTAGAGCTTATTTCACTTCCAAGATATTTAAAACTCTTAACAGCTTTAATCTTTTCTCCGGATGTTGTTTGAATTGAGTCTTGTTGATTGAAGGTCAAAAACTCCATTTTGGATGCATTGCCCACATCTTTAGCAGCGTTTTCAAGAGGATGCAAAAGAGTTGATGCTTCGGCGATGATATCTGCAGTGATAGCTAGGTCATCGGCATAGTCTACGTGAGTTAGCTCTTTGGGAGGATATCTACTCGACTTTCTTCTTAATAATGTAAAACCAAGGTCTTCGTGTTGGTCCAATGATGTCCTCAGTACATAATTAAGAGTGATTATAAAGAGGTAGGGTGCAAGCATGTCACCCTGAAGAACTCCTGCTGCGATGTCAAAATATTCTGTGTCGCCATCAGGTGATCGTACTAATGATTTTGTGTTCTTATACAACATTATTATGGCAGATACTGTCTCATCAGGTATTCCATAAACCTTGAGTATCTTTTCCATTTTCCCTCTGTGAATTAAGTCAAAAGTTTTGGAGAAATCAAAAAGAGAAGACAATCTGGTAGATTTTTTGTTCTAACACCTTCCATGAGCCTACGGATTAATATTTTTTACAGACAGTATTGCTTTTAACAGACAGACAGTTTCTTTTCGACAAAATGTCTGGAATATTATAGATCTGCCACTGTGATTGTCCCAGCTTCTACTTTTAAAGAATTACGGTGAGGTCTCTTTTATGACACATACTGCTTGAAGCCAAAATATTTTTAACTGCCCTAAAGTTAAAGGCGCTAAAGAGCTTTCGAAATCTTAGATCTTATATGTTTCACAAACAATATCTTGTTGCTATTTCGTTTGACCTCTTGACTTTGTTTCATACAACACAAAGAAGGACTGAAGGCGGTTGGCATGGGCGTTTCTCTCCTCGCACTGTCATCCTCTTCGGCATTGCAATTATCCATCTTTGCCTTTTTTCACTTTGTGAGTGTAAGGTTCATCTTTGTAGTTCCCTCGGCCACTGAAACAATATCTGCATTATCTGCTTTTTCTAAGATTCTGGAATGAATCATATATGACCTAATTTAAAATTTTTTCAACAGATATAATTTGTTTGCCGCAAAGTAGTTTGGTTTTCAAAATAACACATCAACGGAACATGCTAATAAAATGATAAAGCAAGACAAGAATTTATCGTAGGTATTTTCACTGACCTGTTGAAAGCTTGTTAATTGCGATATTGGAAAAACTTCATTATTACGGAGTCCATAGAAATTCTTTCGATTTGTTAGAAAATTGTTTATTAAATTGAAAACACAGTGTATGTTGAGGGTGAAAATAAAAGGACTGCCTTTAGTAACCTGCGTCAGGCTTTTAGGCTGTTTCTAATGTTGTTTTTAAATTGCTTTTATGTAAATGATCTTGTAGTGACAATGTTTGAGATTAGAATGAAAATCTTGAAGCTACAACTATAACCATCGATGTCATGCAATGCAATGTCAATGCAAATGTCATGTTTGCAGATGATACAAACATTTTCTTAGCAATGATAAAATGAATAATCTGTCCACACAGACGAGCATTGAATTAATCAAACTATCAACCTGGTTTCCACGCAGTAAGATATACAAACTGTAAAGAACAAAACCGTTTTTACTAAAAATGAAAGTACCAAAAATATTCGAAGTAAACATTTTTCAAGTGCTCTCCTAGACGTTTTCATGTAAAGATGGTACTATACTTTAAAATCTTATTAACTTCAGACGTCAGAATTAATTTATCTTATATTTGGTTTTCGTGCTCTTCTAAAGTGTTCTTGATTCTAATTAACGTCAAGAAGCACTCGCGTCGTTCCCCTGTGCGATATAACGGGTGTTGTTTTATTATAACGGGTGTTGTTTTATTATAAGGTCATTTGAACAAACAGAAGGCGGCGATGGACTAATTTGACTGCTTGCGCAATTATTGAAAGCTTCTACGGGATTTAAATGGAATGCTGCATTGTGCACCATGTTTAAGAAATGTCCATGCTGGGTAAAAGCGTTTTCTTGAGGTTGAGGTGAATGATTCGGGACTAACTATTAACAGAAAGATTTTCCTTCGGTCGATCATACACGTAGAAAACATCCATATCCTTTTTTCCATTCTTTCAGATCGTACTGGATCAGAGAGTTGGCAACCAAGTTTCTAAATAAGTTTCCCGTTGGCTAAAATTGTTATTTGCGCTTACATCACCTTTTTTGTTATGCTTTTGTTGCGTTGATTGCGTTCAGAGATACCGCATGAGACTGCCACTATGCTTTGCCTCTTGCTCCTTATTTGATCACGGTATTCGATCAGATGGTGATTTCACGAGATTCACAGGATTCACTGGATTTGCAGTCATCAAGGCTTTCCTTTCGTCTGAATAACAAACATTTTTTTGAATTTGCTTTTCATGCTTTAAAAATATAAAGGCATTGAAGAACTTCCACTTTTCCTTGTGTCTTCATGCTTATTACATTCTCTACAGAGGGCTGTTCGAAGACTGTGGAAAGTTTTGTCTAGCACCTTCTCGGAATATTTCGCATCAATAAAAAAATATTTCTTCTCTGCTTCCAAAGGTAATTTCAGAAGACCACAGTGCTTGTCTTTCTTTGCACTAGAATATAAGAATGAATTTTTCTAGATCTAAAAACCTCCGAGAAACAGACCTTCGTTGGAAGCCATTTTGTTATGTTTGAGAATGGTTTGTTGTGTCACCGACGAATAAACGAATTTCATTGTACAAAACAAACAGTAATCAGTTTGTGAAAAAGTATGTTGCAAGTGTAACCTCAGAATTGTTGCATAGAGGTTTAGTTAGCATTTTAACTTCTGCAAAACTGATAACTGTTTGTTTTACGAAGTTTAAAAGTGTTTTCAGAAAATGTTATAAACAGATTGGGCCTGTTGTGTGCATTATATCATGACTAAAATGCGGTTAACCTACGACATTTTGCACTCAGAATGGGAAGTCTTAGTCAGGAAAATGGATTGACGTTTCTGCACTTTCCATATAACAACATAATGCAGATGCATTTATAATGCATCTTTGCATACAATCCTATATAACCTTTAAACCTTCACCCCATGGTTTTCTTTGTGTTGACATTTAACAGTTCATTAATCTCTAATTGGAAATGTGATGCTTCTTGTCATTCAAAAATTCAGGAATGTTTATATTCTAAAGCCGAATGAAAAATACCGAAACTATGATGTCAAAAGGTACCTTAAGTGGATTAATTTTCGCGAGGATCAATTTTCGCGATTTTCGCGAATTTTGCGAAAATTTTGAAGACAGCTGATTCGCGAAAATTAGTCCCCGCGAAATATTTGAAAAAACCCGATTCGCGAAAATTATCCAAAAATGTAAAATTAGCATTCGCGAAAATAAAACAAAATTTCAATTTTGTAAACTTTTTTTTCTACAAATAATAAAAATATTATTAGTATCTGTTATTATTATTGTTCTTCTGACGCCCAAAAAAATATGTCTTTGCACACTTTTGGCTTCTTTGGAACGTCTGCCTTTTTCTTCTTTGATTTGGGTGGCTCGTTCTGTTCGTCAATTTTTTCAACAAAACACCCCATTATGACTTCTTTGTGTTGGAAATATAATGGGTCCACCATTTGTTCGTATCTTTGAAAGAGAAGGTGGCCTTAATGCTCCCCGGCACCTTTCTAAATTTCTAAATTACCCTGCTTCGACCCATTTGAAGATATTGATCCTATGTTAGGAGAAAATGCATCTCGTGAGATGATTGATACGCACGAAGAAGAATCTAAGTACGTAGATGAAAATGGAAATGAGAGTGAAAGTGATGAGTGGGTTGAGGAAAATGAAGAGTACAACAGAAACATATTTGATGACGAAGAAAATCTTTAATTTGTAAACTAGGTATAAAAATATGGTATATGACAAGAAAAACGTTTATATGCATAATAAGTGCTCTACTTTCAAAGTTTTTTAATGTTTATTTCCCGTAGTATGATAGGCCTCTGAGTTTACAAAATCTTTCATTCTTCCGATTCGCGAAAAATTTGAAAACCTCTGATTCGCGAAATTAAGTCCTCGCGAAAATTTTGAAAACCTCTGATTCGCGAAAATAAGTCCTCGCGAAATACGATTTTTTTCGACTCGCGAAAATAAGTCCTCGCAAAAATTAATCCACTTAAGATATAACAACGCATTTATTCTAACACGAAGTAGGTAGGTCGTGTTTTTTCTATGCAGTTTTTAAGAGAAACCCTGAAGGAGTATTTAAATGCAAGCTTTGAAAAAATGCATACGCTTAAAGTTACACACACTACGGCAAAAACCTTTTTGGCATTGCACAGACACAGAACAGCACAAACATGCATTGTATTTCATTTTTCTGTCCCATACAGTAAAGCCGCAATAATGCAGCATAGAATTTTCAACGCTAAGATTTCCCCGAATTCCTCTTGTATAGGCCTAGACTTCTGGATCTTTAGCGATCAGAAAATTGCTCTTCTCATAAGTAGACATCAAAATAGCTTCTTGAAATAATGTTTAGTTAAATCATGTGTTATTTCCCAAAATAGATTTGGCAAGTAAGCCCTTGGTGCTGATAGTAGCCATATTATTCATGCTACAAACAGTTCAGTTTTAAAGTAGACACTCTATTCTTCATGAGCTTCGCGTCATTCATGACATTGATTCAAATAGGCTGCAAGTAAATAAAAAGTCAATTTTTTTTAGTGCTTTTCGTAAACATTTGCTTAGCAGGCTGACTCTATTTCTAAAAGAATCAAAGTTAGCATGTGTTTTTGTTGATTATGCCAAATTTGGTCTTTTACCAACAAAAGGTTGCCTATCCTTGGTATAGTGTAATCCTATCGCAATTTATATTGAAATCTCATCTCCAAATAAAACAGAAGCGTATAGATAGTATGTGTAGGGAATGTAGGGCATGGCAGGTCATTTGCTCTAAATAATTGATTAGTGATTTACGTCGTTTTTATTGTTTTAAATATCAGATGTATATTCCTACGTGTTAAAGTAACGGAGAACGGAGAATCATCTACAAAGGTTGTCTTCTAAGGGAAAACCTATGTAAAATTGTTAATTACGAGAAGGGGGTCAGGCGAGTGAAATTGTCCTCAGTCGAAGTTGAACCAAAATCGATAAATTGAAGGGCAAATAAGTCTTATAACATGAGTAATTGTTCAATTCATATTTCTATGGACAATGATTGCTGGAAAGGTAAGCTAATACGTCAAAAGTATTATTTGCATGGCATCGTGAAATTCAAAACATAACCATCAAGCTTCGTGGTAGTTCAGCTGAATTCAGCTCCTTGTTCAATGTTCAAATTGATGTCACGCTCGCTGAATAAAAGATTTGCTAGTTATGCTCACTATTTTATCGAAACTGGTCATTTGTTTCTTCGTACCGCAAAATGTACTGTTCCTAGCAACATAAAATGCGTCGCTTTAACCGTAATTCAGTAATTCAGTTCAGAAAATTTATAGTATAAAATATAAGGTTGTGTATAATTCTAAAGAAAAACAAACCTGGAAAGAGAAAAGGAGGCAGCTCATAAATGTCAACATCGTGTCCAAAGCAAGAGGTTTCACCGCTAGAAACATATTCTTGGGTGGTATTGTGTTTCAATATGTGTTATAAAATAAATATTGACAGATACGGTTTTGCGAAAGACTCTGTGGAAATCGTACGACATTTTTTCTCCGAATCGGCTGTCTATCGTACGACATTTTACTCCGAATCGGCTGTCTATCGTGCGACATTTTACTCCGAATCGGCTGTCTATCGTGCGACATTTTACTCCAAATCGGCTACCTACGCAAACTTAAACTCGCAAAAGGTTTTTACAGGCAGGGGAACTTCCGCGCAGTTTCTTAAACATTTTCTTATTTAAAATTCGGCGCGAAAATGCTAAATTGAATGCGTCGTATTTACCTTGTTCCAATGAAAGCATAGACATAACGCATGTTTACAAAGTTCTACTAACAATATTGCGCAATAATCTGCTAAATAAATAACATCGTAGACTCTCTCAAAAATTAACAAGAAGCCATAGTTGCAAAACAGCAAAAATCATGTTTCGATGCCTCAACGCGCCATGTGTGGTACACGTTGTTGTTTTTTTTTATAAGAAACCGGTTTATAAGAAACTCCAGTCACTTGAGCTCGCAAACCTAAGAAACTACTACAGTATTTGCAGATTCTCGGGGAATTTTACGGAAAAGTTTTTTGCAGAAGCCCCACTTTGTTTATTATGGGCCCTCTTTTCTTGTACGAGAACTATGATTTCGCAGCTCTCTCATTTGAAATATACCTCGAGAGCTTATATACTTCACGGATAGCCGCATCTTTTGAAGAAAACTCCGATACCTCTGTTCAAATTTTCAAACGTAAACTCCTGAAATGCCTTCTCTTCGAAATTGAAATTTGCAAAGATGACGAAACTAAATCAAAAATCAATGTAATTACTCATCGATTGAAGAACGATTTTTACGATAGCGCGTGACAGGGCGGCTTTGGAAACGCCCTAAACTCCCTGCTTTCCAATGGCCGTCCTGTACATATATTTATTATAAACGGTTGTTGTACATACTTTTTTATACTTTTTACGCCTGTACATCGTTTCAACAGGGCATTAATCGCCCGATGAAATAAAATGGAAAAAAAAAGAAACTACTACAGTAAGCTCACTCTATTCTAAGAAGCTGAGAAATTTTGTGAGCTAAATTTTTTCCCACATTGTTAAGAATATTGTGAAATATTCTGTAAGAAACTGCCTAGAGACCCAAAAGCTTAGTTTCTTATAAAAAAACAACGCGGATGCGGTCCATACCTTTTGTAACCATTGGTGTTGATCAAAGTGGCGAGCAAGTAATCAAAATACTGAAAGTTAACGGGGGATTAGTTTTCATCAGTAACAATATCAATGCACGCGATAGATGTTAACTACCTCATACATTGCAGAAATTACTACGCAGATGAAAAGAGCTGTCGATATTAGTCCTGCAGATCGAAAGTTGCATTATCAACTCAGTCTAACCGTGATGAGAAAAAGAGATGTTTTAATATTAAGGGAGTGTTTGAAGTGTCAACAAGGCTGCATTATCGACATTTTTTCTCCAAACGAAAAAGTTTTATTAATATCACACAGTAGCAAATATGAAGGTTCGATAAATATCATATTTTCGGTCGATAGGTAGATATAAAATCTATTGCCGCAAGCCAAAGACAAGACTGATCGTTGTCTTTATTGGGACAGCACGCAATCAGTGGATGTACCTTAAAGGTACAAAATGTCGCGAGTACTAAAAGTCGCGAGTACTGATTGTCGCGAGAAATTTTTCGCGACCTTTGCGACATTTAGTACTCGCGACAATTTTGTTTTTGATGGCTCGCGACTTTTAGTACTCGCGACTTTTTTCCTTGCGAGTTTATGTACTGCATATTTCCGCTTAAATAATCATCTGATAATCGGATGTTTTTTAACGCAAATGCTAAGCTATTGAATTCAACCGCAACTTCTGCCACACGCAAGCATACGCGCAATTAAGGGAAATAGATATGATACAGAAAAGGCAAAATGCATACCAATCATATTTACAAACATCTGGTTTAAAAAATAAAATAGAAATACCGATCGGCTTAATCTATTATGACGACTAAGGTTCGTTTGGTGAAAATCTGTTGTGGTATCTACGGGTGCAGGTACAACTATAGGCTGAGTTGATTGATTATCGTTGGCAGTGTTTCTCGCAAAAAACGACCGAATGTCATTCTTGTTAGTCAGTTTGATTACCGGCTTTATTTTCCTTTCCTTTTCTTGTTCCTGCTTCCACTTGCGACCACGGAAGGTAAATCCTCTGGGTCTTCATTATTTGCCGATTATAACTTCCTGTTCAGGAGGTACATCTTTGTAGTTTTCTGATGCCACGTCAAAGTACCGCGTCAGAAGAAGCTTGTTCTTTTGGGTACCAATCATTTCTGCTTTAACAACGCATGGAATTTCTAGTCCACCTTGGATCAGTGGTGAACGACGGTACCTCGTACTTGTTAATGTAACGGTTATAGCCACCCCTCTATCTAGCAGGTATTTGGTGACTCGCAAAATTTCAAAAGGTAGATGTCCGACAACTTCTTCATAATAATTTTCATCAGTGAGGTATGTCTTTATCGCAAATAAGTCGTACCAATTGTCAATTTCGTGATAACAAGTTAATTCCTGTCTTTGAAATTCAAGACTCGCGACTTTTAGTACACGCGACTTTTGACAATTACACCGCTCGCGACATTTAGTACTCGCGACTTTTTCTATAAAAGTCGCGAAAATGTTTTCGCGACTTTCGCGACTTTTAGTACTTGCGACATTTTATACCTTTAAGGTAACACTACAGGAAAAGCGAAAAAAGGAAAAGCGACATTTAAGAAATGTTTATGGCTAGTAATAATGTTGTTCATTTTTTACAATGCGCGCGGGACCCATTTAGACCGGGAGGAGAGAGCGGGTATCGTCATCCGACTTGAAAATTTACCAGATAGACTTTTTTACATTAATTTTGGGGTGCTGATTCCGAAAATCTATGTTATACAGGGATTTAGGGGGGCGTTTAGCCTCGATTCCAACTTAAAGCCTCGTTTTCGTGCAATCTTGTATACACTATTCTGACTGGTTACAACGCTTAGACTAGACAGTTCTATCCCACTTAAGGTTACTGATAGACAAAACCTTGTCATAAGGTATCTTTGGAACAAAATTATTCCAACCTCGATTCCATGAAAAGTATCAAATTCGTAAAAAATATCTGATTTTTATGTTGATGAAAGGAAGCAAACGTCATCCAATTCTAAAATTTACAAAGCTAAGCATGTTAAATCTAATATTCGGTACTGAAATAAAATTTCAGTGTTTTACGAGAATTTAGGTCATTTAGCATCCATTTCATAAAGCCTCGTTTTCATTTAATAACAATAAAAAATTAGCTTGAAAATTACAATGCAGTAGAATCCAGAAATATTTTTTAGAATTCTACGTTCGAATTTTACCGTAGTCTACATGATGCAACTTCTTTTTATTGAAAATGAAAAATGAATGATGAGCTTTGCATTGTTCACTATGATTCTATAAAGACTTCCGTTGCATTGGTTAGGCTGAGTGAAGAATCTTTTAAAACTCTCACAGAATGTAAAAGCATATGTGAATCACTGGATGGGGCAAACCATCACTAAGAGCAATGTGAACGTGTGCCTGCTGTATTTAGTGACGAAGCTCAATTTTATCACAGGGAATGCAACCAGAAGTTTATTTATGCCAGAACATTATTGAAAAGGAAACGCGCGAAGGAAGATGAAAATTTCGAAAGTAGTAAGCGACCTTTACGAGGAAATGATCGTGGAAATCCAAGACAGCTTTTTCAAAGCAATGCATGATCTGCTCAAAGCAAAGGATTAAGGTCCGTGGTAAATTTCAATTTCCAACTAAGATTCTTACTAAAACTGCTGAAAAGACCCTGAAAAGATCAGCAACTCTAAGAAACGACCAACTCATGATTGCTGCAGTCAGTGATGTTGATTTGATAGCAAAAGAGTTCAGCAAGCATGAAAAATGTTACCTAGAGTATACGCGAGTTGCGAGGAATACCAATGTGCACGTTCCAGGTGTTGTGGAAAGTGGGCAAGATTCAGGTGATTTCAATTTAGTATGTGAAGTAATCAAAGAGTTGGTACTGGGGAAACAGCAATGCCTTTCAATGGATAGTATTGTTTCTGCTTATGGTATAAATGAAGGTGATAGACAGCAGAGATATCGACTAAAAATTCGTCTTCTGGAAAAGTATGCTCAAAAGTTGTTGTTCATTTCACACGAGAAGCATTCACCGCAAATTGTGATAAGCAAGAGATGTTTAGAGACACAAACATTGTCAAATATATTAGAAGCATCTGAGAGCAATACAGTGAAAAAAGCCACTACACTTTTGCGCGAAGCTGTTACCAAGGTCATTAATGAAGCATCCATGTTACCGTGGTCTCCGACAATAGAGAGCTTGAAGTCAGATGAAAGAAATCCTCCCCAGATTTTGGAATTGTTTTTCAAAAAGTTACTGTCTCCAACTAGCAGCTCTCATATCCCCAATACCACTGCCGAGCGTTTAACGGATTCTTTCAGTCAAGATGTTTTATTCGCAGTTTCGAAGGGCGAGTTCATGACACTCAAACATGCAGCAATGGCTGCTTGGACTACACAGCTTGACAGGAAAGAAGTTACCACTACGTATTCTTTCTCGTTTGGGACATTCTATAAATTACGATCGCGTATGCGAAATTGAAACAGCACAAGCTGAGCTGATCCAGCATTTCCAGTCAATGTCTTTCCATTTGCCAATAAGCCCTGCCACCAGTGAAAGTAAAGTAACCACAACTTTTTGGTGGGATAGCGCTGCTAATCAAGGGAATCCGCGCTTTGCAGGATGGATTATCCTTTTTTCCAAGAAGACTACCAGCAAGGAAACAAAGCTCACTTACATGCCACCAATTCAAAAGCCAATAACTGAGTATGCTGCTTTTTTTGAAATGTTCTACAAGTCTAGAGAACTAGCAAGACAAGCCAACAGTCGTATACTCACATCACGCTTGATGTTGGTGCAGCTATCAAGGCCTACCACGTAATCTGGAATAACCCAACAGCATGGTCTGACATAATTATCCATTTGAGAAATTTTCATGCAATGATGGCTTATTTCGGATTCATTGGAAGTTTCGTTGGCGGAAGTGGATTTGAGGATGTGTTGTTTCAAGCGGGACATAACAGGCTTGTTGTCCGGCAAACATTACAACCGCAATTGTTTACTGCACGAAGCATTTTCAGAAGCACTGGCTCGTCTTTTCCAAGAGAAGTTCATACCAGAAATTCCTGAAAGTTTGATTCAATTTAGCCAACATCAACCAGCCACCGTTAACTTAGAAGATCTGATAGCTGATGCCTCCATCCACGCATACGTGGATAATTACAATCGGCAATTAGTAAAATGTTTACATGGAGAATTCGGCAAGACTGCACAGTTCTGGGCTATGTACATGACGATGGTTGACCGGGAAAAGAAGCTGCACTATGCTGTCAGCAACAACTACTAAAATCTTCGGCTTCTGACTTAGAGAAATTCATTGGCTATGTGCTTTGCCACAAATCGAATTCACTACTCGCGATATGGGACTTTCTACATCCTTTCCTTGGAACATCTGGAGCATACTCATCCGGGTGCCAAAGCAAAAATAGAAGAAAAGGGTTTATCTGTCAGACGCAATACACTAGGAATTGGCCAAGCAGTTGACCTCGCTGGTGAGCAAATTAATATGAAGAGTGCGAAAACTAACCCAGTTTTCCACAAAAGAAACCACAGTTGCAAAGTGGGCCATGAACAGGCCTTTCCAAGCCAGATTTGCTGAGACGTTAATTGAAATCAGTGGTCTCTCTAATACGACGTCAAGCCCCCGAAAATGTCTTCGCCCAAGTGAAATAATAAAGTCAAACAAGATGGTAGAGAATATAATGAATGTTTTAACGACGCAGTTTATGAATCCCTTTCAACAGGACATTGAAAAGTCAAAATTGTACAACTTGGTTTCTGGCTGCCCTGTAGAAGATGAAATCTGCGAGAATCTCCTAAGCCTGGAAGAAGACTGCATCAAACTCATGAAATCTTTTGAAAAGCGTCTCACCACCGTTCCACCGACAGAGGCATTTTCGACCCTATAAAGAAAAAGAAGGAGAAATCTTGGAAAGACGCGGCAAAAGAGATAATCGTGAAGAAGAAAGGAAAGGAGAAAGAATTGGCCTTCCAAAGGGACATTCTTGGAATCTTGGTCGCGCGTTCATCTATGTCAATGCCAGTTGTACTGGTATGAACTTTATTTATTTTATTTTTAAAAATAAATTTTAAATAAAATAAATAATGTTCATACCAGTACAACTGGCATTGACATAGATGCGGTGCTGTGTTATCCACTGGCTCCAGTCTCCATCCCACTCAGCACACCTGATGGTTCATGAGAAAACAGTGAAAAGCAAACTCTTCAATGCTGCCATGAATGATTTAAATGTCGTAACAAAGGACAATCCGCCTGGTGCTGACAAACTTAGCACGTATTTTCTCAATGTAGCTGCTGCAGTTCGAAGTATTGCCGGGAAACCTGACACCATAAGGGAGTTAGCAATGAGAATATTGGACACAGTTCCTTCTCAGTACAAGACAGTCTACATGGCATGTGACACATACGAGGAAGACAGCATCAAAGGCAGCGAAAGAATCGCCGGGGTAACAAGCAATCGATATTTCTTGCAAAGCCCAGATATGAAGGTGCCATATGATTTCGCCAGTTTTCTTTGTAATGGAAGCAACAAAGAGATGCTTTTCGATCTATTTCAGCAGTCCATAGAAGATAGCAAATCTACCCTAAAAGACAGGACTGTGTATTTTTCTGACAAACGAGAATGTACGATGATTACAGAAGCTCAAGCAACAGTTGTTTCGGAGTTAACATCAAACCACGAGGAAGCTGATACAAAGCTAGTTGCTTTAGTATGCGCTGCCAGTATTCCACAAGGTAACTCTGTTATGATTCGATCTCCATCTGGTGACATTGACATCCTCACGTTATTTGTTACACAAAATTTCGGTGATAAGAAAATATATCTAGATAATGGGACAGGCAAAAACAGGACGATCATCGAGGCTACGTCATCACAGTTATCAGAGGAGGAAAGGAAAGCACTTGCAGGGTTGCATGCATTTTCAGGAAAAGACTATTTGTCATCCTTTTTCCGCAAGGAAAAGTCTGCGTGTTGGAAAACACTCTTGAAGAAAAGAGAATTTGTAGAGTTGGGAATGGAGAATGAGGTCACTCAAAGCCTATTGAAGGAGTTGGAGAAGTTTGTGTGCTGCCTTTATGGATACCCGAGGCTGTCAAATGTCAATGATGTGCGCAAAGCAATGTTTTGGGAGAAGTTTGAAAACAAAAAGAAAATAGTAGACTTCAGCCTCCTGCCACCCTACAAAGAAGATCTACGATATCATATCATGCAGTCAAATTATGTTGCTTACATATTTCGACATGCAGATCAGCTGATTCTTGATGCCATGGATCCTGCAAATCATGGATGGGATAGAGAGCGGAAGATCGTTTGGAGCAATGAGTGTTATCCACAAAATGTATCAGAGTTACTGCTTGAAGAAAATGACAATGTTATCAATTCTGATGATGAAGACGCACCGCAAAAAGCTTTTCAAAATGATCAAAATCGAGCCATTTCAACAAATACAAGGCTTCTAATGAAAACGAGGCTGGAAAAACTTAATTGTGAAGATAACTTATGACAAGGTTTGGTCTCTCAGCAACCTTAAATGGGAAGAAACTGTCTAGTTGAAACGCTGTAACCAGTCAGAATAGTGTATACAAGATTGCACGAAAACGAGGCTTTAAGTTGGAATCGAGGCTAAACGCCCCCCTAAATCCCTGTATAACATAGATTTTCGGAATCAGCACCCCAAAATTAATGTAAAAAAGTCTATCTGGTAAATTTCCAAGTCGGATGACGATACCCGCTCTCTCCCCCGGTCTAATTTCATTAACGGCATTGAGCAATTATTTGCATCAGTCTTCTGCAGTGGAAGTTGCATCTGTATTTCGTGGGAGGTGGTTTTTGCTTTGAAAGAACAACACAGAACAAAAGGAATCTTAGATATTGAACGAACGAAGCTACAAGTTATGATACGGAGTGCGGCGAGTGAAGCTGTAATCGATGAATTTAACCTTGAAGAGTTTGGATGGACATACAGTAGATCGTCTATATTATAAAGAGAAGTTATTAAGTGTATAAGATTAGGAATTGTTTATTAGTCCGGATAATATATCCGGATTATACATATACCATATACCCTGATGCCATCTGCAGAGATACAGAAATTAGGAAGGAGAACCTCAGTAATGCAATGATGGACCGGGAAGTCTGGCGTAAGGTTGTGAATTCTGTCATCTCGACCGCGGTCGAACAATGATGATGATTTTGTTTCTTAATTTACTAATGTACAAATTTTATTTTCTAGAGGAAGAAGTACTCCAACTCATTGCGACGTTAGACTCTCTAGATCTAGTCCTGAACAATATCAAATGCAATTGTAAAACATCATGCACAACTAAAAGATGCAGTTATGTTATATCTCCTGCAGCGAATTCTGTTAGTGTTTCGAGAAATGTAAGACGACGTCTTAGAATACTATATTAGATTTCTTTAAATACCTTGGCGCAACACTTCGGGAAGATGGAGAGAGTGATAGAAACACCGATCTAAAGGGGTTGGTATCGCTAGCAGGTAATTCTCAGAATTTCGACAGAGGTACTGTCATGTCACTAAATAAGAGCGTATATTGCAATATTCCCGGCTTTTATTGATAAATTATAGCTCTAAATTAACTTTTCACTCAACAAAAAAAAGTAAAAAAACAAAATCCATCCATAAACTCATGGAAACTTATGTTATACTCTTACATTCATAAGCTATGGCAACATTGTCTAGCGTACCAAAAAGCTAAACTACAGCACATGGTAAGTGCCCGGGCACGGATGGAGTTATGCAGAGCACATAAATAATAATACGTCAGCAGGATTTCTTACTGTGTAGTACCCTACTAATAACAACAATTTGGAAAACATGTAACTTGTTGTTTGTTTGTTTGTTTTTAACGAGGCTTCCAGAACGCTCATTAAGCATTATCATGAAGATCTCGACACGGGGTTTTAGTGTATTTAATTGCTCTCATTTGTGCTACTGTTATTTTTGATGAAATACGGCGGTTTTTTGCAACATTGCAATAGCATGGTCTCGAACCCAGAACCTTTCAGTTAAAAGCAGGACGCCATTCCTATTGCGCTATCGCCGGATAAAGATGTAAGACACCATCAAACTGGCTAATATCTACAATTACATGTCTCTATAAAAACAAAGGTTCCAGAGCAGGAATGAAGGACAATTTGGGTTTCAGTCCAAATGTTCTACTGAGCACGCTATTGTCAGCCTTGTAAATACCTTATCGATCGCGTTAGACAAGAACTCATACAGTATTGGAGCATTTCTTGACCTTTCAAAAGCCTTTGATACGGTTAACCATAAAATACTGTTAGAAAAACTAAAGTTTTATGGTGTCAATAAACTGAACCACAAGTGGATTACAGGGGTGGATCTAGTAATTTTTAAAAGAGGGGGCGCTAAAATCATAATTTCATCTCAATTCGTGAATCTCTTCCACACAATAATTGAAAGACTTTTCATGCCCGAAATGTTATTGCCATAACATCCATCGTGGAAACCTTTTTGCATACATATCTCTGAAATTGTTAAATAAATGGTAAGCAACATGAAAATATTGCAGGGTGTTGCGATTACTTTCGTTACGCACAGATAGCTAGGATGTCTGTAATGCCATCAGCACGTGAATAGAATAATCGCATGTATATCCTTTTCTCCCGCCAAAATCATTTCACGTTACACAAAACCATTCTTCTCAGGACGGCGGTCCAATAACTTTAATCTTAACTTGGGTCTGATTATATGGATTTCCTTAAAGGGAATAAGTTGCCCTGCGATGATTTGTACACGCATACGCTTGCCTAAACTGAAGAACCAAAACGTTGTTATGAATGAAAGTTGGAATCATTTTCAAAGGAACCCAACTAACACTTAAAACATATTGAGGTATTCGTCTAATAAATATAATACCTTCATGCTGTAACCTATTCAATTCCCTTTTAGTGTAGGGAATGCTTATAGTAAAGAATGCTTCAGAAAAGGATCGTAATAACTGAGAGAGTCATTGCCGAAACCTACTTCTTTTTGCCAGAAAATGCTCAATCGTCAACTTTATTTATTGTATGAGAAGCTTTCGACACCAGCGTGTCTTCATCGGGTCTACCTGGATGTTTACTCGGCACTTACCAGCTTACAGTAAGGCAGGTTTACTTTAGTAATCACACTAGCCAAGGGCCGTATTCTGAGTGTCGGGCATATTTTAGAATACTTATGGCGCCCCAGGATAACTGCAAGAATTGAGACGTCGGTCGTGCACCTTCTGTAAAAAAAACCTGCAAAAAATACCCCCACATTTTTTTTAGAGCTCGAAAAAAAATCGTTGCTCGTCGCCGAAAAGGGGGGGAGGAGGGGCGCGCCCAATGCCACTCCCTAAATCCGCCACTGGATTATAAGCTATCTTTCTAACAGATTTCAATTTATAGCATATGATGACTCATCTGAAACAGACCGATAACTTGTGGAGTTCCGCAAGGTTCAATTCTATGACCACTCTTTTTTCTCATTTATATTAATGACATTTTTAAATCTTGAAACTATACTCAATCTATCATGGTTGCAGGTGACACTAACCTTATTTACAGTAGCAAAGATGTAAAAACTCTTTTATAAAGTACTTATTTTAAGTGTAGATGAATGGTTAAAAGCTAAAGAGCCAGCCACATATTACCTTAGCGACATTTACTGCCTAAACCAACGCAGAATAACGTCAGTTTTCACTGGTCAGTTGCTTTAGTTTTGAGGGAATAGGTCACAGTACCAATTTGAAAATGTTCAAATTTGACCATAGCTTACCTCATAAGATATATGGCGGAAATTTTAAGTAGAGATGCTAAAAACCTACACAAATATAAATTTGTAAGAACTTACCAAAATTTCCGGGGGAAAGTAGTGGTCAGATCCCACTCCTGAAAAATCCCCAATTTTGCATCATGCTTACCTCAAGATATATGGCTAAATTTTTCCTCAAAGTTAGCCAATGATATTTGGTTTTCAAAAATGGAAAACCTTACCAAAATTTCTGGGGAAAGTAGTGGTCAGATCACGTTATATTTGGACCAAAAATAGACCCCAAATATTACCTCATAAGATATGGGTAAAGCTTTGCTCAAAGTTAGAAAATGGTCTTTGCTTATGGAAAATACAAAAACTTACCAACATTCTTTGGGAGAAAATAGTGGTCAGATCCCATTTTATTTGGACCAAAAATGGATGTAAAATGGATGTAGAGTTATCCTAACGCTAATATTTAGATTCGCATCTTGTTCGTCACACAGCCCTCCCGAAGACCAATCAAAATCTTTCCGATATATAAATTCTTTTTATTGTCATAATGAACTTCAATTAATGGCTATCGTTTTAATTTAATGACAAAACTTTCAGGCCAATGAAATGCTTTCAATTGTGTTTCGAATTGTTGGAGTAATAAAATGCAATGGATTTTTCGATGAATATTTCATTTTTACATTTATTCACTTATTCTGATTGAAATGTTTCTTTGATACTCGTGTTTGAAAAAAAAGCTGCTTTAAATTAAAACAAAAATATTAACGTTGATAGTTAATTGTCGATGTTATATTATAAAATAAGTTGTTTCTTCATTAGCTATTAGCATATTAGCGCTAGCATTCGTTATTTCACAATTACATTGTATACCTATCTAATGTTTTAGTGTCAGTAGATTATTTATTTTATTATAACCCCCTCCCCATTTTAAGATATTTTCCCCGGAGTACCCACCCCCCCCCCCCCCCCCCCCCCCTCCATATTTGGTTCCATATCAGGGTAAATATGTCTTCACACTGGAGAGGCTTTGGAACTAGAGATGATTCTACTTTTTAACGATGGTTCAGTGTGAAAATGTTGAATAATTTTAATTTTCAGGAAAACCGGTCTAAAATACTCAGAATTTGTATTGCCGGACCAAATTGATCGTGATATTGGTTATCATATCAGTTGTTATAGAAGATTATATATTTCAAAAGCCCAGAGGAAGAGAATGGGGCTTTATGCGTTGATGGCGAAGAAGATAACGAAGGTAACCTTTATAATAATAATCGAAGTAAACAACTCTGAAGATAGCAACTGCATAAGTGATGAAAGTGATTTGCCATCAAGAATTACACGTTCATGTATTACAATGGTAAAACCAACTGTGAGAACAGCTCTATTCCCAAGTATATGTATATTTTGTCATCAAACCTGGAAGAAATAATAGGAGTAGGACAAAAACTGTTCAAACCGAGAATTTCGTGAAGAATATTAGAATATGACATTGATGGATGATGACAAAATGAAGACAAGACTATTAAGCACAGATCTTGCTGCAAAAGAAGTGAAATATCATTCACCCTGCCGATTAAAGTGTCAGCAACAAGCAGAAGCACGAGATAAACAAAGAAATCTTCAATTTAAATTCAATTAAAGACGGCAACAGGTCTTGGTATTTCCAGCGTGAAGTACACAAGGAAGCATTTAAATCACTGTGCTGTAACATCAAAGAAACACTGATTTCAAATGAAGAACTATTTCATTTAAGAAAACTACTTTCTTGTCAGAAAATATCTAAAAATATCTAAATATCTAGTAAAATTAAATTCCCGCGAAAAAAACCTTTTCTTCGTTCGCGAAATTAAATTCTAGCACTTTTTTCGATTTTTCTGATTATTTTCAATTTTTCCCTATTATGATCACCAAAGATATTGGGTTCGTTGTAAGTTTTCAAGCGTGCTAGAATGGCAACGTCACGCACGAGAACAACATCAACACGGCGGAAATTAATGAGGAAGAAAGAGAGGCTTTTGTTAACCCAGCATTTGATTTTTATTAGAGCGATAACGACAATGATGAAGATGTTTATGCGCCGGAAGATGACCATCGTAACGTTTTCAATATTTTTGAAGACATTGAGCAATAGATATCATGAAAAATATAGTTAGTATTTTTTTAGAGTTAATGTTAGTATTATATACAACATCATATTTTAAGTGTGAAGAACAAAAAATCTGGTTAATAAACAAACTAAAATAATGTTGAATTTTGATTGTCTTTTCCAAAAAAGGAACAAAAAAAGATATCGATTTTGGCCATTCGCAAAATTAAATTTCCGCGAAATACTCTAGTGTGCCAAATAAACGCCCCCCTCCCCGCTTGTTAATTTTTCGATTTTTTTCCCACTCCCCCGGACGTTATTTGGACCCCTTCCCCCCGTTTATTAATATCTCACTCTCACTTGTCAAGTATGAATAAGCATATTTTGAATGAGACGTCTGATTTCAACTTTCATTCAAAAAATTTAGAATTTAGTGTCATTTTATCACTTTAAAAAGATTTTATCTTTTTTCCCCCGAACGTTAGTCTATTGTTGTGTTTAGTAAACAAAAGAAAAAAGATTTTTCTCCTTCGATTAGTCTATTAAAATGTTTTTCTCATAAGACTTTCCTTTTAGTTATTTAATGTTCATGCATATGTTCTTTAGAGTTTGTAAATACGTTAACACAGTGTCTCTTCATTTTACAAAGAAATCGTGACTTTTTCATTTTTTCAAGCTCCCCCCCCCCCACCCTTAGAAATTAAGAACCCCCCTGTTTATTAGATTTTTGGAAATTTTCCAACTCCCCTTAATTATTAAGACCCACCAATTTTCTTGCCAAATAATGATGTAAGGAGTTTGTTAAATGAAGATGAAGAAAGTCAAAGTCCAAGCTGGAAGATAGATATTCTTTGGATGAAAAACTACAGAAAGAAATTATACAGTGATAAGTGATCTGACAACTACTTTCCCCCTAAGAATGTTGGTGAATTTTTGTATTGCTCATAAGCAAAGACCATAGGCTAACTTTAAACAAAACGTTCTTGCAAATTTATATTTATGTAGGTAGTTAGCAGCTCTACTTAAAATTTCCGTCATATATCTTGTTGCGGCTGAACGTTACACTTGTCAGGAACGCATAAAATAACTCGTTCTCGGTTGAAACATTCTTCCAAGAAAGGTAAAACAGTTGTATAGAAGTTCTATGCGAGTCGTGTAATAAGTCCTTCACATAGGACAGACTAACATATATATATAAACACACTTCGACACGCAGAACTTAACATAAAGTTCTTTACTCGAACATTGAGTTTCTCCGTCTTTTTATTCTGTACGTTTACACAACTCGCATGCACTTTTATACGCCTGTTTTACAAAATTCCCTCGATAGTAAACGTGGCAAAGTCTCAGACTAAAATTAGATCTGTTGCTTTACGAAGATCGCGCTGTAAAATCAATTCTCCATATTATCAGTTACAACTTGTTAAAGCAAGCAATGATACCATATATCTTAACTCTAATAGACATAATTTGACCTAGTGCACGAAAATAGGTGTCAATAATTTCAACATGCGGCACCAAAATAAACCCTTTATCCCACCCTTCACCCCTAACCACCTTCAGATTTAACATTATATCCAAGCCAGATAAATTGCCATCCTTTCCGGTTTCCAAAATAAAAAGTTATTGTACCATTACCTGGCCCAGCTCCTGGACAGCACGTATGTCAATGCCTAGTTCTTTTAGGGAATGAATTGTAATTCCTAGCTTAACATCACACATGTAGATATTTTTAAGTTTTAAAATTGTTCAAGAGTTTCCTGCTGTAACTTTGCGAGCGACAAACTGTTAGTTTCGAATATAGAATGTATGATAAAGGATTATTTAAAAGTTTTCAAATATATTATATTTCAAAGAACATTTGTAACGGCGCATGCGCGTAGTTTCGTTTAAAAGCGCAGAGCGCCATTAAATGAGGGACATTCTTAAGCGTCTATTACCCTATACTACAAATCACGTCTAGAAACAATACAACAGTTGTGATTGCCTTTCTGAACGGTTTGTTCAAATGTATTTAAAGGTTTTTTTTAATGTTTTTAAAATATCACAACGAAAGATTTTCGAAAATGACTTTTCGTAAAGGTTTCATGCTTTTTGTTTTCAACAAAACAAACTTTGCACCATCGGCAGAAATCTGATAACGTGTGAAAAAGAATGATGCACTGCAAGCTTAATATACTGCAAACAATCTTTAATTGATCGCAAACAGTTTCCCGGTTCACAAATGCATACATATTTGCTTTTGTTTGAAAATTTCCAAACTTTTCGAAAATAAACAAATATTTGTAGCAGTTGCAGCATTTATTTTCGTTAATGTAAGTTTTTGGATTATACTTCGCATACATACCTCAAATATTCTGATTTTTTTTCGACAAAAGAGGTCTTAAAAAATAATATTTCCTACGCCTTTTCCAAATTGTTCGAATTATTGCCGGTCTATGTCTATTTTTGGATCGGTAATGAATATCTTGTTTACCAAATCTCAAAAACAAACCGTACCTGTCAAAAAGCACCGTGTAAAACTTATGGAAGAAAGAGATGGAAGTTTCACCGACGTCCGTACGTTACCAATGTTTTGGCTATAAACCATGGCGATAAGCCCCTATCTCTCGCGCAAAATCGAAATTTTAAAAAAATTATTAAGAAACTTTTAGAACTTGAATCTCTCTATAAAATACACCTCGCTAGGTTTCTTATATACCTAAACAAATAATGTATAGCAGTTTTTAAGGAGTATTTTACTTTTATGCAGCCTTTTCACGCCGCAATGAAAAGATACCTCAACCTTGATTGGTTAATTTACTATTTATATTGAATTTTTCCTGGTTTATACTTTACTTTATCTCGAAAATTGTTTTCATGAGCCCACACACGACATCTCGTACTTTTATTTACTTTGCATCATATTCTGTCGAGTGTTCAGAATACATCACAACAAATAATAATGAAAATCTTGTGGTTTACATAACACATGGCGTAGACTGCCTATTTAAGGTATTTACTTAAAAATTGCTGATCTAATGAATTTCTATTTCCTTCAGTGATTACTTTGCATGATAATTGTTAAAATTCATCAGCAATCGGTTGAATGTTGTTTATGATGCGAAATATCTCTTAGGACTTAGGGAAAATTAATCTAACTTTACTTTATTTACGGGAAGAAAAACTATTGCTTTAATGAGAAATACAGTTGTAGATATATATTTCCGTTATGAAACTTTTGGTTTGGTGGAGGTTGCATTTATGTTTGTATCACGTGCTGTCAGTGTTATTTTATTTTTAGATTTTGCTCTTGTCTGCAAGCTTTCTGCTTTTGACTGTTCTGTTCTTATTTTTAGAAAATATTATTTTGAAAGCCTAATATTGGGAGTTATATTGGACAACACTATTATATCACTATTGTTTAAGGACAGCTAACCTATATATATATATATATATATATATATATATATATATATATATGTAGTAATACAGGTCTAATATAGGTTTCAGTGTAAGTAGAGAGAGTAGCCTCTTTATTAGAACCTAGAAGATAAAGTTGTAAATCACATACCTTGATATCTTTTTTCACTCATACTACTAAATCAATTGCAAATAAACAATTTTTAAGACATTAGATTGGTATATTTCAGTTTTGGGTTCGTTAATTTGTTTCTTTTTTAATGAGGCTTCCAGACACTCATTAAAGCATTATCATGAAAACCTCAACCTGGAGTTTTGGTGTATTTATTGATCACATTTGTATCGTATCACAAACCGTATCTTTGATGAAATACAGCATTTTTTATTTATAACCACTCACTAAACAACTTTGTGATAACCCAGAACCTTCTGGTAAAGAGCCGAACGCCATTCCCATTGCTCTATCACTGCATAATTTCAGTTGATTTCTTTAATTTTGAAGCTATATATATGTTTCATGATCTTTTATTCTTAGGATGAACCTGTTATTAAAAATATTTGTTATTTTCGCAATTTCTTCTACACACGCTACACTGAATATTTCCCAAAGTAGCAGCAGCATGTTTTGGAAAAGTGACACATCAGGAATCGTGAAAGAGATGATGACATTCTTGCACAGTCATAATGTTTCTAATTGGATAATCAATTCAAAGAATTACACTTCTTTTCTAACTCATTCTTCACTAGCATGTTTTGAGTCCTTCACAGAATTGAGTTACACAGAGTTAGGTTCATGTAAGTTGTTATTTTCACTGTATTATCAGTTACATGATTTACTTTCAACAACTTTTTTGTTACGCACAAAAAAAGCTTGATTCTGAAATTTTGGCTTTTACATGCAGTAAAATTAATTTAAAATAAAACGATTAACAGTCTTCGGAAAATAATATAATCGAGAGAAGGTGTAATTTTATTTTTTGCATAAACATAGGCTTATGAGTGAGTCTGTCATGCAAAGTTAAAAATCTGACAATCTTACGAAATTCATTCTGCTCTTTTTCTTTTGTTTTGGAAAGCGATACGCCTTAGGACACTCTTTAGACACCTAGGGAGTGTGTATGCCAACTTTCATCCAAATTTCCCCACTGGTTTAGGGGGAGTTCAATTACAAATAAATAGACAAACTTAAATTATAATAGTAACAAATTATATATTTGTAGTACCTTAAGGGAATTAATTTTCGCCGGGAACTTAATTTTGCGGGGGTTTTTTAAAGGAAATTTTGTGGGGAAAAAGGGAATTTAATTTTGCGGATCAACATGATTTGGAAATTTCGCGGACAAAGTGTATCCAAAAAATTTGTGGGAATTTAATTTCAAATTTTGTAAAATTTTAAAAGTAAGAAAGAAGTTATAATGGGGAGTTTTTTGGAGGGAGCTGATGTTGTTGAGGCTGCTATAGCTGTACCACCAAAAAAAAGCAAGAGAAAACACAAATCAAGGAAAAACCAACCACGATGTAAAGACATTAGAACCCTTTTGAAGCAATGTTCGAAATGAAAATGAAGAAACCACCATTGTTATTGATTAAACATTGTTAAACTAATAGTAGTGTTTTCATTGTATCAACCTCACAAATTTTAGTCTCAAAACACAAATTTTATACTTAATAACATTATATATATATCGTAAAATTCCGAGTGTATTTCGAAATTCACATGGAATCACGAAACATAGTTCATAATTGCGGGGTAGGTTTATTTACTAAATTTTACGGTATCTAAAATTAAAAAAAAATAAAAATTAAAGAAAAATAGGGAATTTAATTTCGCGGACAAAGTGTATCCAAAAAATTTACCGCCAAATCCGCGAAATTTAATTCCCGCGAAAATTAATTCCCTTAAGGTAGCTTCTCGATAAGACATATCCATATTTTAACAAACATAAAATCTGTTTCTCTGTTAATCTGATTTACTGTCTGTTTGAAGTCTTATAAAGTCTTTCTTTATAACAAAATTTTGGTATAATTCCTGTCTTTATAAATCACACTTGCAAATCTTGATGCAAAAATCAAATTCAAATATCCCTCCATGAACGTTCCATATATTAAAATACTAAAAGCATCAAAACTGTTGATATCACAAAGGAAGAAGTGACGAGAAAGATATTTTCATTAAATCACTTTGAATCGGCTGGAGACGATCGAATACATCTTAAATTATTAAAGGATTTGTCTCATGAACGTTCTCCCCCTTTTACCATCATTTTTTCATAATTGTTAGAAGAAGGTATATTACTGCAAGACTGGAAAAGCGCTATATTGTCACTCAAATATTTAAGAAAGGCAACATAGGTTTACCATGAAGCTACACGCTTTTTTTATAAGCATAGACTTGATTCGGCCAGGGTCAAGTATTCCTAATTTTTAATTCCAAATCAGGCTGAAATATTCTTAGCATATTCTTATTTATTCTACTTAAAATAGGTTGTATTCTTATTTTGTGTTCCATAAATATTATGTAATATAATTTAATATAATAGTACAAGTCACAACAACAATAATAATAGTACAAGTCACAATTTATAAATATATACATATCTTATTTCCCTCTATCAACTTTTGCAAATTCAGCTATATTTTGGCAAAATATTCCCCAATACAGTAGAATTCTCACCCTGGGCATATTCTTAGAAAATTCTTCACAAAATGCCCATTTTCACCCTGCTATTCTTATAAAGCGCATTCTTATAAATAAAAAGTGTGTATTGCCTGATTAGTTTGACTTCTGTTGTTTTCAAACTGATTGAGTCATTAATAAAGGACTTTTTTAGACTTCCTTGAATTTCGGGGGCTGGTATCCACAAACCAACGAAACAAATTAAAAAACCTTTACGTAGTACTCATTCAGTTCCACTCATTGTTTTAATTCATAACACCACAAACAGTGGTAACTGATTCACAGGATGACAGACAACCTCATCACGCTATGAAACCCCGGAGATGAACTTAGAAACAATGTGAATTATATCGAGATCTCGGATGACTGACATTATAAAACATATAGTCATAAGAAGTTCACATAGGAACATTGCAGAACTTGTAATTTTTTTACCAGTCAAATATTCTCTCTAACAGCTATTCCTTAATTTCTTGATTTTAAAGTTGATGAAATTGAAAACTGAAGAAAACTGTTAAATATTCAATTGCTTAGATTGTAATTTATTTTGATGTCTTTATACTATTAGTTAATTTTTTTAAACTAAATGTTTGTTAGACATTGATGCCAGTGGAAAGCCTCCTTCAGGAATTGCTTTGGGTGCCATCAATTGGATTGGCAGTTATACAGAATGTTTAAACAATTTAAATGCACATTTTTGTACAATGTCAAATATACTTTTATCAGGAAAGTCTGTAAGTGGATTATTCTTAAATTTATATGATGCTAAATATGCCCTATTTTCAAATCTATAATTCCATGTTTAGTATAACCAATAATATGTTTTCTTGCAGCCAATGCAACTTGGTTTATGTGTACCCGAAGTATGCCAAGCAGAGGACATAACAGCTGTCCTGAAATTTATTCTACCATGTAAGTGATATCTTTTTAATGAATTAGCTTTTTTGAAATTGCCTTCCGCAATTATTTCATTTTTGTTTATCTGTTGTATATATTATTTAGTACTACGAAAGTTTGTTGATCAAGAATATGTATGTGTTAGGGGTCTATCTAAAATGGTCTGGCTAGCAAATTGAACCAGACATATAACACACACACACATATACATATACTCAACTGCTTTACATTACATTACACATGAAAATCAATTCTAACCAACAGGACACACAAGGATAACAGTATTCTATATACTGAAGTGTAAATATCCTGTATAAAAATTGGAAATAATAATAACAATAATCTCAATTCCAGGAGGTAAAGCACCATTAAATGTAAACATAGCAGCTTGTCATAACAATTTTATATTCTGTGAAATATTCTACCTAGTTACAAGGATTGGAAACAAAACCATTCTACAAGTTTTTGACAATAACCAATACAAAACATTTTTCGGCGGTGACACTTTTTGTACATCTAAAGATACCAACTACTCTGATGGCGTTATCGTTATGATGTGAGAAATATTCAAATATATCATTTGTGGTGAGAATTATAATGCAAATATTTAAATGAAAATGGGGCTTATATTGCTCCTTTTTTTGTTAGTTAGTGTTGTCATTTTTTTTATGAACCTTTTTTGTTAGAAAGGATTGTTTGGGAATTGCTTAACCTTTACATTGCTATCTCGCAAAGGGGTCAATTTCACCAATACAGACACACAATTTCTAGTGTATAATATTCTGTTCCTTATCACTTCATCAGGGTGATATCATCAATCATTCTTGGTCTCTGTCTGTTCGGAAGTATTGTGGACATCCTACATAAATTTATTGTGAAACATCAAGGCAAAAAATATACGTTTTATGTGGAGGAACATGACGCGAAAAACACAAACACGAGTGATGAAAAAACTGAAATAACCATGCACCTGGTTAAATCAGAGAAAACAGGTTTGCTTTCAATTATTTGTTTTAATTCTTCTTATCGAGTCCACAAATACTTCATTGAGTCTATCAAATGTACTTAAGCCAATGTTGGATACATTTTTGGGCTACATCATTATAGACTGTAAGGTCGTCTGCTGTGCAAATTTGCTCCAAGGCAGGGCACTGGAAGAGATGCTGCATGGTCTGGGGTGCAGTTCTGCAAGCGCAGTGCGCAATGCCTGCTTATTTGTTTTAATGATATTGACGTTACAACATATTTTATTTCACGGCTTCATTTTCTGGTAATCATCATTTTTTTATTAGGTGGTAAAGTGCTTCAGTTCTTCGCATGTTTCTCTCTCGTTAGAAACACTAAAGCAATTTTTAACACTGATATCTCGGCTGGTGCGATTACATCTGTGAATGGGATCAGAGTTTTTTCAATTGCTTGGGTTATACTTGGACATACCCTTATGTGTGGTACAATAACTTTTGGTAAGTGCTATTTAAATACGTAAGCTTCCAAGAGGACTGGTTATATTTCCATGTTGGATAATACTATATGTTATTCATCTGTGACACATCTGTACATTTTATTTATTTTAGATAATGGATTATCTGTAGTCAGTTGGCTTCCACGCTTTTCTATGCAAGCTCTACTCAATGCAATGGTTTCTGTCGATACATTCTTCTTGCTAAGGTAATATTTGTTGTTAGGATACTATCTGTGTTGTTAAAGGTATTAATTTTTGTCATAACTGTTTTAACAGGACTCAATTTGATAGCAGTATTATTATATATTGACATGACAATCCTGTATAAGTATTTTTAAATAAATTAATAAATAATGTATTTTGTGAATTGACCCAAATATTAGTCTGTGAGAAAGCTTTATATAGCACTGTGCTTAACTCTACTATTAGTGGTTTACTGGTTGGTTATCTTTGCATGAGGCGTTTCAACAAAACTGGAAGTTTGCCTCTTCTTCGTTATTACTTGCACAGATATATCAGGTATATGTTCCTTATCTTTGTAAAACTATCCTCTCTACCTCAAGTTTTTTCACATACACATCCTGTTTTATTCTTGTCTTATTTAGATTAACTCCTTCTTATCTGTACATGATGTTGTTCTTGGCATTCCTTTACCCCAACATGTCCGATGGTCCGTTTTGGTTTACACAGGGAACAAAAACCATTCAGTCACAGTCATGTATCAGTTACTGGTGGACTAATATCTTGTACATCAATAATTTTTACCCCCAATTAACTCATATGGTACGTTAAATTCCTGATTTAGACGTTAATATATAGCATATATATCTTGTACTTGAAGCATCTATTTGATCAGTTATCTCATTATTTCTTCATTCTTTCCTGATATTAGGATCAGTAAACTTTTTTCCAGTGCTAATCAGAAGGGAGGCCTGCTTAAGAGATTATAATAGATTTCACATTTAAGAGATCTATTGGAAAAGATAAGAAATTGTCAACCTTGAAGTAGGGAAAATTAACTTAGATGGAATTCATTCTATGGTGACAGGAAATGTGTTAACCAGTTGTGTTATATTACACTTTTTGCGAGTTTAAGCGGTTTCTGTATTATTTGAGGTTTCATTTTTACTTGCAAAGCTCAGCAAAAATTCTCTTTCGTCATTCAATAAAATTCCCTGTGTATTGGAATTTGGTTCCGCAATAATATTAAGTACTTCGTCTTGTACTAAGCACTTGAGATAATTTTTTTTCCATGCGCCGTCAATCCCTGTTAAACCACATCATAAGCATTATTTATGTAAAATAGGAGTCACTATGGAACTCCGGTTGAAGTTTTATGGGTGATGTAACAAAGACGTAAGGGTTACGCAATGTTTGTTCGGAATAGAGTGTTACTGTTTTTTCATTTATCATTCTTAACTTATACTCATAAATAATAGATTATTTTATTCAACATAGAAGTGATGACATTGAAAGACATGTAACGTTTTGCACGCACCTGTTTATTTCATTTGTTATGCAGATGCAACAAGTTTTGTTTTCAAGTCACTTTTATTTATATAGTGTGCTAGTTGGAGCTGGTATTTAGCTAACGACATGCAGTTTTATGTTATAAGTCCCATAATCCTCTGGTGCATGCACAGGTTTGGAATTTATTTTACAACCATGCATTTGACTTAAGAGCTTAAGTATGGTTTCTGTTGAAATCTCTGTAAATTTGCAAATGTAAAAATCTAGTAAAAGGGTATATTTTTTCTGTTGGAAAGAAATTAACTTATCAAGCTCTGTTTCATACTTGTATATTGTTCCATCGCTTCCCTAGATTTCAAGTTATTGGTACTGCAGTTTCAAATGGCTTACTGTTGATCGCATGTTTCATTGTTAACGGGGTTCTTATGCACAAATACGATGCTTCACCTATTCTTCCCGCTACAACCCCACAGCAAAGGTTGGTAATAACGTTAAATTTTGTAAGGTATCTGGATTATTCCTCGCATTGACTGTGGTATTTCCAAGGACAAATGCTTTCATATCTGTCTCAAAAACCTAACCTCAAAAACATGATATCAGTTCACTGAGGAACAACGTTGTTGTCCACCTCTACGATATCTTTTCTAAAATTATATTTGTTTGTTTTCTCTTTTTTGTGATATTTTGTTCTTATTTCAGCTCAATCCTTGACTACATGCAATACATCTATATGAAGCCTTACACTCGGATATCACCTTACTTAGTTGGACTTGTACTCGGTTACATCTTGGCGAATAAAAAGTGTTCGTTGTCTGGACCGTATAAATATGTAAGCACTATTGTAGTCTAGATGTTTCGGTTAACGGCGAATAAACAGCCATACGATTGTGTTTCAGTTGATAAACTCGTTCGGTTGGTTGGCTGCTGTTGGCATGGGAGTGGGTGTGGTATACGGCCCATACTCTGCCACTTACCACACCTGGACAGACGCTGAGACGTACACATATGGTATCACCTTTCGATTCTTTTGGGCGATTGCAGTGGCGTGGGTGATATTTGCTTGTCACGAAGGTTACGGAGGTAAGAGGAAAACTTATTTTTATTACTTCCTCTTTTTACTCCTTTGATCATTCGGAAACTCTTTTGCGAGGTGAAAATCACCTTTTAGCTTACCAAAGTACTTTTGTTTAGGTTTAGTGAACGACCTAATGAGTTGGAAGGCATACATTCCACTAAGTAGATTAACATATGCAACATATCTTGTGCATCCAATGGTCATCAACATCTTCTTCGCTTCATCTAAAGTGGCCATCCATATGACGCTGATGAATTATGTGAGTTATTCGAATATTATATTCAGTAACATTTTGCCTATTGTCATCAGGAGCTACATCATAAATTATGGTTAGGACAATTTTTAAGTGGAAAACATAAAGAATTCTTTCTGTAAATCGTAGCTATAAAAGAACTTAGAAGAACCTTTAAAACCATTATAAATCACTTTGGAATGGCATGTTTTTCTTTCGCTTCAATTCCTCATATTTAACGTTCCATGGTAAAGCCGCCTATGAATCGACGCACGAAATGCGTAGACATTCACAGGGCTTGGCGAATTGTCGAAAAATATTTATACTCTTGTTGTCTATTTCAGGCATACTATTTCGTATCGATTACCGTTCTCTCGTTTGCTGCAGCTTTTGTACTTTCTGTTTGCATCGAGTTCCCAGTATTCAACTTGGAGAAAATGATATTCAATTTCTAATACACATATTTCTATTAATTTGTTCCGACACATAACTTTGTTAAGGTTAGAGAAGCAAAAGATTGAAATATAAAAGGTACAGTGCGTAGCCTTCACTATGAATAGTTTGCTTCCAACATAATACTATCGTTATTGGTCATCATGGTTTACCATTTATTTTCTTAATTCTCAAATGTAAACTCGTGTCTATCTATTTTGTAATATTTTGTAAATATATTTCAATTTTATTTGTGCTTATAGTTTTTATCATTATAATTTTGTATCTGCTCCCCTAAAGACTTTTGAATTATGCGACACAATGAAGATAGTGAACAAACTAAAATAGATTTATCTTTTCCGGAAGAAGATATAAACTTGGATTGGGAAGGCAGTAACTACGAGAGATTTGTAAGGAACAAGCGCGTGCTTGTTTCATAATTAATACACTAGCAACGTCGTGCGGACGTTAATAATAATATGATAATTGAGGAATTCTGTATGTATGTATGTTACCCAATCTGCTCCCAAAAAAGTCTATATATGGGTAGTCATGTACGTATAGATAAATAAATTATACATTTAAATTGAGAAAGAATTTGTTTGGGAAACAAAGTTAGCCATTAAATATTTAATTATTATTATAAATTTTAAACCTACGCAATCGATAAGTGACATCACATTTAATTAATTTATTTAAATAAAAACTTGTCAAAAATCATCCCAGGGGCATCACAATCATACCCTAAAAATTTGGTTCCAATCGGCCAGTCGTTTGGGCATGATTGGCAGACAACAAACATGCTTAGGTTTTTCCTCCATTATAGTAGGATGCACAGATAGATTTAAGTATTTGCAGTTCATAATTCAACCGTATTGTAAAGGTTTTTAAGATCATAGTTGGTCAAAAGAGTTGGGAGGGGAAAAAACAACAGACTTTCATTTTCCGGACACAGTTTTAAATGCTATGTTGTTTCTTTTTTTCCAACGTTGTAACCAGCCTTCTGATGCCCGGAAGTTTCAACATTTAAATCTTCGCAAATTTAACTGCCTTTTCTTGAATCACAGAAGAAAATAATGGAACAACCCTGCAACCAACATTTTTAACTATATGTCCTCGAAAATAAACATCAAGCAAAAATGCATGACATTCAGAACATAAACACAAAACAGAATTCGAAAGTTCGAAACGAGTTTACAGGGGTAGGCGAATAAATAAAACAATAGAATCAAGCGGTTTCTACGTGCAGTTATATTATTTTCTCGTTCCAAAACGAGAGAAGGGTATTGAGAGGTTCTAGAGTGACGTTATTGGTGAACTTACGGGAAACGATTAAAAAAGTTAATCTTCCACTGGTGAATCTTTGTCAAGAAGTGCCAACACAGCATCAAAAAAGTCTTGTACTAATAGATGCCATGTTTTCGATTTTATATGCACGGCGGAAGCTGGGTAGGAGCTCGAATCAGCATCGGAAACAATAGCTAAAGCATTAGCAACCCGTTCGTTTCCAGACATCTTTTTCTTATGACAATGGTTTGAATGCTGTTTATGATGCAACATATCTCTTTGAGAAACATTATGTAACTTTACTTGGTTCAAGGGAAGAAAAACGACTCCTTTAATACAGGCCCGTAAATTAGGGAATAACTTTTTTTTAATAAGCAACTAAGGTTTGCTCCAGCCCTCAAAGTTGCTTAGCATCTATTTGAATTTCAGCCCTAAAAGTTTCTTAATAGTTGCTTAAGCACATATGTAGTTTTGATTAGCGTTTCTAACCAACATTGAAAAAATGGGCTGTGCCAAAAGATTCAAAATGACACAAGTTTTTTTTAAATGGGTTAAACACACAATAGCATACAATAAGTTTCACAAATTCACGTTCACAAAGAGCTGTTGGATGAGTTAGATTTCATTGAAATTGGAAACTCGTTTGTTGGTGCAAATCAAAGAAGAAGAAATACCTTCGTGTTTTTTCAAGAACTGACTAGTGACTATGGAAAAAAACTGTAAAAAGTGGTCGCTTGTTTTTTTTTCTTTCCTTTTACCGGTTTTTGCTTTGAGAGTTCTCAGTCTTCATAAATTTAATTTAGAATGTTTTAAACTAGAGCTATAATTGCTTATTGTTTATTTACTCTTTTTGTCTAATTGTACTGAGGAAAAACGAAGAATTTTCAGTAAATATGGAACAAAGAAGGAGCATCAAATGCTGTTTGGATGCAGTTTAGGGTAATCTAAACCTCTGAATATATAAAAAAAATCCTGGCTCGTCGGCCCCAACCATGGTGGGCCCTCCTCCGACTCTTTTCTTCAGCCCCCCAACTAAATATGTCTTGTTACGGGTCTGTAATAAGAAATTTTATATCATGGAAATAATATGAAAACATTTATTTATATTTCAGCTACAGTTGTAGATATATTTTCCATTACGGACTCATGACAAACTTAAATTATGATAGTAATAATGTATAAGAGGATACTCTGAGTTTTCATATTTCCAGATATGAACATAAGTGGAGTCGATTATAAAGTGATAAATGTGCATAAACTGAAAAAGAACAATTGGAGTGATAATTTTCAGTTATAAATAGTTCAATATCTGCTGGTGAACTGCTAATTCCAGTATTTTCGATTCCACTGGTAGAATAGAGATTGGTCTGGAGTTGTGATTATCGTCTTTGTTGCCATTTTTGTGGAGTGGTATCACCTTAGTGATTTTTCATTCAATCGGTACTTGTCCAGTTTATTATATATAGGCTATCGGTCCAGCAATTTCATGGGCAACATCTATAAGCATACCTGGAGGTAAATTGGCAATCTCTGTAGATTTATGTTGTTTTATTTTTCTCACTTTCTCACCTTAGGGTTACAAATATCGTGGTTACGTATTCAAATTGAGTAAGGTAAATCAAGTTCTTCTTTTGACCAGAGACGGTGCTTTCCAGACAAATTGACGAAGTGGGAAGTTTTTCTGCTTTAAAGATTGTGCAACAGACGAAAGAGGTTCACAAAACCGCATTAGATTTACCGGAGTCGCTTATTGCCGGGACACCAACTCTGGTCTTTTTTGCTTGGAAATATTGATTTGATTGTTTGCCACAATTTTCTCGGGTTATGTCTGCTTTTTTGTATTCCTGTTCGGTGAATCAATCAATTGCTGGTAATCATTGAAAGAAACCATTTTATTTTTTCGCGTGGACATTTTTAAGGTAGTTTGCATTTAAATCTCCAAGGAGTATAACTTCATTGGATAATTCATGAAGGTGGCATCCACCTTTAACAGCGGGAAATCGACAAATATATTTAAATTGCACCTAAAGTTCTCAATATATTTCTTAGAAATTTTTTAAAACATATCATTAAATATTAAAGACCAAAATTTTTTAAAAGAACTACAAAATGAAAACCACCTGCCAGGGGGTAATCCAAAACACAAAAGCGAGAGTTTTTAGTCCGCAGTAAATATTTCATGTTTGAATTATGGTTACATGATGAAACTTTGTACAAATGATCATGACTATAAGATAAACGGGATGATTGTAGGATATTTCAAAAAATTCAAATCCGGGGGTAAAAATGGAAAAAAACCTTGTTTTGTTGTGTTGTAATGTTTGAAAATAGTTTTAAAAATTTTTGGAAACGTTGCCGTCAATGCACTTACACACTGCAATGGATGCTTCTTTATTTGGCTGTGGATATCGACTATGGTGACACTGGGCGAAATTATTTTCCGAGCTCTTGTTTTTATCAAACTGAGCTGTTTTTATCAGACTGTTTTTATCAAACTAATTTGAGTACGAGCAACTGGAAGGTGTGACATATCGCTGTAAGTTAAAAGCGTCACTATTTGGTAGTCTATTCGAAACGCATCGACAGATAAATATGGTCACAGTTGTCTTAGTAATCTTCCGCTAGCTTTTATAGTGGCGTGCCAACATTTACTGGATGTCGTCAGGGCGGAATGGAATCACCTGTAATTTTCAGTATTTAATAGAATTTTGTTCTCAGGTGTGCAGAGAAATCTATAATTCCCGAATACTAGATAAAGCTATTCGTATCGCATTCCAAACCAATGCTCCAATCGTGAACATAACACTATTGCCGGACAGAGTGGCACATGTATGCTTTTATATGCCAACGATACTGTGTTAATGATGTGTTCTTCTGCAAAAAAAACTCCAAGATATCGTTGATATATATACCATTCTACCTCTACACGTTTTGGTCACAAACATCCTGTCATCCGTTTATCCTGTATAAAAATTCGTGAATAATTAAATAGTAATCTCTATAAAACTGAAGCAATGTCATCTAAGTCACTTATTTCTATAAATCATATTCCAATAAAAAATGTTCGGGAGTTTAAATATTTAGGACACATGATGATATCTAACATGAACACCCCAAATGATAGTCACCTAACGTTCAACATATCTTCTACATTTAAAAATTGTAAACACTAGAGTAAATTTTATGAATGCATACATACGTAGCCGATTGATGTATAGTGTTCAAGGATGGTCTTTCAGAGCAGGGGAATTATCTAACTTGGAATAACTACCTTAGAAAAATTATACGAAACGGGTTGAAACGAGAAGATAACGCAGATGCTGTTTCGAAATAAACTATGGTTTAAACGCTGATTTCCGGAAAATTACAAAAACGAAACAATCAACAGATTACTGTAAAAAACAACATTTAAAGTAGATATCATACGTTACTCGCTTAACAAATAATTCCGAGCAAAAAAGACTTTTGTTTGCCACTATATACTAGAAGCAAATGGATACAAATCGAAAATATGTTCAGAATATCAATTAATCAAATTTAAACACATATATACAAATACATGTTAACCTTTGCAAAAGTTAAGCCTTTTATATATTAATCAACTTAAAGCTGTATCAATGTTTAGTATTAATGTATAAAGTGTATAAGAATATATGGGAAGTTAAGGTTCTATAGATCATTTCAAAGTGCCGTTTCCAATAACGATTTTAAAAGTAAAAGAACAACACCAATATGAAGAATTCGACAATTTTCACAGTTCATTTCTATTTGAATTGTCACATATTCTTTTTAACGTTAAAACAGCTCCGATGAAGTATATATGTTTCAATACTAAAAGCAAAAATCAATAAAATAGAAGTTCTATTAATAGTCGGTAGCCGAGCGAATACGATAATCGTGGTCGGCAGTCGGTTGCACTTCGAACAACAGGTTTACAAATTCTTGCGTACCATTTTCGTTATTTCTAGAAGAAAATACCGTTTTTAGCAAAATGATTTCAAGACAGTTGTCTAATACCAAGCGATATCGGCAAAAGAATTACCTTTCCCGGCCCTTCGACACCGAGGGGTGTGGGTGGGTTGTTGCCTCCCCCCATATTTTTGCTAAGTAATAAGTAATTATTCATATTTTGCGTTGAAAGTCCACTTAATATGCAAGAGAAACGCTTCCATACGTCAATCACGATATAATTTAGTGAGTAACCGGTGAATATCAAGTAAACCTAACTGTTGTCTTTTCATATCGATTCTATTATGATCTTTTATGTTCCCAAAACAATATTTTAAATTGTAGTTAACCTTCGAGTGCCCCGCGTAGCGTGGAGTAACACCTTTAACCATTTAACAAAGAAAATGCCATCAAATTTTCAAAATGATAGCATAACTGATGAAAATAGTTGTAGTTCAATTCTCGAAACAGTTAACTCAACTGTTACGACTCAAGTACATTCTTCTCCTGCTGCTGCTTCATTTGATCAGTTTCAGCCTACAGAAAAATATTTATTTCCCAAAACATTGTATGGAAAGCAACTGTGATCTCGTAACTATAAATCGTTTAAAGATTATCGTTGGCGCTATTGCGACCTTGAAAATAATTTTGCTTTATGTTTCTGGTGTAACAAATCAGAAAAAAGTGGCAAGTTAGCTAGTGAATTGAACAAAGATCTTGCATACATTAGTAAAGGTTTTTAATCGTGAAAGAAAGCTCCGAAATGTTTCAAGGATCATATGTTATCTAAACAACATAGAACAGCCAAAACTTTTCAAATCGTTATCACAAGTTGTGCCGAGGCAGGTGAAATGCTTGTAGATGTTCAAAAGAAGGATAGGTCAAAGCAGCGTAGATATTTCATCATAGTCATTGAATGCATACAGTATCTAGCTCGTCTAAGTATTCTTTTTCTTGGAAGCAATGATGGAAATGATAACTTATAGGAGGAAAAGGGAAAGACAACCCATTTATTTCAGAAAAATACGTAGAGATGATTCCAAGAAACGCCAATATAAGTTCCTTCACTCAGATTATCAGTTAGAGCTGCTTTCAATAATGGCTAATGAAGTGCTCAAGATGGCGCGGGAACCAATTAAAAGTAATAGGATTTATTGCCTCATTTCTGATGAATGGACAGACATATCAAACTTAGAACAGTTGTCAATATGCGTACGTTCAGTTAATACTGAACGGAAAACCTTTTAGGATTCTACGAAATTCCATCAAAAGCGATACTATTGTTAGCGAAATAAAGGATGCATTGATTAGATTGCAAATACTTCTCTCAGACTGCCGTGGCCAAACCTACGATGGAGCAAGTAATATGCTTGGCAAGAAATCCGGAGGAGCTTCTAGGATACTGCAGGAAGTACGAAAGGCTCTTCCAACACATTTTCATGCACATTATTTGAACTTGTCAGTAAAGGATATGTGCAAGAATGTTAAGATTAACATTTAATTCAATACATTCAGTAAACGATACAATGAATAGCGCAGGCGAGATCTGTATTTTGGTAAAATACTCTCGTAAAAGAGAGAAGATACCCGGTGACATAAAAGAAAATCGTTGATGCTGAGTTAGACGAACAAGTTCTTGCTGATAAAAACTCTGTACCTCCATTAGATAAACTTTGTGTTACTCGATGGACTGTTCGTAGTAAGTGCTTTGAAAAAATAATCCTAAACTACAAAGCGTTAATTAAGTTATGGAAGGCATGTCTTGCGGAATCTAGCATAGTTAAATCAGAAAGTTAAAGCACACATAATTGGATGTCATAATCATTGCGTCTTGGTGGAACACTGTTCATGATAACGGACAATTTGTCAAAAACACTACAAAAAAAGGAAATGTCAGCAATCAGTGGTAAAAAATTGCAGACATAACTTTACAAACTTTAGAAGATGTGAGGAACGAGGAAAGCTTTGACAATTTCTTTCAAGATGTCAAATCAAAAGCTGGAGATCTTACAGTAGAGAAACCCAAATTGAAGAATTAACGCGAGAGCCTAATTTTTCTATTTTTCAGTTAGTTGATGGTGAAGATAGTTGAGGTACTACTTCATATTATCCTGTCACCGTTGATGAAGAATTTCGTTCAATTTACTATGATGGTTTCGATTCAGATCTGCGATAAAGGAATGATTTGATCAACTAAGTATTCAAACATATGCAAAACTTGAAGAATTGTTGCTTCATGGAGCTTGAGCTGAAAGTTATCAACCTGGAATTCAGCGAATCGAAGATGATCGATATCCTGTGTTTGGCAAGTTGAGAAATAAGTTTTGATGTTTTAAGTCACAAATGTTTGTCTCATTTTTGATAAACAGACGGCAAAACGAAAAGACGTTGTTATAATGCGTTAATTTGTTTTGTGTTTTGTAGCTTAAGAAATGGCTAAAAAAGCCATTTTAGAGGGTTTAGAACTGAAAAAATACTGCCCCAACCATGGTGGGGTGCAAGGGTCTAGGAAATTTAGCCTCCACACACTTTCAACTTTTGTAACATCAAATATAAAAATTATTAAAAGAAACATTCTAAACGGTGTAAAGTTACCAAACACTGCGCTATTCTTCGGTCAGCTCCATATAATTGCTGGCACGTCGACTCGCATTTTCGCTGTCAAAATGGATGTCGTACTTGGATGTCAAAGATTTCTTTTTTCTGAGAAACAAAATTAAATGTATTAACACGCAATAAAACTGTTGAAAAAATAAATACCTTCGCATGCATACGACCAATCCCGCAACAAGAACAATTATGAAAAGAATCAAAGCTGCAAGTAAAATAAACCCTCCAGTTGTGCTAATTAACCAAGACTTTCCAGAGCTACGTTTTTCAAAAGCTAATGTGCAATTTGGTCCGGACCAACCATTTAAGCAGACATGTCTGCCGAAATGATCACAAAAATAGTTTCTCGTATTGTTGTACGTGCTACAGTACATTGTGCAATTCACTCCGTAATAGTCATCATAACATTCCTTATCTCCAGTGATATCGTTACATATGTAGTTTGTTGTATCGTTGTACGTGCTGCAGTACTTTGTGCAATTCACTCCGTAATAGTCATCATAACATTCCTTATCTCCAGTGATATCGTTACATATGTAGTTTGTTGTATCGTTGTACGTGCTGCAGTACTTTGTGCAATTCACTCCGTAATAGTCATCATAACATTCCTCGTCACCAGTGATATCGTTACATATGTAGTTTGTTGTATCGTTGTACGTGCTGCAGTACTTTGTGCAATTCACTCCGTAATAGTCATCATAACATTCCTTATCTCCAGTGATATCGTTACATATGTAGTTTGTTGTATCGTTGTACGTGCTGCAGTACTTTGTGCAATTCACTCCGTAATAGTCATCATAACATTCCTCGTCACCAGTGATATCGTTACATATGTAGTTTGTTGTATCGTCGTACGTGCTGCAGTACTTTGTGCAATTCACTCCGTAATAGTCATCATAACATTCCTTGTCACCAGTGATATCGTTACATATGTAGTTTGTTGTATCGTTGTACGTGCTGCAGTACGTTGTACAATTCACTCCGTAATAGTCATCATAACATTCCTTGTCTCCAGTGATATCGTTACATATGTAGTTTCTCGTATTGTTGTACGTGCTGCAGTACTTTGTGCAATTCACTCCGTAATAGTCATCATAACATTCCTTGTCACCAGTGATATCGTTACATATGTAGTTTGTTGTATCGTTGTACGTGCTGCAGTACTTTGTGCAATTCACTCCGTAATAGTCATCATAACATTCCTCGTCACCAGTGATATCGTTACATATGTAGTTTCTCGTATTGTTGTACGTGCTGCAGTACGTTGTACAATTCACTCCGTAATAGTCATCATAACATTCCTTGTCACCAGTGATATCGTTACATATGTAGTTTGTTGTATCGTCGTACGTGCTGCAGTACATTGTGCAATTCACTCCGTAATAGTCATCATAACATTCCTTATCTCCAGTCTTATCGTTACATATGTAGTTTGTTGTATCGTTGTACGTGGTGCAGTACTTTGTACAATTCACTCCGTAATAGTCATCATAACATTCCTTGTCACCAGTGATATCGTTACATATGTAGTTTGTTGTATCGTTGTACGTGGTGCAGTACGTTGTACAATTCACTCCGTAATAGTCATCATAACATTCCTTGTCACCAGTGATATCGTTACATATGTAGTTTGTTGTTTCGTTGAACGTGCTGCAGTACTTTGTACAATTCACTCCGTAATAGTCATCATAACATTCCTTGTCACCAGTGATATCGTTACATATGTAGTTTGTTGTATCGTTGTACGTGCTGCAGTACGTTGTACAATTCACTCCGTAATAGTCATCATAACATTCCTTGTCTCCAGTGATATTGTTACATAAGTAGTTTGTTGTATCGTTGAACGTGCTGCAGTACTTTGTACAATTCACTTCGTAATAGTCATCATAACATTCCTTGTCTCCAGTGATATTGTTACATAAGTAGTTTGTTGTATCGTTGAACGTACTGCAGTACTTTGTACAATTCACTTCGTAATAGTCATCATAACATTCCTTGTCTCCAGTGATATTGTTACATAAGTAGTTTGTTGTATCGTTGAACGTGCTGCAGTACTTTGTACAATTCACTCCGTAATAGTCCGCGATGCATTCTTTTGTCCCGTTTATTGAATTGCAAACTTTGTTTATTTCGTTGTCTGCCACTTTGCAGTACTGAGTACAGTTGCTATTGTAGTAATCTGTTGAGCAATAGATTGATATCTCATACTGTATATTAGACACTTTTTCAGTCAGGTTCATTTGATGGATTTTGTTTGGTGATGTTGTTAACATTGTTACGTATGAGTCAACAAATGTTTTTCCACCAAAAGGTTCGCCATCTTCAACAGAGATAAAAATTCCAATTTTCCCCTGGATAAGTAAAAGAAAAAGTGATATCACAAACGGAATGCTTTTTCTGGTGTAATTTGGTTATTATTATTTCAAACGTGGACAGTAATATTTACTATCACACAAACACATGTATTTTTTGTTTCATTTCATTGTTGTAAACATTTTCCACTTAAATTTCTTGAATGTTTATGAAAAGCGAAATTGTTTTATTTGTTTAGAAAATGTTCATGTGACCCGAAAATTTAGCCAATGAATGTAAATATATAATTACCTGAGCAAGTAATACGAATTGATACAAGGGTAGTTTTACCCTGTCTCTAGCATTTTTCTTAAGGTAAGTAGCGATTTACTTACACGGTAGGGTGTTTTGTAATTGAACACTGCTGGATTTTGATGATGCTGAAATGCTTCTTTCGAAAATCTTTTAAAATGAGATTCGAACGGCTTCACTTGCAGCTTATGTTTGCACTTGCTGAAGTCTTTCTCCACACAGTCTTCCATTAGACAAATTGTAATTTCGTGATCGCACTTATCCAAGATGTCACAAACCTTTCCATCGTGGGTTTTACTATCCGGATTTGCAAACGATTTCAACTCAAAATTCAAATGAAAATCTGCTGATGTCAGCTAAAACCAAAATTTGAATTATTTAAACAATTTGTTAAATATTTCCACCAGACATTAAACCTGTTTCACACATGGACTGCCGATATTCCTTGAACAAGAAAATTTCAACTATTTATGGCCCTCGAAATTACGAAGGAAAAAATAACAATTGAGGAACTGTTTGCGCAGATGTCATCGCCTTGGTTTAACTGCCTACTCACTAAATTTTAGAATTGAACACGAACTATATAAATCGACTACAGTCTTGCAAAAGGTTTATCAAAAACGGAATTGAAATGCATATTTATTTAGGAAGCAAAAAACACAACTGTGACATTATATCTGATGCGGATAAATATACAACTCCCTTGGAATTTTTGATCTCTCTAGAACAATAGAAATGATCTGTCATTTACATTTTTTTGAATTCGTCAAATCATACTTACTATGTCCATTAAGAGAAAATGGTAATAAAAATGGAATACAATGCAAAACAACGGCTATCGAAGGGGCGCAATTTGATTAGTTAATCAACGAAGATTGAAATAATGTTTGCTGCCGTAAATTTGTTTTGGTTCAAAAATTGTATTTATGCAAAGAGGATGTCTTAACAAGTGGCAACAATTGATGTGTTTTCATTATTGGTTTATTAAAGATATGAATGTTTTTATAGCAAAATCTTATTCTGACTTATGATTAAGTATCCATTTGATGTTTTTAAAGCTGTAATTAGTAAATTTCAGCGTAGCTATTTTTGCATCAAAACAAAGTTTTTATTTGGCAAAATGTTTTAGCTATAATTTATGGAGTAGCTATCAATTTAGATGCTTTCCTATTTTACCCCCGTCTCTGTTGTTGATTGCTCTGATTTTTACTGTGTGATTATAGAAAGTTAATCTTTTGATTTTGTTTTATTGTTATGTTGGTGTAGTGTTATGATCCGACAACTGTTTTCTTTATATATATAAATTCAGTTTATAACTTGTAACACATTTCAAATCTGAAAACGTTGTACTCATCGTGAGAAAATGGATCTTTTTTATTATTAATTCGGTTCATGACAAGAATGCAAGTGTTCCGTTTTGTACAACAATTCGGTATCAACAACACTACCGCAGTAGCCTGGCACAACTATATTCGGGAAGTTTGTGCAGTTGATGTACTTAGTTTAGACAAGGTGGTCGCGGAACCAAGTACCACCCGGAAGGGGGAATTATCTTTATTTTTAAATTGCCTTATCTTTATATTTTTAGAAAAGCAATGGTAAACGGGCTGGGGAAGTGACATTTAGGCTCCAGAATCCTAGTTCTAGTTTAGTGCCTAAATCGTGATTTTTACCTTTCTCAAGGAATAAATAAAACACACATTTTTACACCAGTTATATTGAACCTAATAATGCTCTAAATACAAAAAAATTTGAAAAAAATATGGATAAAAATAAAATATTTTAATCTGGCGGTCGGGTCAAATTAAAATGGTAAAAATCAGCTAAAAAAAGGATTTTTCCGTGTTTTTTCAACTTGTACTTAAAAATACACTTTGAATATATATTTTTTATAGAAAAATGGTATAAGGGTACGGAGAAGTGCAAGGAAATAAAATTGCTGCGTGGTTTTAAATACTTAAATAGTTTTTTAGGGGTTAAAAATGTCCAAAATCCTTGAAATATATTTTTAAAATATTATTTATTTTTTTTAAAGTTTTTTTGTTCTAGTAAAACAACTAAAAAACTAAAAAGAAGTATACTTAAGAATAAAAAATCAGCACAAGCATTGAATAAAAAACATAAACACAATTTTAGATAAAGAGTAATTCATTCAGGGGGTAACCGAAAATGTAAGAAAAATATGCTAATCCTTTTGGTGTCGCCATTAGTAAGTCTTCATAACCTAAGTTCAGAAATCGTTGTTGACGAAGGTAGAGCAGAGAGAATACTTGAAATGCATGAAGTCGGAGGTAACAAAAATAAACTATTCAAAGAAACTCGAATTTATTCAAGACAACAAAGCTTCTACAACCCTATTAAAAGAATTCCTGTTCAACGATTTAAGAACACAACCAAGACCTTTGTTTTGACGAAACAAAAAGTGCATACAGAGGTATTCTAGCTTCTTTTTTTGGATTTTCTGCAAATCATGACAGGGTTATTGACTTCTCTACTGCTCATGTATCCTTTTTCTACAATTCCACTAAGCCTAGCAACTGGAGATGGACAGAGAAGAGAAATCACAAAAAGCAAATTATTATTACATTTACTGACAACCACGCCTTAATAACTGATCCAAATTCAGAGAGAACACTAAGTAACACCACGAAGTCAACATTTGTAATTGATTTAATCTTTGCTATTCGCTGGTCCAAATTCCAGAAAGGAATGTGCAACTCACTTGGAAGTTACTTTTTACGTTTCCGAGAGAGTTTAAACGTGTAGATATTGTAGCAGACACCTTACAGAGAAATGGCTCTACACAGGTGGTGAACGACAATCACGTGGAACAAGTTAAAACTTCCTAATTGGTTCCTCTCATTCACGAGATACCACGAGATCTTAGTCATTTCATGAGCAACGGTGAAAACAACACCAGACTAGTTCAAATTATCTTTGATGTCATTTGCCAAGATCGATTGAAGACTCTAAATATTCTGAAGTGCGAAACAGTATTCTTTTCGAAGGAAGACGTGACAATTCGCTTGAATAAATCTACTGTATTACAATTTGCACCGTTGTCTTCAAATCAAGAAGAAGCGGATACTACAGTAATTTTACATTGTGATCATGCATCTTTAACTTCGGATAAAGTTGTGTTGCGATCTCCATCTAGTGATACGGACATTTCCGTCATAGCTCTAAGTCTCCTAGACACAAACAAACTTTATCTTAATTATGGAACCAGTAAAAATCGAAAAGGATTGTGGCTAAATACGGTAAATTTAAGCGACAAAGAAAGGAAGGCCCTGATTGGGTATCATACGTACACAGGCAACGATTATGTTTTAGCATTCTTTAGAAAAGCAAAACAAGCCGCCTGTAAGTGCATGAAAAAAGATGATAGATTTGTTATGGCGTTCATTAAACTCGGTAAGTCATGGAATTTAAATGAAGACATCTTCTGTGATCTGGTACACCTGCATGTTGTATGGATACAATGACCGATCAATTAACAAAGTAAGACACAACATGTTTGAAAAAAAGTATGCAAAAGATGGGAATTTGGTCGATTTATCACTACTGCCACCGTGCAGATCGGTACTTTTGTTGCACGCACGAAGAGCAAATTATGTTGCAAAGCTATGGCACGCGTCTCTCACTAACTAACTTGAATCACCTTTGTTTTCTGAGAATGGATGGAACAATGACGGCACTGTTTCCGGGTAGACGAGGTTTTTCCGTTTGATATAACTGATATCTTGTGTGCCCAAGATTTTGTAAACTATGGTGAAGACATAAACAGTTCTGGCGATGAGTTTTAGAAAAGTGTACAAGTTTTGGAAGTTCTTTTCTACTCTGAGCTAATTTTTTTAGATTCTTTAAAACTTTTCATTCCTATATATTATGTTTTAATATCCTACTATAATGGGGGGAAAACCTAAGTATCTTTGTTGTCCGCCAATCACTCCCAAACGACTGGACCGATTGGAACCAAATTTTCAGGGTATAATTGTGATGCCCGTGGGATGGTTTTTAGCCAAAGAAATTTTTTGACAAGTTTTTATTTAAATAAATTAATTAGATGACTCATCGATTGCGTAGGTTTAAAATATATAATAATAATTAAATATTTTATGGCTAACTTTGTTTCCCAAACAAATTCTTTCTCAATTTAAATGTATAATTAATTTATCTATATGTACATGACTACCCATATATAGACTTTTTTGGGAGGAGATTGGCATAGATTGGTAACATACATACATACAGAATTCCTCAATTATCATATTATACGGGGTTCATTGCTAGTTAATATAACAAATAGATTTTTTGGTAGCTTTACTGTACAAAAATAATTAAAAAGTGGCATAATTTAAAGGTTTTTAGTTTCTTCCCTTTGTTTTCGACATTTTTCTTTATACTATTTAAGTACTTAAAAGCCACACAGCAATTTCATTTCCTCGCATTTCGTTGTACTTTTATATCATCTTGCTATAAAAACATATATTCAAAGTGTATTTTTAACTACATGTTGAAAAAACACGGACAAATCCCTATTTTTTCCAAAGTTTGTTGTACTTGTAAGAAAAAGTTTCAGTTTATTTAGAGCATTATTAGGGTCAATATTAAAAATATGTGTTTTTGTTTCCTTAAGGATTCCTTTTAAGAAAAGTGAAAATCACGGTTTAAGCACCTCCAAAACTAGGATTCTGGAGCTTAAATGCTACTTCCCCAGCCCGTTTACCATTGCTTTTTAAAAAATATAAAGATGAAGCAATTTAAAAATGATAAAGATAATTCCACCTTCTGGGTGGTATTTGCCTCCACAGCCACCTCGTCTAAACTAAGTACATCAACTGCACAAACTTCCCGAATATAGTTGTGCCAGGCTAATGCGGCAGTGTTGTTGATATCGAATTGTTGTACAAAACGGAACGCTTGTATACTTGTGAACCGAATTAATAATAAAAAAAATCCATTTTCTCACGTTGAGTATAACGTTTTCAAATTTGAAATGTGTTACAAAGTATTTTGGGGATTCTTTAGCAGAAGTTTTCCATGTACATTACTTCTATTATCAGGAATACTTTCTCTTGCATTCATCGCATTCATCCATTTTCTTTTATTATGAAGATTTCTAGGTAATCTAAACACTGCAACTTTCCCCTTTTGTATATCATAATTGGATATTACAACTGGTAACACATTACGTCCGTATGGTCCGTCCAATTATACAAGGCTCTGAGCTACCTAGCTATATATGGCCGAATTATCGATTGAATTAAAAAGATGGCTAAAACAATAGATATATTGTAAATATATATATTTTTATACGATCAAAGTATTTATAAATGTAAGTAATTTATACAATTAGCCGGTAGTAAAGTACGCATTGCATAGAAGTAAGGGATCCAATTTGAGCATTTATCTACTCAACATTTTTAATATCTATTAAGGTTTCTCCCAGCTTGCAAATAATTTTGCCTTTTCATGGAATACTTATATATAGCCTATATGGATGAGATATTTTAGTTTTCTTGTAACTTAACTTACTTGACAACAGAAAGTAACTAAAATGCAATCAGTAATGCAATCAATGTTTCTTGATATCTGCGTGTGAAAATAAATTCACATGCCATGTTATGGCATTTTTGTCCAAAATTGGCTTCCTCGTTTCCTTCATCAGCTATCAGTTTTCAGACGTATCTCCCACAAATTAACTCCAAATTAAAGTTCGAGCATTTTTCTTTGAATGAATTTGATGATGCTTTAAAGTATTTAAAACGCAACAAAGCTGTCGGGATTGATAATATAAATAGAAATATTGTAATAGATGTGATGAATGAAATAAAACAACCGCTATTTAAAATTTTCCAGTCTTCCCTTAGAAATGGAATTTTCCAAGAAGAATTTAAATATGCTAAAGTTAAACCAATTTTTAAAACTGGCATTTTTACTAAAGTTGGAAATTACATAACAATATCTATCTTGCCTTTTTTTTCAAAAATATTGGAGAGAATCATGTTTAACAGAGTTTATTCATTTTTTTTAAAAAAAAATCAAGCTGTTTTTCCAACAAACAGTTTGGTTTTCAAGCAAACACTTCCACTGAACATGCATTGTTAGAATTAAGTGATAAAATATTAAATTCCTTTGAAAATGGCGAATATACATTGGGTGTTTTTATAGATCTATCAAAAGCTTTTGACACTGTAAACCATTCAATATTATTAAAAAAATTACAACATTACGGAATTTCAAATACTTATTTTAAGTGGTTAAAAAGCTACCTACAAAACAGAAAACAATGCGTCTTTTATGGAAGTAGTGCATCTGCTTTTCTTGAAATATCATGTGGTGTTCCTCAAGGCTCGATTCTTGGCCCATTATTGTTTTTAATTTATGTAAACGACCTGGCTTTTACTTCTCCATATTGATTTTATAATGTTTGCAGATGATACAAACAATTTAAACCTCAACCTCGGATATAAATATTGCTTTCAAAATAATGAATATTGCGTTAAATAAAATATCATCGTGGTTTCATAGCAATAAGTTGTCCTTTAAATTCAGATAAAACTAAATATATAGTATTTCATTCAAAAAGGAAAATGGTCACAGAAAATCTGCCTAATCTCCACATTAACAATAAAACATTAGAAAACCACAATCTATTAAATTTTTAGGAGTGTTAGTTGATGAAAATCTGTCTTGGGAACGCCATATTAACTTAATAAATAACAAGATATCTAAAAGTGTAGGAATATTATACAAAACTAGAAATATTTTAAAGAAAAAATTATTAAAACAACTTTTTTTTTCTTTTATACACAGCCATCTAAATTATGCAAACTTAGTGAGGGCAAGTACACATAAAAGCAAATTAAAATCGATCTTTAAAACACAAAAATCTGCGATTCGTGTCATCTACTTTAAAGACAAGTATACTCACACAAAGCCTCTTTTCGATGATATGGAAGCAATAAACGTTTACGAAATAAATATATTTCAGATAGTCAATTTTGTGTATAAATGTAAATATAATTTAGTTCAAAGATAAAAATAAAAAAAAATTGTATTCAAAAATAAAATGATTGAATGATTGATCTGCTATATTTCACGTCTAAAATCACGATGTCCATTTATAAGGCCATTTATGCCATGAATGCGAAAAATTGCTGTTATCTTAAAACAGTCACGCGTCACGTTGCAATCGTGTTGTTTATTTAGGATTGAAAGCATTTATATTTCAGGTAGATGGAAAATAAATTTAATAAGGGAGCAAGAAAACAAAACAACGTATACATTATTAATATTGAGGGTCACACACACTGAATAAAAAGTGTAAGTGTAATGGATATGCTTACCCTGATGTTTTACTTAGAGTAACCATTCATTTTTTGTATTGCAATCTTTGTAAATCAATCAATCAATTGTAAATCTTTTTTGTTCTCAGCTAAATAAAACGTTTGAAAATTGCGAATATAATAATATATATATATATAAGGGCTTGCATGAATCAACGCCAGTGTATAATGTCCAAAGAAAGAATTACTTTGCGAAAAAGAAAATCGAACCTGGAAAGAGATGAGAAGGCAGCTCATAAACGCAAGCATCGTGTTCGAAGCAAGAAGTTTTGCAGCTAAGTATTTACTTTTAGTCTCTTGTGTTTAAACGAGCGTTTCGAAAATAAATATTGACAATCACATAGCATAAGGCTTTCACTCCAATCACGATTTGTAAAGTTTTTCAAAAATTTTCTTGTCCTTAACATGTTTACAAAATTGTACTAACAATATTGCGTAATAGTGTGTTAAGAACGCCGTTGAGCTCTCCTCGGAAAATCAACAAAAAGCCCTAGTTAGGAAATCATCAAAAAACAAGTTCTGACGGGATTGTCTAACTGGTACCACGTATAACAAAACAAAAAACAAGATATCTGCTTGTCCTAACTGCTTTAAAGTGCTACATATATTCCTCGCCAACTTATTACATAGAAATAATTCTTTGTTCCTATACAATTTTAATGGTTAAGAGTATAAGCATTGCATTGTATTTTGCCAACAAAAATATTCACAGTATGTAAAATCGTAATTGTTAAAAAGAGGCTTGGAATCCACAGAAGACTAACGAGTCGTATCATTGGACGCCAATTGCGTAACAATTAATCCTTTGATTAGTTTTACATCGATAATTTAAGTTAAACTGTAAAGCTAAAAACAACTAAGATTAAAATAAATAATAATGGAAGAATAATAATGGAAGAAAACTAAAAATATATGCAAATATATTGCCATAAATATCGTTAATGTATAAACTATTATGTATATAAATTGGTTATATTGTAAAAACATTTGGGGATGTAAGAAGGTTTTTTAAAAAAAATGACTAAGTCAGTACAGTTGAAGTATATTAGTTGTTAAAACCTTTGTAAAATAAGTCCGATTGTTAACTTTATATTAGAAGCCATATTATTTCGTAGAATAAAATGAAATCATATATTTATTATTAATATATATTTCATCCGGCGCATGCGCCATGGGAATGGCGTTCGGCTCAAAAGGTTCTGGGTTCGATACCATGCTATCAAAAAGTTGTTTAGTGAGCGTTTATAAATAAACAACGCCGTGTTTCATCAAAGATCGTAGCACAAATGGGAGCAATTAAATACACTAAAACTCCGGGTCGAGGTCTTCATGATAATGCTTAATGAGCGTTCTGGAAGCCTCGTTAAAACAAAGAAACAAATATATCTACATAAACGCTGTCTATAAGGTGATTAACGGTTCCTTTTGTGAGAATCACGTTACGAATACAAGATTTCAATAATATTGACATTGTTCCAGCGAGACCGTATTTTCTCTGGTAAATATCACTTTTCTACAGAATGCTTTCTTCTATTTTCATCTTTTTTAAAGAAACATGCGCTAACGCATAGTCAAGAAAGAATTAAAGCAGTGGTGGTGGATGATAGACCCCGTATAAAATTCTCTTCGTTCTGCAGAACGGCTAAGAATCTCCAAATCGCCAGGGGGAGGCAGAACGAGAATGGCGTTGATTGCACTCCTTTCAAAGGATTCATAGATTGTCCATAGACAAAGCTAAGGTTCCATTTGCATACCAATGGTCATTCTCTCCGGATCTCCAACACTGTCTCCGACAGTGTCGGATTAAGGCTTTACTGGCCCTAAGGCACATTTTTAACAAGTGGCCTGAAAATACAGGTATTTTGGATTTATCGACAAAAAGAAGAAAATTTAAGTTTAAAATAGAATTTTTATTAGGCAAAAATTACATTACCTGGCATTCATGACCTGAATTTTTGGCCTGGATTTTTGGCTGGCCCTAAGGCATGTGCCTTGTTTGCCTTATGGTTAATCCGACACTGCACTGGTCTCCGATAACTACTGCTATCGAAAAGCAAAATTTAGTTACCATTTATTGAAAGTTGATATTGACGAGGAAGCAATGGATTCTCTCAGTAGCTGAGGATAGCATATTTCGATCTTCACGGGTTCGTCGTCTTCTAAGAGTATCAACAAAAAGCAGATTTGCAGCAGCTCCTTCCTTTCAGCTCCTTGCTGACTAGTTCCAGCAGTCTTCTCGGCCTTCTCCATATATTTACGTTTATCTTTGTCACGTCGACTTCCAGTTGCGAAGGTGGGCGGTTGTGTTCGTTATTATTTCCGATGAATTTATTTGTTAGAGAGAGGTTGATTGTTGCGCTACATTGGCTTTCTTTACGTCAGAGAATACTTTACCGACAACTGACGTAAGCATTCTTTAAAAAACATAGTACATTTTGCATCAATTTTTGTTTTCCTGTTTCCGTGGTCGTAAAGCGGGATTTACACACGCAAAAAATACGATCGGACTTTTATTAGCGGACTTATTTACGCAATTTGATTGGTTAAATTTATAAACGTTGCGTCATAGAAAATCTCAAAATTTAAAAAGTTGGCGGAGATATTTTTGAAAAAAAAGTTCGCACAGCTTGAACTTTTGGCGGAGAAAAAGAAGCGGACTTATTTTTATCCAATCACAGTTCATACAGATTTTCGTATTATCCAATCCAAACGTCTCTAGAATTCTAGTTCAATCTTGCAAATAAAAACAAATGAACTACAAACAAAATGGCAAATCAATATCAAAATAATTTATTGGGAATTTTATGCAATAAAAGTAGTACAAGCAACGAACTAGTTAAAATCCTCAACCTAGTATGCAACAACGGACCAAATCATGATTCTGTACGAAATTCGACAGAAATACTTGTATATCCATCAACCGACTCTGACTGCTGCTGTTTTTTTGTTTCCTTTCTTGGTATGTAATTCTTACGCGATTGCTCAGAATAAGATATTTTCGGCACGACTTGTTAAAATTTTCACCATGGAATAGCAAGATGTTCTTTTTTCTCTGAATATAGCAACACAGATTCAGAAACATGACATTATAACGAAAACAAGTTTTTGTTTTTGAAAGTAGACTATTCATGACTATTCGAGTGTCTTTTCACTGGTATGACGATTTGTATGAGGTACTTTAATGTCAGAAATTTTCGCGAATGGGCCTCCAATTCGCAAAAATAAATTTCCGCGAAAAAATTCAAATTCTTTGCAGATTTGCGAAATTTTTCAAAATTTCGTATTCAAGTGAAAAAAATCTTCACAAACAAAACTGAACAGCTTTTATCAACAGTGAATAAATATTGACAAACTAGTACTAACAAGTACTATGACAGTCTTCGCCGGTTTGCTACTATTTTGTAACTTGGCAAAACATTGTTCTAATAGCACGCGAGGCTGCTTCAATTTACCGATTCGATAAAGACTCTGTGAAAAATTTCACTTAAAAAATAGATAAAACTTGAAGAATTCGCGAAATTAAATGCCCGCAAAATATTCTATTTTGACCGAGTCGCAAAAATTAATTCCCGCGAAATGTAAAAAAATTTCGCGAGTGGACCGATTCGCGAAAATTTCTGATATTAGAGGCACTAGAAGACCGATACGATGTAACAAGACACGAATCTCAGTGAATCAACAAAGTTGTTGAATAAAAGTAGGCTCCGATGACTTGTTAGAAAGGCAAAATATATTTTGCCATATTGCCGGCAACCGGGAATAATAAAATGTAAGAAATTTTAAAAACTGTGATCTGTTTTTTTTAAAATACAATAAATAAAACAGTACCCATTAAACTCTTTGACAATCATTACGTATTATGACTGGCATATATAATAAAACTTTAAAAATAATCCTCTATCGTTTGAACACAAGCAACTTAAAAATATGTTTAAAATTATACAGAACTGCGTATATATTATGTACAGGCGGCGTTAGCAAAAATAAATAAAACTAACAAGAACAATACCTTTTAAATTGAATCGCTGAATTAATCATAAAATACAAGAATTTTACAAAAAAAGGCCGAAGGAAATCCACCAAATCTACAAACGTTGCCCGGAACAAAGAAACTGCTAGGTCAGCATTTTTAATCCAATCGTTCTTTCTGCTTTAGCCGGCTACTGCGACGTAACGACGGTTTTTGCTCCGTCAACGGAGATGGTGTGTCGGAGTTGCCATACACCAGTTCACGAATGAAAGGGAACCGTAAAAGAAACATTCGCCATACTATGAACCATCCTGTGGAAACAAAGGGGAAAGATATAGATAACAATTTAGTTGTTTGATCTAATGTAATAATGAAGGGCGATTCCATATCAATTCAACCAGGGTCGCACATGGTTCATGGGTTTCGCTCATATATATCTATAAAATAGTAGTGTTCCCGTGTGTGTGTCCAACTCTGTTCCTGGCCAAACACCTCAACCGATTGAGCTAGATTAAGATTTGGCATGATTGTAGATCCAACTGATCAGAAGGAAAGGTCTCCACCAAGCTGGGATTAACCATAGGTGTTGTGGTTATTCTCTATTCTCTAGACATACCGTCTAGAGAAAGGGATCTTTTGCACAGGTTTTAAATGGTTAGTTTTAAGATATACAAGTCCTACGAAGATATGATAATCGTGAAAATTTGAGTGTGTAACTTAAGGAAGACAGAGGAAATTTTGCTGACTCATCATACTCAAAATGTGATATTTAATTGATGCCTCGTAACATTCATTCGGTCGGAGAAAATACGCAAAAAAACCTTACCTATAAATACAATGATTATGACAACAAAAAGACCAAAGATCACGCCCGCTACCGCCAACATGGTGTCCAGCATCCATGCAATATGGTCGTCACTTAAAAAGGACTTCAAAGATTCCATTGGCCAATGTTTACATTTGAGCTGCAAGAGTATAAGAATATTGTACGTTTAAATAATTTAACTTTTTAAATAAATATTCGCCTGTTCTGTTGAATAAATAGCAATATTTTTATTGATTGAATTCTGAGAAACAACACTTAATTGAGTTCTCTTCATAGAATAAATGTTGAAGAAGAACAGTCAAAAATTTCAAATGAAATTTTAACACAAGAATAAATACCGACTTTTTCTTTGCTAAATATCATTGCTAAACATAGGAAATATTTATATCTGAATTAGAAACCTATAAATAATGGTTTAGAATAGATACCGATAAAGCATTGCTGGCAAGTGTATATATATTTAAATTTAGTTTTATATACGCATTCCCACAATTTGCACAATTGTATAACATCGTTCGTCAACATGTATGTATGAAATACCAAAAATACATTTTATTATTATCGCATAATATAAAAGGAACTAATGTTTTTTTTGCAATATACAAAAAATTTACAAAATCTACGTTCCTATCATGCATATTAGAGAGAACCTTTGTGAATACAACATCAAAATATATTTATAATAAACCAATTGAAATGCAAAAATTGATTTCCACACACTAACTTGCATTCTTTCACCAAAATTTGAATGACAGATCTAAAATGCAATCATGGTTCCTGACAAAGTATAATTGTCTATTTCACGTTTTTTTTAAAAAAATAACAGAAATGGTAATATCGTCACGATACAAACGCACATCTGGATGTGGTATTGAAAGCATCGATTGGACGCTTTTCGGATCATAGCCACCCAAAGCCAGGCGTATCAGATAACTTGCAACATTTTCATCCTTCGTCTCCATGAAAGCTTCATCAGAACTAATGATGTCTTCGTAATTGGGAACACCATTCAAAAATGCTTTCTCCTTTAACACATCAATCTGACGTCCCTCTAAATATGCAGCGACCAACTCTACAACATCGTGGTTGCTGAGCATATCCCAGAGGCCGTCGCTGGCTAAAACCACAAACTGGTCGTTTTCGTCCAGCTTGTAATGAAAGACATCAGGTTCGGCTGTTAAATAAGGTGGTGTTTTTGACGAAGCAATCGGAGAGTATTTGGGAAGGGATTTAAATATCTCGCAAAGCTGTTCATTGGTCAATTTAAATTGCATGTCACCCAGGGCTCTTAGAGGAGCTAATCTACTCAACAGTCTACCATATTGCAAGCAAGATCTAGCTTCGTCAGGTGGATGCTCTGAAAGAATCTTTTGCACTTCTTCCGGGTTGGCAGCTAAAATACAAAAAAGTAATATTTTTAATTGTAAAAGAAGCAATAAACAGTAGAACAGAACTCTTTCTTCCTATTGTTCCATTATCCATATCTATTAAATGTCCCAAGCGTACAACCCACAATAGAAACGAATCTGTGGATGTAATGCAATTGTATGAAATATAAACATTAAATTTAACAATTATCTTCAAGAAAAAATATCTGACATCTTTAACAATGTGCAAACAATGTATTTCTTCACAGACCTATATATTTATTTTAGTATTTAAATTTCTCAGGTAAAACTAAAATCAATTTATTAATTTATTGATTATAAATTGTTTTAAAAGAGATTTTCAACTTTAGCAGGATAAGAAGATTTTACTTAAACCATTTATGTAAGATTTAGGGATCACATTCCAGTGATGACATAAAATCAGGATTTCAAGGAGAAACTATTTCATAAATAATGCAACAATTCCTCAAAACCTATAAATTGAATCACGTTGGCTTATGTGTAACACTATTTGAAATATTCATGTGGCCTTATCCGAGTTCAATAATCTGTATCCTGTAAGAAGTGCCTGAAGTTCAATGAATAAAATAGTAACGCATCATTCATGTAGGAGCACTTCAAATGCACAGGGAAATCTATTAGTGTGCTAAAAATGTTAATAATGTATTAGTTTTATTGCTAACCCAGTATTAATAATTGATGCCTTAAAAGCAATACCTACTAGTAAATAATTGATGTTTCTTTATGATTTTGCAAACTTTTTGAACTGAAATTTGTTTGTAATTATAAATTATGTGGAAATGTTACAAGTACCCATCTCACCATACATTGCTAAATGACAAGAACAGTTAAATTTGATAAGAATCAGAAGTCAGTTCTGCGACTCATTTTAGACATTTATACACATAAAAGCAACAGAAATTTACCTGTAGTATGATCATTTGTCAACTGCACAGCAGACCATCCATTTCCACTTTTCGAACCTAATACTGCTCGGCAATCTCCAGCATTAGCGATGTAAAGTTCGTCTTTTAAAATGTAAGCAATTAAAGCGCAACAACCAGATAACGCGCTACCAATACTTTTTGAATCAAACTGACCTTTTCGTGATAAGTAACACAACTCTTCGATCATATCTGAATCAAGTTGTAAAAAAGCATGTCGGATGGCTCTAAGAATTCCAATGTTGTTTTCATTATTCGAATCACGGTTGGGAACATGGGGAAGAAAGTTACTTTGAAACAAAGACTTTTCTTTAAAGTGCAAAAAATTTTTGAGATTTTGAAACCAGGGTTGAGATTTTATTGCAGGTGTATCTCCAAGTAAATTCATAATGGTCGAGTTTAGTCCATTGATTGAACAATATGAAGAGTTTGATAAGGCTGCATGCAAATAATATGGCAAGCGGATTTTCACATTCTCGCCAAAAAAATGCCCCCCATGGCCATCCAAAATAGTAAATAGCATTCCATCATCTAAACTTGACTTTGTAACTGATAATTGATCTTCATTAGGGACATTTGAAGCAAGCTGATTAGTCTGACAATGAGAAACACTGCCAATATTAATATTTATTGTTTTTTCATTACTCCAAACAATTTCATTGGCTTCCGAGTTTGTTAATGAAATAGACGAGTCTAAGACTGAGGATGAACTACAACGTCTAAAATCAAGTTTGCTTTTTTTCTTTCTAGATGTGTAATTGATAAAAAATTGACGAGAAAATGAGGTAGATGTGCCATCAATAGAAAGTTTTACTTTATCATCTTGCTTGCTTTCAACTGAAATATCTTCTTGGCAAGGGTGATTGTGACCTTCAGTTATTACTGATGATACCCATCTTCTGCCACATTTTTTAATAAAATAATACAACCTCCAATGTGTGGATGGTCCCCATATCCATTGATTAGAAGATAGGCGCAAATATTTGTTTTGCATTAAAATATTTGATTTGTTGCTTTTACTAAAATCCCTACAAAAGATAATATTACATATATATATATATATATACATATATAGATACCTACATATAACCATAATTGTTCACATATATAAAGAAAAGCTGCAAAAATAAACAATGGTCAATGTCACATTTATATATATAGAAACCACCGTATCGAAACAGTACAAACCTGGCCTTCAACTATCACTAACACAAGTCAGTAAGTTTTTATTAAAATAATAGAAAGATTAACACTGAAACCGGTAGATATTACTCACTTGCTTCTCTAAGGAGTATCATTGTATAGACAAAAATATTGTACTTTTAATAATTTACTGACATTGATAAAAAAATTTAAAATTTTATTACCGAAGAATAATTACTATGGTCACACGCTATTTCTTTCTTACATTTATATATAATACGGCGAGTGTTTAGTAGATACGAGCATATTAGGAGAGTTTGACGTCAACCAAACAACCGATGAATAACAAATATGGCCGAAAATGACCACATGTTAATCGCTGCTCTAAAAAGCAAACCAGTAAAATTAAATTTAAGTAATCGCAAATTAACCACTTTATCTTCTGTCATTGGGAAAATTCCAAGCTTGCAATCATTAGTTCTAAAAGTTAACAAATTAGTAGATTTACCCTGTGAAGTGTCTAAATTAGTTAATGTAAGTGAAATAAAGATACATAAACCATAAAGACATGCGGACGGTATCCTATATGATATTATACCAACCATAATTAGTTTAGGAATGTGTAAGAAATATACCTCGTTAGCGTCCATTTTGGAAAAAGTATATAACCTGAGTACTTTGGACTAAAGTCTGAATTTTTTTAATAAAAGGTTATATCTAGAAGTATAGCTAGATTGAAATAAGTGATTAAATCATGCAATGACATATGTAATTATTTTTAGCTCACAAGTATAAATCTTGGAAACAACAACTTTGCACAGCTGCCACAAATTTTTAAAGAGCTTCATGGATTGAAAACGTTACACTTGTTTAATAACCAGATAAAGATTCTTGATGATCATTGTTTAGGTGAGAGTAAATGTATATTTTTAAAGCTTTCTTAATATATATAAATCATTTTTGTATTTTGTTGTAAACTATCTTTTAGAGATAAACAATAGAGTTGCTCAATGTCTTTGTAGCCAGGGCCATCCCTGCTTTCCCCTGAGTGGAAATTGCTTTGGTCAATGTCCAACAAAGAATTGTTGTTGTTTTCTTTTTGAAAGTTAAATATCTTAATTTTTTGTTATTCTTTTTAAATAATGGGGAATTAATATGAAGTTTCAAGCATGATAATCATAATCAAATGTGTTTGCATGAAGCAAGAGAATACAATATTTATTTCAATATACCTTACAAAACATGAAATTAAAAAGTTACAGTACTTAAAAGTAGCATTCATTGAAATAACGCCCACCCAGCCAAAAACCTGCAATAATTTTATCAAAACTGGATTTAAAAGAAAATCAGTACAGCTGTTAGTCATAGAAAATTCTATTGTGCATTCTTTTGAAAGATGAACAATGCAACGAAAAGATCTCCACTACTCCAAGGTGGTATGGAAATGTCGATAACTGTTACAGTGTCTTGGCATTCAGTAGGTGCCGAAAAATAGTGCTGAAAATTTGACCATTTAATGTTTGAAACAATTTTTATAAACTATTATTTAAAAATTTCTATTAACGTTTTTTCAAATTTGCGAATTTGAGTCATGAATCAATCAAGTGGTTTTTCTTGGAATGTTATTTCAGTTGCCTTTTGCCAGCCACACGATATGTATTTGAAATGTTTCCCCACGTTCATGGGACGGAGTTTTTGTGTATTTATTCAATAGATATTTTGTGATGAGCTTTCTGATGTGAATGATAATTAAATGAAATTTAAGTATTGAAGTCCAGAGACATGACGGCGAAAAGAAACCCTTGATATTATCTACTCTATTTCTTATAGACCTCCAAATAAATCGTCAAAATCTATTTATGCACTTCTCTCCAAACATTTTAAAAGCTGCGATAAAAAATCAATTTGTTTGTTGTTACTAACTAGTAGTTGCACTACAAGAACATCTGTAAATTGTATATTTTTGAACCATTTTACAATTTCTTCTATAAATAATAAACCTCAATATGAAACAAATATTTGCAAAACAGCTATGTTTATATATGTGTGAGTGAAACAGTAGCATAATACACATTATTCCATAAATTTCTGTATCCTTAATAACCATAGAAACAAAACAAATGGAATAGAAAGTCTCATTACATAGGCATGCATTTTGCTTTATAAGAAACGCGTTTTTAAAAAAAGGATTTTAATCGTAAATGAAAAATATTTTAATATTGATTTGAACCGGCAGTTTCGAATTGTCAATTTTGAAGTGGCAGTTTTGTAGTGGAATCCACGTAGTAAAATTGGTTAAATCAAACCTTATAAATGCATTTTTAATGACAGTTTTCACCACAGGCGCATCAGCCTTAGTCAGGTTTTTCACGGGAAAGATTCAGGTACCCATTTGTTAAGAAACAGAATGTACAATACTTACTGTTTGCAAACAGTGCTGTTGGTACTACCACAGAGCAATATTGAAAAGTATTTGTATTCACTCAATGAACCCTTTAACTCATTGTGAGCAACTTTCCTATATAGATGGAGAAATATGAGGTGGCGGTGGCATCAATAGCATCGCTCATTCGTAACTCAGATAAACTGTATTCGCAGAATATCTTTGTCTTTGTCACTTGACATAAAAAACTTTGAGCAAGTGGCGATTGTAGGACTATGACAGGTAACAGCGCCTGAAATCAAATTTACGCTTTAATGTTTTTGCTTGTTCATGTGTTTCTTGCATTCTCTTTTGCTATGTTTGAAGAGCCTTCTGAAAAAATTTTCTACGTCGGAACTTGCAACCCCCATTTGATGCCAGCCAGGCATCTGATTTTTTACATCCCCCCTCCCCTAGGACTCCACTTGATATGTGAATTGTGACATTTGATTCACAAAAAAAATATTGTTTCCTTTATATTATAACACGTACATCAGAACATCAGGTGCACGTTATTTAAGTGACTTGTTAATTTCATGTTTTCAGGTATTTATGAAGGATGCTTTTTAATTTGTCAATTTCTTTTTAGGTGGTTTAGCAAACTTGGTTGTGTTAAATCTAAATGATAATGAATTGGAGGCATTACCGAAATCTATAGTTAAGTAAGTGAACATTGAAGCTTTAAAAATACAACTTTGTAGATTTACAATCCCTTAATAACCTACAGAAGTTTGGAAAATAAACCAGCAGTTAAATAAACGGAGAATGACAGGTTTTTGTTTTTCCGTTGTGCTTTAAACATAAATAAAAAAAGATTAAATATAAAGGTTGGCATAGCTCAGTTGGTACAGCGCTTGCAATTTCGGATATCTGACGTTGCAAGTTTAATTCCTCCTGACCTTGGCGAGTTTGCAAATGATTAGCATTTTGATGCGATAAAGTGCAGGTGTTGGTGGTAGGTGTGGTGCTTGCCTCAATAGTTACACTCCACACCTTCCACTAATGAAAAGGGCATGGACACCCTTGTCTATGCCCATTACCAACGTTAGGGTTTTTTTAATTTATACGTTTTTGAACAAACCTTGTGATTTATGTACTGTATACATATACGTGGGTCACACATTTTTTCTTTAAATTTAACCAACACAAATGTAAATCTTCCTTCGCCCAACTCTTATTCTAATCCCTCCTTTCTAACAGCATTGGTCATCCTCCAAACACCACTGGTGTGCACCACCAGGCTAAGTTCCACCTACTTGCTGGTCACCAGGGCCTTACATTTTAAGGTTTTCTCTACAAGTTAAAATTAATCATGCTGTAATCGTACTGAATCATATGTCATAATGTTCCGCTCAAATGCTCATCGGCCATATGATGAAAAGGTTTTCTTATGTAATGCTAGCCGAGCTTAAATTATAGAGTTGGAAATACTGATACACATTGCTTGGGAAGCTATGTGAAGTGAATCTTGACTTTCTGGGTACCCAAACACATTTTCTTTGTACATGTTAGAAATAATATCAACTTTATGAGTCTTTCTGTAAAGTGATAAGCAATATTTTCCTTTTCTACATTGAAGCCCATTTGCCAGGTGTTTGCCCATTTCTGAAGTTTGAAAAGATCTTCTTGAAGAATTTTTGAGTCTTTGGATGTGTTTTTATTTCTATAAGGTGCACTATCATTCAGCAAATAGAGGAATCAAGCTCTTGATACTTTTGACTATATCATTGATATGTATGAGAAACAACAAAGGACCCAATACTGTCCCTTGAGGCACACTTGATTTTATTGTATGTCTGTATGGGTGGGACTCATTTACAACTACTTCCTGTGTGCTGTCATTCAGGTGCTGGCATGGTGTGGTAATCAAGGAAACTGGACGATTCTTTATACATTTTTTTAATACAGGTCAACTGCATGATTTCAGGTTCATAGTAGTATGATATGACATTAGGGAGATCATTAATATAAACGATGAAGAGCAATGCGGCTAAGACTGAACCCTGAGGTACTCCGCTCTTTACTGCTTTCCAGTCAGAGTATGTCCCATTCACTACAACTCGTTGACGACGGTTAAGTAGAAAGACCTTGATCCATCTCAGAATTGCACCTTCAATCTCGTAAGCTTTTAATTTCCTGACCAGGCTAACGTGGGGAACTTTATCAAAAGCCTTTTGAAAATCAAGGGAAATATTGTCAATAGCAAACCCTTCATCAAGAGCTAGTGTCCAACTATTTAACACTGTTAAAAGATTTGTGGCACATGAATGTCCAGGTCGGAAGCCGTGTTGGTAACTACTAAGTAAATCATGTGTTAGGAGATGAGATAACAGATGATCCTTAATAATCTTCTCAAAGACTTTAGCCACAACAGATGTAAGACTGATTGGACGGTAGTTTGAGGCTTGTTTCTTATCTCCTTTTTTAAATAGTGGCATTATGTTGGCGTCCTTCCATGCTTGTGGAAGTTTTCCAGTGTTGAGAGCGTCTATAAATATGGTAGATAGGTGTTTAGATAGTTCATTTTTGGTTTCCTTCAGAACGCGTGGGTGTATTCCGTCCGGTCCAGGCGATTTGTTAACATTCAGAGAAGACAAGTACTTGTCGATGTTTTCAGGCGATAGGTTAACATTGTTAGCTAGAGGAGGTACATAACAGTTTAACGAGAAGTCTAAGGGGGTAGAGTCGCTTTGCTGCATGAAAATACTTGAAAAGAAAGCATTAAAGCTAGTTGCCTTTTCTAGATTGGTTCTTGCAACAATCTCATTGTAGTGGATATCTGGGAAGAAATTTTTGGTTGGTGTTTTGGATTTTGCATATGAATAGAACGCCCTAGGATTGTCTTTGATGTTGTAGGAGATATTTTTCTCAAATTCCTTAATGGCTGATTTGCAAGCGGATTTTGCTTGATTTCTTGCTCTGCAATAATCTTGGTAATTTGATGGATTTTTATTTGATAGGTAGATGCGATATTTGTAACTTTTTTCCTTCATTTTATGTATGACACTCCGTGTTATCCACTTCGGGTTATGTTTTTTCGTTACTGTTTTTTTGGAATGTTTTTATCGATACTTGTTGCTAGTGTGCTGAGTAAAGAATTCCAATTATCAATAGTGTCAAGAGAAGAGTCTGCATTGTATATAGACAGGTCGTTGTTTATTTTTTCGTAATCCCCTTTATTATAATTATATTTGAATAGTTATTCCTGATTAAAATTTGATTTTGTCAGAAGTTCAAAGGATAGGAGTTGATGGTGACTCTTTCCAATCGGCGGTAAGTGTGAGAGAGAAGTGATCATGTTCTGTTCACTGGTAAAAACGAGATCGATTGTAGTAGCATTTTGCGTGTGTCTCAGGTGTGTTGGGTTAAAAACATGCTGAGATAAATAAGACTCACGAGTTGAATCGAGGAATTGTTCCGATTTAGATGAGTGTGGTATAGGGTTTGCATTGTTTGTCCAGTTTATATCTGGGAAGTTGAAGTCTCCCAGCATAAGGACATTTCGATATTTACGGCAGCAGGTTATAATGTGTTTGTGTAATTTGTCATTGTTCTCTTCATTGCTGTTACGAACAGTAGAACGGTAGTATGTTAAAACTAGAAGTTTGTAATTTTTAAATCTAATTTCACAACACAATGCTTCACTTGGTAGTTCGTCTAATTCTATTTTGGAAGCTTTGATTGAGTCAGAGATGTAGACAGTGATTCCTCGATGGCAGGTTGCATCAGAAAAGTTTGTGAAAGTTTGGTAGTTTTGGATTGTGAGTTCGCTGGTGTGAACGTTGTAACGTGAATTTTTCGGTAGTGTCTCAGTCAACGATATGACATGCGGGTTGTGTTGGATCAAAATAGCTTTTAATTTGTTACGTTTATTTATCAGAGAGTTGATATTTGTATAGAGAATTTTGAAACTTGTTCTTAATGGATTTCTAGGTCTGAAGTTGACCCATTTTAGTTTTGAGGAAGTTTTGTAGGAAGTACTTTCTTTCTTCTCGGCTCCTTGACAATTATCGGTGCTAGCGGAAGGCCGGTGATCCGATAGAACCATTCCCCTGATGAATCGTTTTTTATAAGATCATTTTGTTCGTCGATTTTTGTTTTAAAAATTTGTGTTTTTTGATTTCACAACTTTGGCATAAAGTTTGTCTTGTTTGTTTTTTAGCTTTTAAATGTCTCTAGTAAGCCATAAGAGATTAATTTTTGACTTGCTTGATTTAATTGGCGCATGTTAGGTATAGATTTCTGCAATGCCAGATTCTATAAATACACTGTTTTCTTCTGCGGAAAAACTATCTAAAGTTCTTGAAAAGTATTGATCTATCAATTTTGCAAATACTGCAAGACTTTTATTTTTGAAATTGACAAAATCAAGATAAAGAAATTGATTATTTACTTGCTTTTGCTTGGTTAAGTATTACTAGGCAGGCCTATAGTTAGCGTTTAATGGAACAGTTTAAAAAGATAACAATCGAAAGACAATATTTTGATGTTTTATTTGTTATTTACAGACTACATTGTTTGGAAGTGCTCAGTGTAAATAATAACTTCCTATCAGAGCTACCAGCGGAGTTGAGCCTTCTACGAAGCCTCGTGGAAGTTAATGTCAACAATAACAGATTAAAATGGTAAACAATACTAGATTGTTGTTACAATTTTGTTTTTTTACACATCTATATACATTACGAAAATGCTGCGAACAGATTCATACAATGGAATAAATTGTAATAAGATTTGTTTTTAAAGATTTTTTATTTGAAGAAAATGAAATTGAAATGAAACAGTTTTCATTGGAATGAATGGCTTTGAAAATATGAGAGTTGTCTCACCAATTTAGCTGGAACCACATAATGCACATGTGAATTTGCAGACTAGCATTTCAGACTAGAACATGACCAAAACCTGTTAACCAAAATATAAAAGTGTTTTATCTCTTTACAAATGTGAAATAACTATAGAATAAAATTAACTTAACTTAGCCACTTTACTCATTAAAAAGGTGTATATCTATTCCAACTTATTCCGTATCTGATGAAAAATGCATATATCAAAATCTATTTTCTTGGTCAATATTTTTTTACAGTCTTCCCGAAAACATTGGTTTCTTGATAAATTTGGAAAAGTTGTGTGCACGCAAAAACAAGTTGGTACAATTGCCAGAGGTGAACAACTGTTCCAAGTCCTTTTTCTGCCTACAAAAAATCCATTGCACCAGTATTTGTTATTATACGATGTTATGTTATGTTATGTTACGATGTTAATATCTGATTGGTTGGACCCAGAACTCATTCACAGTGTGTGTTTTTTCTTCATAGGGTATTGGAGGTTGTGCAAGCTTGAAAGTACTTGATATATCTGGTAACTTTCTTGCATCGTTCCCGTCAGAGGTAATATACATTTACAGCCACGCATATTTAAAAATATCATAGCTTTTCATTAACCCTCGTCATTGTTGAAAATCTATTTTTTATCAATTTTAACTATTTAAATAACTATAATCAAGAAAGTCACAACCGTTCCACTTGAACAGTAACAAATCACAACCGCTCCACCTGAACAGTAACAAATAACAACCGTTCCACCTGAACGGTAACAAAGTCACAGCCATTCCACCTGAACAGTAACAAATCACAACCGCTCCACCTGAACGGTAACAAATCATAACCATTCCACCTGAACAGTAACAAATCACAACCATTCCACCTGAACGGTAACAAATCACAACCGTTCCACCTGAACACTAACAAAGTCACAGCCATTCCATCTGAACAGTAACAAATCATAACCATTCTACCTGAATGGTAACAAATCATAACCATTCCACCTGAACAGTAACAAATCACAATCGTTCCACCTGAACGGTAACAAATCACAACCGTTCCACCTGAACACTAACAAAGTCACAGCCATTCCACCTGAACAGTAACAAATCATAACCATTCTACCTGAACGGTAACAAATCATAATCATTCCACCTGAACAGTAACAAATCACAACCGTTCCACCTGAACACTAACAAAGTCACAGCCATTCCACCTGAACAGTAACAAATCATAACCATTCCACCTGAACGGTAACAAATCATAACCATTCCACCTGAACAGTAACAAAGTCACAGCCACTCCACCTGAACAGTAACAAATCACAACCATTCCACCTGAACGGTAACAAATCACAACCGTTCCACTTGAACAGTAACAAAGTCACAGCCATTCCACCTGAACAGTAACAAATTACAACCGTTCCACCTGAACGGTAACAGATCACAACCGTTCCACCTGAACAGTAACAAAGTCACAGCCATTCCACCTGAACAGTAACAAATCACAACCGTTCCACCTGAACAGTAACAAACCACAACCGCTCCACCTGAACGGTATCAAAGTCACAGCCATTCCACCTGAACAGTAACAAATCACAACCGTTCCAACTGAACGGTAACAAATCACAACCACTCCACTTGAACAGTAACAAACCACAACCGTTTCACCTGAACGGTAACAAATCACAACCGTTCCACCTGAACGGTAACAAATCACAACCACTCCACCTGAACAGTAACAAATCACAACCACTCCACCTGAACAGTAACAAACCACAACCGTTCCACCTGAACGGTAACAAATCACAACCGTTCTACATGAACGGTAACAAAGTCACATCCATTCCACCTGAACGGTAACAAATCACAACCACTCCACCTGAACAGTAACTAACCACAACCGTTCCACCTGAACGGTAACAAATCACAATCGTTCCACTTGAACGGTAACAAAGTCACATCCATTTCACCTGAACGGTAACAAATCACAACCACTCCACCTGAACAGTAACAAACCACAACCGTTCCACCTGAACGGTGACAAATCACAATCGTTCCACCTGAACGGTAACAAATCACAACCACTCCACCTGAACAGTAACAAACCACAACCGTTCCGTCTGAACTATATATAAATATAACATTTCCTCTAACACTTTTACCCCTGTGTCATTTCCTTCGTAGATTATTAAGCTTGACATGAATGAAATTTACTTCGAAGAGAACAACCTTATTCAAGACAAGTTTATTTTCTTGCCTCAAAAATACGAAGTGCTCGCGTTAAAGGTAATATTCATAGTTCCCAATCATCTAAGCCACTGTTTTCTTATTGACGTTTCTTTGCTATTGGGAAGGGGGAGAATCTCACTGTGAGGCTGCTCATTTTGACAGTTACTCCGCGGATTTTGCGCAATTTTTTCTAAGTTGCGGTAAAATGAGTTGGATATGTGTTTGTTTCGTGTTCTTTTTTCACAAAATTGTTTTTGTTTAAAATCAGTTTCTGCTAGTCTTAAGTACGCTTTTGTTTTGTCTCTTTTTCCAGGAACTATCGGCAAGATTCGTTTTGGTTGCCATTGGTAACAGGTATTGCACATTTCCAAAATATCCGTTCTAACTGCCACTTTGCCAGATAACGCCGCCATTATATTACATAATGTATCGGGATGCATTCTGCGATTGCGAGGGGGAAAACCGTAAAAAACGTTAAAATGCGGTCGTTTTCTTGTTATTTTTTTTTTAAAGTTGACCATTGCAGTTTTTCGTTGTAACAACAATCGTCGATATAAAGAAAAGTATGTTTTGAAAGATCCTATTTGGAAGACTTTTGTTTCAATGAATTATTTTACTTGCCCAGAAAAGTATTTTGTCACAATTTTACAATAATCGACCCTATATGCAAAAAAAAGAGTATTTTGTCACAATTTTACAATAATCGACCCTATATGCAAAAAGAAAAGCTACATGCTATAAACAAGAATACGAAAATATGTGCGAATCATTTTGAGTATGGAAGGCCAACTGACCTTTCCTTCGTCCAAAGTATATCTAAAAGGCTACAAAATATCTCCTACTAAAGAAAGAAAAGTGCGAATACTTTCACTCATTTAAATTTCTAAAAACAATGAAAATACACCATTCAACAAGTAGTACCAGTACAATTTCTAGTAGCAGTGACAATGACGTCATTCTCCAGCAGTCTGCTTTATTATTAAGTAAGTAAGTCTGCGACCGCAGTCGAAGGAGACCCGAAGGGCTCCTTTTTCTAATGGCTACTACCACAAGGGTAGGGGAGGGCGCCACTCCTTTCCCAATCTTTACCCCAGTAAACTGGTACTCATTTTACCGACCTTTTGAATGGATGGAAAGCTGAGATATTATTTATTATTATTATTAAAACTTTATTTATACAGGTTGATTCTAACCAACAAATGAATAAAATGTTGCTATCACAAGAGGACCTGTTGTAAAATAAAAAATAAAAATCCTAAGATATATATATAAAAAACTTTTAAAATCACTGGAAAAGAAGGTTACAAATTGAATATATAGCAAAATAAAAAATAATTGAAAATAGCAAAGAGAAGAGAAGTAAAAGGTAAAAAAGGTTAGAAGTAAGAAAGATAAAAAGATTAGTACCAAACGAAATATATTTATAAATGAAGGAAAATAGGCAAGATATTCAGATGAGGCTAAAGCAAACTCAAAAACACTTAGAAATCAAAATCTCTTATTTTTCGTTTAAAATTAATAAGCGATGTTTCACCAGCAATGCATGTTGGGACTTCGTTGAACACCTTTGAGCCAACAAATTCTTCACTTTAGGCAATTTCAGTTTTTTGTTGTTTCCACGCGTATTGTGTTCATGGGCTATTCTCTCGAATGAAGTTCTAAGTTCAGGTCCTATCCCATTAATGCATTTGTAAACCTCGACAGCACAGAGTTGTGAACGAAGGGTCTTGATCGTTTTCCAATGGTCAGTGATTGAAGAATAGTTGATGATGACTTTGGCTCTATCTTGAATATATTGGTATTTCTTTGCATGCGATTCAGCCATGTTGAGGAAGACGTTGTTGTAATAAAACATTATTGGTCGTATCATCGTTTGGTAGATTAAAGCTGCTGTTCGCGGGGAAATCCTGTGCCGTATTCGAGTAAGCAATTTGATTCTGCCAGATAATCGTTTGTAGATGGAATTTTGGTGTTCAATGAGGTTCAATTTATTGTCAAGGTTTACACCGAAATATTTGTAGCACTGTGTCTGATGTATCTTAGTCCCTTTTATGTAACAGTTGACAACATTTTCGGAAGCAAGTTTCTTAGAGGTACCGTAAAGAACGAGTTCAGTTTTACCTTTCTTTAGGTTAATCACTAGGTTGTTTTCGTCAAGCCATTGGCTTAGGGATTGAAGGTCTTTGTTCAGGTCATCCTCGATCGAATTGGTTGATTTGTTGCTGGTAAAGATAACTGTGTCATCAGCGTAGAGTATGACGTTGCAGGTGTGGATAGCTGAGGTGATGTCATTCATTAACAGAATAAAGAAAAGTGGCCCCAGAATTGAACCCTGAGGTACACCACATGTAATCGTTTCATATTCTGAAAATGTTCCGTCATAGTTGACAAAGTGTTTTCTGTTAAATAAATAACTAGCAACCCAGTCCAATTCGTTGTTCTTTATATCGCATGATGGAAGTTTGGAGATGAGCCTTCCGTGATCAATGGTATCGAAAGCCTTTTGTAGGTCAACGTAAACAGCCCCTGTATACATTCCATTGTCCATTGCAGATCTTATGTGATCAATGAAGTACGTTACTGCATGATTGGTTGAAGATTTTCTCCTGAATCCGGACTGGTTATTTGCAAGAATGTGATTGTTCTCGAGATAGTTGTAGAGTTGCTCATGAACGATTTTTTCAAATATTTTCGAGAACACAGGCAAAACTGATATCGGTCTATAATTGTCATGCTCACATTTACTGTTTCCTTTATATAACGGAGTTATTCTAGCAATTTTTTCACATTCTGGGAAAGATGCATTTTTCATGAAAAGGTTTATAAGATACGTTAGGTGTGGAGCAATCACATCAGCACCGTCTTTAACAGCTGAAACCGGAATGTTGTCGTATCCAGCTGCAGCGGAACGCTTTAGGTTTTTTATAACTTTAAGCACCTTGGCTACAGTGACAGATTTGAAATTGAATGTTTTGGAGCTTGTCTGAGAAGGTATTGAATGATTATGATACTTCCAAAAAATATTTGTAAAAATGCTTGTAGAACTATGTTGTAATTTCTTTGCCGCGTTGGTAAAGAACTTGCAAAAGTTGTTTGCGATGGTCTTTTTGTCAGTTGTTTTCGATTTTCCATCATTAAAAACTGTGTTTGTGGACGAGTTTGTTTCTTTGACAGGAAAACATTTTTTGATACTATTCCAAAATTGTTTAGGGTGGTGAATGTTTTTTCGAAAGTTTTCTTTCGAGTGATTTGCTTTGCCTCTACGAATAGCAATGTTAGTTCTATTTCTCAATCCGCGGTAGATTTGCCAGTCGTATTCATTGTTAGACTTATTTAGAGCGTTGTTACGGTCTCTCATCAGCTTGCGTATGGTATTCGTCAACCATGGACAGTCTCTCCCTCGCACAGTTTTTTCAATAAGCGGTATATGGTTATTTACTGTATTGGTAATTATACTTTTAAAATTGTTCCAAGCAGTTTGTGTACTGTCAGATGTGTAGATCAAAGCCCAGTTGCTTTGAACGAGATCTGATTTATATTTCCCTGGATCATAGTCTTTAAAGTCTCTTGTAATGATTTTTTTCGGCTGGAATCTAGTATGATTTTGTTTACGAATGATTGCGACAGTATCGTGATCTGATATGGAGCTTGCTATAACGATGTGATGTTTTACGTTTTGTTCTTTGTTGGTAGCAATTATATCGATTGAAGTTTTTGTTATAATATATAATACATAATCAATTTTGACGCCATGACCTGGTATTGAACCCTGGGTCGCTGGAATGCGAACACTCACAGTAACCACTATGCCATGGCGTACTTAGGACGCCTGTTTGCGCCTATGAAAATCACTCACCCAGACAACTAACCTATTTAAGCTAGACTTGCATTAAGCAATGAGTTTCGCTCAAGAACTCAACTGTTACTCAGAAATAAAGATTTTGCCGGAGATGGGATTCGAACCGGCGGGTTTGGTTTCGTGAGCCGAAAAATTTATCCACTGAGCTACAGTGCCTTAAAACCCTACAGTGCTTTATTATTGCGTGTCAACATCTTCACCAATTGGTCAGTAATACTACACCAACAATTCATCGAACTGCAGTCGAGTCCCGCTATCTCAAACTCTCAAAGGACCGGACAAAAGGTTCGGGATAGCGAGATTACACCAGGGGAGTTTTGATATTTTATGCGAGTTGCGGTTTAGATCAGACAAAAACAAGGATGCCAAGTGGAATGCTCTCAGAAGCAGTAAGCAGAACAAGGGTAAACGAGCGAAAGAAACACAAAGAATATAAGAACGACAGTGAAGATTTAATTTTTCTTCACGAAGTATCTTGTTATGGATACTTGTTTCCATTTTTATTTCTTCTCTAGTTACTAAGGTCTCAAATTTATTTATGAGATCTTGCACTTGGTCACCTTTCTTTTCGCTAAATAAAGAAAGATTTTTCAATATTTCCAAGGAACACAACATTGTCAAGCTTTCAAAATCGCTTTCTCTTAACTTTCACTTTTTGCCTGAAGTCTTCCAAAGCCTTCAAATACTTTTTTTTTATCTTTAACCCACAAGAGAGACTGTATTTGATTGGACTCCATATTTTAAGGAAGCATCTTTACTCGATAGCCCTTTCTCGGTATCATTAAGTGGCTATTCATTTTTAGTGTTTTTACGTCTTCTGTTCGGAATTTTGACTGTTTGAAATCAACTGTAATTAAAATTAACTCAACGTTCGAACACAAAGCAAACACTTTCATGGCCTGGTATGAGCTACATTTTTTGAAAAGTTTAAGATAGTGACTGTAAGGGATGATTCGAGATATTTAATAGGGGAGTAGACCGTAAATGCTGAAGGGACCGGGAGTTCGAGAGTTAACTACTAGTGCTAACACAATAACATTGATAACACTCGATAAAAAGAGTGGTAAGAAAATATTAACATGGGAAGCAGCACGTTCTTTACCCAAAGTCATAAACTTGTATACCTGGTTTCCATCTGATGATGTGTTTTATATATGGTTTGGTAAAGCCAAACACAGAAAAATTGCTTACTTTACGGATCATAACCGTTCATTTGAAGCAAAACTATATCCATTTAGCATCAATTTATCAATTTAGTCCTGCTAGTAACCCTTTAAGTAGAGGAAAACCTAGTCCAGCACGACAACTTCTGTCGAAGAAGGCATTCGGCTTGACTTCATTGTACTCTTCCTAGCTGCGTATTCCTTAATGACTTCTAAAGTCGCATTCGGGAGATATTCACTCCCACTTTGCCAGTTAGACGTAGAACATCAACAACAACTGGCTTACTTTCCGACCGTTGTTGATTTCATTGGTACGGTTTTCGGTAGTAGGGCAAGTTTAAAGCTTCCTCCATGATCACTTTCTCTACCAGAGCAGCTTTTCATGAACTCTCTGAACCAAGCCTTGTTGATAAAAACTTTTTAATGTATCTACTTTCTTCACTTTGACAAATCTTCAGTAGTAAAGACAATATTTAAGCAAGGAAAATGAGATTAACAATGTATGCTGATGCAATGATAGCTGTTTCTTCGCTGTATATCGAGTGACTTTGTTTGATCCCAGGCAATCTCATTATGCATTGCGGTAAATACGCGCTAGTGTTAACTGGCAACGTTTAACATTTACACGCATTCCTTTGTCAGCATTTTTTATACATCGTAAGTTTTTGATACATAGCTTCATTACAGATTGGGGGCTTGTAACCCCCTCTTTTATTACGCTCGTGCTTGATAGGGGAATATTATAAAGGATGTAATAATTCAATAATATTGATTTCAAAACATCGAGTAAGCCCTTGTTGTTTGTTGTTTTAGCTCATCGATTGTACGACGGGGGTTAACTCTATTTCCCGCTGCCCGCGATATCCTGAAGATGGCGTCCGTTTGCTTTGTGTGTGGCGGACCGTTCTTGAACACGTGGTTGGATTGTGTGAAGTTCATGGATTGCAGAGAGGTAAGAAAAGAAATTTAAAGATTGATGTTGGTAGATTCGTCTCCCATCATTGCTGTTCAACGTTTTCGTTCATGTACATGTTCTCACAGTAAAACGAGTGGGCTGCAATTGTATTTTGGTTTATAGCAGATAATTTTACGGTTTGGTGTCCTTCTTAACGCTTACCGCCGTAGAAGAGATAAATTATAACATACCATCACCTATTTTCTCGTCTCAGGTGTTTCACACTAAAGCACAGTTGGGCGTGGTTCCAATCAGGGCGCCCTTATGCTCGTACAGATGTTTTAACAGCGATGGCCATGAATTCTATGGAGTGGCGCAAGCGTGACGCGCACGCAGTCCCCATGGGAATAGCATTGAAGTAGTTTGCACCGTTGTACATTCCATAATAAATTGTTGTAGAATTTCTAATTTTTTCTCTGCGCCAAAATCTACAAGAAGTTAATATATAAATAGCTACTTCTATCGATTAAAAATTTTGTTTCAATCTTTATTTACATTATATTTATATACACGTATATATAAATGCTTGAATTTTCTGGCTAAATGATTGCTTTTGCATTCATTCAATCGAAGTGTGGGTTGTTGTTGTTGCCTTGGTTAACCAAACACTCTCATTAGCCACATTTAGTCGACTCCATTTCGAAAAAAAACTATTGTAATTTCTGTTGTTGGGCTGCCGTTATATTTCTTCTCGATTCCATGGTCCGCCTGTATTCGCTGAGTAAAACGTCAGTGTTTAAAATAGAGCGGTTGTCGGCCGATGCATTTTCGAACGCGGGGCGACCTCTGGTGGGCGACGGCGAATTCACGATCGTGACATATGGATGCCGACTGTACAATTCCGGTTCGAACATTTCATTCACGAATCCGTCCAACTCACTTCCAGGCGTCTCCAGTTGGTCTTGAGTTGCCCTATTTATTTCCGCTTGCTTTCCAGTGGCGAAATTGGACAGCTCGTGCGGCTTCTTGTTTTTCTTGTGCCTATAACTCCTGTTGATCAGTCTGTAAAAAACACACAAGTGTAACGTTACCGAAACGATGACGCAATTGGCGCTTGCGTACTTACCTTTGTCGCTGGCATAACAACGCTGTAGCAAAAAGGATTACAACTAGAACCAAACTACCGGCTCCCACTGAAAGGGCAATTTTCATAACGTGTTCTGGATCTTCGTTTTGGCCAGGCGGGTGGGTTTTAACCGGCGAAGTCGGGCTTTCATGTGAATTGATAAATCTTGATATCTGATTCGCTGTTGTCAATACGCTCTAAATCGACCAATATTCAAATACCTTTCAACATTAATTTTACCGATCGCAATTAGAAAACTCGTGTAGACTTACCATTTTCTTATTTGGAACTTTTGTCGTTAAATCAAGTTTCCGTTCCGCAGATTGGCTCGGGGAAAGGCCAGATGATTTTGCAGAATGAACTTTCGTTTTATGTGGCACTAAAATCGTTGACACATCGTTCGCTTTTGAAATATACGAAGGTAGTATTTTCTTGGACAGTGTTTTTTGGGTACTTGAAACTTCGCTTTGAATTAAAGTTTGTAACGTAAAGGTTAGACTAGGTGATGGAAAATGAATGCTTCTTGGAATATCTTTCTTGGAAGTCGAAAACGTGCTCCGTGCATCATTTACGGAATGGACTGTTTGCATCTGAGTAGTTAACGATTTGTCTGATCTGGCGAGAAAGGTCGATACAACTGTGACAGTGTTATTGAAAGAATGATGTGGTTTTGTGTGCGCCTGGGACGTTGTAGATTCGCGCAATATTGTTGAACTAGATGCAACTATATCGGTGTTATTGAAAAGCATGCTGTTTGAGGACGAACAAGAAACTAAGGTGTAAAGCTGTGTTGTCAAGGAAGTTTCCACTGGCTGGGTGGTCGGATTATGGGTTGTATGAATAGGGTTCGATTGAGTTATTCTGCTAGCAAGTGACTTTATTGTCGGCGATGAAGGTACGACTTTCGTGGAATTGTTTAATTTTTCTAAATGAATTGTTGTACATATTAATGAAGCGTCTAACATTGCATTTGAAATGCCAATTATTGATGCTACGTATAAGTTGCAACCAAAGTAGGGTGTTGAACCAAGTCAGTCGGAAAGCCTGCCTGGTTTGCGGATCACAATAATTTTCTACTTGGTTTGGAACTCAAACACGATCTTTTTACTTGACAAAAAAATAATAAATCGTGAAAGTCTTTAAACGTAAATGGAAGAGCGAATGTACCTAAATGGGTGACAACATTGAAGAATGTTGCTATTTGTAACCTCAAATGAACTGTTATCTTGTTGACACGATTGTCTACCATTGTCCGAAATTAATTTGGTTTAATAACGCACTTAGTTATATAAACCCTTTCTCCTCATTTAAGTTGAGTCATTCTCTGTTATTGCGCCTACTTGGTTCAACTACTTTCTTGGGTTACAACATATACATAAAAATTCATCCACTTGAAAGTTTAAAACGAGGAATGCGTAATTCCTTACGAAAGTCAATGTCAACAAGAGTGAAAATTCTTTAAATACAGTTATAGCAAAAGTGAAACGTTTAACACGAGGTAATTAAGCCGACAACTCGTTTAAAAACAGTTAAAGACCTTTTCTACAAGAGGTTTTTGGGTCAATCCATCCGTCTATGCATATTTTGTTCCCGTTTTTATCGCAAGTGTAATGTCCGTCTACGTCATTGTTTTTCGGCATGCATTTGAGATTAGTGCACGATGGAATTTCGTAACCAGGGTTACAGTAAGATCTATAACATGAAAGAATGAAGCGTTTTGATCTGAAATCAGCCAAGAAACATAATGTAACAGAATATTAACTTTGAACAATTTCAGAGTAAAAATAAATATAATATGCTTGCCAACCTAACGGAAAAAGTGATTTTATTGGTTTTTTCAGAAATCAGCCCACCATCGTGTGATTTATCCACCCAGATAGCGTTCTCTTTTAAAGTTGTTGGTACGGAAAAATTTACTTTTAGAGTGTTGAAATGCACCGTTTCGCTCTCCCATACTTTAAGTGTTAAAGCAAAAGTGCCCTGAAAATGAAAATGCAATCATCAAAATATACTCAATAAAATCAAAGTATTTTGTTATCTTTAATAGATAATATATGCCAATGTATTTCATTGGAATATTTAAATTTGAGTTTTAAAAACTCTTCCACTTATAACATGTCAAATATGGAATATTTCTTGTGCCTTGTCAAATAAAATATCGAAACGTCTTACATTCAACGGGGATGTCGTCGAGACATTAAGCAATCCGGATGTGATATCGGTAATTGCCGAATAACCTTCCTTTATATTTTTAAACGTCGCACAAGAGCTTTCCACGCAAATTTGAAAGGTGAAAATACATTTTTCTCTGCAACGCCCTTGACAACAATTTGCAAGTCCATACTTGTCTAGAACTGAACTCCTTCTACGAGAACCCGTGGTGTCAAACGTCTTCAACTTCAGTTCGATCACTCCAGAAGCTTCGCCAGACTAAAAGTTGACAAAGTAATGCACGGTTCTTTGTTTATTTGGGCAAATATCCTCATGAAAATAAACCGTTGCATATTGCAAATGGATTTTTCTTATGAAAATAATGGAAATTTCTCTCGTCAAAGTTACAACAAAACCTCGTGTGTTATAAAGCCAAAATTATTGCAGATAGGTTGTTATCAGAGACTAAGAGTCTAAGAATTTGAAAAGGAAAAAACATTTTCCCAAACCAATTTTTAAACAATAGGACGACAGTTAAAAGATTTTTTTTTACCAGGATCTCGATTTTATTTGATTAGTTGAAAGGATCTTCTCTCACAATTTGATTCATAATATTCTCTTTATTTCACACAATAGTTAAAAGATTACTTCATAGAGATGTAAGATATATATACTTTAAAGAAATAAATAATTTGAACTGTTGGAAGGGAGGTAATCCCTCTAAAATACACAAAAAATCTTTGTTAATTTATTACCACAACTCCCAAAAATATCCTTTTTTGTATCTTCCAGATATATCTATGTTACATATCACAGAGATGAAAAGTGCCGAAAAGTTTTTAACGGAGAAATTTTTATCAATAAAACAAACAGCAAATTGTGGTAGGAGGTTTTTTTGACAACATTAGACCAAGAAAGTCCCAAGTCGACATTAGTTAGCAGGACCATGGCAACGGCTCAAAAGCATGTTTAAAAAAACGAGAGAAGATTGACAGGATAATCTCTCCGTGCTGGACGAGATGTGGTGGACAAAGTCATAAATACAAATATAAAGAATAATCTCATTGAAGTACTTCTTCTTTTGTATCGTGTTCAACTATATGATTTGGTGTATAATAATCCTAAAACATCCTCGGTGGTAGGTTGCATCTCTTTAGGGTTACTTGTAAAAACAAGAACAGGAAAACTCGAAAAAGATGCGGGAATGAAATGTCGAGTCAAAAAGCAAATTGTCGAGGTAAGAAAAATCGCGAGTTTTTTCTCGCGATAATTAATTCCAGCGATATTTTCTTCTCGCAACTTTTTTCCTTTCCAAATAGCCTTGTAGGTATTGCTTAGCGGATTTCTGAAGTGCACTAACGCTCTTTAGTTATCTAGCTAACGTGTAAATTAAATTGATTACCTCTAAGTAGCAAACCAACAACAAGCAAAACCCCCCAAGAAAGCACTTTACCCTACCTTCATCAATCATTTTTTTATATTTGTTTTAGTCAGGTTAATTTTTTTTCGTTGTGCAGGGAACATTAGAGAAACATGACCCTTTTATAGAAAAAAACAACAATGTTTGCTAATTCCAATGTAAACTGACATCGAAAAATAACGCATGTTGACTTGATATTGTTTAGTCAACCGTCTTTGTCTTGGCAAAACAAAGGTATAATCGACTGATTTTTGTGTGGATATTTTCGACGTGGCTGTTTATTTTAAAAATAGATCAAACTAAACGCTGATTGTGCACTAACTTTCATCACATCTGTTTTATTGTATTTTTTTTTAACCAAATGAATGGCAGCTTTCGCAATTTTTATCATTTTAATGTTCTCTGAAAGGCCAAAGGTGCGGTTAGCAGTGATCATGATATCGTTGGCAACAACGCAAACCTCAGTGTAAAACACCAAAAATATAATTTTAAATAAAAAAACAAAGCAATTTATACTTCCTTTGTGCAAAGGCGGTGTTAAGAAATAAAGAAAACTTCAAAGAATTCGGTCATCAGTAAAAAGGAAATATTTCAACTTATATGTAAGCGATAATACTGCTAACCACGCCTTAAAAACACGATGAAACACTTTCTTAAGCACATAAATGATGATACTATCAATTATAATATTAGTCAATCAACGTCAAGTAAGAATTTCCAAAATAACAAAACAGACATGACACATGTTTTAACGGTTTTTTTTAGTAGTGTTTGGATTATGTTCATAAGAACACCGAAGTAGAAAATGTAATGTATTGGCATGGCAACTAAAAAATTACTTTATCTGTAGGAAGTTGCAGCGAAGTTACATGCAACAACAACAAGAAGCTGTTCACTGCTGAACTACCACAATGTTTTTTCATGTATAGAGAAAGAGAGAAATGGCTTAAATAAAATTACATGTTTTTATGATTAGTTACATATAGTGCGACTCCTGTATGTTTTGTCCGGTCTGGTGATTTAAAGTGGTTTTCATGATTAAACTCAAAGATAAAATATGAAGGAATTCACAATAAAAGTACAATAATTATATACAAAATAAATAGGACATGATATTATGACGTTCATTGTTGAAACATAAGATGAGATATTACAACATTTTAGGAATATTTTAAAAAATTCATAACTGAAGTGTTTGTTTCTAAAAAAATAATATCAAAAATTTCATTTCAAAGGTTAAAAAAACAATCTTTGGTTTCAGCTTTGAATTTGTCAACTTTGTCAATCTGAATCAAAATTTAACTCGAATGTTTCAACCAACTTCAGCTGTTTCTTAATTTTAAAACACGAAATGCTTTTGTGAATGTTGATTTATTTTTTCGTAAAAGGTTTCCATTCTTTTAAAAGGTTTCCATTCTTTTAATTCTACTTGCATATTTTGGAACTTGGAAATAATTTAGTTTCCTTGGATAAAAGTCAAGCGTAGGAAATGCATTTGTGGATCAGATTCAAATACTACTGTTCACAACCTTTACTGTTTACATACTGTTCGCTTGATACACCACTCTGGTCGTTCGCTTATTCGAAACCAATCTCTCATAAAGAAGAATTCTTAAAAATTTACTGCGTTTGTCTCTTTAGATAAAACATTACCTATAACTGCAAGAACAGAAGAAATGTTTTTTTATTGTCGATTTATAGAAAATACTTCATCCAGTTTTGATTTTGTTTAGAAAGAATTCATTCACCAGTAAACTAGTGAATTGATATCAATGGTCATATCATTGTACAACGCACACAAATCTTGATTTGAAAGAAACAAATCACCATTGTGTGCAAACATTGTTTTAGTAATGAGTATATGTTATTTTACTACTCTGTAGTTAACCGGTTGACTGTATCAAATTCATTAGAGAGATCAAAAAATACCTCAAGCAGGGCTGATCTAGAGATTTTTATGGATCTGCCATCGCCCAGAATATATTAAACATAAATATAATGTAGAAGAGATAACGATAAATTAATCTTTATATTTTTCTTATATAGTGTAAATATACTTGATCCAAGTGAGAGCTTAGTTAGATAGAACAAAGGAATTCATTAATGGACTGAAATGAACTTTTGTTGTTCATATTTTTGTGCTTTCTTAATATTTTTTGCCGAATAAACGAGATCATGGTTGTTATTTTAAGATGTAAGGTTGTTGCGGGAATGGTTGATGCGGTTGTAAGGTTGTTGCGGGAATGGTTGATGCGGTTGTAAGGTTGTTGCGGGAATGGTTGATGCGGTTGTAAGGTTATTCATGTTTGAACATAGTCTGACCAGAATTACTTATTTACCGCGTGCATTATATTTCTTTTATTGAATTGAGGCAATTGAAGCATTTAGTTTTTCCGCAAAAATATTGTTACAATTTAACGTAAATACATAATATATACAGTATGGAACATCTAATGATCGACTAACATAGTTCGAGATATAGCGAATGTTCGAGTTTTTATGAATGACTATTATACTAAATTGGGAATTGGGAATGGAAAAACAGTTATCGAAATTATACTGTAGTAAAAACGTACTCTTCACTGCCTAATAAACGGGGGGAGGGGTCTTAATAAACGGGGTGGTTAGATTATTTTCAAAAATTTAATAAACGGGGGTTGGGATATTATTTAGCAGACAAAATATACTAAATGTCACAAAACCTATTTTGGGATCGTCCCTAATTTAAACTCATTCATCGTTTTGCTTGTAAAAATATCAGCACAGTTAAGAGATTAAGTAACATAGAAATAGCAGCAAATGTTTTTTAACTATTAAAACATATCAAAGGCATTGCGATTTTCATCACTATCTTCCCCTTCGCTTTCATTCTCTTCTATTCCGTCTTCTGGTAATGCGATTTGCATGCGCTTTTTAACACTGCGGCGAACTTTGATGTAATGTTTTTTAAAAGCGTTTAAATGTGGTCAAAAACGGGTTAAAGTCTCTGAATTAAGAAATATCTTTACTCATAAATGTGTGTCAGGTGCATGATGATTAATCATACATTTACCCCTACTTAAGTGGGGGGGGGGGGACGTTTATTAGGCAGGGTACTCGCGAAATTAAATTGCTACAAAAATTTCATACCTTAAGGTCTACGAATTATTTCCGTTAAGTTAACGGGAGCTAATAAGCCTAATCACTGGATACCATTTTGGATTATAATTTTACATCAAGTCTATATTTATAAGGATGAGCGCCATTAATTTAAAAACAAAAACAAGAATTGTTATCAAAGGCTTCTCCTGATCCTAGGTAGAAAAAATATGATAATCTGGGTAAACAGTTTCAGTAAGTATGTTTGCATTTAAAGTGGGCGGAAAGTGAGTTCACATGTCACTTAAACGTTACTCAAGCGCTTGTCTCCGCACGAAGTATATATAAAATCTGTGGATGGCTCTTCATTCAATACAGCTCCAAGGAAACTACTAACTGCTGACGGATTTATTAGTTATTCATGGTGTTCCTGCAACGAACATTAGTGACATTATAAAGTAATTTGCGATTCTTCCCTGGATCTCTATGCTATGTGAAGACATTTTAATCGATTTTCGTTTATTTTGTCATTTTAATTCCGTGAAGTCATTTTATTATTTTATTAAACCGTGCCCTTTTTGACAAAAAATAAAAAAATAGTAATAGCATAAATTACGATCAACAAGAACAAGAAGTAATTTCAGATGCAATACTCCTGACATCAAAAGTTACTCCATAGACATACTAGGGAGAGTCCTGTGTCTATGGTTACATAACAACTGGTTTCACTTTCCCGCGAGAAAACGATGACATTCCATTGAACGAGTGATTAAAGGAAAAGGTAATAACGGTCGTTGTGCAATAACAGTCGCCGTTTTAGTTCTTTTGTCGCTATTGTTTTAACCAATTTGTAAAACCAATATTTACGGTGAATTAAAATTACAACATTGTACATTAAATAAAACAGGCTTCACCGGGGGCTTTGCTTCATCGTCGGAGCTTCAAAGTTTTAAAAAAATTGTGCCCTTTTCATTCTTAAGTCCGGCCCCCACTTTTAATTTTCACGGTACGCCCCTGAATGTTACTACTAAGATACTATCTTGAAAATTATCTATATAATAGATTTGTTATTAAAGAAAGAAGATTAAAGATGGCGTCGAGTTAGACGGGGGTAATAATAATTCGATTGTGGTTTACACTCTGGGTAGAAAGGCAAACTTGTGCTTCATAAAAGGAAGGAAAGATTTGAAATGTGCTAAATATACACAAATATATGCGTTTTGAGGCGAAGCGACAGTCGAAAAGTTTTGAGTTTGATTTTAATCAAATATACTAGCGTTTCATACTACGCAAAGATTACGAAAACGTAAAACGATTTAAAACGATACAGAATATGACTGAGCATGTAAGGAGTTTGAATGACGAACTAATTATAAATGTCACTCATTTGGTGTATGTCATTGGCCATCATAGGTAACGTTTTCGACGTACTGGTTGAGCTGGTTTCTGACACTCAACATTGCTACACACTGATTATATCTTTTTTTCAGAACAAACGTATAAAGGTAATCTATAAAGGTACATCTACCAAGTAAATAAAATTAAGGAACTATACAAATGTGTTGCTTTTTCAAGGGAAATCCCCTTGATTATAGAACTGCTCGAAACCATTTTTTTATTAGCTTGTTGGCATCATCTACAGAACTTTAGTGTACCAAAAACTATACATTTTCAATATGCAAAAACACGCTTCTCGCATCGTCCTTGACCTAATGGTGAATGTGTTCGGTTTAAACATTGATTTACAATATTTCGTATTTATGCGAGGCTTCAATCAACATTCTTGTCTTGATGTTTTCGAAAAGAGATTTTCAAAATTAACCACATATGTTTCAACGTAGCTAGATTACGATGTTCCAGTGACCGCGCGGTCAAAAGAATATCTGCCGAACCTTTTTTGATGAAGTTCCCCAAAAATAGATTTAACATTCATGAAAATTGTTACAACACCCAAAACTCAAAACTACATTTAAAGTGTCCTATCAAGCGAACTCAACTTGCTTAGTTTTCTCTCAGCTTTAGAGGCCCACCATACCTGTGGAGACTTATGAATCTGAAGGATAACTTTCCTTCTCTTACAGCATTTAAGATATTTTTGAAAAAATATATTCTTAATTTTCCCGATCACTTTGCTATTTGATTACAGAATATATATATATAAACTATATATAATATATATAACAACTATTGGCACCCAATGATAAGACCTTGTGGTCGTCTGTTGGTTCCATGCCTAGTAAAATATTCCTTTAATTTTTCTTCGTACATGCTGTAAAACGATAATAGTAAATTTACACAGTGATTATCAACATAAATGGATCAAACTTGATCGCAAAAATTTATGTTTATAAGATTTTAAAATATTGTCAAAAAAATTAGTGGATGCGAAATTTCTTGTCTGTAAATTAGAACTTTTATAACCACAATGACGTCAAAATCACATGACTTACGCTTAAATATATGCCTATAAAATAAATCAGTAAGGGCAAGGGATATTGGGAAATAATCAGACGTCACTCGTTGTTGCTTTCCTTCAAAAGGAAATCAGGGGGCGGGGGTAAATCCACTGACAAAGTATCAGTCGGCGAAGCATTATCGAGAGGTGAATCTGTCAAAATTCTATCAAGATCTTTTTTTGGCGGTGAAATGTCCTCTACGTCTTCTTTTATTTCTCCTTCAGAATTCTGATTGTGGAAAATCACTTCGGGGAAATCCACGCTCGTGTTGAGCTGAACTGTGTTATCTATCGGCCAACCATTCACAATTGATTGCGCGCGACTCTCCTCAACGCTGGTAATTGGTATACTGGACAGCGAGCGATCGTTTCCGTACAGAAAGCGCATTTTCAGTTCATTGATCACGGATTCGTAATGCTTGAATTTTCTACTCGTTCTAAAAAAAATAATTTTAATAATGAAAACTGAGGCCTCATTTACAAAACTAATTTGTTTGTTTGTATATTGAACTTGGGTAATTAACAAACTGAACATAGATGCATAATGGCGTACGTGGGTAATTCCTGGCGCATTCAAGTCAGATTACCAAATAATTTGAGCTTTGACTTTCAACTGTAAACGTGCTGAGGAAAAACGGTGCGAATGGTTTCTTTTGGCCTGGTCGTTTTATAAATTATCAATTAGCGTCAGTTCTGACTTGCTTATTTTGTGAGGGTCATTTAGTTATTTGGATCGGAGGTAATATTGTAGAGCAACAATAGTAACAAAAACATAGGGTTAAAATACTAGAACATACCTCTTTCTTTGCATTAAGCAGACCAAGAACAGAACCGCAACAATAATGGCTAAAGAAGCGCCCAACCAAATGTACACATTCGTTGTTGTAGATGCTGGCAACACCACTGTTGTTCCTACTTGTGTAGGAGAGAGAGTCTTTGTGCTCGAGAATTCTGACTCTTTAATCGACTGCACTAAACTTGATTTTGCAGTTTTAGATCTTTTTTCCAGAGAAGATTTGAAATGTATAGAATGAAGATCTGGGATTGATTTCATGCGGCTGAAAGCCATACTTTGAGACTTTTTTGAGCTGCCAAGAAGTTCAGCAATGCAATATGAAGATGCGAGGCGTAATGATATGATTTGAGTGGAACTGACTGGTAGTTTAATGGTGAACATTCGCGAAAGAGCAACTTTGGTGCTAAGAAAGGGGGTCATTTGAGCGGTTGAATAAGATTTTCTTGACACCAACATTCGCGAAAGTGCAACATTGGTCCTAAGAAAGGGGGGCATTTGAGATTTTCTTGACACGAAGTTAAATCTTGGAATGCTATGACTTGAAGACGAGAGTGAAAACCGGTTAAACATAAATTTAGTGTGCATTGACGTGTGAACACATTCGATGCAGCCGCAGTAAAACTGAAAAAGTCAATAACACTGCCAACAGAAAATGATTATACAAATATTTTGCTTCGCTAGTCTTTTGTGCTTAATTGTAGGAGGGGGGAGAGTCAAATTGCACTTTTTCAAAATTTTCACCTCCAAAATAATTTAGTTTAGTCAACTCTCGCAAAAAATAATTATATATGCTTGTACATTAATAATGTCAAACGCATCGTTATCATCCTGTTCAGTTCTTTCACTAACATTAAATTCGAATTAGCTATAGATCATAGATCGAATTATTAGGTACTATTCACACGATGAAAATTACACTACAAAGTCTTCTATTTCAATCAAAACACAAACATCAACATTAAACTGCAATGCAAGGTCTTCTCTTGAAATAGCGTTTGAGTAAGACAAAAAACCCACGACTCTATTTTATTTCCACCCCTCATTTTACAGAAAATATCAGAATACCCCCTTATGTCATTTTATTATGACCGCCCCGCCCTACAATTAAGCACAAAAGAGTACTGGGGAAAAGGTCTCAAATAAGCATGCCGGTTACTTGTTAAATGTACGGTTTACGAAAGTAAATAACACTTTTTCTGCAACAACCATGCTATTTCTGGATAAAACGCGTAATAATAAACAGCAGCCGAAAAATGGAAAGTTATTTTTAAAAATGTGAAACATTTCAGAAGCCGTACATACCTGAAGAAATATCCACAAATTGAATAGCGTTTTGATGGCCATGTTTTTGAAATTTAAATACGCAGAAATATGTTGGAGTGACTACATAGAAACAGGAGGTGTTAAGTTGGAATTTGAAGAAAATGTTGTTTTGTTGGAGCAAGAAAATCCTGATAAAATTTCTGCTTTTAAATCATGTTGATGATAAAAAAATGGATTTATGAAACCGAGAAATGGTCAACATAATTATGGAAAAAGCATTAGAATGTTTTTAAAGATTTTACAAGTTAAAAATACACGAATGCCAGTCTTTCAGAATACAATCGTAACATCGCAATTCCCTCAATTGACCTTCAGTTTGTAAAGTTCAAAAACTGCACACTTCACGTCGGAATTCTTTTGTTGAAAATAAAAACAAGCCTTGACTAACAACGGCATGGAACTTTCTCGAAAACGGTTAATCGACGTGCACTTTTTCTTTTACCACAGTTGTAGTGAAGATTTGATTTTCATAAACGAAACGTTTGATTTTACGAAAAACGTATGCAAATACAAACAACAAAGACAGGTACTGTATCCATGCCGTTTTGAGAAGTTGCCAAAATCCCGGTCGGTAGCTGCAAAATTAAACGGCTAAGGAAATCTAAAAGTAGACTTGTAAACTGTACACAAAAGTTGTTTGTTTTTAAATTTTTATTGAATTTAACAGAACGTCCCTGTAAATAAAGCGATGTTTATAAAATTCCTTGGTTTTTCGTGTATTTCGAAACAGATGAAAAAGATACGCAATCGCTTCTTCTGGATAATGAACTTTCACTTTGATTAAGAATGGTTGACCGCTGACGCCATCTTTACGCCAGACATTGAAGTTCCCATCATACATTGCGGAAACTATAAAATTAGAACCCCCAATTACCGATATAATGCAGTTTCAATAAAAAGAAAAAAAAGGAAAAAGCCATAACATATATAATTGATGAAATTACTTGACCCACCATTTCTAGAGTAATATTCCCTTAGAGTTTCCACTAAGTCAAATGTATCCAACGAAGATTCGTCGATTATTGATGTCTAAGGCGAAAACATAACCAGTCATACCCATAAATACGCCGTAAACAAGATATATATATGATACGAGGTTACTATTATAAAAGAGCTTCAGAGTGATACTAACAACGGAAACAAGACCTAATTGGTCATTATCATAGTCTCTGTTTTTAATATGCAGTTTCTCGCAGTCACATATCCTCGTTTCACCATTGTGATGCATTGCTACACCGACCTCAACCATTCAACATTTTCTGCACGTTTTATCTACATATACCTCAAAACAGCGACTGTGATGAATAAGAAAAGATAAATGTGCATTAATTGTCAGGGGGTAATACAGGATTTGAATTTGGGCGGCGCAAGCCGTCCACAATTCGCCTCGTGAGGCGAAAAACTTCAACTAGGGGGTCTGGGGGGGGGGGCGCTGCAAGCCCACCCAGCGGGGTGTGGGGCGGAGCCCCGAAATTTTTTCCATTTTCAGGTCTATATAGGTCTAAAATGCCTTAAATCTGAACATAATTAAACACTTTGACGTTATTTTTTTTCTTGGAAACTTTCACATTTATGTAACAAGGAAGATTGGTTATCAAATTCGAAATATTTTCTTCGATATTCAACACGTGAAGCGATGTTATTTCATCAGATTTTGTGTTTACATGTCCGTCTCGCTCCGACATGTTTTAATTTTTGATTGTGGTTAAATTACACAACGCTATATAAAGATGTCCAATTTTATTCTGCTAAATAAACCTCTAGCCTTAATATAAGAAAAGATTCGGATTTTTCCAGACTAAAGAATGCGGCGACGGGATAATTATATGACGGTGGTGTCGGGAATACCAGGTTGAACTACCAACCTCGTTTCCAGCGCTTCTTTTTTTCTTCAGATTTGTACGGTTTAGCATTTTTATTATGACTTGTGCCTGTTGTTCTTTTTCTTCCACGCACCATGACTCTTGTTCAGTAGAAATATCGGTACTTTCCTGTTAGTCCCCCCCCAGATTAATATTCGAAAAGACACAATTTTCTGCGTGCTTCACAACATATTTTTCAGACTTCTTTTTCATAATCTTCAGACTCCATTGTCTGCATCGTATATCCAGACTTGTCTGTGTATATTTCGTTTTCATATTTTCCAGACTCCATTGTCTGGAAAATTTATATCTCTGTCCATATTCCAAAAATCATTCATTGTTGTCACATACTTGTTTTGAATAAGATGAACTTTTTAACGCTGTCAAGTCAAATCCCTGACAAACAAGCAAGTGTACTGTTTTTACAGCAAAGGGGAGTGCTTCACAATCCCAAGATTTGCGCAAATGGGCATCAAATGACATTGCAGCTACGCGACAATGGAGACCGTTGGAGGTGCAGATCGAGGCAGTGCAGAACTGAATCTGGCTTACGCATTGATACATGGCTTGGGCGCTCTCGATTACCCTATAGGGATATAATCCTCTTCATTTATTGCTGGGCATACGAAATGACCAGCATCAAATTTTGTGAACGAGAACTACTTATGGATAAAAATACAGTTGTTGACTGGAACAATTACTTACGGGAAGTTTGTGCAGCAGATTTATTGCGAAACCCCATTGCAATTGGTAGGCCGAATACAACAGTTGAGGTCGACGAAAGCCTGTTTAGTCGGCGTAAAAATCACCAGGGTAGGGTTCTACCACAGCAATGGGTTTTTGGTGGAATCTGCCGGGAGACGAGGGAATGCTTCATGTATGCCGTTCCAAATCGAAATGCAGCTACTCTTATGCCAATCATTCAAAATTCAATATTGCCTGGAACAACTGTAATGTCAGATCTGTGGAGAGCGTATGGTGGTATTAATGTTATGGGCTTCAATCATTTTACTGTTAACCATTCCATAAACTTTGTGGATCCGGTAACCGGAGCGCACACACAAAATGTCGAAAACTCCTGGAAGCTAGCGAAATCAAGAAATAAAAGACAACATGGGACCAACAGACAAATGCTGGATTCGTATCTTTGTGAATGGATGTGGAGACAGAAGAACAGGAACAACTTGTTGTTTGACAGAATAATCCAGGATATAGTCACATATATGCCACCTGTTTAGAATTTGTCTGTGTAGATAAATCCTGTATGGAAATATTTGTGTTGAAATATTGTCTTTATTAATCACTGTCTATTTCCCTTCTATATATCTGTGCCTTTATAATTTATTTTTTTTTGGGGGGGACTAACAGGAAAGTACCGAAATATCAACAAAATGTATATAACTTAACTTTACTCGCAAAGCACTTTTAAACAGATCACAACAAACTAATTTTTTCATTCGTTGCACAGTAAATTTCGTTTACGTGGGAATACATTCACTTAAAAGTTTTTAGGTGCGTGGTCAATCGCGCGCCTCAATCGATTATTTTTTTGTGAGACGCGCGATCGTTTATTTTGTTAAAATGTCGTGTTCATTTTCTTCAGAGTCTACTGCATGTTGATTGGTTTTGTGAAAGTGTCTTCATTGTTTTTGTAAACAAAACTGAACGTTTCTTTGTGGTTTGATCTTTTTTTCTTCCATCGAATGCAGCATAGTTCTTCTGCATTTATCTGTCTCCTATGTTGAATGGAACTTTTAAACAACCTGCAGCATCGTGTGTAAACATGTCTGTCGTTTTCTTCCTTTTTTCTATGATTGACGTCAAACCTTTTGAAACGTTTACTATTAATTGGTAACGTTAAATTTCGTTTTAAACAAACTAAATTTCTTAATGAAGCTACACGTTGATACATTTAAAGAACGGATGAATCGACTATAATTAAATTGCCAGGCCTGTACACTGTTAATTCAAAAATATTTTTGAAGCCTTAACTTAAAGGGAAACGTAAACGCGAATTTAGTTAGATTCTCGTCATGATAACTTACGCGAATCGTCACGCGTTTCAAAATGCGTCGCATTAATTATTTCAAAAAGGGAAATTGATACTAGGCTATTTGCGATTTTTCCATCTATACACAGGTGAGTCCAACACGTCAAGCGAAAAGAACGTTGTCTTTTTTGTCTATACATAGGCGAGTCAAATGCAATAACTTCTTGTAAGCTTCCTTACATTCAAATTGACTCCTGAAGACTAATTTAATTTATCTACAATCGTTTTCTTGAACAAATTCTTTTTATTTTCTGGCTTTACATTAATTTGGGATGAGAATTTGGGATCCCATACTGGTTGACCGGTAGCAAAACCACTCTGGATACATCTGTGATACCATGATGGAGATGAGATTTCCCCGCGTTATAGATGTAAGCATATTGTCTCGATGACTCGTTTTTCAAAACTAAAATGCTGTGAATAGTCAAGGCATCAATAACAAATTTATTTAGCAGTATTTTCATGATCACAGGTCAATGTTTACCGCTAGGAATGTTGAGTTGAAATGCAGGTCTATCAATAGAGGTGGATAAACAACACATGTTTTAAACAGCTTGACACATTTTCTTTTTAATTAATACTCTCTGATTTCAGTGATAAAATTATAAAAAAAATTCACTGCAAAATTTTGAATTTAGCGCTTTGCGCTATATTTGTCCTGTATTATCCCCTGATTGTTGATTGAATAAGGGTACATAAAAATCTTTGTGTAGTCTTCTGCTTTGGTAGCAGCATCATGAAAAATGAAAAACCTCAAAAAAGTATTGTTATGCTTAAATATCATAGCAAAACAAAGCAACACTTACATTGTATTTCGTGAAAACACCTTTATGGGGCAGCGGGTACTTTTGCACTAACTTCAAACCACCATCACTCACGAATTCGTAACCACCTAAGGAATGGTCGCTTGAAATGTACGCCATTGTTTCCATTTGGACGCTTGTGAATGTCTATTGCAAAATAGAAATATCTAAAAGATATACCACAAATATAAATGGCTTTTAATGTGGCACATTTTGAAAATTCTGAGATACATTTATCTTCATCAGCGTTATTCTCACGCATTCTAGACAAGCATTGGTTTGGACTATGACGAATATTCTATTAAGAAATATTAGAAAGGAAAATAACAAGGTTTTGTAACTACTATTTTATGCTTAACTAAATGTGACTTTCGTTTTTGATAGCTTTATTTAAAAATAGTTACATAATTTTAAAGCAACTCACATATAAGCGATAATCAAAGAAAAGAAGGAGTTGAATATCTTGGATTCGCTCCCCATCTCGTAACGGAATCCCCATCTCTAACGTCAAGTAATCATTCTTCCCATCCAAATTTACATCACTTTCATATGACTGAAATACAAAAGAATACCGCCAAAACTAGAATTCATTCATTAAGACCTGATGATAGACGCACTCTTCAAAAATATTTTACAGAAAGGAATAAAATTGAAAAGAAGTACCGTATTTCCTCTTATTAGCACCGGGCCTCATATTAGCGCCGCCCTCTAATAAGCGCCGCACCTTGGAGCAAAATTATGTTATTAGCGTCGCCCTCTAATTAGCGCCGCACCTAGAAAAGCTCAAACTCAGGCTCGTACGTAAGTTCGAAATAAGTCAATAGTTCTTTTCGTTTCTTCATTTCATGATCCAAGGTCTCAGCCAATCTTTTATTTTCTGAAAAAGCAAAAAACTTCGCTGCAACCACCAGACCAACTTCACGTTTCCGTTTTCCAATTACTTGGCAAATCAGACGATTCTGCTCATCAGCTTCAAGGAAAGAGTGTAATAATGATTCATTGCTTTAAAGAAGGATCACCATGTGCAGCTGGCACTGAGTTATTGAGGCAACAATTGGCGGTTCAGGGTGATCCTTCTTTAACGGAAAATCCGTTTGAGAACGCTGATGAAAATATTGAAGAATTTCTTTTGGTGGATATCTCCGATGACGAGGATGATTTTATTGACATTTTGTAATATAAAAACATTACTGATTCTTTTGTTTTATTGTTTTTGAAGAGCGAGAAAATTCCATTAAATAAAATTTATTTCTATATCATTTTGAAAATTATTTTATAAGCGCCACCCTCTTATTAGCGCCACACTTTTTGAGTCAGTTTTTAAATAAGCGCCGAGGGCGCTAATAAGAGGAAATACGGTATATATATATATTACCTGAATATTTGGTAGACGAAGATTTTCTGTAAACAGCACATCATTCAATATTTCAAATGTACTGAATCCTGCCAGTGTGGTGAAACCAGTTCCACGGACAATCAAAAGAAACTTGTGCTTAAAGTGAATGTCAGGTTGCTCTCTGTAAACACTTTCTTTTAACCAAAACCCTAAATACGAACACCATTGAGCAATTATCATAATGTAAATTCATGTATTTACTAGGAAATACATGTAAACCTCACGATTTTACATTCAAGAGTATTACATTCAACCTGTGACCAATAAACTCTCCAGTTTTCATGCATTTTTTACAAAATAATTTGCTCTAAGTTTTCCAAACATAATGTAGAATTTGTATAACATGTTTAACACTCCCTTATGTATATGTATTATGATACCTAGTGCAGTGCTTAAAATAGTTTTTCTTGTGTCGGTCAACCAAGGTGGCCAAGCTACTTTCTGCGGCGGTCAGAAAATTACGGTTTTGATTCAACCTGATTGCAAATAGTAAAGGTCCATCTACAATAAATATTTGTAAAAGTCATTCAAATTTTTTGTTTTAACATTTACTTTAATTGAGTGGTAGCATACATGATTTTGTCATAAAGAAACCTTTAATATGGGATAGTTCCTTTACTTTACAGAAAACGTATGTATGTAAAATATTCCTAGAAAAGTCTGGAGTAAAAGATAAAAAGTCTTAACAGTGTATATATTCTATTATGTGCCAAGGTGTGTGAGTGAGAAAGCTACAAACAAATTAATAATACAGCTAGTGATGGTGATCGTTTGCAAAAGCTTTCGCAAGGTTACGAACGTTCTTACCTTTGACCGGCCGTTATTTTAAGCACTGCTAGTGTATATACATAGTCAAGGCAGGTAAAATCTACGCATCTAGCATAAACTTTGTTTTTATTGAAGTGTAGTCAATATTCGTTGATTGAAACTGAAAGTGTAGTCACCTTAGTCACAAATTACTTGAAATTGGCTGCAAAATCAAAGAAAAATGCTGCGTATATTTATTTTAAATGCTAAAACCACAAAAAATACGCATTTGACTTGTGTTTCTTGATTAATCTTGTTGAGCATATTTTGTTTGCTTTAAAGTGATACAAAACAGTTTTTTAAGACGTTTTCACTTATTTCAGATTGATATCGAAATTTATTTGTACATTGCAAGATCTACCTTGGGGATGGGCGGGCGTTTATCCAGGTCCACCCAAACCCAAGTACCACCAGTTTTCTCAAAGGAGGACCCAGATGGCTACACTAAGTGCAACATTCAATAGCAGCTGGAAAAGCACAAACTGAAGAAGAGAAGGAAGGAGAATCAAAACAGGAAGACGAAGAAAAGGGAAGTTGAAGAAACTTCGCAGTACCGGGTTGTTTGCTTGAATCTTCTGGTTTCCACGCATTAACCCATTGATATCTTGAAACGATTTACTTCTTAATAGGTAAAGAATTCACATGTCGTTGTTATCACTTGAACTTCTATGTTGGAAATGATGCTGCGTATTTTTGAAATATTTTATTAAGATTTGGACTCGAAAACCCACGCACCATTATCTTGTAATTTCTATAAACAAACCAATGAAAACGTTTATATTTCCTAAAAGCAGCACGTTTAAAGAGCATGGCAATGCATTGATTTCAAACCCACGTCAAACACATGTCTCGTAATTAAAAAGTTGGAAAGAAAGAAAGAAAGAAATATAAAATTATTTTACATTTTCATTGTGAAATTTTGACGCATATTTTTTCCAGGACTTTCTTGATGCGTAGATTTTAGGTGCCTTGACTATATTGTAACTGTTCTGAAATAGATTTCAAGATAAAAATTTAAGAAAGTTTAGTTTGTTATCGCAATTTTATACCCATTTTTATAATCTTATTGCTTTCTGAGCATCTCTTTTTGTAATAAAATGTACTTAGTTTTTGACACACACCTCAGTGCATATTCACAATACTTATGAAAGGAGTTTGAATTTATCAACCGTTCATACACAAAAAGCAGTTATGGAAAAGAAAATTACTGTATTCAGTGATCAACTTTGAGAGGCAATTTAAACTGTTCTGGCAATATGGTTGCTGGCATTTTTTGGTATCTGTTAGTATAAACCTTATATTTAAAGACTATGAAAAAAGTTGGTCCAAACTTTCAATGGACCCGCGTAAAATTTGCTAGGACCATATCCACCATTTTGGAAAATGAAAGAATTCAAAAATATTATTACATTTCATGGATACCTATCTCTGTACAAATTTGGGGTGATTTAGGCCAGTAATACATAAGTTATAGCCATTTTAAGTTCTGATCTGTAAATTCTGGGTCTGTATTTTATTGAATTTTTAATTTGCAATTACTCGGTAACTGTTGAAGATATGAGGCTAAAATTTTGGACTTTTATTCCACTCATCAGTGGTATAACCTAACATTTTGGCCATTGTCCTGTTGGACGAGTGGAACAGCCTTCTAATAAAAAATTGGTTGTCCGCATAAACTCTGATCGTCCGACCAAATTTTTATTTTTCCCTTTTATTTCATGTTCGCTAACTCCGCTGATTTTTAAAACTCAATCATTTCTCGTTGTCTATAATAGTAGTTTTAAACTATGAGATTTTCCATTAATCATTGTTTCAAAGGTCAGGCACGCATTTGTGTTTATCGTTTATCTATCATCGACACTGTTAATGTTTATATATATATATAATATTCTTTATTTTATTTTAACTTCGTAGGTACCCTCATTTAATAATGAAACACTAATTTGCTTTGTTATTACAAAAGAATTCTAAGAAGTTTTCGTTGTAAACAACACCTCACCCTCCAGCACAGACGTTTTGTTTAGAAATGACTAATCGTCTCATCGGACATTTGGAAATCAATGATTTAAAAGTTTCATTTGTCCGCGGCAAAATTTGGTCGCCCCGTATCGTCGGATGAGCATTAGGTTATATTACTGCTCATGGTTCTTAAAAATAACATATGTAAAAATGGATAAAATTAAAGGCCTTCATGATCCCAATTCACTTGGGGATGCCCTTATATGCAATGGCTCTTAAATCAACCTTTTTACAATATATATATCTAAAAATCTAAAATATATATATCTTATATAAATATATATACAAATTCTCATACCATGACTGTGGTAAGCGAGATAAAGTGGAGTGAAATATGTGAAGAACACCACAATGATGCTGAACAAGGTAGCAAAACTGCACACATGAGTGCGGAATGTTTTTCTCACATTTTCTTGGTGGAGGTCAAACATCACCATGTTTACATTTCAGTTTTTGATTCATGCTAATAGTGTATATAATATAGTGTAAATAATACTCGGAATGAGTTTCCCTGACTGAGAAAATAAAATTAATATTAAATTATATATATACAGCCTATATATTTTCTCAGCCCTAAATCTTTCATGGTATTTTTTCTAGTCTGGAACAAGATTAAAATAGCATCTAATTAATTCAAACCCAAAATAAAAGAGGCCTAACACATTAATTGGAAAAAACCCAGTAACACTTGTTTAAGGGAATACATACTCAACTACGTAAGGAGGCATCCATAAAGTATGTACGCAGGTAGGGGGAAGGTTAACCAAAAACATACACATGCGTACAGGGGGAGGGAAGGTGTCAAAGACAGCAAGTACGTACGCAGTTTGACTATCCTTCTCAATGATTTTTTCCTTTTTAATCACTTTTAAGGCTGAAATATTTCTTGAAAGTGTCTAATATAATTATATATATAACATAAGATTTTGAATATAATAACCAAAGCAACTATATAAGTGAGTAATTTGTAATTTTGGGGGGTTGTTGAAAAAGTACAGGTTGTACGCACAACAGGGGGAGGGGGTGCAAAATTGACAATTTTACTGCGTACGTACTTTATGGATGCCCCCTAACCTTTATCTTCATCAGAAACCAACGTTGTTTTCAATCATAACCACTATAAACCTACAATTTATATATTATATCTTTATCGTAAAACTAAGCTGCTTGCCATTACATTCTCTGTGTAACTTGAGATTTCAGCAATTTATTTTACCTACTTTGAAGAGGTTATTAAGTAACTTTCAACTGATAAAAGTTTTAATATAAGCTTCTTTTTAAACTTAAACTTTATATATATATATATATATATATATATATATATATATATATATATATATATATATATATATATATATATATATATATATATACTTTTAAAATCTTTGCATGGTGATGCTGAATCAGAAAATATAATATATATATACTTCTATGACCTAATACCTTTCAAGTTATGAGGGTTCAGACACAACTTCCATTTATAGTATATAATCTGGAAGACTAATGTCCTTTTTAAACATCAAAATAATATATATATATATTACTTTGATGTTTAAAAAGGACATTAGTCTTCCAGGTGAAAGTTTTATCAAAGTTATGGTACTAGTAACAACATTCAGCTGAAGTCATAGGAAAAATAAGCACATATATACAATCTCAGTAAAAATTCACAACATTCACACAATAGCTTAATAGATACCTCCTTATTAGCTATACCAGGTTTGCACGGTATTTTCAGTAATTTTTCACATCCATTACACGTATATATCAAAGGAAAAGTTAATTAGCCTCTGTCCTGATATGTTTTGCCCTTCTTTTTAAATTGTGAAAACATGTATTTTAAGAATTAGAATTAAACAGCTTTCTTTTAATTTCGATTCAATAATACGGGTTTCGAGTTTTGTCTAGTTCAATCTATAATAAAAAAAATCTTCAAGAAATCAGAAATATTCCTGCGTTGCTTCATCTTGCTCTTCACTTATCGATTTACTTATCAAGTTATGTACACTAAGGAGATAAAACATTCATCACTGAAACAGCTTTTGACAATTCAAATTTTCTTATGCTGCTTTCTTCGTCTTTAAAACCTCCTTCTTCAATAACACAATCTTCATTCCATTTTCTCCTAATAATGTTCGGGGATTTGCTCCATTTCCATTTTGATTTCAAATCTCAAAGCAGTTGGGAGAGCGCACGAATCCAACCTTTCTCCGTGGTTAAACGTTAGACATTAGAAATAGACTTTTGATTTCGGATCGTCCAATATCATCCAACAGTGAAAGTCCATCCATTGAACGTCTGTCTAATGAAAGATTCCCAAACGGATAGATGTTAGATGAAATGTTGGATCATTTGGTCAGGGCTTTAGATTTACATTTTGACTCAGAAATACCATATGAAATATATTTTGAGATGTTTATGGTATTTCAAAGAATTGAAGGAGAAAGGGAACGTAAGTGGTAGAATCAAGCCGATTACGGAGAATGTGGAATATTGTCATAATTGCCCACGAGACTATTGAGGACTGTTGCGTAGAAGACATCCAAAAGTAAAAAATGTTAGTGCATTTTAATGAAAAGTAACGGTTGAATCAATCATCTGCGACTTTATAGATAAAACCTAATAGAGTTTTTATTATTTATTAGATGACCGATAGATTCTAGTGCGTGGGAGATGATAATTATGATAATCTCTGCCGACGGTTTGCAACCCAGCAGAACGTACGTTTGTTGTGTCTCACCCAATAAGCGCTTGTCGTAAAGATTTTTGAGAAAGCGTTGTAGTTGCTTTCTTGGTGAAGTCTTGTGTACACACAATCGTCATATATTAATAAATATTTCTACCCATTACAATAACACCGTTATTAGATTTCATAATTTCAATTGCCTTGAATCTTTAAAGTGCAGCGTAGTAGGGCGGTTAGAAAAAGGTTAATAGCATTTGGCGATGTGCGAAATTCAGCTTTTATTTTGAGGATCTTTGTCGAAAGAAGAAAGTTCTAGCCCTCAGTTAAATGAAGCTTGAGATGGATACCGGGTAAGATTGTGCTACAAAAAAAATGTCATCTATTCATTGTCAATTGTCCAAATGTTTGATAATCTTTATAGCCAAGCAGCTATTCGTGAAATCTTTCAACACGACAATTCCGACGCTTCTAGTAGTCCCTTTAAATGTCTTCAATAGTTTAATTGTGCTATGTTGTGATGTCCACAACCATCCTGTTTTTGCTTTTAAATATCCTAATGAATCATTTGGAGTACAATAGAACAGCATTATAGGTTTTTGTATATACCGTCATTCTTCTGCCAATAATTCTTACTACTCAAGCGATTAACAAACCCGACGCTTTAATCGACTAAGTGTGTAACATCTTCGATGAATACATCTCTGAATGTGATATGATTATGAGTTGGCGATATTTATCAAATAATAATTTTATACAATTCATTTACTCAAATTTGATAAACAATATTGATCCTTGAACTCATGTTTGGGATTATCAATTGTAACTATTACAAAGGCGGTCTGATATGGTTATTTAAGAAGTGGTACGTGTCATTTTCACGAGGAACTGATGTATACACTGCAACACGTGAGGTATATATATATATTGGAAGAGGAAAGAAAGATCATTCAACAAGTTTGGTAATTATCACAGATAAACAAATCTCCTACGTCCCGTTCGGTCGTCATTGAAACAATGAGAAGATATTTAAAGATAGCAGATGAAGCCAACAGAGATTCTATAAGTGTGACATACGACCTTGAAATCGCAATGGCTATCATGCATTTCCCGGATGTGACTATACATCCTCTTTCTTGTAGAAGAGCAAAAGTGAAACCGTTCAAAATTCTTGAAAAAAATGCTAAAGCACAGCAAATGTTTTATGACATTGGGATCAATCCTGTCGAAGAAGCTCTGATTACCCAATTTCACGAGTGGGTATGGCTGAGGTACGGCCGACAGAAATGCAAAAATGTGGATGATGTTAGATTCAAAATTTTCTTGCAGAAATACAGAAAAATTCAATATTATCTGTCAAAAAATGGATGGAAACATGCTTCCGCCGTGTTCACGTGTGCTGTTACAGAAAATTTGTCGAACACAAAAAGATGGTTAGCAACAACAGATGCTATACAACCACAAGAATTGCCAGAAACACATGATTGGATGATTGATGAAGAGGAAGAGTATAAGAATCTTTGGTTCGAGGAAAATGCCATACCAGCCACCATTGACGTGACTGACTCAACTGACGAAGAAGGTTAGTCGAAAAAAGAGCAGGCCATCATACCGTTTCAGTTATTTGTTTCATATTTCCCCTCTCACTGGGGTTGGCGTTAGGAAGGGCATCCAGATGATGATGATAATGATGATGATGATGATGATGATGATGATGATGATGATGATGATGATGATGATGATGATGATGATGATGATGATGATGATGATGATGATGATGATGATGATGATGATGATGATGATGATGATGATGATGATGATGATGATGATGATGATGATGATGATGATGATGATGATTTCACCCGCAAATTTGTCTGACCGCAACATGAAACTCTGTTCATTTCACATAGATGTTACAAGGGAAATTCCTTCTCTTTACCAAAGTTCACTCATTTTCCGATTTTGAATAACTCTTATTTCCCGAGTAGAATCTTGTTTACAGTTTTTTGATAATAAAGGTATTTCATCTTTAACTTTGATATTTATAATTTAAAATCACTGAAGATTCAAAACAGAACAAAAACACTTCATTTTGTAGCGGATGAAGGCGAGGATGAGAAAGAAGAAGAGGACGACAGCGACGAGTTTCACGGGAGCGAAAATGATAACGACTATAGCAGTGATAAAGATTAATAGGTAATAAATATTGCTAGAAAGTTTCATGGTTATTCGGTTAGCAAAATATCATAAGAAAGATTTTGGTACATAATTATTATATTATATTCTTTTATAGGTCGGTATTCCGTATCGCTCAACCAATCTGAAGATTGCCAAAAGATCTTTACATTTTGTTTCAAGAAAAGAAATATGTTGATGATTGAAATTCTGTCTTGTTTAATTGATTAAGATCCTATCTTTTAAAATTTAAATAATAATGATAACAATGAATATTTAAAATATGGAAATAAGGGCTTACTGTCTGTTTAAAGTATTTATAATCTATTGGCACCAGATAGGACCAAAAGGACCAGCTGACTTGGGGAAGGTCTCGTATATTATGATAAGTTTTTATGAATTTTGATTACATATAGATAGTAGAAACACCGTGCAAAATTTGTGTCTTGTTCCTTATGGGTAAGTCATTGAGCCACTATAGGACCCAGAAGGTTTGGACCAAAAGGACCAGCTGACTTGGGGAAGGCCTCATATATTTTGGTAAGTTTTTATGAATTTTGATTACATATAGTTAGTAGAAACTGTGTGCAAAATTTGGGCCTTGTTTCTTATGGGTAAGTTTGTGAGCTCATTTAGGGATTTTTAAGTCCAGCTGACTTAGGGAAATCCCCGAAAATTTTGGTAAGTTTTTTATTTTTACAATATCAATACGTTAATAGTTAATATCACAAAGTTTCAAGTTTGTTCCTTATAGGTTAGTTTAGGTGTCCTTTGGGAATGTTTATTTGGTCATAAGATTGTGAAGGCTCCGGGTAGAGACCAGCTGACCAAGCTTAAAATGATGTAGGAGTGGCACTGTATCGGGCCTCGACCTCGAATATTTTGTTCTTTATGGGTAAGTGTGACCCGTTGAGAGCTCCTGTACTATAAGTTGCAACCTGTCAGTCGGAAAACTTACCTACTTGGTTCTGAATTCTATAACAGATAGTTTTACTTGACTGAACAAATAATAAGATTTGAAAACCTTTGATCGTTAAGGAAGGGGAAAATATGAGAGTTTAATGGGTCGTTTAAGTACCATATTCTCTGACAGGAAGAGCATTTTGTTGATGTTTCATTCTCGTCACAATTTACAGCCTTAATAATTATAATAGTTAGCATGATGGTGTGTTATTGTGGGCTGGCATGAATGGAACTACAAGAAAATGTTTTTTCTACAAACTTCTTCGGCGCATCAGTTTTTATATATTTTGAAATGTTTGTTATTTAGACGATTGTGTTTCTTTAATTGAAATGGGTAACTTAAAGTCATTTATTTTCCCGAACAATGGAAAGGTATAATTTCATGAACACGTGTTTTTAAGTATTGTTGGAAAATTATAGTTTAGCTATAATTGATTTTCAACAGATATCTTCGAAATCGTTACCGCGATTTTTTAAAATGCTCAGAGGAAGAGAAGAAGTTTTTTTTTTTTACAACAAAGGGAGTTTATTTAGCGTAGTACATAAAAACAACCTAATCATCGTGCTAATTGTTAAATTGTTCCAAAATCCGAAAGAGTTATTGTTGGGTGTTTTTTAAAAAGGAATGATGATACCGGTGAAATTCGATGTGCTTGCAAGCACAGAAAGATCAATCAACGAAAGTATCGGCTCAAAAATACATACCTAGTAAAGACATTATTAGAGGTTTTTCGACGTTGGAGACGAACATAATTGTACTATATTAAAAAATTAAATATGTATTGTGTTAAGGAAAAGAAAAATTTTCATACTTCAAACTATTAAACTATTGTTCGAGTTGTTCCATGCATCCATCCATCAATCATGTTATTTCTGCAATGTATTTCTTGCCTACCGATTCTGTTGGAAGAAGAAAAAGATTCCCCTGCCAGAATACGATTTCTTCATATACCGCCATGAGAATTTGTTGAAGTTCCGCTGCTGTATACGAGCCACAAACCCTTAGGCCCTTATTTTCTGGTGATGAATGAGGTGACGTTAAATCCACGATAAATCCAGGAATTACACGAATTCTGATGTATTGATCGATCACGTTTTCTTTCCGTTGTCTTCCTTGATAAATTCCACGGCCAATTTCCTCTGATGGTGCCACTTCCATACTCTGCGGAGGACTTTTCAAGGAGAAAGATAAAAAATAAGCTTGGTCAGCGAACATCTTTGAAAAAGAGTTAAATTCGTCACAACAATCGGTTTCTTCTACAGGCAGAGATTCTTCTTCGTCGAGGTTAATACTTTCATTGTTTTCTATCTTAATGGACATTGAGTCAAAAACATCATATTCATAGCGATCATCAACAAGACTGCACTGAACTTCTCTATCGATAAAGAGGCTGCATGTAGGATCTTTCTATGGGTTGGATGACATTGGGGATGTTTTATTTTTTTTTATTTAATTCAGTTCCGCGGCTTCGTTGTCAATAGTAGCATGTTCGATGAGCTACAATGCGAAAAATAAAATAATACCGTGAAGGTAAAAGGTAACTAGTTTTGAACATAGCTTAGCTGCAATTTTCTCTCTTTTACAGCTCGGAGTCCGTTTGACTCTAAACCCCAAGAAGTTCGTTCTCAAACAAGTTAATCTACTTACAAAAATTTAAAAATTTGAAATACAAGTACAAAAATACTTCCCACGGACAAAGATGTTTGAAGTGCGAAAATAAGTTCCAAAAAATAAATAAACCGTTTTCTTGATTCGCGTCAATGCAATCCAAAAAGGTTCTGCTAAACTTGAAAGTTTCGACCCATTAATGACCCAGATGCATTAATTATAGAAGCTTTGGATACCGAGGGAGGTTTTCACATCAATGAATTGATCAACGATCAAAGATCGGCTTTTGCGATGCGGGTTGAGAGAATCGATGAAGAAGAAGATATGTATTATCCCCCGGATAGTGACAGAAATATTTTTAATTTTTTTGATGATGAGGTATTGTAAATATTAATTGTGTGTATTTAGAAAAAGTTAAAAAGTTGTTGGGTATTAAACATTTCAATGGTCCTGGATATGATATTAAACTATCTGGAGATCGAGACTCCCCATCTTCTCGTTAATAGCTGGTGGTAGCTTAAAAACATAAACATACTCAAACATTCCTAGTCACTGAGTATAAGCTGCTCGTCTCAATTCTGATTCCAGTTGCTTTGCTTCTGCCGCACATTTGGAGATGTTCGAGTTTCCAGTTATATCATATCAATTGATATCATAGCGCTGTGATTACCTAGATGTACTATATATTATAGTTATTCTAGGACAGTTCCCTTGTTAGGATGGTTTACTTACTTACTTACTTACTTACCTAAACATTTCAATTTCTTTTTTTTGACCAGTCGTTTCCCACTAATAACGGACGCAATTACATAATTTTAAAAATTCCCTAATTTGAACACTTAGATTTTTTGAAAAGTCCAAGCTCCACAAAATGTTATCAATCCGCGAAAATAAATTTCCGGACATTTTTCAAGTTAATCTACGAAAATTTCTGACATTAAAGTAACTAAAAGGATTAGAATAATGTACAAAGCAAAACCTTTACAATAAACAAATGTTTACTATTCTTTTCTCCATATTTACTTAGTGAAAACATCGCCTGGGATAGTATACCAAAAATTAAATTGAAGCGCATTTTCAGTGAACAAAACCAACCCTGTCATCTGATTCAAAATGTGGATGAATATACAAATTCCTCTGACCATGTAAAGCACCTAAATTTAGATTTCATCTAATTTTAAATTTAACTCCTATTTTTTAAAATGGATTTTTAAAGAAATTCAACGTACCGTGTGCGTTTATATGGGACACTTATAAAGAGAAATAGTTTAAGTTTTCAAGGGTAATAGAAGAGAAAATGTATTGATACTTTCGTTTACGCTCATTTTCTATCAAAAAGAATTCAAAATGCTAGTTTCGTTTTTTAGAAGCTATTATGTCACGGACATGCAGGGATTTAAATCGCTGCAAAATATCTCGCATTTCACCCCATTCCCATCTTTTTTGGAAAGGCACAAGTTTTGTAACGTATTCAATGCATTTTCAACTTCATTAGAATTAGTAACAGAACCATCAAATATTTCATCACCCCAACTGAACTGTCTGTAGAATTTTATCTTCGGTTGTTGGTGCGTCTTTCGTTATGAAACTTGAATCAGTGTCAATAATATCTGAAGCCAATAATTCTTCATGAACTAGGTCTGGATTGCCCTGCTGCAGCTCAATAATACCTCTTATACAGCTTTAAAAGGGTCGTCGCTATCTTCAACAGCATCAACTTAATTTTGAGCGGAAATCTTTGCTATCCGGAAACAGTTAACAATGGTTGCTTTGGCTACGTCATTCCATGAAGCTGCAAGTAACTGTAGTGTGTAAAGGATCCATTAGGAGATTGATGTGGTGTTGGGTGGTAAAAATATTAACCGTACATTGGAAAGGTTGCCAATTGTTGCATGAGCAGGACAGATGTCAATTATTAATGCAATTTTTCGATGTTCTCTCAGTGATTTTCTATCTAACTAACTTTCCGCCGTGATCGATATCGACATGATAGTGTGATGTAAAATTTTTAAAACACAGAAGATTTTTAGATTTTTCAATTACGAACTGGAAGTTTGTCACCAATTGCATTTGCTATTGCGATATCAGTGATTCTTATCTTACTGTACTTTCCACCCGAACACTTTCCAGACTTTGAATCTAAAGTTTTGTTCGGTAGAAACTTGCAGAAGAGGCCAATTTCGCCAGCATTGTATATGTCATCTAGTTTTTACTGGGAAAGGGTAATCGATAAGAATGTTTTGTACCACGAGGTTGTCCTTGTCGAATTGCTTTTCCAACAATTGCTTTGAAGGTTACCGAGTGCCTAAGAGGGAAATGAAATAGTTAAAGAGAGGAATATAAAGTAGAGCCTAAGAAATGATTAAATGGTACGCAAGCGCCTGCAAGTTAATGTTTACCGGAGTAGAATATAATAAAAAAATAATCTTATCATAATTACAATAAACTTTACAACAGCCTAAAAACGTGGCATTTCGTAATGTTTCTGGAGCGTCTGAATGAGAGTCATTATGGCTACGGCCCTTTTCTCACATGGCCGTGACGTCACTAGAACTTAGGTCACTTATCACCACGTAACATATGATGTATAGTTACAGTATTTTGTGACGACGTACTATCCATATGTTTTTTACGCACTTGAACTTAGGGTTTTGTGATAAGACTTCTCGAGTTTTCTTAAAGTTCTAGCTTCATCCACAAACTTCCTTTCGTCTTAGATTTTCTAAAACACACCGCACAACTGACTCATCTTCTGTCCATATATTAATATTTATAGATACTACTTTGTGCCGTTTACATTTTGAAGCACCAATAATTAAAACAATTGATAGGTAAAAAAAGTGAAGTTTCAAACGTTTTCTTTCGGATATATTGTTTTACAATTAAGCGATTATTTCGTGCGATAACAAGAATGGTGTATACAACTGAATGTAAAAAATAGAACAGTGCGCACGCGTCATCTAATAGCAGCCATTTTGCCGTTAATGTTCCCTTTGAAACATTTGTCTGAGTTTTGAAATGCCGCCATGTCCGGTAGCGCCTGCAAAATAAAAATAAACAAGAAAAAACAGATTTAAAGACACGAAAAAACGGATTATGATGATGATGATGATGATGATTTCCATAGGACAATTAAACAGGGCAAGACGAGACTATAATAAAAGAAATGAAAATCCGGAATACGGTTGAAACATGTCTTTAATAACGCTAATCTACAAAATATAACAAAACTATGTCACATTTAGAAAGTTTTAAAAACGTCAGGTATTTTTGATTGTTTTTTTGATTCGAAAGAGTGTTTATCAAATTTATTTGAAATAAGGCTGAGAGATTTTCTGATTTCTTCTTCGTTTTTGCTGAATTTTTCAAAGCAAGATGCGTTTTTTAAGGAATATCAGCTAAAAATTTGAAGAAAAATTTAAAAACATTTGAACAACTGACAGTTTTATTGGTCACAGGTGTGCAAAAATCGGTTCGAATAAACGAAAGTTGGAACAACCGAAGGTTCGAATAACTGAAGAAATTTTAGTTGAACTTGTTAACGAATTTCCACGGGAATGAAAAACGGTTCGAATAAGCGGGAAGTCCGAATAAGTGCCGGTTCGAATAACCGGGAGTCAACTGTATATACATTTTTATTTCATTACATTTATGACTAATTCCAGCATCAAGTAAATTATCTGGAATATTTTTTAAAAAATACACCAATTGACATCGAACCATAGTACATAAGATTAAGAAAGATTCTGTATCTTGAAACTATCATTCATTGTTGAGAATAAAATTAGAATCAAGAGTCAATCTTTGTAGATGTTTCACATTCCCTTCCAGCGAAACATCATGGACACCGATACTGTAAGAATTTGCAACATTATAATATCTAGATGCCACCCGGTTAATAAACCTTGACTCCAACAAGAAAATTCTTGTTGGTCATAAATTTCTCAAAGTTGTTCAACTTGCTTCTGATCTTTACTGAGTCCATGTAAGTTTTGACCGCCTCCTTAAAAAAAATTGCAAAATACTTAATCATCCAATAATTTGAAGTCCAAGTCGACCAAAACACATATTGACAAAATTAGACATTTTCGTTGTTTAATTTGAACTTGCAAAACAATTTTTTTTAATCTTCGATTTCTGATTTCTCAGTAGTTTCAAAACAAATCTTGACTTTTCTTTCGTTGATTTTTGTTGTTGCAGGTGTCGATGTAATTGTTTCTTCTCCTTTGGGTTCAGTGTTTACGCTTTGTCAACAATCAAATAATTGCACTTTATCAAACATTTGAAAAATACACAAAGATACAATAAAAACTAATAAAATCGTGATTACCTTTACTATATCGGCTTTTGTATCATAGCATAATCTGACAAAACCATTACGAAAATCCATTAACTGCAATATCAGGAATTAGCGTTAATTGAAATCCGGACACCCAATCATATTCACGTTTACCTCATTTAATTTCTTAATTCAGAAAACCATTTTAGAAAAACCTTTTCAGAAGTTAATTGATAAACAGTTTTCTGATGTCAAAGAAAAACAAAATATTTCTTTGTATTCCCACCATTACAGTTTAATACGTTATATTTCTTTCCTTTGACACTTACCTTGATTAAAAGAGAATACAGGAAGGAAAACAACAGCCTGCGGAAATATCTAAAATTTGATACCTCGTTTTCCATTATGTCAATAATGACCTTTTCTTTTTCAGTTTCCCCATCTAAAACAAGTGTTAATTTACAATTTCAACATATCTCATCTCATCATCAAGTCTTTAACGTTGGAGACATTTTACTTCAAAGTAATATTTTTACGCGGGTCGTTGTCGACAACAAAATTCGTTCAAAATATCAATTCCCTTTATTTCTTCGTCATTTGACAATAAACATATTAGAACAATTTACAGGGTGAAGCTTCAGTACTTCCACATTGAAATTTTAGTAACTTGAGAAAATAGAGAGAACATAAGAAAAAAACATCTTGTTGTATACTGTACCCATTTGCAACTTTCGGCCCAAATATCGAATGATCTAGAAAAACTTGTTGCTTTAATTTTCATTTATTTGCTTATATTTTTATATATATTGTACATGGGCGAAAGTGTTTTTATTGTCGGATTCCAAAATCGCGTGAACAAATGTTCGCGACAATGTCTTATGTGACGAGATGTTTGTAACAATGAGCCAGACATAAAAATATATTTATATATTATAAATATATATTTTAACAGTAAGTGTCCAATAGACAGATTTCAGATGACTCTGTATATCAACGACAGAATTGACCCTCCCTGGTGTGGTGACCTTGCACTCGAGGACCTCCTCCATCAACGCAACATGGCCCGTCGTAGTGGCGCTTTTAAAAATTCCATCAAACAACTTTCGTACAAAATCATAACTCAGAGTAACTGGAGTGGGAGGTGGTCAAATGATATTAATGCGTGACTCAATATCAGCCATTGACAAAACCAGCAAAACTCAACCCGTTGAGTTGCAAGTAGGACATGTGAAGTTATCGTCGGGAACAGACATCATAAACATCTACAGATCACCAACAAGTAATGATAACGCAATTTCAAATATTACTAAACTCGTGGAATTGAACGTTAATACAGACTGTATTATCATGGGTGATATTAATTTGCCAGAAGTTGATTGGCCACGTATGATTTCATGTGGTGGATATGGGGGTACAAACCTAACTAGAGCTGAAGAGTTGCTAACGGGTCTAATTGAGCATGGTTTTGAGCAAGTTGTAAGTTTCCCGACTAGGTTTGACACAAAGCTTGATACTCTGAAAGGAAGGTACTCTTGGACTCCTGTTCACGATGTGATTCTGACCAACACAACAAACATCATTGACGAGGTTGGGGAAGCTAAAATTGGGGGTATCGGTAAACAGACCATATTGCGCTGTTTTTTGAAATAGGCCTCCCAAATAAGAAAGATTCAACCAATGAGAAAGTTCCGAATTTCAATCGAGCAGATTTTGATGGTTTAAAAGCAAGTCTCTGCAATCTTTGGGATGATGATTTCGCAAACTCATCAGTGGATAATATGTGGAAAGATTTTAGATCAAAAATAGAGGAAAAGCAAAGTATCTTCATACCTCTAAAGACACGTAGATCATCAAAAGAGTTACCATGGTTCATAAAAAACTGTCAAAAGACCTGAAAAAGTAGCCTAAGCGTTTTTACCAGTACGTGTCAAATTCCGTGAAGATCAAAAGCAATATTGGTCCTTTAACGAATGTAAAAGAGGAGTTGGTTTCCGAGCCACTAGAAATGGCGGAAATGTTAAACAGCCACTTCGCTAAGCAGTTTGTTGTCGATAAAGCTGACAAAATTCTACCAAGCGTAACAATTCTACCCTGTGAGCATGTGTTTCCAGATATTAGATTTACAGAAGAAGACGTATACAACGAATTGATTAGTGTTAAAAAGCATACGTCGCCTGGACCTGACGGCGTTACATCAAGATTTATTTGCGAATGTGCAAATGAAATATCAAAGCCTGTCACCTTAATGCTCCAGAAATCCATTACTTCTAGCAGTATTCCGGAGGATTGGAAGTATGCTAATGTATCTCCTATTTACAAAAAAGGCGGGCAAATCAAACGTGGATAACTACCGTCCGGTCTCTATGGAGAGTCTTATTGTGAAAATAAGAGAAAGACTTGTACGAACTGCGATTCTAAAGCACCTAAAAGATAATAACATGATTTATTCAAACCAGCATGGGTTTCTACCCGGTAAGTCAACCAATACGAATCTGCTGGAGTATTTGAACAACATCACAAAGCTTTTGGATGATAACCCTGTGGACAGTATATATACAGATTTTTCAAAGTGTTTTGATAGAATTCCACACAAGCGACTTATTCATAAGCTCCAACGATATAGTATATCACCACAAGTGACAGCTTGGTTACAGGAATGGTTGACAGATCGGTTTCAACGGGTGTGCATAAATGGTCGTTCATCAGATTGGCGAGCAATTACATCGTCAGTTATTCAAGGAAGTGTGCTCGGTACAATTCTGTTTGTAATGTATTGTGATGATGTTGACGAATTTGTGTTAAGATCAATGATATCAAAATATGCGGACGACATGAAGATCTTCTGTTGGGTGAGTGGACCGATTGACCAGATTATGCTTCAAAATGACATTGATGCTGTTGTTAGATGGGCAGCTATTTGCGGCTTTGACCTTAACCATACAAAGTGTACATGTTTGCATTTGGGTAAGGGTAACGAAAAGTACAACTATAGCATTAACCAACACCAAATATCACAATCGACGTCAGTTAAAGACCTAGGTATCCATGTGTCATCACGACTACAAGTGACGAAAGCAGTCAACAAAGCTAACAGGGTTCTTGGCATGATGTGTCGTGCTGTTAAATCTCGAGACAAGGTAACCTGGATCAATTTGTATAAAACGTATGTCCGTCCGCATTTGGAGTACGCTGTAGCGGCCTGGTCTCCACATCAGAGAGGAGATATTAATACATTAAAGTCGGTGCAAAGGAGAGCGACTCGACAAGTGTCGGGTATTGGGAAGTTGCCGTACGAAGAAAGACTTCGAATATGTCATCTCACAAGCTTGGAAGAAAGAAGAGCAAGGGGCGATATGATTGAGGTTTTCAAGTGTTTGAAAGGTTTCTCCGGTCTAGACCGCTCAATGATTCTAATTGTCAATCACCAGCAAGGTACACATGGGCAGACAAACAAGAATATTGCGCAAGAGCATGCTTTTGGGCCACGTCATCACTTCTTTGCTTTTCGTGTTGCAAAGAGATGGAACAATCTCCCGGTGGAAGTTCGCAATTCATCAACTGTCAACGCGTTCAAGATCGGTTACGATAAATGGGCGAAAAATTCGGTAGCAAAGAGTTATTTGTATGGATGAGTCCCACGCTATATGCCTCCTTTTTTTAAGAGGCCCACATCACTAGGATGTTAGTGGGTTAAATTTATTATATTATAACTCACCACCGAGATTCCAGATTTCGTCAAAGAACTATAACAACTCTCCCGCGACCATTCCTTCTCTAACAAAGCACCAACACATGAAGAAGTCTTTAATACGCTCGCCAGACTCAAAAACTGCAAATCGTCCAACGACGTCCAACCGGAAATCCTCGCAAGAAACTCGTCTAATTTTATAGATGCGTTCATGCTGTTGATCGAGGAAATTTAGATAAAAAGATAGTTCTAGAAAGTTGGGGCTTGGGAAGAGTTAAAGTTTTGTGGAAAGGAGAAGGATCAAAACCGGATGCGGCCATGTACAGTGGAATATCGTTGAAGAATTGGTTCGTTGGAATACTTCTTTTTTTCTTTCTCATTCATTGCGAAGCACTTTTTAATTTGCATTCTCTTGTACCGCTGAGCGTGTGGGGTGAACACCCTTACGTCTAAAAATACCTTGGGTCCCAAAGCTTCGTGCGCTAATTTCGACTCTTGCTTTGTTTGTCTCGTTCGCTGTTCTTTGTGTGAAACGCTCGCCTGTCAATCCTAGCAAACAGGGTTCTTTCGGTGGTTATATCTCTCACTTGTATTAACTCCACAGATATCACGTCGTAGGGAAACTGACGTCACAAAGTTTAATTGACGTCAAATCATTTTACGTTTTACAAACGTACAACAAGACACGTTTTTGACGAACGGGAGAAAGAGATATTTGATAAACGAGAAAAAGTGAGTGGAAATGTTTTTAAGTTATAAAAACTTGCCGGTTAACGTGGCGCGGTTTCGCACATGCGTACTGTGTCACCATAGACCACTGTTTTTGAATGAAGAGGGTGTGATTGAACATTATAAAGATGTTCATATGGAAGATGTACATGTTAAAGAGGTGAGAGACTCAAAGAAGAAGTTGCAGAGAGAGGTATGTGAAGTGGATGGCCAACTAAACAAATTGACTGAAGAAGCAAGTGCGCAACAATCAATCCTCGAGAAGAAAGAAAGCATCAAAATACTAACCGAAAAGAAAAGAGAGGAAGAAGGCCGATTGAAGGAGTTATTAAGCGAAAAATCTGAATTCGAAGAAGAATATTTCGAGTTGAAAATTTTGGCGGATGAAGCAGAAAAAAGAAGTAAATCAAACATTCGCCTAATGAATACGTTCTTTGAGGAATTGGAAAGATGCTCAAAGCAAATCCAAGAAAAAGAAGTCGAAGTCCAGCAAAAGGAAAGTGTGAAAGAAGACTTGAATAAAAAGTTGAGAGATCTTCAAAAAGAGACAATGAAACCGCAACGTTCTTTACAAGGTAGATAGTTTGAGTAAAAATATTTGTGAAGTTACTGTTTAGTTTGTTTACAGGTTTAGAGTTGTTGAGAAGACAGCGAGATGAAGAGGTCTTAGCAGCATTCAACTCTCTGAAGAGGTGTTCTTCCGACGGTCACGTTACAACATGTCTATTGGATAATCATCCAAATACTGAAAGCCATTTTCATTTTGTTTCTCGTAAAATCGTGCAGCTTGAACAGGAGATCATTGAGCTCAAATATAAAGCAGGCTACAACAAAATGCGAGCGTTTGATGCTCGAGATCACGCGGATGATGAAAGTAAAAAGATGAAGGATTTATTGAAGAAGTTGCATGAAAAGGAGACTCAAATAAGAGAACGTGACGAGCAGATCCGAAAGCTTCAAGAGAAAGTGATCGAGTTGCATGAGAAGTTAGATGCTTCGCAACAGCAGTTGTTTGTTGAGATGAAGAGGAACCAGAACTTAATGTGCGAGAATGAAGATTTAATGAAGAACATCTGTGAATTAAAGCTGAAAGAGAGAGATCTGAACGAAGAAAAGAACAAACTGCAAATCCAGGTGCAGCGTTTAGAAGAGGAGTTGGTAGGGTTGAAAGAAAGGGGAAAAGAAGAAGAAAAGGTCAAAAAGCAAAAAAAAGAGGAGTCCGTTTCGGTGTTAGAAGAACTCAGTCATGAAGTTGAAGTGTTGAAAGGGGAAAGATTGAACAACTTATTTGTGATTGAAGAACTGAAGGATTCGCTGACGAAGATGAACAACGCTGAAGCATCTTCGAAGGAAAAACAAGAAAACATAAACATTTTAAAGAAGATCAATGCTGAAAACGAAACGGTTCTTCTTCAGAAAGAAAACGAACTTTTCACTGCGAAAGAAGAAATGCGAATGTTAAGAATGGATTTAGAAAAGAACAAGAGAGAAAAGGAGAAAGCTTTGTATTACTTGGAAGAAGTACAAGAAAGGATTGAGTTCTTGGACAAGCAGGAACGTGTGAAGGACGGGAAGGTAGACAGGTCAACGCAAACTAGCTCGCCAGGTGAAGCGAAGGAAGAAAAAAGCCTGAAAGATGAAATCGATATGCTGGAGAGAAGTAAACTTGCGTGTGAAAAAGATCTTGCAAAGATGTTGGATAAATGTTCAACGTTAGAAACGCAGTTGAGCGAGAAAATGAACAAAATGACAAAGAGTGAAGAAAATCTTGAAAAATGTTCGATGAATGCAGCGAATCTTCGTAAACAGTTTGACGAACACAGAACGACATCGCAGAATAAACTGAAAGCGAAAGAGAATGAATACAAGTCTCTCAAAGGACAAATGACCATTTTGAACGAGGCTCTTGATGCAATGAAAGTTGAGTTGAGAGAGAGTGAAAATTCTCGCGAAAGAATCGTCGGCAAGTTAACGGAAAGTGAAAACTGCAAAGAACTGTTGTTGGAAGAAAAAACTGAATTAGAAGATCGAATTTATTCGCTAGAGAATCACATAAAAGTAATGAAAACGGGCGATCAAAGGCCTCGGATAGACGAAAACAAACTTAAAAGGAAGATTGAAGAATTGGAAGCAAATGAGAAGGAAATGAAGAACGACATTGAACATTTAAAGATTGATGAATGTGAGATGAAGAAGGAAAATGAAAACCTAAACGATCGCGTTGTGTGGTTAAAAGACCAAGTTGATGAAACTATTCAAATGAAGGAAATGCAGAAGATGGTAGACGAGATGAACATTAAAACAGTGAGAGCAACTGAAGAGCTACTCCAACAAAAGGAGTTACACGCAGAAAGTGAAAGGAGATTTCAGCGACTTGAAAAAGAACGCGAACAATCCTCCCTTAAATTGGACGAGAAATGTAAAGCCATAGTTCAACTGCAAGAAGGTTTCGATAGCAACCAGTTGCAGGTTAAACTTCATAGAGAAGCTTTAAGTGAAGAAAGAAGAAGCAAAGATAGGTTGAAAGATGAATATCGACAGTTGGAAATGAAAATGGAGGAGAATATGAGAGACAACAGATCATGTGTTAACCAACTAAAAACGAAGCTGAGGGAAATGGAAGAAGAAATTTTGAGGGCAAAAGACGATCATAAAAGAGAACTTAGACGACTGAAAGAAAAGGTAAAGAAACAATCGAGTCAAAGCGAATCGGAAAACTCTCGATCATCCAGACGTTCTTCAAAGGTAAAGTGTAGAGATAATTTATACTGTCGTTTTCTCATGTGCTCTCATTTGATTTTCTTTAGAAAAAATCTGAAAGTTTAAAAGGTAGCGACATGATCAAAGATTCAAGAAAAACGTGAGTGTGATTGTGATTTTTTTCTTAATTTTGAAGATTTTAGCAAACCTGGGAAACACTTTAATAATATGCGTATATTTTGTCAATTAGTCGGTCTTTACACAATGATAGCTGTGCTTCGTCCAGTGAAGCAATAAGAAGATCATTGAAAGAGTATTCCAGTATCGCAACATTTCACTCATCAGATGACATGAAAAGCGATAATGACGCAAGCGAAATTGAAAAAGATGGAAGCAAGAAAGAAGATGTCACAGAGAAAGATGAAAATGACGATTGGAGTAAATCAGAAGATGGAAGCGTGAAAGAAGACGTCACAGAGAAAGATGAAAATGATGATTGCAGTAAATCAGAAGATGGAAGCATGAAAGAAGATGTCACAGAGAAAGATGAAAATGACGATTGGAGTAAATCAGAAGATAGAAGCATGAAAGAAGACGTCACAGAGAAAGATGAAAATGATGATTGCAGTAAATCAGAAGATGGAAGCAAGAAAGAAGATGTCACAGAGAAAGATGAAAATGACGATTGGAGTAAATCAGAAGATGGAAGCATGAAAGAAGATGTCACAGAGAAAGATGAAAATGATGATTGGAGTAAATCAGAAGATGGAAGCAAGAAAGAAGACGTCACAGAGAAAGATGAAAATGATGATTGCAGTAAATCAGAAGATGGAAGCAAGAAAGAAGATGTTACAGAGAAAGATAAAAATTACGATTGGAGTAAAACAGAAGATGGAAGCATGAAAGAAGATGTCCCAGAGAAAGATGAAAATGACGATTGGAGTAAATCAGAAGATAGAAGCATGAAAGAAGACGTCACAGAGAAAGATGAAAATGATGATTGCAGTAAATCAGAAGATGGAAGCAAGAATGAAGATGTTACAGAGAAAGATGAAAATTACGATTGGAGTAAAACAGAAGATAGAAGCATGAAAGAAGATGTCCCAGAGAAACATGAAAATTACGCTTGGAGTAAAACAGAAGATGGAGGCATGAAAGAAGATGTCCCAGAGAAAGATGAAAATGATGATTGGAGTAATTCAGAAGATGGAAATACGAAAGAAAACGCCAAAAAGAAGATGGTAGATGAGTTTCGAAAGCATGACAGTACTAAGAAAGAAATTGTCTTTGGAGAATCTACGTCGTTTGATGAATTTTTTGATTTGGACAAGAAAGCATCACAGAGTAATGCTATAAGTGGTATAAGTGACAAAACAAGTAATTCAAATGGGAACGGCAAAGACGAGAAAACGAATGACGAAAAAAAGTTGGAAACGGTATTGAAAGATCCATTTCACGCTTCAACAAACGTGGAAGACAGCGATGAAAGTATAATCGAGGAATTTGAATTCCCTGATGACAACGATGACGAGAGCGATGAGTCACTTGATATACCAATCTTCGATAAAATGAAAACTATGGACACTCCTCTCGTGAACACAATCAATAAAGAATGTTTACCTCCCGTTGTGAAACCAATAGCAAAAGACAGTCCGTTAAATTTCAAACGAAATCAACCATTGGAGCCGCTTGTTCTACCGAAGAGAACAAAAGCATCGCTACAAAAGTTAACCACGGAGTCCAGTACCTTACCAGATTTTAAAGTCGATGAATTGCTTTATGGACGGAACAAAGCTGGCCCCTTGAATCGGGCTAGGAAACCATTTTAATTCCTTTTTTGATAAAATAAAATTACATTACTTCACGTTTCTTTCATTTTTTACTGACAAAAATAACAATTAATTTAATTCCTTAAGTTTATTCCTCTAGTTAATGAATGTTCGAGTTATCAAGTGATTTTTAATGAATGTTCGAGTTATCAAGTGATTTTTAATGAATGTTCGAGTTATCAAGTGATTTTTAATGAATGTTCGAGTTATCAAGTGGATTTTTACGAGAAATTATTACGAAAGGGTTCATTTCGAGTTACCGGCATTTTACGGGAATTGAAATTAAAATGAGCGCTCCCTGAGTTTAAATCGTGTTTTGGGATTTGCAACATTCGACTGTGTCCATGATATAGCTAGTATATACCATGAACAATTTTTAAATTTCCCTTCTTTTTATTATTACTCCTCTTTATCGAATGTGCAGTAATAATTACGCAATAAAAACGCGCCCACGTCCGATTCATGAAAAACTTTTAAACAGAAAGAGAGCAAAGCAGCGGCAGCAAAGCAATCTTTTTAAAACTGAAGTGTTTCGTTTAATTTAATATATATATATATATATTAATGATGGCAGCGCGAACGGACGTGCTCGTGTTTACTGCTACTCTTTTCTTGATTTTATATTTGAGAGATCATTTTGTCGAAGAAGAATTAATAACTGGAGATATTGATGATGTGTTCATAAGATATATTTTGGGGAAATACTTTACTTATACAAGAAGAAGGAACCTAAATAAACCAGCCAGTTTAACCAGGAAGACATTGATTTGTTTGCTTCTCATAAGCTGTGGAGATATTGAACAATGCCCAGGACCTGAAACATCTTACCTTTCAACTCTGCGAAATATCTGTACGAAAAAAGGCTTAAAGATAGCTCATTTAAACACGCAAGGGTTATATACATCGTATAATGGTATCTGCGATCTACTAGGAAGTAACCCTGAAATAGATATTTTAACACTTTCAGAAACGCATCTCTCATCAGAAGACAACAGTAATTTATTCGATATAAATGGATACGAATTTGTAAGACGTGACCGAAATAATGGTGCCGGAGGAGGGGTAGCAATGTACGTTAAAGGAGGTTTAAATTGGAAAAGAAGAAACGACATAGAAAGCGGATGTCTGGAAAGCTTATGGATCGAAATTGTTATCAACAAAGCGAAAAACTTTCTCTTGACGTCATTTTACCGCCCACCTAAAGGTTCAAAATATCTCAAAAATGATTTCAATGAACATTTTAATAAGCAATTATCTCTTGCGACAAAGAAATCTAAAGAAATCATCATACTTGGGGATTTAAACACCGATTACCTCGTAAAGAATGACGGTAATAACGAGAAAGTGAAGCACTCATTAACAGTAAATGGTTTTCAACAACTTAACAAAAAGCCAACCCGTATCACGAGAAATTCCTCCACACTTATAGACGTAATTGCGACGAACAAAGAAAACATTGTAAGCACGGAAGTGATCCCATTATCTATCAGCGATCATGACATGGTTATTTGCGTTTGAAAACTCAACCACATGAAATACAAAGAAAAATATGTCACATCACAAAATTATTCTCGTTTCAACCCAGCTGAATTGCAAAGAGAATTAAAAAGCACTGATTTTTCCCCCGAAACGAACACGTCAAACGTTCACGATGCTGTAGAAAAATTTACAAATATTTTGAACAATATCTTCAGCAAACACGCTCCAATAGTAAAGAAACGCCTCAAGGGCAAACCAACACCATGGTTAGACATCAACCTAAAACAAGATATGGATCGCCGCGACAAAATTCTGCGAAAAGCTAGGAAATCAAAGTCTGAAACTGATTGGAAAATGTACAAAAGACTGAAAAACTTTTGCAACAACCGACTAAGAGCTGCTCGGAAAAACTACCACAGAAACATGCTCAATGAAAACCGGTTAAATCCTCGAAAATTCTGGAAGACAATAAAAGCAATTTTTCCAACAAAAGACAAGAGTTCAAATTTTTCGCAGCAGAATAAATGCACCGCGAAGTCATTCGGCGAATACTTTCCCACGGCAGTTTCGAAGCTGAAGAAGAGCTGTTTTCTCCTAAACGACCTCGTTTGGAGAGTATCAAAATTCTGCCATCTTCGAACAAAAACAACTTTCACTTTTCAATACGTTTCTGTACTATTTGTTCAAAAGGAACTTAAGGCGTTAAGTCGAAACAAAGCTGCTGGCATCGATAATTTACCACCAGGACTATTGAAGGACTCAGCTACTGAAATTTCTCGACCGCTTGCGCACATTATAAACCTATCAATCAAAACGTCAACCGTACCAACGAGTTGGAAAACCGCAAAGGTTACACCTGTATACAAGTCTGGAAACGCTAATGACGAAGCTAACTACCGACCAATATCTGTTCTTCCTATCATGTCGAAAATACTCGAAAAAGCTATACACAACCAACTGAAGGAATACTTGGAGAGTAACAAACTTTTCTCTGACAAACAATTCGGGTATCGCAGAGGAAGATCGACAGAAATTGCAGCCACGATATTCCTTGACGAGATCAGAAAGGAGATTGAAAGTGGAAAATTAGTAGAAGCAGTCTTCATGGACTTGAGTCGTGCCTTTGACACCATTTGTCACTCAACACTAATGACAAAACTGAAAACATACGGAATAAATGACGTAGAAATCACTTGGTTAAACGATTACCTTTTTAACAGAAAACAGATTATAAAAGTCGGAAACGAACTTTCAACAGAGTACCCAATAACAACAGGAGTGCCCCAGGGATCGCTACTTGGCCCGTTGTTATTTCTAATCTATTATAATGACTTTCCTGATTGTTTAAAATTCTCAAAAGTCATTATGTATGCCGATAATACGGTAATGTATTTTGCAAACAAAGAGAAATCTATAATTAAAGAATGCCTAAACCAGGACCTAATAGCAGTTTTGAAATATATGAATGAGTCGAGCTTGGTTATCAATCTAAAAAAGGGCAAAACAGAGTCCATGCTCTTTGCCACATCCAAAAAACTAAACAAAATAAAGGAGCCGATGAAAGTAAAATATAACGACACCGTCATAAATGACACTGATACATACGATTATCTGGGTAACCTGATTGATAAATCGATTAACCTGAATAAAAATTTCAAAAAGCGTTACAAGAAAGCATCTGGACGTATTCGATTGCTACAGAGAGTCCGACAGTATTTAATCATTGCTGCAGCCGAAAAGATATACAACATGATGATTGCACCACTAACGACATACTGCTGCTTGGTAAAGATGCCCCTGTCCCAAACTCAGCTCTCATCACTTCATTCACTGGAAGACCGTGCTTCTCGAATAATCTACTCGAAGGAAAACAACAAAGAAGTAGCATCAATCACGTACCAAAGATACACGAAATCCTGCTTCCTAAACGGTACTTAAATGCATTAACAACGAGACTTGTATCCCAATGAAAACCTATTTTGAAATAAACAAGCATAATAAATGCACAAGAAATCAGGGCTGTCTACTTAAAGTACCTAGAATCAGGCTCGAGTTTGGTCAACAGACATTCCCTTACTCTGGGGCAAAAATATATAATGATCTCCCAACTAATATAAGAAAAGAAAGAAATTTTTCATGCTTCAAAAGAGCCCTGAAAACACACGTTTTTAACTAATACTTTTATAATTTTATCTTTATTTTTTGTCTTCTAATATAAATATATTTAATAAATTTTATAAGTTTGTAAATTTTGCAAATAACAGGTCCCACGTTAATAGCAGTTTTATTTTATATTTCAATAAATACTGAAGTGATGTACCTGTTTTTAAACATTTGAAATAATAATAATGATTCAACGCCCACTCTGAATTATAAGTATGCGCTTCATTACCGCAATTGTTAATGAAAGAAAACATATATTTTTAGTCGCAATCTTCACCATGTGAAGGCAGTATAACACTGTGGGACAACGAAAGCTTTTTTCCATTATAATGGTTTCCATCTCATCCATCAACAAGTCATCCTTTATGTTATCAGCTCATATGTCTACTTAATAAAGGGATTCACGTTCGCTCCATTACCATGGAATTTTTTTCACCGTACTCGAGTAACGAAAAGAAACGATTCACCTATGTCCATGTTTTTGGACTGTCAACGAAGTACTAATTATGGCATTGTAACAGTTTATCATTGATGCCTTTATCTTCAGTGACATTCCATCATGACAACAATTTTTTATCTTTATTATACGAAAAAAATAGGATTTTTGGTTGGGAGGCTTTTAGTGCCTTCCCGAGCCGTTTCTGGTGAGCTCATCTTCCGCAGCAGAGAAGGTGGGGATATCATTCTTATTGAATGTCTTTGCTTCTTTCTGTTTATATATGGATGATGTGTGTGCGTTTTGCAGCTTGCCGCTTTCAGTTTGTTTGTTTGAGGGCCGCAACGTAGATACATCTTCATCACGTTCAATCCTTCTACGTTGTCTTCTGCTCTGTTTAAAATCTTCTTTGCGAGTTTCATTTAATTGAACCGCATTGTGGTTTTGCCGATTTTGTTGAAAACCTCCATATCTTCTGTCATCAACTTCATATTTACATCGCCTCCTATTCTGCTGAAAGTTGACATCGTTTCGGATTCCTTGTCTTCTGTTGTAGGCGTAACCGTCATCTACTTCTTTGTAATTGTTTTTCTCTTTGTAGTTTGCATAACGAATACTTTTAGTTTGGTTTTCTTTCTTCTTTGGTTCACCACGCCAATTGATGCTTGTCTTTCTTTATTTCTTTAGAAATCTGTTTGACATGTTTTTGCGTATTTGCGGGTTGTTTCATTCTGTTATCTCTAAACATCCAAGATAATGTTTGTCTACAATTTGAAAACAAAATTGCAATAAAAATAGCTACCTGTTACCGTAAATGACCGATTAAACGCCCTGGGCGTTTATTTTAACAAACAAATTTTACCATGGGCGTTTATTCGGGAGGAGCGTCAATTCGGGAGTGGGCATTAGATCGGTCATTTACGGTAGTTGACATTTGAAGTTATTGTCTTTTGAAGTTCGTCATTTTCTTCATTTAATTTTGATGAGTCATGAAACTGTTTCTTATTTTATGGTTTTTCACAATTTCTTTCTGATTATCGATTTCCTTCAACATTTGTCTAGGTACTTCTTCCAAATTTGTTTCTTTACCTTGATCGATAGGTGGATGCAGTTTTATCTTTTCTCCGGTTAACGTTATTATATAATCATCGCAGCCTTTCAAGTCCTCGTCATGTCGTTTAGCATTGATTTCATGTTGTCTTCTGTTTCAAGCTTCTTGTTGTTCAGTCTTGAGAGGGGATATTTGATCTTTGCTGAGATCCTTCTCTATTTTCTTTGCGTCGCTTTCTTCTGTTTGTGATGTTTTATCGATGCAAACAAAACATTAATGACAAACAAGTGCAGATTCAGGAGGCGTTTCCTTTTTCTCATCTTTCAAGGTGTAATGTCTCAACTTTTCTTTGCATACAAGGAAATCCTTTTCCATCTCTTCATATTTGCTAATACTTTCGTTGCACTTTGAAATTTTTCCTTCCAACATGGTGAGATCAGAGCGAAGGATTTCTTTCTCGTAGTTGAACTCCCTGCAACATTTTCGTTCGTTTGATTCGACTACATTTATACTTGGTTTATAGCCAGTCACTTCTTTGTTTAGCATGTCTACGCGAGTTTGCAATTTGTTGTTGAATGTTACAGATTTGTTGTAATTTTCTTGAAAATAATTTAAATCTTTCGTAATTTGTTTTTCAGACACATCCATTCTAACAACGAGTATCTGATTTTCTTTTTGTAACTCTGGGACATCTTGGTTCAAATTAACATTTTAACAGTGTTATAATATGCAAATTGTCATATAATTTGTTTAAAAAACAATTAAATATATCTGTATGAATTGAAGTCGTATTAGATCTCGATCATTGGTCGCTTTAGCCGCTAAAAAAAACGTATAATTTCGTAACCAACCCAAGCAAAGGTTTTAGATTAGTATGGAAGTATATCATTAACTTGACTAGTAATTAGTAATGTTTATTTATGTTGTTGTTTCTAATGCCAGTTTTTCCGGAAACTCCTGCAATAGACAAAAACAACTGTTTTTCCTTGAAATATAAACCCACGAAATCAAACGTTGCATTTTCGAAACCCAGATCGGAGATATTTTGAGTTTCAGTTGAGCTCAAAATGGTGGGTTGTTTGGCGATGGGTGCCCTAACTATGCCAGAACCTACACCTTAGGATAAGAATAGCCACTGTTGTAGGTGGAGAGTCCCGTAAAATTACTCCATTAGTATTATTAAACGAATAAGGGGCGGCGAATAAACGAACGATGACAAAGATTAAAGTGTATAAAATCTTCCAAGAACTGAATGAAAACCATCTGTTTACATTGGTTTTCAAAGGAATGTCTGAGATATGAAGATTAGCGATTATAGTCACTTCCTTCGTATTTATAGTGTCAATATCAGAGTAACAAATAACGAAATAAGTGAATGTTTGACGCATTGAAATGGTAAGAAGTCATTCATATCACTGTTAAGTGGCAACTGTAAAGTCAAATATTTGGAAGAAGGAATGTGGGAGGTGCAAACGTAGTTTTAGCTAAGCTTCTTTTGGAAGTTCAAACGTACTCTGAATAAGACATAATGACATTTTTTAAACATATTCCTTGCTAATTGCTCCATCCACGATTCTTCATTTGGCTTTTCCAAATTGCGTGAAAGAAAGTAAAATACTGATTTCCACTTTGCTATCCATAGCCTGTCGCATGATTCTGCATTGCACTTGTGATTTCATTGCACTTCATGTCTTTCACAATTCTTTGAAACCCAATACGTCACCATTAAAATATTTCATTTCGCTTAATCCGAAATATGATACACGAATGAATCTTGTGTCCATAGAGACTCCAAGGTCTCTTATATAAAGTGTATCAGTGAACGCGATAAGCATTTGACATTAGTGACTGAAGTTGACGCCACCCACAAAGGTACGGATTTAGTTAACGTTTTTAGCTTCTACAATACTTGCAGGTATATTAGGTCTAATTGATTGATTGAGCTGTTTAACTTTTATAAACATGTTCTAACTCATCCCCAATTTTATAGTTAAACAATCTTGAATCTACTTTAAAGACTTGTTTTACCACTCCAATTGAAGTATTTTAGTTGTCAAGAAGCCAAACAAGTGGTTGGATAAGCAAGCTGAAACGTAAACTTTACCAAGTGTCAAAGGGAAAAAAATTCAGAGTAAAGAATTAATTTTGGCAATAAAATAGGTTATTCACTGGAATAAATATTTTAGCACGTTTATGTTATAAGATTTAATATGAATTGAGAATTAATTATAAAGAATAACGAATGTAATATTGACTGCCATAATTTGGATCTTTTACAAGACGTTTGCTAATGAAAATCGCTGAGTGATCAAACGGCTGCAGTTTAAAGATTCATTTCGCAATATGAGAATCAGCAGACCTGCCAAACTTCCTGATGTTATTCCGGCGAAGTTTCAAACAGTGTTTTGTTTACTCGCGTGTTATATTTAGCGTTTGCAGCTCTTTGCGCTACAATATTAACAAACATTTTTCACGATTAGCAAGCCTACGTAAAGACTTTTGTAGCCTTCGACTCGCGCAAATAGATTAGTTTGTTTACCCATTTGTCTCGTTAAAGGTGTAGATGTAACATGAAACTTCTTGCATTTCGCAATTCTCTGCAATAGCTTCTTTCGTGACTGCGCAGTTGGAAGGTTCGTTAGGGAAATTTAAGCTGCCGTGACGTATGTGTCACTCGTGCGTGTCACACCTTCTAAAATCCCTCAAAAGCATCGCAGCTAGCGAGTGGTAATCATTGAAATTGATTCAAACAAAGTACACTTACCACTCTTTAGGTGAAGATGACTACTAAAGCTGGCATAAACACCAAAGATGCGTACAAAAACCTGTTGGTCGTGAGCATCGCTTACTTCTTTCTCTTCACTGCGTTCATGGCCATTCAAAACATACAGAGCAGCTTGCACGACGAACCCGGGCTGGGATTTGCCTCTCTCGCCGCCATTTACGCGGCCATGCTGACTTCATGCGTGTTTGTACCGAAACTCATCATGTCCAAGTTGAGCATCAAAACCGTCATGATTATTTCCATGCTTGGTTATGTTTTATACACGGTCGCAAACTTTTTTCCGATGTGGTCAACGCTCATTCCAGCATCTGTCATAACAGGTGGGTAATATGGTGTTACTCAAATTATTCTTAAAATCCATTTGTATGAGAAAAGAAACAATCATAACCGATCAGCCGAAACAATTCAGCACATGCTAGTTTATTACGCATTTGCCGACAAATTAACGTTGTGAGTGTTTGCAGGGTTTTGCGCGGCCCCGTTATGGACCACGCACTCGGCGTATATCACGAACATCGCCTCCAGACATGCACACGCCACCAATCAATCGGCCAACGCCGTCATATCGAAGTTCTTCAGCATTTTTTACGTGCTATTTCAAACGGCGCAGATTGTCGGTAACGTAATCTCGTCCAGCGTCTTCAGTCAAGCCACCAAAAAAAGTGTTCGTAAGTAGTTAGCTGTGTTTATTTTTCAAACGATATTTGGATGGTTCTCCAAACTTTTAATTTGATCTTCATAGAGGGTCAATAGCGATGGCAATATTACTACTAACTGAATAAGTTAAGGGTTAAAACTTTGTTTTGTATTTGCTAAGGAGCAATAAATTTTTATTATAAGTAGACAAATTACGATTTTAGCTTCAATCGCAAACTTTACAAACGTCAACTACACGTGTGGCGCTGGTTATTGTCCGGCTAATGACGACGCTACGGATTTCGAATCGACCCACCACGGCACGGTAAACATATTGATGGGCATATATCTTGGGTTTGGATGCGCCGGAGTTTTGTCCATCATCCTGTTTCTGCAGAAGCTAAAAGAAGAACCAAAAAAATCGGTTTCCGTTCTCAATCTTTGCTTGTCTACGATGAAAGAAATGAAGAAGACGCAGTATTTACTATTGATCCCCATAACTATGCTTAGCGGTTTGGAGCAAGCATTTGCGTTTGGCGAGTACACAAAGGTACGTAGAAAAACCTTTCAAAATTCTATTTTTTTATTTCAAAGTATATCTCGTTTTCAATCTACCGAGAAACATGTTTGAAATTGTGTGTTTTCGTGTAGGCGTACGTCTCCTGTCAAATCGGTATCGATTCGGTCGGCTACATCATGATTTGTTTTGGAGTTACTGCCTGCATCACTTCTTTGATACTTGGTCTAGTCGTAAAATGGACAGGTACATTCATGCTGATGGTGACGGGAACGTTGTTGCACGGAGGGCTTCTTGTTTGGCTTCTATTATGGGACACGACGGCGTATCCGTTGAGCTTGTTCTATGTGACAGCGTCGCTTTGCGGTGTAGTGGATGCCATTTGGTTATCGCAAACAAATGGTGAGTTTCTAAATTTCTTCATTTAACTTAGCAATGTGAATATATGCTGTGTTGTTGCATCATGAACTCTGGACCCTTATTTATTTATTTTGTTTTTGGACAATATTTGGTGGTCTACCGACATTTTTATTTAGCAATATACGGGATTTTCTTTGAAAACAAAGAGGCAGCATTTTCCATCTACCGTTTGTGGCAATCTCTGGGCTTCGTTGTTTCCTTCGCGCTCGGCAGTTACGTTTGTCTGCAACCGAAAATCTTTATTTTGATTGGTTTTCTCTCGTTGGGAATGATCTTCTACTGCATTGCCGAATTTCGCTACCGGAGACAAAACAAGATGTCTTTTAGATTGGAGGAGACAGTTATCGAAAACATACAAGCTCAAGAGATCTAAAGTGTGTATATTGCTCCAACAGACAAGCTCAAGAGATCTAAAGTGTGTATATTGCTCCTGACGAAATATTCTTGTACATATAATGACGTTAAATTGAAGTTTTGACCAATAAAATATACATCGTATTTTTTCTTTTTACTCTCAAATTACAATGCCTTATCTGCTACAATTTAAATATACGGACTGTCGTAAAAAGCAGACATCGAAAATAAGCGTATCGGCGTTCATTTTATCGACAATTACTATAAGAAGCGTTTACTACTTTGGAAGAGATTTTTACTGTTTGCTCGCGGAAAGGAAACGTTGATCTGTCACGTCAAAGTTCACCCTCTTCAAAATTGCTAAATCACTTGTCAAATCATTTCAAGTAGCATAACTGAGTCATAACAAGTAGAGAATAACTGAGTCACGAATAAATGTCTTAAATAGTCACGTATTTTCTTTAGATTTTGTCAATAATGATTTCACAATTTTTTACTGAGAAATTGTGTCATGTTTTTAACCCTTACCCGTGTGACCTAGGATATTTGTGCTTAGTCTCATTGGTCGTAAGGAATAACGAGACATTGCAAGTTTACTTTTAGGTTTAGGTTTTCTAAAACAATTGTGATTCCAATTGTGTGTCTGACCACGACAGGCCTGTCACTGAAGAAAGGTGGGGAACATAAACAGACTTGGATGGGCATAAAAGAACTCATAATAAACATAAAATCTAAAACTAAAAATAATATAAAAAGTCTTAACATAAATGCTACTATTGTAATGGACAAAAAAGTTATAGCTAACCATTTTAATAATTTTTCTTTTCCATAGCAAAAAAGCAAGTAAAATTAAAAAGGTTCACTATTTTCAACTTTCCTGTGCTACTTGTTATTGTACACAAATATTTACTCAAATTTGTCAAAAGCACGAAATATATTTAGAGAGGGCTGTTAGCATTAAAAAACATATAGTTGAAAAGTACATCAGCAAATTGTGCTATTCAAGTAAAACAGTTGTTGTAAAACTTATCACTGTCACTGTCTTTAAACTAGGATTACATACACATGGTTTACTTCTTTATAAAATGTCTCTGAAATCTCGATATCTGAATTGCATGTTTTTCTACATTCGTCAGGGTAGCACTGATTTTCTGCTAGCACATGTTTCGTTTCCGGTTAACAGTTATAAACTTCTTTCTGAATTTCGATTTTTCTTCTTCCAGATTTGAGCTGTGTTTAGATTTTATAAGTCGAGAATATCTACCTTTACTTTTGAATTCCTTAACACATATTTTACATTTGAAGCTTTCAGATGACACATTCTAAAAATATATACACATATATGTTCAAAGTACACTATATATATTATATGTAAAATATTTGGTGAAAGAAAATTTCAGCAAAAACAAATAAATTGTAACAATTATGACCTTATCGATTTCTTCACTGCTTATTTTCCTAACGATTTCATCTAATTCATCATTGTTTACATAGCATTCCAAATCTTAACAATTATTTTCCTCTGGCAAGTCGCTTGTTCCAGCTACATTTTTTTCAATCGCGAGTTTCAACATAATCCGCAATTTTGGGAAAAGCACAATAGCCTTCCAGACCATGGTAAACTTCTATAGACTATGCTACAACGCAATCTAAACCAATGAAAGACTCTGCTGAAAGCCCTTCTTGGACGGCACTAGGATCTACTTCTCGCAAACGGTCAAGCTCTTCTGTCAAAGATTGGAGCGAAAATTCTTCGACGGAAATAATCTTTAAGGCTTCTAATTACACCTTGATTCGTGGGCTGAAGGAAAGATGTGGCGCTAGAGGGAGAAATAGGCCGGAATAGTATGGGGGACATCAGGTTCAACATCAACTTAGACCTTTGATGTCTGGATGGGCAAGACAATTATCCACCAGGAGTACTACTTTGATGTCTTGAGTACAAAAAGAAGAGTCAAGCTTCTTTACCCATACCCATAGCTTGACTCTTCTCTGCCCATTCTGTAAAAAGGTCTCCGCTCACCTAACCTTTTGACTTATTATTTTTAAGATCGCGCAAGGGCGGATCTGCGCGTTTTCACAATCTTGAAATTCTTCATGGACTGGGCGGATCAGTGATGTAACACAATATCATTCAAATTGATTTTAAGTTTATTGATCCTTATTTTAATGGTTATCATTTTGAATATCAGCAAAAAAATGGGTGGTTATTGGTTATTTTTTAAATATTGGTGAAAAATACAATACATTTTACGTGCAAACACAATCGTTATGGAATGATGGTTTTAGAAGGAACCTGACAGTGGCTGATCAGAAGTGACACTCTGAAAATAAACGGTCAAAAATTCAGTCTTGTTTAAGATAATGTCAATTATTTCTCGTATGTTTTCCGAATTCATCAGTTGCACTAGATCCTCCCTGTAAGCCGAAGACACAGCAAATGCAATAACGTTTGAGCCGCAGTCGTCTGAATTTGTTTAGTTTGCAGTTTTGCGATTTGCTACTCAACTCCACTGGTTCAGATGAATAATACTAATTACGAACTTTCCCGTTAGTTTTAGCTATCTGCTGCCAACATTACCGTGGAATCTAGCCCTGAGAGGGAAGGATCATTCTTTTTTATTAGACCGTTTTTATTGCTTCGTTCATGTGCCTGTCTTGAAACCAGTTCGTAGGCCTGACCATCAAGTCAACTCCTGCCTGCTTGTTGCTGCATCCATGGCGCGTTACCTCTTTTATGTAGCATGAGTTAATGTTTCCCGTATACAACATCAGATATCATCTGTTGAATATGCTTTCACTGTTCCATTTTTGGTTGCTAGGTGGAACCTTTTGTCTGTATTTCCCGTGGTTTTGTTGATGATCGCTAGTAATTGTCTTGGGTTATTTCATGTTCCATCAAGTTTGGGGAGGTCAAAGGTTACTACATCGTCGACCTCGAATTCCATCACGCAAATTGTTTTTTTCTTTTCTTAGCTTAAATTCATTCTTTCCGCGTATGCCTTGTAATTCTCCATGACCTTCCCTCTGTACATAATAAAACCGCTTCATTCTTCATTTTTTTTTGCCCTGTGTTGTTTACGAACTCACTTCCCCTGTAGCTGTATGTCTAGTTGATGGTTGTCTTGGACGACTCTATTTTCAGTAGCATCGATTTTCCTTTTTCATGGTACTGGTCTTTCTATTGGCTTTTGGCTTGCGTGTTTTTCGCGGTCTTTTTTCCGGCCTCTGATTTCAACCATATCTGCAGCATCAAATCCATGCTGAATATCTTTTGTTGGTTTACTGATCGTAAGATCCGTAGCCACACAGCTTATGATCGATGCGTTAGTTGGAAGATATGTTTTCAATTCCGAAGGTGTGTCCACATTAGACCCATCAGTCATTAGATTTTTATATGATGGTAGGTTCAAATTAATCGCACCTTTTTTATCTGTGAGCAGAGTTCAGGATCTTAATTTTATTTAAATCACTGTTTCTTAATTAGTGGTGAACTAAACGAGTTTAATTTACACTGATTCCAACATGAGATGTGCTCAGTTGTCAGCAATTCAGTCAATTAGCCTAATTCAAAGTATCAATTAAATTACACGATGACTTGGCAAGGGCCATCATTGGTTGTCAATGAGATTCATGACCATCCATCCCCCCTCTTCCTCTAACATGTTTAGTACCTAACAAAGAGGGGGGAATGGTTTGAAGTAACAACTTTCGAATTTTCCTCAACTAAATCATAAATATAATATATACATTGGCATCCCAATGAGACACGACTAAAACAAAGCAATACCCAGTGAAGTCTGTTCAGTTGGTTGCTGATTGAGTTAGACTTGACATTCATTGTTGCATTTGAAATTGCAGCGCTTGCAATATAATGCTGTAACGTAACCTACCTCAGTTGCCTAGCTACAAAAGTGTTGCATACAGATGATAATAGCATGCAACAGCTCGACCCGAGTAGACCAAACTAAGGCCCATCCCATGCCCTGGTCTTCTATTGGAGGTATTATAAAAAATGCCCCCATAGTCTATCCAATCTTCGGATCTGATGTTTTGACACATCCGCTAATTGGTACTTAATCGGAAAAATGCGCGGAACGTATATATATTGTTTTAATGATCAAATTTTTCCTGGAATGTTTGATGTCAAGAAATCAATCAATCAATCAATCAATCAATTTTATTTTCCAATCAACAATATGTACATAAAAAAAGAAACTCTTTAAGAAATATAATGAATAATAGATACATTTCAATACTAGCAAAATAACGTATATATACAGTCCAAATTTCTTCTTTTTTTTTTTTTATTTTCAAACAAGAAACAAATTGTGATTGGAGGGTGTCATTCAATAGTAAAACTAGGCAAAGGAATGACACCTTGAAGTTTTAATTATAAAAGAGAAAAGGAGCAACTCAAACGCAATATATATGTGTGGTGTGTGTGTGCGTACGAAATTCCGCCAACATTTTAAACATGTACATGTATACAACATACAGTTATTAAATTCATATATGCTTGGATAATCCTGGAAATATTAAAGAACAAAAAGAATAATATAAACACGACAACAAGAACAGCAATCCTGAGCGAGTTACCGTAATAATCGCGGGATAAAAAGTTAGTATTTGTAAGATGATAAACAATCTTTTTTAAGAAATTGTTTCAGTTTATTTCTTACAATGAGTACATCTGATATGTTTGTAAAATTTAAGAGTTTTTTAAAGCTTTTGTTATTTTTAATAAATTCGTTCCAGTCAGTAATACATCGATAAACGACTGAATGTTTCCCGTATTTTATTGTGTTAAAACAAAACACCATGAGCTTGGATTGACAGACATTTCTTGTTTTATAAGTATGTATATCAGTTGTTTTTGTAAATAGTGTAGAGAGAGACGTTGGTAGGAAATAGATTGTATAAGTCAGGAGTTTTCTTAGTTTTTTTACTGTAAAGTTGGATGATTTTTTGTTCTCGAACACGTCGCGATTGTATATAGCTAGACTACCATTTTTTTTTAAATCATGCTAAGTTTCTTTTGAATCCCGATAAATCTGACGGTAAATCTGTCGGCTTTTAGATTGGGAGGAAGTCTGCTTTCCCCTATATTCCAACAAAAACATATGTGAATATTAACTGGTTGAATCGAAGTGAACAAAACAAAAATGAAATTAAAAGTGTTTGTCGATAACATCTCCAAGAAAGAAAGAATAATAATAACAAAGCTGGAGGATGGAAGAAACTCGTCCATGTCTAAACGACAAAGAAATGGTGGTCCAGAAAAAGCTTGTGCCAGCCAAGCAACTGCAAAACCACGAAAGTTGAGAGACTTGGGCAATTAGAATATGTTGAATATGAAGAGGACCAACCATTTGTTTGGGGTCTCTGTTTCAAAATATTTATCAACCAAAGTTATCTTTCGGCAAAATTTGTGCCGTATATCTTCATATTTAATGCCGATTGGTTAGTATCTGTTCCATTAAAAACAATTTATTTTACGTAAAAGTGGTTCTTTACTGAAAAAACATATTTACAAAATATAGAAGAATGGTAAAATAAGATACTATGAGAAAAGATTCAGTGGTGAATTCAAATGTATTCGCGTCTTGCTTTGTGTCTTATGCAGAAATGTCAATTACGGAGAAGAAATCGATGCCTCTCGACCCATTGACTTTCGCAAGTAATTCAACATTAACGTTAGCTTTGAAAACGAACTAAAGCAAATTCTTTTGGTAGATATTTCTCAACAGTAGCGTAAGTGTAAAGAAAGGTGTCTTACCGTTAAGAAACTTTGTATGAAGAAATACTGTAAAATCAGACAGAGACAGTATTGGATCAAACGCTTTCATTTAACCCTATTTCAACCGGGGGATGCACTATGTCTCGAGATATCACCATTTAAAATTTGACCCAGTTTCTCAAAAAGACCCGGTTTCTACGTAACTTTTATGTTCCTTTATTTGTTAATTACGAGAAAAATAATCACTGAAAAAAATTGGACCTATGCATTTAGCAAGATTTTCAGAAGCAGAATCCAAAAATCTTTATATTTATAAATCAAGAAAGAACTAAATAAAAAACACGTGGTTTCTGTCAATGTGATCGCTAAAACAGAGTACATACATACATAAATCTTAACCTATTATACCAGTGCGGTACTTAAGGCACAAACTTAATTAATTTGATTGACCAACAGTCTTTCGCAGTAAACAGTTCCTCAAAAATGTTTCCACTGATACACCCTGATCTTCTACATCAGAAAAACCTGTTATCCGAATTTCAGTTTGGCTTTCGAGCTAAATTTTCTAGTCAAATTACCCAAAGTTAAGCTAGAATTCGCTAGGAAATCTTTTTATTATTTTGGTGCTCATTTGTACAATTCACTTCCTTTAGAAATTAGAAAGGAAGTCTCAATTTTACTTTTCAAAAATAAATTACGTAAATTTTATGACCATTAACTTGTTTTTAAATTAACCTCACTTCGCATTCTACACCAACCAGTCATCATTAAAGTTAACATTTTAGTATGTATGTATATAATAAACGTTTTTATCCGTCAGTTTTTTTTATTTATTTATTTATTTTATACAGGACACATGTTAATAGCAGTATATGATTTTAATACTGAAATGTATATATCCTGTCGAAATATTTATAATAATAATAATAATTGTCTTGGTCTTGCTGATTACCAAACTAAATCGTTGTAGAAGGTCTTGCAATACATCTGCAGCATTTTGAAGGAGTTCTATTGTTTCTGCCATCAGTGCAAGATCGTCTGCGTAACCAATCCATGGATAGCTCATTTCCCCTCTATATGCTGCTCTATCACTACGATATCTAGCTTGATCTTTTATACGGAACTTGAATGATATACCAAGTCCCAATTTGGTTGCGTGATCGTTGTATATTCGCATAATATAATCGAGGAATAGGTTGAACAGATTTGGTGACTCGGGTCCCCCTTGACGAACACCCGATGTTGTTTCGAAGTACTCTGTTTCTCCTTTCATTGTCGATTCAGTCTTCTTGTACAGTTCTTCGATAATTTTCACACAGTTGATCAGCTCCTCATTAGCTGTGTTGATTCTGTTGAAAATTGTGTGACATATCCATTTTCGAACACACCAGTCATAAGCTGCAGTCAGATCGATGAAGAGAACCGGTACTTCCTTATTTAGTTTGGATGCGATGTTTTGGATGGACTTTAAGGGAGAATATGGCGTCTGGGCAACCGAAGTGTTCACAAAATCCATTTTGGTTCAGGAGGAGTTGCTTGTTATACCATGGCCGTATACGTTCAATAATAATCGCCATTGCCAGCTTAAGAAGTGTGCTACTTATGCTAAGCCCTCTATAGTTCTTACATTCTTTCCTTTTCCCTTTATTCTTGTACAGTGCTGTGATAGTGGTTCTTCTCCACATATCTGGTAATATGAGTTCCCAAGTTTTCTTGCAGAGTGATACAAGTGCGTCAATGTATGCCTCACTTTCAATCGCTGCATTCAAAAATTCAGGCGGAATGTCTGTTGCAGCTTTCTTTTCTAATGATTTTCGTTATCTCAGTTCTGTCTGGAATTTTGATACTTAGCTTTTGTATTTGTTTAAAATGTTGTTCAGTCGCTATACCACTTACTGTGAGACGTTTGATGAACTCAGGAGGGTTGCTAATTTTTTCTGGCAGTTCTTCAGATAGTGTTCGATGAGTGAAATAAGTTTCAAAGTGATCTTTTAAGCCAGGGCATGCCTGTTCAACTGGTTTCTTATTTGAACTTGATCCTTTACATAGTCTGAACAACTTTTCAAGATTTCTTGCCTCATACACATCATCTAATTTCTCAGCTTGTCCTTTATAATGCAAGTTTCTCAACTGGTCAAATCGTTTCCGAATATTCATTGTGATGACTTTGAATTCAACTCCTTGTGTGTTTCTATCAGTCATGTCTCTCAAATTACAGAGTAAGCTCAGTTCTGGATCTTCATCCCACATTTTTGTTTCTTGAGATTTGACTTTCTTATGTGGGGTACTGTTGGCGGTATCTTCCAGAATGTTCACAAGCTTGGTACAGTCTGCTATATCCCCAGTGTTATCGTCAATCATGCTGCATAACTGGTCGACTTTCCTTATAAAGTTTGATTTCACGGATTCATCTTTAAGACTACCAATATCATACATTTTTGCTTTAGGTTGCTTTTCCACAAATTTGATACGGTCACGTTTCCTGCGGGGTGTTTTGAATTTACACAGTAATAGTCGATGATCACTGTTGTTGAAAACATAACAAGGTTCGGACACGACAATCAACGGAATATTGATTTATCCATTTGCTAAGGCAGATGTAATCAATTGTCTTAGAAAAGTTATCAGTATTGGAATACCACGTGTCTTTGTGAATTTTCTTATGTTGAAACCAGGGGTTCGAGAGGGCAAGCTCCTTCGTTGATAAGAAAGCCGCAAATCTCTTTCCGTTGTCGTTTGCATCTGAATGTGTACAGTTCGGGCCTCCCACGAAACTCTTATAGTACTCAGCAGTTGCATTCATGTCCCCACAAACTATCAGCTGTCTTTTCTTTCCTGCCACAGATGCCTCACTCAACTCTTTATAGAAAGCTTCTTTTTGGTAGAAAGAACCTTCTTCAGTTGGGGCATACGCAGACACAATTCGAAGTTTCATACCATGACATACACAATCAAGCCACATGACACGTGATGATACGTGATCAATGTCTTCTACTGTTAGATGATTATGTTTTCTTATTGCTATTGCAACACCTTGGCATCTTTTTCTTTTCATTCCTGACCACCATACATTCCATTCAGTTTTCTGGTCACCTGCTACAATATCCATACTCACAGAGCCATTACCCAGTTTCCTGAACTCTTGAAAACAGCATATATCAAGTTTTGCTCTTGTACATTGCCTCAGACATTCATGTAGTAACATATCATCAGATGCTGCTAGTACATTAATAGTTTCGACTTTCCAGTACCAGTATTGTTTTGATGTACTTTCCACTGTAGAATCATTTCTTTTCTTCTTGTAATTTGTTGGTCGAGAGTCAACTTTTGATGCTCTTACTACGGTGGAATGGTGAAGTGGCTGACTAGACCTTTCTTTACCAGTAGTTAACTTTCTGACCCCAGCCTGGTGTACCACTGGGGAACGCGTCCCTTGGTAACCCGCGCGACGGACGATGCGGTCTGAATTACCTTCATGTTGCATTTCCATATTGCCGTAAGTTTACGAGCGCCTTTTTACAGTACAGGTGACTGAGTATTTTTACTGAGACACCATCTCACTATAGTTCTCCGCTAACTGGAGCATTGTGCTCGTACTTTTGTCAAAAGGATGATCAACCACACTGTTCTCTGAGCCGCTACCATAATTTCGTTGGACGCCACAGGAACTACTGCTATCCATAGGTGTAGCAGGATTATTTATCGAGGTTTACTCCTCTTAGAAAGAAAGAAGGATGTGGATAGCCGTTGGCTCTCAGTGAGCTCATCCGCCATTTGTCAGGTCTTCTTTTTAGTCCTGCTGGGTGTCCACTCACCCTCCTCATCAAGTTTAACTTGACGGGGGTGCCAGTTTAGTCGCTGACCACTCGACAAGCTATGCAGGACAAGGGGGCTTGTTTCCTTGAGGTGATACTACCCGCACACCCATAAGTACACGGTTATGATAATTGTAATATATATGATAATCGATGCGATGCGATGATTACAAAATGTACTCAAAATTACCCTCATGGTCGGTATACTAGAAAAATTAGAAACAAAGAAAAATACGTGCAGAATTAGCTGACATTCTGTACATTCTATGGGAAATGATAATGATACTACTTTGTGTTCGTTGACGACATATGAGTGGCAAGAAGAGAAAATAAAAGAGTAATTATTTATATAATTAGAAAATTAAGTTACATATTCTATGGTGAGCGAGCATTTTTCCATCCGTTGAACCAGGAGAAAAAATGGTACTTTTCCATTAGTCCCCACATATTAAAAAATGTGAGCAATATAGAATAAATGTTAAAAAAGGTTTTTAATTTTCTATTAATCAAAAAATAAAAATTACTAGTAAAAACATGAAAGGCTCAAACACTTCTACTACAAGTGTGGTGAATTTTTGAACATAAATATTTTCAATTATATAATACATTGAAAGAAAACAATAGATCGTTTATAACTGTAAAAAGACAACAGAAACATACAGAAAAATACCAGCATTTGCACCTGCATGTGCCATTGACTTTATTATTTTGTATTTGGGGGCATTTGCCGTGAAACCTCAGAGAGCTTTATGTACACTGTGCCAGACCGAAGTGCTCCAACATTGCTTCCAATTATTCAAGGTTCTATTAGACAAGGCACCACTGTTATGTCGGATCTTTGGAGAGCCTATGGTGGTGTGGCAGCAATGGGATTCAACCATTTAACGGTCAACCACTCAATAAATTTTGTTGATCCAATAACAGGTGCACATACACAATCCGTTGAGAGATCTTGGAAATCAGCTAAAGAACGAAATAAAAGACACAACGGGACGCATCGATCGATGCTTGATTCGTATCTGTGTGAATGGATGTGGCGTCAACGACATAGAGATTTAGATTTATTTGATAAAGTTTTAGCTGATATTGCGACTTACTTGCCGCCAAACTAATTGAATGACAAATAATTTTATTTTAACAAATAATTAATTTTCATGTTTGGTAAAAAACTTATTTCTAGTAGAAAAAATCCAAGTATTTAATTTGTTTTATTGTTTTATTGGTTTCACCCTAATAAAGTATAATAAGATAACCTTTATATAATAACTGATATATTTTATTACCATTATATTTAATTTTTTTTTTTGGGGGGGGACTAATGGAAAAGTACCAAAAATACTTGTAAAGCCAAGAAATCTATTATACTCACGGGTTATCACTAATAAACTCGCGGATTTAGAAATGCGGCTAACCAATCAGAATGTTAACTCCATTGATCTACGTGGTGAGAGTTTAACGCTATATTTCCATATCCGAGAAATTTAAAGAGGGCAGTCTCCTCATCTGCTAGAGTTGAAGAGATTATAGCATCTAGTAAGTACATGATTGTTTAAACCAAATTGAGCTTCTTACTATGTTTTCTAAGTTATATACCAACTCTGCTTAAAAATATTGTAAACATATATGCAATAGAATACCTCCAGTCGGAATGTCGTATGTTTGCCTGGACATAGCATTTGCAAAATCAGACACCCCACTTGCAAATTCTAAAATAGCACACGCAGATAGAGCTATTTGAAAGGTGCCAAACATCATCATGTAGTGTTTTGTAGAAACCTTATATTTTTTACTTTCTTGATTTAGGTCAGCATCAATGGCAAGTATTCGCTTGTATTGATAGCTTTCGCGACTATCCTCTAATGGTGCTGTTGGTAATATATGATACAATAGTATTTCCGTCATTTTTTGATCAGTTATAAACTTTACCTTGTTGACGAAGGTACAGACCATCTCCTTGCTTTTCTAATCCATGCCCACGACTTGGTCTTAAAAATAGACCATCATCTTGTTCACACTCTTCACAGATGACAGTCTCCTTATAATAAGCTTCTTTCTCTGCTTTATCAATTGCTTCCTTGAGTTCGTTTTTTCAATATTGAATATCTTTGAACCCCCAGTTCTCTGGTCCTTCTTCGTAATGTTATCATTTATTTAGATGGAGATACTAACCACCATCTAAATTCACCATCAATCGCTCAAGGCTTTTTACAAACTCATAGTGATTGTAACTTTGACTTGGATTTTTACGACTCCGTTTCAGACAAAGTGGTCTAATGTGCCACTCAGAGTTACCCCGTTCATAATCTGCAAGATCTCTCCGAAGACTGCGAAGGCTTTATAGTAATCACCATATTTATTGAGTAAAGTGACTATAAGAGCTGAACCACATGATGTTGTTATCTCATCCACTGCTTCAATATTATATATCACATCTCTTGGTACTTCTCGCCATGGTATGGCATCACCATTTTGAGCTTTACGTTGATTGAATGCTTCCACAGATGTAGACATGTCTTTTCATAGAATTTCAGGTTCAACTTACATAATTTTTTTAAATATTTGGAATTTTTGATGACGTCAACAACTTATGTTTTTACAGACCCCCTGATTTCATCGCTATTTTAACTACCGTAATGCCTCGATTAAGCGCCCCCTCGTATAAGCGCCCCCTCGAATAAGCGCCCACTCTTTTGGTTAAATTATTAAATAAGCGCCCCCCTCGAATAAGCGTCCACCCCTCAATCTTCAGAAACGGGCGCCTATTGTATTCGAGTTTTCGGCAAAAACAGTAGCACGGAAAGAAGAAAGGCAACGGAACACAGTTTTTTTCTAGTTTTTATTCATAATTATATTTTCCATTTTATTCATATTTTCCAAAAGGGAAACTTTTTAAAAAGCTGTCGTAGGATTAAACGAGGTGTTGCAAATTGCAAATAAGCGACCCCCTCGTATAAGCTCCCCCCCCCCCCTCGAATAAGCGCTCACCCTAGAGCCTCGAAAATTAAATAAGCGCCCTGGCGCTTAATCGAGGCATTACGGTATGTGCGCAGACATTGTAACAAATGTGCCAATTAAAAACACTAATTTCGTAATAAACGCTATTATATAATCAGAAATTAACGATCGTCATTGTAAGGATTTGCACAATGCAAATACACAATGCTTACAGTGAAAATTGCACTACATTCATTGTATATATTATATATCAAGTAAAATTGGATTATATTGCTTTAAATGACATGTAAATGTACATTTCCACGTCATGTGTCACTTTTATAACATTTTTCTCAAAAGCAAAATTAATACAATGTGTTATTTTTAATTTATTATTTCCGACTGGTGATAGGTGTACAATTACATAATACACAACATTCATGACCTAATCATCCATTATATGGCGATGAAAATGCTGTGTACACGTATCTATGCATATACTTATAGTTTGTAGAGATGGTGCAAGTTTTGTATCATGATTACTTAAATAGTTCAGGGCTTCGTTGGTTTGAACCATTAATTCAAATCAAAAAATTTACAAATTTTCTCGCTATTTCGCTCAGTCCCCATTGTTATTCCCTCTACAAAGACTTTACAAGATATATGTACAAAGGTTTGCTCTGAAAAGAAAAGTTAATGAGGCGATAATGAGGTGTGAACAGCATGAGACACGTAGGCCTGCCTAAATGATGATGACGTAAGAGAGTTGTAGGAGTTTGTGAATGATGTAATCGTATGGGTTGCCACGGTAAGAAAACAAACTGTAGAATGATTACGTATGCAGAAAGAATGAAAGTAGTGAATGATATAGAAAAATGATGCACAGAGAAATGCTACACTACTTCATCTGGGTGGTTGTCGTCACTTGCAACAAGAGACTTATGCATTTTACAGCGTAGTTTACATTTCCATGTTTTTATTCTCCGTTTCGCATAAAATAAGAAGAAGAGTATAAGTAAACAGTAATAACGAAAATTAATGTTCCTATTAAACTAAGTTTATATTTGCAGTGGGGTGTATTTTTATTCCGGTGGGGGTAAGAATATACCAGTATAATTATACCCCCGGGGGGTAAGGGGTATGTTAGTACCGCTACAAGAAGTAGTAAGAAAAACATTATTATTATTATTATTAACGAAATTTATACAGGATATGAAACCTCAGTTGTAAAAAATACACACTGTTATCATGGTCGTCCTGTTAAATAAAATAAAGAGTAAAATCGTAAAAATCGTAAAAATATATAATCAAAGAAAAAAAAACGTATAAAAATCAGTCAAAATTAGAAATAGAAAAATTAGTAAGCTAAGGTGATAAAAGTAGAAAAGTAGCGATTACCTGGCGAATGACGAGAAACAATCACGAAAATAAAATAGGGACAATGCGAAACTTAACTACTGAAAAACTAAAAATTATAAATATGTTTTAAATACATTAAAATTTCTTTCTGTTCTGGCCTCCGTAGGTAGCGAGTTTCACTCCGTAGAATTTAAAGGAGGCTCGAGAAGATTCCAATTTAATTCGAGGAATGATAAGTTTCTTGCCATTTTTCGAGTGTTTATTGATGAGGTTTTGAATTTAAAATAATCTTGAAAGGTATCAGAGACATTGTTATTGTGTACATACAGCGGTGGACAAACGAACATATTCTTTTTACCATGACTTGTTCACAAGAGGAGATTGAGCGCCCAATTATTCGTTCAGCACGGCTTTCGACTTGTATTATGCGCTTTTTCAGGTAATTAGGAGTAGCTCCATAAGTGCTGAGTGAACAATACGTTAAGAGTGGCAATATTAGCGTTTTGTATACAAGTTTTGCTGTATCTTTGTCCATGAAGCAACGAGTTCTTTTAAGCATACGTACCCGTGTTGATGCTTTTCTGATCGATGCAGTAATTTGGGAGGTCAGATTAAGAGATGGTGTGAGCTGGATACCGAGATATTTGTATGATTTAGTGGAATTGATTATATTTTCATTATGTTCAATCGTAATAGGATTGTCGTCAAGTTTATTCAGTCTTATTTGTGTGCCAAAAACCATTACTTCTGTTTTACCCTTTTTGTAGTTTACGATCAGCTCATTTTGAGTTAACCATTGGGTAAGTAGTCTGTTATATCTTCATTTGACTGTGCAGTCATGTTTGTGTTAAACACGTGTGTTAAGTCGACGTGTCACGAGAATGCGGACAGTGGAGAACGGAGGGGCGATTAATTATTAACGAGTTTTTTAATGTACACGTTACATTTAAAAAGAAGAGAGATATAGACTCACCGTGTATTTCGTGTATTTATTTGAGACATAACAATTGGCGACGAGGATAATAAGAACTATGGCTTCATCTGGCATGATTGGACATATGACGTTTTTTTGATGTGGAAAACGAGGATTTTGTAGAGTATTCGGAGCGATTTGAAAATTATTTAGTAGTAAACCAGGTAGTGGATGATGCCATGAAAAGGCACTTTTTCTCTCAACGATCGGTGGACTGGCATATAAGTTATTGAGGAGCTTATGCGAGAACAATACAAAGGACAAGAGCTATGAACGGATAATACAATTATTGACAGAGCATTTGAGACCTTTACCAAATTCGATCGCGCAATGGTTTCAATTTTACAAAAGGGAAAGAAAGAATGGCGAATCTGTGAATGAATACATTGCAAAATTATGAAAGCAATCAGAGCATTGTGAATTTGGAAATTACCTTAATGAATATTTACGTGATAGATTTGTCTGCGGACTGAATAGTGAGAGTGTGCAGCAGAAGTTATTGACGATTAAAAATTTAACGTTAGAGAAAGCACTAGAGACTGCCAGAACATTTGAAGCAGCATATCGAGATGCCAGAGCAATTCGTACCGATAAAGTGGCAGATAATGGTGAGACGGACAATAATATTCATAAATTAGTTGCAAGGAATCGTGATGGGAAACGGGAATGTTTTCGCTGCGGAGACTTGAGACATTTGGCCAATAGCTGTTCGTACAGTTCAGCGAAGTGTTATAATTGTGGGAAAGTTGGTCATTTGAAAAGGCAATGTCAATCGGTGAAGAAGAAAGATGAGTCTGTTAGCGGGAAGTGGAAAAACGTCGGGATAAGGGCAATGGCTGCAAGCCAGGAGAGTGGTAGTGATAGTACCAAGGATGATGGTGATGTCGATTTTTTGTCTTTGTACTCCTTGCATACAAAGGTCGGGAGGGTGAATGAGCCAGTTATGGTGGGCGTGAAAATTAACGGAAAGGATTTGAGGATGGAGATAGATACAGGTGCGGCGGTGTCAGTTATGAGTGTTTCGGCTTACAATCGGGTTAGAACAGGGAAGGAAGGTACGTTGGAGGGGTCGAATCTGAGGTTGAAGACATATACGGGTGAAGTGGTCAAACCAGAGGGAGTTGGGACGGTAGATGTATCATATGGTGATCAAACTTGTCAGTTGCCAATAACGGTAGTTGAGGGGAATGTACCTTCTTTGCTAGGTAGGGATTGGTTGAGTCGATTTAAAGTGAGTTGGGAAGAGTTGTTTCCGATTAGTAGGGTCAACAAGGCTGGAAGTGTTGATTCGCGGATTCAAAAGTTGATAGACGGTTTTCCTCGGGTCTTCACAGATGATCTAGGTTGTTTGAAGGGTTTCAAGGTTCATATTCCCGTTGCGATAGAGGCTGTTCCGAAGTTTTTTAAGCCAAGACCAGTTCCCTATGCATTGCGAGCAAGAGTTAAAGAGGAGTTGGATAGGGTTGAGAGACAAGGTGTGTGGAAGAAGGTTCAGTATTCGAGATGGGCGGCACCTATTGTTCCGGTGTTGAAGGATAGTAAGAATCCTACAGGGCCGATCAGGATATGTGGCGATTACAAAGTTACAATTAACACGGCTGCTCCAGTGGATTCGTACCCTATACCAAACACCATTGACCAGCTTGCTACATTACAAGGAGGCGAACGGTTTACCAAGTTGGATTTATCGCAGGCATATCAGCAGTTGGAGCTTGATGAATCTTCGCAAGAGCTTTTAACGATAAATACCCATCAAGGTCTATATCGTCCGAGTAGACTTCAGATTGGTGTCCATAGAGCAACAGGAATATTTCAAAGGGAAATTGACAAGCTATTAGGAAAAATTCCATTTGTAAAAATTCGTGTAGACGAATACTGATTTCTGGATATTCCGATGATGATCGTATTAATAATATACGGGCTGTTCTTGATACACTGAAAGAATCTGGATTGACCTTAAAAGTATCTAAGTGTTCGTTCATGCAGCCTGAAGTAACATATTGTGGCTATGTCATAAGCAAAGAGGAAATAAAACCTATGCCTACTAATGTTGAAGCTGTTCGTGATGCACCAACACCGACCAACATCACCGAGCTTAGATCTTTTCTTGGAATGGTCAATTACTACAATTCGTACGTGAAACAAATGGCTACAGTGACAGAACCACTTCATAAACTATTGCTGACGGGTGCTGGCTGGAATTGGAACAGGAGTTGCGAGGAAGCATTGAATTCGGTAAAAAGAATGTTGTGCGAGGCTCCATTACTTGTTCGGTTTGACCAGTCGAAACCAATAGTCGTCCATTGTGATGCTAGTCCATTTGGTTTGGGAGTAGTGTTGAGCCATGTTATGTTTGATGGTAGTGAGAAACCCGTATGTTATGCTTCTAGAACATTGACTGTTGCGGAGCGGAATTATGCACGGGTTGAGAAGGAGGGGTTAGCATTAGTTTTTGCAGTGTGTAAGCTACATCAATTTTTATTTGGTCAGAAATTCACGATGTATACAAATCATAAGCCGTTGTTGGGTTTGTTTGCTGAGACAAGTGGGTTGCCTGCGCGGTCAGCTGCAAGAGTGTTAAGATGGGCATTGCTGTTGTCAGGATAGAATTATGTTTTGCGATATCGTCCGGGTGATTCAAATCTGAATGCGGATGCACTAAGTCGTCTGCCTCTTGATGCTAAGAATGGGAAAGTATCGCAGGAGGTTGTTTCGGTTTTGATGATGGATTTGGTTAGTGCAACGGTTTCTGGAAGAGAAATCAAGATTGAAACCAGGAAAGATCCGTTGCTTGGGCTAGTGATGAACATGGTGTTGGAGGGTATGGATAAGGCAGCCAGTGATATAAAAGGGATGGAACCGTATGTGTTTAGATGGTCGGAGCTTACTACGGAATATGGATGTGTATTGTGGGGAGGGAGAGTCGTTATATCAAGCTCTTTGAGGAGTAAGGTTCTGGCAGAGTTGCATGAGGTACATCTTGGGATGAGTAAGATGTAAGATGAAATCATTAGCCAGGAGTTATGTTTGGTGGCCGAGAATTGATAGGGATATTGAAGAACTTGTTCGGAAATGTGAGATTTGTCAGCGGAGTCAAAGCAATCCTACAAAGGCACCAGTGCATTCTTGGGAGTATCTGGTTAGACCTTGGGAAAGGATTCACATTGATCATGCTGGGACTGTTGATGGTAAGACGTTTTTAGTGGTGGTTGACAGTTTTTCGAAGTGGATTGAGGTAGAAGTTGTTAGAAGTACCGATGTAAAAACTACTGTTGGAGTTCTAAGGAGGAAGTTATTTGCGACGCATGGGTTGCCGAAAGTTGTGGTCAGTGACAATGGACCAGGGTTTGCCAGCGAGGAGTTCAATGCATTTCTCCGAAAGAATGGTGTCGATCATCTTTTCTCTGCTCCATATCATCCGTCATCTAATGGTCAAGCGGAAAGAATTGTGCGTGTACTAAAGGATTCATTAAAAATGTTAAAAGAAGGGAGTATCCATACCAAATTATGTTGTTTTTTGTTTAAGTACAGTATAACACCACATACTACAACCGGTATTTCTCATGCTGAACTATTATTCGGACGCCAACTGCGATCAGCTTTGACTCTAGTACGCCCAGATCTTCACGCCGATGTGACAAAGAAGCAACGTGTATATAAAGGGAAGCTTCGCGCGTTTAACATCAATGACGATGTGATGATCAAGACGTATAGCGTTGATCGGAAATGGACTCCCGGTGTCATTGTGGCTGTTTGTGGAAATGTTGATTACGAGGTTAGAACGGACGAGGGGCATGTGGCTCACAGACATGTAGATCAGATTGTCCGACGTGATAGTTCGGATCGATCTCTAGTTGATGAGTCAATTTCTGTTGAAACTCACAATTTGTCTACAGCTGAGGATCATAGGTCTGAAGCAGATAGTAGTGGTTTTAGAAAGTTGGAGAGTTATCCAGACAGTCGAGGTGAGGAGTCAACGGAGGTTGTTCCGACAGAAGATGCTGATCATGCTGGGGCAGGTGTTTTGACTTCAAGTAAAGGTGCGATTTCTAGTGAGACGATTGTGGCGGAGCCAAGACGTTCTGGGAGAATGAGGCGTAGACCGGCTTACTTAAGGGAGTATGATTCTTAGGGTGGAGGATTGTTATATCTTCATTTGACTGTGCAGACATGTTTGTGTTAAACACGTGTGTTAAGTCGACGTGTCACGAGAATGCGGACAGTGGAGAACGGAGGGGCGATTAATTATTAACGAGTTTTTTAATGTACACGTTACATTTAAAAAGAAGAGAGATATAGACTCACCGTGTATTTCGTGTATTTATTTGAGACATAACATAGTCTAAAATCAGAAACAAAGTTTTGCTGTATCATGTTGATGTCTTTGTGAGAGTAGAAGATGACGGTATCGTCGGCGTACATCAGGATCAGGATTGAGCTGGTGACCGTGTAACATCATTGAAATAAACTATAAATAACAGAGGACCCAAAATGGACCCTTGAGGCACACCACAAAATATAGGTTGGGCTGATGATAATGTTCCGAGGTAAGAGACTTGCTGCGAACGGCAGAAGAGATAGTCAGTTAACCAGTCAATTGATGTCTTCGAAACGCCATAATTTTGTAGTGTTTTTAAAAGTATTGGATGACTTATTGTGTCGAATGCCTTACTGAGGTTGATATAGATTGCACCCGTATATTTTTCTTCATCCATTGAAGATCGGATGTAATCAGTAAAGTATGTAGCAGCAATTTCGGTTGATCAACGGGAACAGAAGCCAAACTGGAAGTTCGAGAGTAGATTGTTATTTTCAAGATGATTAACAAGTTGTCTGTAGACACATTTTTCAAAGATTTTGGACAGGATTGGCAAAACGCTGATCGGGCGGTAGCTTTCAAATGATTTTTGACTGCCAGATTTGTAAACAGGATTGACGCGGGCTTTTTTAAGTTCATTTGGTAGTGTCCCCTTATTTAATGATAGATTAACGATATGAGCGAGCAGTTTGGAGATAACAAACGCTGCGTCTTTCAAGAAACAACTCGGAATATTGTCGATTCCGGTTGCACACTTTCGTTTCAGATTTTGTAAGTAGTTTAAGATTTTGATTTCTGAATCTGGTTCGAAATCAAAAGTAATTCCGGAGTATGAAGGGGCTTGAAAACTCCAAATGAAGTTTTTGAGTGGAAAAGATGTAGACTTAAGCTTTGCCGCAATATTTGTGAAAAAATTACAGAAACCATCAGCAATCAATTTTTTGTTGGTTAAGCATTCATCGCCGACGTTGAATGATTTTGATGATACTTCAGACAAATATTTTACTGGGAAAACATCTTTTATAAGTTTCTAGAATTTGTTCGGAGTGCTCCTCGATTCGTACAGTTGGTCTTTGAAAAACAAACGTTTGGCGCGTTTGATGAGATTCGTCACAAAATTTCTCATATGACGATAAGTTGACCAATCAGCATCACTTTTTGATTTTTGCGCTTTACGGAGCAGACAATCCCGGTTGTTCATGGATTGCTTGACTTTTGCTGTTAGCCATGGAGACGGTTTGCTTTTAATTCGTTTCGTGATAAAAGGTGCATTTTTATTCAATACGTTCAATAGAATTGCAGTAAAATTAGTGTACGCTGATTCGGGCGAAGTTGAATTGTAAACAGAATCCCATTGTGAAGAAAGCAATTCACTGTTTATAGTGTTGATGTTGTATTTTGAAAAATTTCTAAAAGTTATTGTTGAAGGTTGATAACCGATATTGTTCATTTTACGTGTACAAGTTATTAAATTATGATCACTCAAACCCGCTGTGATTACTGCAGTGTGCGAGATATTGTTTGGGGTGTTACTGAGAATGATGTCAATCAATGTTTCAGAGTCAGAAGTTAAACGAGTGCACGATTTTATCAATTGTTCGTACCCATTAACGACAAAATGATTTTTTATAACTCTTTAATGTTTGGGTTTATTGTAATTAACGTTAAGGTCCCCAAGGATGATAGATTCTTTCATTTCGTTTGTAATTGATTCAAGTTTTTTTTGAAAGAATTTGATCGAAGTTTTTTGATAAGTGTTTTGACGATTCCGGAGGCTTGTAAAGAAATGCTGTGATGAAATGTTTTGATTTTTTCGTTGAAATTTCAAGGATAATTCCTTTGATTTCGTCACTTTGCAAATCATCCCTTAACTTATAATTAACGCCATCACGAACATAAACACAAAATAAATGTTCATGTAAAGTTCAGTAAAATCCCTGCATGCACAATTGGATGATTGACTTCTTTAACCATAATATGGTCCATATGCACTTCGTCGAAGGAAATCATCAGAAAAAGATGAAAGAACGCTCTTATCCGATGAGAAGCTTACGGCGAATCCCCTGTTTTGTCGGGGTGTGCGGGAACTCGTTTTTTAAAGTCTTATTATAGACTGATTCAGAGTTCGAATTTTGTTCCATTTGCAGCTTGTTATGTTTCATTTTGCAACACGTGTCTGAGCTTTTGGTAGTATCAAAAATATGTCGGATAAACAAGCGTTAAAAAAATATGTATGCGTATGCTTTTAGATACAAATAGGCATAATTAACGCACTTGGACGTTGCAAGAACCTGTACCTATTGGTTCAAAGTTGAACACCACTAAACCATCTTTTAATTTCCGCGGGTAAATGATAGCGGAAATGGTTTCACAATTCATTAGTCAAGCTTCGTGGTAGTACAGTTAAATTCGGCTTCTTGTTTTTATTACTACTGCCTCTTATGTAATATTTTTGAAAGAATTCCTGACGTTTTTAAATCCTGAAAGTGAAAAGAATCGCGAACGCTGTCAGCTATAGCTCATCATAGAAAGGGTATATATATATATATATATATATATATATATATATATATATATATATATATATATATATATATATATATATATATATATATATATATATATATATATATATCTACATAATATGTAATTTTACGTTGACGTACAATTGTTATATACTTTTTAAAATTTGTTGTAATTTATGGGCGGGCTATATGGTAGAATTTATTTCGCTTTGATGGTACTGGACGTCTTGTCAAGATCTCGTCTCTGCAGTCATTTCTTTTTTGTGGTTTTCAAATTTGGGTTATATGATAAAATGTTGTCAGGCTAAGTGGGATCGCGTTTGTCTGTAAGTGATTTCTCTCGATATAAATAAAGAGACAGGACAACTTTTTAGCCTCTTTAGCCTTTTTAGAGTTATGTGCATGCGTAAATACAAATATTTTAAAAACAAAGTTAGAGGATAGCGGATAAGAAGGTGCAATAAAGAGAGCAAAAACGGGCGCTAATGTGTTTTCGCCCCCTCCCTATTTTTTTGGCTGAAACTAATTCTCTGAGCTCTAAAACGCCCAATGAAAACATAAATAACCCTACTGTCGAGGGTTGAATTTTGCGAAAAAAATCCCAGTCTTATTTATTTATTTAATATTTATACAGGCAGAGATTCGACGACCACCAATTTTTCCACTTATAGAAACCAAATAGATTTGTATCCTATTTAATCTGCTCATAAAAACAATCTTTTTCAAGACCACACGTCTTTTAAAAACAAACTTTTCTTGCTTGTATAAATAGGCACTTATTTATTTATTTATTTAATATTTATACAGGTACATAATACTCAGTGCAAACACTGTTTTTCACAAAAGACCTGATAAAATAACCTACACTAATTACAATAGGATTAAATATTAGAATTAAATAAAAGTTAGAGATATACAGTAAAATATACAGTAAAATTATCTATAAGAAACAAACAAAAAGGTATTAAACACACTGGATTACTGACTTTCAAAGCCCACAAGAATGGCGAAAAATTAGCATATATATACACAGTGTAGCTCCGGGAAATCACTACCTAGAACAGAAAATAATTATATTAAACTTGTTTAAATTAAAAGATCTTGTCCAGTTTCTTACAAAATAAATTGTAATTTTCTTCAGCACGAACTTCTGTTGGTAATTTGTTGAATATCAGAACGCCATTGTAGAAGAAGGCTTTCTTTGTATTTTCCAGCTTGACTCTAGGAACTCTCAGTAAGGTTTTGTTGTTTTGTGTACCAATGCTATGTGAAATTAATTGGAAGTACTCCTGGAAGTAAGGGTAGTGTTCGTGTATGCATCTATAAACAGTTTTACAACATTTCTTTTCGCACGTCTGCAACATTTTCGGCACATTTCGGTTGTTCGTTAGTGCCCTTTTTCGATTTTCAAATGACGATAAAATTAATTTTCTTGAAGAGTTGTGGTAGAAATTAGTTAATGAGCAGTAGTTGACTAAAGGTATTATGAAGGCTTGTTAGATTTTCAAAATAGCAATTTCAGTTAGAAGAGGTTTGATTTTTCGGAGCAAGCGAATTCTTGTTGTTATTTTCTTGCTAACCATGTCGAAGTGAAGATTGAGAGATATAGTTTGGTCCAGTACAACCCCAAGATATTTATATGAATCGGTGACATTGATTTGCTGTAAATTGTATTCAATATTTCTCTTTCTTGCTTGTTCAGATGAGCACGAGTACCAAACATCATTACTTTGGTTTTCCCTTTTTTGAGGTTTACGATCAGTTGATTTTCTTCAAGCCATGTTGATAAAATTTTGAGATCTTCAGAAAGGGCTTTTTCAATTTCAAGCAGATCGTGATGGTGGAAATAGAGGACCGTGTCATCAGCGTACATAAGAATTTTGCAGTGTTTCAGGAGTGAGGATACATTATTGAAGTGCATAAGAAACAGGATAGGGCCTAGAATAGACCCTTGGGGTACTCCGCAGTGAATAAACTGAGGTTTCGACAATGCTCCATTGTAGTTTACTCTCATAATCCGTCCAAAAAGGTAGTCTGTGAACCATTCCATCTCGTTACCGGTTATACCGTACTCTGGTAGTTTTCCTATGATCGATGAGTGACTGACAGTGTCGAAGGCCTTACTTAGGTCTACGAATAATGCACCTGTTAGTTTGAAACTGTCCATAGCTCTATGAATATCGTCGAGAAAAGTAATACATGCAAACTCTGTGTTTCGATTCTTCCGGAAGCCAAACTGTTGATTGGACAAAAGATTATGGTGTTCCAGGTGTTCAATCAGTTGACTGTAGACACAACGCTCGAGTATTTTTGAAATAACTGGCAATATTGATATAGGATGGTAATTTGTAAAGTTAGATTTTTTGCCATCCTTATAAATAACTTTCGCAGTTTTTAGGTCGGTCGGTACTGCAGCATTCTTGAGTGATAGATTGATAATATGTGCAACGTAAGGTGCAAGATCGTGTGCACAGTTTTTTATAATACGTATCGGAATCTTGTCTAAACCTTCTGATCTTTTGTTCTTCAATTTACTCAGGTGTTTCTTCACTTTTGGTGCAGAAACATGGCGAAAGTGGAAAAGAGTTGTGGTGTTCACCCTTTTCTTGATCAACTTTGACCAAATAAAATTCTGGAATTTTATTTTTTTTAAGTTTCAGTTTGAAAGCGGCGGATTGGAAGAAGCTGCAGAAACCTTTTGCTATGATAGATTTATTTTGAACCAGTTCACCATCGAGTTTGAATTTCGTACTGGAAACATTTTTCTTAGGTTTAGTAGGGAAAAGGTTTTTTATGTATTTCCAAAAGCATTCGGGTTTCCCAACGTTTTCTTCAAGGAGCTTGGTATGGTATTCAGCTTTAACAGATTTTATGAGGTTATTGACTCGTTTTTTTTTACGCTTATAATCTGCCCAGTGTTCATCTGCTCTTCTCCGTCTCGCTTTACGAAGTAATGTATCACGATAGTTCATTTGCTGCTTGATGTTATCATTCAACCAAGGACAAGGTTTTCCTTTAATAGTCTTTGTTGTGAAGGGTGCGTGTGTATTTGATAAATTAACCAAATGTTTCTTTAGAAATCCCCATGCATGTGTAGGGTGATTTGAATTTAATAGTAGTTCCCAATTGGTGTTTGTTATATCGTTGCGAACAGAGTTAGCATAGTAATTTTTAAAGTTTCTAGATTTAACTGTTTTCGGTTGATATTTTAGTTGTCGTTGTTTTCGTATTGCACCAATCATCTTGTGGTCGCTTAGGTTACACAGTAGAACATTGTTGAAGACGATTTTCTCTGGGGAATTGGTTAAAATAACGTCTATTAAGCTTGAAGTGTTCTCTGTTATTCTGGTTGGTTTGTTGATGAGTTGTTTAAAGCCATTGTTTGTAAAAAGTATTTTTATGTCATGGTTGTCGTTTGAGTCACGGTAATCACAATTTATATCTCCAAGGATAATTATCTCTTTGTTCTCATTTTGAGCAAGTTGGAGTTTTAAAAAAACAAATTGATTAAAATTTGTACACAGATGCTTTGAGGAATCAGGGGGTCGGTAGATCACTGCAACAAGAAACTTTTTAGCATTTTTGAACAATATTTTGAGCCAAAGTAACTCTAATTCGTCACATTCCAAATCTTCCCTTCACGTGTATGGTATTCCATCTCTAATGAACGCACCGACACCTATTCCTTTATCACGATTTTTGCTTTCAAAAGTATAACCCCCGATCTCAACATTGTCACTTACTGTTGTTATGAAAGTTTCGCTGAGAGAGAGAATATTGATGTTATTGTGTGTAAATAATAAATCTGATATTAAAGCTCTCTTCTCTAGTATCATACACATCATTCTCACCAATTGTAATACTAATCCCATCTGGAGAAAGAAAAGCATGTTTTCTGACATAAAAAATTAAGATAAAACATATAGCAGTTAAGAGTACGTCCATTCGCATTGACGCCATTATGAGCTATAAACCGGTTTCTATAAAACACAACATGTATTGGTGAAATTGTAGAATACATTCCACACTACTTTCGAGACTTTCAATGATGCTTTTCTGGAGTTTTTAGGCTTAAAGCCATTGAAAAAAACAAAAGAGTAAAGTAATATTATAATATAAAACGTTTCCTTTGATTTTCATTGACTGAAATTCCTTCTTCGTCTTCTTCGATGTTGTACACAACAAGCCAAGTCATCGATGTTACGAATGTATCTAGCTACTGTTTTGTAATTTTGGAATCCACCATTTTTGAAATAAAAACAAATCACTCTTCGAGTCTTAACTACATAAATATGGTAGGAGATATGATGAAAATATTGTTTATTACTGCTGCAACAGGTTAAAATGTAAGAAGAAACTTGCTTTAACATAATATTGCGTATTTCTGTGCCGTTTGTTTTATACATTGTGAAGATGGTTTAGCTGAATTTAATTTTAATCGTTATTGGTCAGAGATGGCTTAACGTTGTCCGTATTTGTTGGTGTCAGCAATACGGTCTCCTCGCTGCCTAAATGGTTTGCCCTTGTCGATCACAGACAGTGCAATGAACAAAATTATGATTGTGTCATCGATGGGATAACTTGGCGGTGCACCCCCGGTAAAACAATCACATTTGCACCTTCGGCAAATACTTGGCATGACGTAGGTTTGGTGTGACACTGGAAGTAGTTGTGACTTGTCGCAAAGGTCCCCGATTACCTTGCTGAGTTCATGTAGTGGCAGAGATTTGATGACCACCGATTTTTTCACTTTTGGAATCAAATAGATTTGCATCTAATCTGAACATAAAAGTGGTCTTTTTCAAGACCACACATCTTTTGAAAACAGTTTTTTAAAAAAACAATTTCATTTTTTTATTTGTTTGTTTTGTTTCATTTTGTTACAATCAAAAGTAAACAAACATGTCGGATGACGCAGAACTTAACATTGATTGCAAATAGTTTTCTGCTAGATCTATAAGTTAAGCGACTAAAAATTGCATATCTTAGCTACAGTGAATATTACAGGGGTATTTTTGATTTCAATGGAGGGGGGGGGTTCCGTCCCGCTATTTCTACTGGCTGGCAGCCTCTTACATTATTTATTTTAACGATTGTTTTTTAAATAAATTTGTAACTGTTGTTGCTATATTAATACAAGGTAAAAGTTTAACCCTATACCTGTTTTATTTGCTTCGAACTTTTCTTATAGAACAGCATGCTTTTATTCTGTCATCATCATCATTTACATTTTTCACGTCTATTTTCCATGCTAGCATGGGTTAGACGAGGTTTCAACAGATGATATACCCCACAATTTTGTAGGTTTAATCATTTGATGATTCATTGGAGCCAATGTTTTTTACAGCTGGATGCCTTTCCTAACGCCAACCCCAGTAAGAGGAAAAACAGTGGTGAGTTAACTCACGCAAGATACCAACTTTGCATTTTAAACTCCATGGCAGCATTGCATAAAGGGCATGGGTGCTTATATCCATGAGGTCAAAGATATTACATGGCCCGCATACCCTATTTTAAAACGATTTTTAAAAATCTTATTCATGTGCATAGCAAAACTTTGTTTGTAGATACATGTTATATAACAAAGAAATATTCCTTATGGGAATTTCATGTTATTTTGGAAAGATTGCACTTGTCTCGTCACATAATATTTTACTCATCTTTTAAAACTAAACCTACGCTATTTTTCCCAAATAGCACTCTTAGCCATCATGTGATTAATATTACAAATTATATAGCTTAATTGTTTTGAAAGCATTCCATTTACATGACTGATACCTTCTTTTGTGTAATGACAAAAGAAAAGGGCTGATGAAGCTTTTTTCCTACTGTTTATTATAACCGTCATAATCTAAAGTAAATGTGCATGAACAGCTGAAAACGTTTTGGAGTGTACTTTGTCGTTTGATTTTTTTATTATATATATAGCTTGTTGTTAACTAAAGAGGAAATATACCTTCATTTGTTGTTGTTGATTTATTTTATCAAATCTCATGCTTATTTTCATGGTGAAATTTTTGAGCACTATTATAATTTTATTGCCTATAAAGGTTAGGGCCAATTTAGTTATCCCTTTGTTTTTTTTAATTTTAAAACAAATTTCTGGAGGAACAAGAGATAAGTCTGGGAATAAAAACAAACAATCAAACTCTCTCAACTTCGATAATGACCTGAGCATTTTTCTCAAACTCTGGCAAATTCAAAGGTTAAAAATTTTGAGGCGATGTTTGCCAGGTGCACTTTTTGTTTACAGTAATTTAAAGATGTTAACGTTACCATTTGGAACTGCAAAATGTGTGATGTTTTAGACCATTGCTTTCAGTGATTTTTGAAATAAGTAAAATGCAACCACCAACCACTGTTTCTCAACAACCGCCTATGGTTATTCAACAAAATGGCCTCCAAGTAAAAGTTGGTTCGACACGAGTCCTTGGTATGTGGTTCGGTTATTGCTGTTAAAATTAATAGAAACTTCTCAATGAAAAATCTTCGTTCCTTTCTGCTAGAAAAGTAAAATTGCTGTAAAATGACGATTCACAATCTAACAAAATTAATTTTACAGTACTGTTACCCCTAATACTTTTTACTGTTGAAACTTCTAAAATTTTCAAAAGATAAGTTAATGTTAGTTCATATGATTTGTGTGTTTGTAGGCATCCTACAAATTGTGATTGGGGTGGTATGCTTCATACTTGGTATTGTTGATGTAACTTCTCTTGGTTACTATCGAATTGCTACTGGCATATGGAGTGGCATTTTCTTCATAATAACTGGTGCATTTGGAGTCACCTCGGCCTGCTGCCCAACAAACTCATGCTGGAACACTGCTAATATGGTCTTTGCTATTATTTCCTGCATCATTTCCTTCATTTCCACTTGGATTTTCTCTTTCAGTGTGAGGTAATTGTATATTTACATCTTTAATATTCCTTTCTCATTTTGTGTCCTTTTCTTCAGCTACTACAACTGCACCACATACTGGGGCTACAATTCCTGTTACATGAGGAACTACAAACTTGGTTTGGGTATATATGGCACCTTGTTGCTAATGGTGATTGCTGAGTTCATTATCTCTCTTACGGCCTCGATTATGTGCTGTTCAGCATACAATTCATGTTGCTCGAGTGGAAGTAATGGTATGGTGTATTTTTTGAGGCCGTAAATGTGTTGTGGTATTGTTAACAAATTAAAAATGAAAAAATCCAATGCGTGGGTATTGCCGGCGTATACCAAAATGAATTTTAATGCATATGGTATATATTTATATTTTAATATATTTCTCTTTTCTTGAAACTGCTTTAATTATTGTGCTGTGAAATTTAAATTATAATGCTTTTTTTCTTAAAAGCGCAGCAGTTCTTTGTTCAAATATTTCTGAAAATTTAAGTGTCACACCACCATGCTTCAAAAATAATGCAACTGATGTTTTCAACTCCTAAAGTGTCAACTGTCACCATTCTTATGCTCAAAGCACTTGAATGAGAAAATATAGTTAATACATGCTGATCATTATTTTGGTTCATTTCGGTTTTAAGAACAAATTATGTTATATAAGGTATAATATATTGAGATCCGTTTTTGTTAGGTGTCATCATATCCTCTGTCCCCCAAAGCCAGGCTACAGTACCAATTGTCATATCTTCGAACGGCTACGTTCAGCCCATGTACAGTCAGCCACAGCCCATGTACAGTCAGCCACATACCATGTACACGCAACCTGCTTCCACCTATTATACCAACCCACCACCTTATGCTACATCTGGAATGCCGGTTGTGTCTCAAACAAACGTCTCGTATTCAGAGGACCACAAGTCAAGCGCACCACCACCAGCTTATCAAACTTAAAGTTTGGCTTTTTTGTTAATTGCATATGTATGCACGGTTGTATACACTCAGAATCGTAAACTTAAACACTTTACTATGCTAATTATTAATTTTCTACCGTAATATTGTTATCCTGACATGATGGTAGCATGGGGTAGGGGTTCAGAACCATTTTGTTTCGCAAGATATTACAAAGTAACCGTGACAGTAACTTAAGTGTTTTCTTCCATGTTATTTTGTGTAGTTTTTGCCTATTTACAATCATGTATTCGCTTTTATTTTCATATTGAGGTAAACAGTTTATTGGTTGTATTTCGGAGAAGGTTCATTTTTATCATTAATACTGTATACATATAATAAGTTGTGTTTTGTAGAATAAAAGAAAAAAGAAAATTGTAGAGCTGGTTATACTTGAGTCATGATAAATAACAATGTAGGAACGTTTTCCCAAGCGAATTACGCGAAATTTTGTATAACTTTAGACACCAAAATCTCATTGAACGCTTTACCTTACTGTAAACAATTGTGGCGATCGATTGATCCAAAAGTGACACATTTTTGAGGTTGCTTTCGCGTTTGTAGGACTGGACTAAAACTTATGTAATTTGATTTAGGTAAAGAAGTCATTATTAGGAGCCTAGTAGGCCGGCGGTGCTGGATTTTGGTTGACTATTCACGCATCAATATTTATGACTTCCTCGAATATATTTAGGATTTAGTGAAAAATTTTTTTCTTATAACGACGTTACGTGACGTCACAAACATACCTCCAAAAAGTATACTGAAGATAAAAAAAAGTGTATTTTTTTTATTGTATAAATCCAGACCATTTGGCATTGGTATTGTCCGAAAACTTCTCCTTGAACCAGTTACATGACATATCTAATTGGTCAAACTATACTAGTTTATAGTCCTTCTTGTTTGTAAGGCTTCCAGAACGCTCATTAAGCATTATCATGAAGACCTCGACCCGGAGTTTTAGTGTATTTAATTGCTCCCATTTGTGCTACGGTTATTTTTAATGAAATACGGCGTTGTTTATTTATAACCGCTCACTAAACAACTTTGTGATAGCATGGTCTCGAACCCAGAACCTTTCGGTTAAAAGCCGAACGTCATTACCATTGCGCTATCGCCGGATAAATAGGTATATAGGTATCATTTTGCAATATTATTTTAAAATATAGAAACTTTTAATTAAGTATGCGTGAAAATATCGTGAAATTTGGGCGAGAATTAGGTGCAACACTTGACGTTTACGTAGCAACTTTTTGTATTTTTGGCAACTTTTCGCATTTTACACAGCAACTTTTCAGAAATTTACGAGCACAATCGGTCCAATGCCTAGTCTGGACGTACTTTCTCCGTTGCTTACTGCATGACGTAACACAAGCTTATCAGATGCGGTTGCAACAAAGGCTGCACAGGACGATGTAAATGTTTGAAAGCCAACTTGGGATGCACGGAGCTTTGCCAATGCTCTGGACAATGTACCAATAACATGAATTAGTATAAAGACATTCTCGTTTAAATAATACATAGGCATCGGATGTTTATTTAATTTGTAGTTTGAGAGAGTTTTGACAACAATTAAAATCAAGAGAAATAATAATACCAAACTGTAAAGAATTCATATTAGAGGAGTTTTTAAAGTTTAAGACATGTCGAGAAAAATTGCTTTGTTTCTTAGAGTGATTTTAATCGTTAATCATGCCCTGATAAGATTATTTCTATGAGAAAAAGCGTATTTCAAGAAAATCAGGGGGCCATCATATAAAGAATATTTCTTAGTTTATGCATTTTTTCAAACGTTTTCACGTAGATTTTGAAATTAGGACATCTATATATAATATAAAAAGTTTTTGGAAAGAAAGAAGAACCATACTTTGCAAATTTATGATAAGAAGTTAAAGAAAATTGGCTTCATTGTTTAAAATTTACCCCCTGAATCGTTAATTCTAAAACGGCAATAACTCTTAAGGACTTCTTTTTTACGCATCCATATAACGATAAAAAATGTTCAGAATTTAATTCTCTTTCGAATGATACCAAAGTTGGTAGGTTTTGTTAAAAATTTTTTTTTGTCCCTGTTGGACCCTGATGGCGTCATAATGACGTCATACAGGAGTCAACATGTTGGGCACCACTTCAAAATCAAAAGCACTCATTCTAAGGAAGAGTTGTTCAAAGTTTCATGCTTTGGTCACAAAATGAACAATTTCACCCTTAACGACTATACTAATAGAAGACCAAGCGGTCTTTTCATTGGACACCTGTATACACTCATTTATTTATTAACAACAAGAGTTTAGACGTGAAAATTATAAAATTAAAAATACACAATCTCACAGAAAAAACAATAATAACAAATATATAAAAAATAACAAAAATAATAGTAAAAAAATAAAAATTAACTATTGGAATTCAAAAGTTCGTCTTTAAAACGGCGTTTGAAGATTTGTAACGATCCGCATTCAGTGTTATAAGCATAATTGTTCCACAAGCGTGGACCTCGGATATTTTTGTAATTTCTTTGGCAAAAAAAGGGGAAAAATTCCGCCAACTCTACCAGAGGTTGTTGACAAGTTAAGAGACGTTTTAAGAAGAAACCATAAACCTATTATCTCAACATCGACCTAATATTGGAAAAATATCTAATATTATGTATATTATGTGTAATTCGTTGAAATATTCGACGGGAAAGATAACTGTGAGCAATCCATTGCTTGTTCCTTAATAATATACCGAATCCGTTACCACCAAATTATCGACTAAAAATAACGGTAGACCTGTTTTGCTGCTATTAAGAAAGCTACGGAGGTTGTCTTTCCAGGTGTAGATATCAGAGGATGTCACATGATACAAAGAACAATGTCCTGCAAGAGCGATAACAACAAGAAGTGCGAATGCTTCGAATGATGCGAGTCATTATTTTAACACCCCTTGTGGACATATCAGTCAAAGTCTCCAGATAATTTTGCACTACTTTGAAGATAACTATATTGACATAGTTCAAGAGGAAAGTTTCGTCATCACAGTTACGATATACCATGATTGTCACGCATAAATGACGTAGTTGAAGGGCGGCATAAGTCATTTGGCACAAATATAGGTGGCCGTCATGGTAATCTGTCTCTTACATTTTGGTTTCGTTACACGGCGAAAAAATAATATTTTAATTTGCAGGTACCGGTAATAACCAATAACCAAAGACACAGGGGGAATCAAAGGGTGAACCAAAACTTATAAAATGGCGGCACACAGCCAATCGCAACACATAAAAGGTTTTGAAAGTGGCAAAACGGATTCATATCGGTGTAAAAGAATCATATTACAATCATTTTAAAGATAGACTGACTATCTAATCAAGAGTTGGTGATGTATTTACATCTCAAAAGGGTCCATCTTGCCGAAAGACAACACATAAAAAATACAAAAACTGTTTTTGTGTGGTTTGTTAAACCATCGCAGTCTATAACTGGTCAACCTGTTTCAGTTGTGAACGCCCTAAAATCGCACAAAATTTGTAGTGAAAGGCACATTTTTCTTCTTCTTAAATCCAGGCGTTTTAATTTTAAATCATATTTTTAACGCAATTTTAGATTTTAGCGCTTTTAATACAGAATCCTGATATTTTTCTGCTGAAGACACTTCAGTTTTGTGATTTTTTGTTTTTCCCAAACAGATTTTCCTGATCAATTCCTCTCTATTTCAGAGAGATATAAGTCAGATAATTTAATTGGCAAAAAGGATCTCTTCTGCGTGTGGCCACGTTATACCCAAGAACAATTGCTGTTTGGCGCTAGCCTATGACGCCGCTTCTCAAATAAACTTGAATCAAATTTAAAATAACAATAAATCGCTGACACCACACATAAACGTAAACTTTGAAGAAAATGTCCGAATGTCACTTTTGATGAAGGTTTGCCCTGCCAAAAAATATTATTAAAACAAACGATGTTTTTGAACGCAAAAGAATTAGGAAACCTGATTGTCATAAGTTCAAAAACACACTTCTGCAACCCCTTGAATCCCCATAAGTAACAATGACATCCACAGATGTTGAGCCTGCATTATAGTACAGTGGATGTCAGAAATCTGGAGTGTACCAGCACTGAGACCGTGCAAGGGGAGAACATAACCCAAGGCTTGTCTGTTTGTCTAAATTTTATTGGAAACCGTTTTTGACTGGCATTTAGAGTAAAGACATTGCAACGACGTCAAAAATGGCGCAAAACCCGTCGTTCCAATATCTGACGTCACAACTTTGACGGTTGATGTCTGCAATGTGATGGCTTCTTTATTTTTACAACTTTTATGATGGTTTGTTCTCCCACTTTTTGTTTTAAATTTTACAAGAAAATGGTTTCTGTTCTTTTTGTGACTTTGAAAGAGGAAAGGCTTTGTTCGATGTGTTATACCATGGCCTACTTCATTAAGTATTAAGTAGGCCATGGTCATACGTATCCATCACCACTTTTGATTTGACTTTCTTAAATTGGAGAAAGATTCACCTTCGCCAAGGTTTTTCTGTGCGATGGGAATGCTATAAACTCGTAGTTTCGTTTCCTCGTGGCCCCTTGGTTGTCACTGTTGCGTTCAAGATTGAAGCTCGTGTTGGCATCGGAGTCCGTGGCTCCTCCTGAGCGTTTTCCTCGTTAATCTTCCTAAAAGAATGACCCGAGGTAAAGAAAAACAACTACTTTAGGTGTAGAAACTTTTGCGTAGAAAAACTTTCGCGCATTTCGCGTATTTGACATCTTCGAAGATGAACTTCTATGAACTGATTTTATTTACGCTGACATTTACCTGCGTTAATCTTTACAATATTGTTATAATAGTGTTTACTAAACTACATAATAGTTGACTTTTTTTAAAATCAATACCTTTCGCAATATTAAAGAGAAAACATCTTCCATTTGCAAAATTTTCGTGAAAGTTTATTAACGCGAAATTTTCCAGTTTGGTCCATCCGCGAAATTTTCATATTGGGTCCATCCGCGAAGGTTTATCTACGCGAAATGCACAAAATTTCGCGCATTTATTTTCCCGCGAAAGTTTCTACACCTAAAGTAGCTTGGGCAGGAGCACTTCAGAAAATAGGCAGGTCCCTCGGGGTTGGTTACCCAAGCATCCCGAAAACCCTAAATTCCAGCAAAATAGATAAGTTCTATAGATTCACAATTTAGATAGTTGATCGGGCCAGTGATTTTCAACAGGAATATGGAGAACAGTTTCGATGATACGTAATAAGATTGCGAGATATATGCGTTAATGAGAGAATATGGCAAAAAGAACAAAATGAAAGTTGGTACGGAAGATAATTACTGTGATAATCCCATTGCGGTCAGCTTTTTCTTCTTTCACTTTCGATTTTTAAGTTTTGTTTATATCCCAGTTCCGCTTGACAAATTAATTATTACGTTTTCACTGTAAATATGTCAATAAGGGCCGTTGAATATGGCAACAAAAGGGTCGTTGAATTTTGCAACAAATATTGTATTCGTTTCAGCTTGCTAACGTCTGAAACCACTGCTACGCTATTGTATTCGTTTCAGCTTGCTAACATCTGAAAGCACTGCTACGCTATTGTATTTGTTTCAGCTTGCTAACGTCTGAAAGCACTGCTACGCTATTGTATTCGTTTCAGCTTGTTAACATCTAAAAGCACTGCTACGCTATTGTATTCGTTTCAGCTTGCAAACGTCTGAAAGCATTCTACGCTATTGTATTCGTTTCAGCTTGCAAACGTCTGAAAGCACTGCTACGCTATTGTATTCGTTTCAGCTTGCAAACGTCTGAAAGCACTGCTACGCTATTGTATTTGTTTCAGCTTGCTGACGTCTGAAAGCACTGCTACCAGGGCCGCCAAGAGAAAAAAAAGCATGGGTGGCGCAGAAGTGTAGTTGGGCCCTAGAATGAGAGCGCAGCGCGAGTGTTATTTTCAAAAAACAATATTTTAGTAAGGGGGGGGGGGGGCTATTGAAAAGGGCCTACCAACTCATTAGACCAAATCATTATTTTAATTTTTTAATTTTAAAGCATTTAAGCCCATTGCTAAACAAAAGAAAAATTATTATGAGGCCCTGTTTAGCATGGGCCCCGGGTACGTTGATATACATTGTTTTCCACATCTTTCACAGTGAACTACGTTCTTGTACTCCTTTTTTCTTTCAGTGACAGACAATGGCGATGTCGTCTGTTTCTTTATGTTTGTTTCCATTCATTTTTTTCGATACTTTGAACGTTAGGATATCACTACCGTTTAAATGACATTTTACGAACGTTAGTGTCCAAAGATTGTCGAATTTTATTGTCAAAAATCTTTGAAAACGCCAGTTAGAAAACTCGTTCGCCATCTTAGGAAACCATCTATTTTGGAAACTATCGGCCCAGTTTTCTTAAAAGATAAAACTTAAAGTTTCCATATGGGTGATTCCCCCTCCCCAACGCTAAAACAGACATCATGTACCTAAATCAAAATTGTTTTTACCAATATAAATTCAGATTTTAAAAAATTTAGTACACATTTTTCTTTTTATAAGATTCAACTGGATTTTCAGGGTCAGGGCTAAGGTTATGATACACTTTCAGAGCTAAAGTTGCTTAACAGGTTGCTAAGGTTATTTTTCTCTCTGTGATACCGAATCATGAAATCACCGAAAAATTTCACACATTGCCAACCCTAAAGTAATAAGATAACCCTATCTTTGACATTTTCAACGATCAATGAACGCAACTTACAGCCTTGCACATAAATACAGTCGACTCTCTCTAATTCTTATCTCTATTATTCAAACTTTCTATAATTCGAACAAATTCTAAGTCACCGTCAATTTTCCTTAAGAAACTCTTATAATTTACTTTCTATTATTCGAAAACCTCCATATTTCGAACAAATTTTCTGGTCCCCTCGGCAAAATCCTCTCTGTAATTCGAATTTTCGGAGTGTAAACTAACCGTGAAGACTTTCAAATGTTTTTTTTCAAAATTCGAATTTCTGTTCGAATGTTTTGTAAATATTTTTTTGTATGAAGTTTGATCATATTTTCTAGTTACTATGGTTTGATGAACTGCGTCAGATTTACGAAATCTGAAGTCTTTTTTATTTTTCACCTTTATGATTTTTCTCAATTTTTCAAAAATTCCGATTTCTCTCTTTAATTCGAATTTTCACCCTTTAAACCTGAAAATTCGAATAAGAGAGACTTTCTACTATTCGAATCTCTCTATAATTCGAACAAAATTTTTTCCCCTTGGGATTCGAATTAGAGAGAGTCGACTGTATATACAATATCTAGTTTTTCTTCTGTCTACTTACAGTGAGTTATACATGTAAATAGTTCGTTATGTATTTGTTTCAAATCAGTCTTTATTTTTAAGAAAATTTGTAATTTTGTTCTGCGAAAAAAGTTGCTAACTAACTGTCAGGGCTGAGGGTTGCTAAGCAAGTTGCTTATTTTTTTTGGCTAATTTGAGGACTGAAGCCTTAGCAACTGGGTTGCTTATACAAACAAAAATGTGTAATGGGTTTTGTGCGTGAACAGTTTCAGTCTGCATCAAGTAACCTCACAGAGCACGCAGCTGCCATGAATATTTCGCCGGCAGTTTTAATTTCAGAATTACACGTTCGCACCCTCCATGTAAAAAATACACGAATAGCTTCATATATGTCTTGTCAATATTATGTACACAAAAAGAAAATCGTGGCCCGAATACAGCACAGCTGAGAATTCGCTTTTTAAAAAGAGAACAATTCCGCTAAAAGAAACGAGATCTCGAGGTTAAAAAATTACAAATATATTCAGGCTTTTTTCCGCTCACAATAAAATAAATTACAAAATAAAGCTTGACTGTGTGGGCTTTACATCTGGAACAAAGATATAAATCATTAACGAATAGGAAACCAACAACAACAACAACAACAACAACAACAACAACAACAACAACAACAACAACAACAACAACAACAACAACAACAACAACAACAACATTCTAACGTGAATGATGGAACCTATTAACGTTTCCCTGCCGTTTTCGGCCCCTCCATCTAGGTTTATTAAACTTATTTACACAACATTAGGCTTATATTATTAGAAATATCAAATTAATTAAAAATTAACAAAAAGTTAGTGGAAAAAAAAACTCGTTTCGAAAAAATAGGTGAGATTTAGCGCCCTGTTGTCTTAGCCCTTCATCGAGTATTCCTTTAAAAACGTGCGCATAATGGTGTTAAAATAACGAAATCTTTGAAAGAAACAACTAATAAAATACCATGTCTATGACACTGGACTAACACTTGAAATCACCTTTTTCCTCTACATGGAAAACTGCAAAGAACACAAAAGTTCAACTCGCCTTTGTTTGTTGTTTGTTTTGCACCGGTAGATACAGTTTGAACTCCGCTGGAAGTTCATCCTCAGAATACAATCGATCAGAGAAGTACACACGTCGAATGCGACAGTTGGCGTGAATCTGAGAAAAAATATATATATGTATACTCCCGATAAGTGGGACACTCAGGGAACCGACGAAATCTGTCCCACTTAAGCGAATGCCTATATTAGGTTAGGAAGTTCAAGGGACCGAGAAAAACCGTCCCACTTATGGGGGGTCCCACTTATCGGGAGTATACTGTAATATCGAAAACGAATCTAAAAAGAGAATTTGCATAACTTTTATATGAATACAACTACCATAATCCTTTGCGTTAAATCTTTAAATAAAATGCATTCTCAGCAAAAACAAACATTAATTACATTATATTCATAGTGTAAATAGTTTTTAGCTAAAGAAAAAGTTTGTTATGAGTAGTTCATTTCATTCGAAGTTAAAACGCAAAGCATTCTGGTAGTTCACAAATTAACAATTATGAAAACAACCACTTGAGGCAAGTCTCAGCTTTATCAGAAGACGAAAACGAAAACGAAGATTGAATTGTTGAGGACGCAATCATTTTATAGATTTTAAATTAAGAAAACTTTATCAACAGTCCCATTTCCTACCTGCACCCGCAATGTTTCAATGTAGTTCGTTCCGTAGGCCCTTCTCGTGAAATCCAGCAAATTGAACTACAAAAACCAATCGCTGGGCTAACTAATTGCAACTTTCGTACACAAAAGAGGTAGAATTTTAAATATTTAGGATTTATAAATTTTATTAAACAACATTTCACCATAGGAAGAATGTTTAAAGAATGCTGACAAATCATCATCCTTTACATTTTTCACGTTTATTTTCCATACTAGCATGGGTTAGACGAGGTTTCAACAGATGATATTCCCCACAATTGTGTAGGTTTAGGGCCTGTCCACACAATGCCGGATTCATTTCGTTTCGGATCGCTTTTCATATCGGATGGCCTTTCTGTTCACACGACGCCATGCGAATCCGAAACGTTTCGTACCGTTTTTGCGGAGTGAAATCACTCCGCTCTGAAGGTGAAACGTTTCGGATCGCTTTTCGTATCGGATTGCTTTTGGGCTCGCGTGAACACATGAATCCGGAACGCTTTTGCTCACTTTTCGCTCACTGGGTAACGTTCAACAAAAATCTCTCTTATCTTTTCGTATTTCGATTTTATCCCTTCCCAGTCCTTGCCTTCAAAAATACTCTGCGACGCAAACACTTTTACGCATTCTAACAGCAGCTCGATTTCTTTATCTGTCAAGCTAAAAGAATCATTTGTTTTTTGTTTTTCCGCCATGATATATAACAATACACGTATTTTGAACTCTGCTGTGCTAAAATAATTTTTTTGGCGCCAAATCTTTGACTCTATTCAGTGTATGATGTGGTGCTAGGCCGTCACATAATACCTGTTTTAACAATAGACATCGCTGCGGGGTGCCCGGATTTGCGGAGCGGAGCGTCGTCATGTGACCAGACAACGAAAGTGAATCCGGCATCATGTGAACAGGAGAAAATTTCGTATCGGATTGCCTCTGGAATCCGAAACGAAATGAATCCGGCATCGTGTGAACAGGGCCTTAATCATTTGATGATTCATTGGAGCAGATGTGAATATTACTTATAAAAAGTACAATATTATTCTGAACTATGATTTAAAAGAAGTTCATTAAAACACACACAGCTGTGCGCATGCGTACCTGAATTTGATTCCATCCATCATCCAGACGCATCGGCATTGTGCAAATAAACGGCTTAACGCGCGTTGTTGATTGGTAGTTTGAAGCGCGAAACCTCCTCTTCACATTCTTGTCGTCTAGCACCTTGAATACAATAATAAATAGGGTAATGTGTGTCATTCAGCGATTCTTAAACTGAATTAAAATCATCGCTTTCAGTATCAAACTGGTAGGTTTTTTGCAATTTCATATTCAATTCTTAACCAGATTTGTTTGCCCTGACTGAAGCTTGAAAATTCCAACAGCGTCTGTTAGACATCTTTCAATCTTTCAATTTCCATCAATAGCCTGTTAACCAATCTTTCTAATTGCTTCAAGAGTTTCAACAATAAAACATTCATAACAATCGCACTCACAGTAACTTCAAACGTAAAGTACTTCTTCATGTTCTTTATGATCATCACGAGAAATGGAAGTTTGATTCCAAGTGTTTTCTGACTTGGACTCGGGGAACTTGGACATTCTATGTACGTTGTGCTAGAAATCATAGAGAAAGATTTAAAATTGTTTGAATACTACATTTTTCGACTTTGTAACGGCTCAAGACTGTTAGCCCGACTTTTAGTTATGCTTCTACTGATAATTTAATGCCAAGGGCCTTGAATCACCAAACTACCTACCTTCTTTTAGAATACAACTTAGTCTAAACCATTAACGACTATAATCCTACTATCAATATTTGAATTTGTTGAATGTATATATTTTTTTCGCCTGAATATTAAAATTTTAGATTTGAAGAATACACTTTACGTAGAATGAGCTATATATACGATTATATATGTGATTAAATATTGAATCCTGTTGAGTGGGTTCGCCCCTATACAACCATTTCAAGATCCCTAGGTATATTGTATGTAGAGCTCTTATTTTAAAACCATTTCATAGAACTATTTGTTCCTTATTCTATTTATTTTCATTGTTTTCAATTTCCTTCTCGAGCATTTTTTTATACTGTAAGGTCAATATCACATACTAAAATACAGTATTTGTATTTATCTCATGCAAACTTGGTTTTGAAATTTTGAAATGTTTTCCAGAATTTCAACTGTGTTTAAAGATGTTTTATTAAAAATGACTGGCACACACCCTAAAAAAGGTAAACATTAGAACAGCTACAATCTGCCTTACAAACAATACAAGGTGTGTATTTAATTTAAAGAGTTTTGAATAAAAAAACAAACAAAAATAATTATAAGCTTTAACTTATCAAAGTTACAATTCATAAATTTAAATCTAGATCTTTTTTGCATATATATATATGATATGAACTTTTTCTATTTTGGGTTGAAAATTTAAGAAAAGAATATAAATCTCCTTTTAATGTAGATGAGGACTCTAGAGAATCATTGCATATTATGTGCCGAGTATCAATATCTACAATCTGTGATAAAAGGAATGAAGAGAAGTAAAACTATAGTTACAACTGCAATTTTTATGAGTTTATAAACAGAGGCAGTAATGTCCAAAAGTATTTTGATAACAGGCATCGATCCTATCATTAACATTTTAAAATACTTTCAGATCAAACAAAAAGTAAAAAACAAAAAAAATACCCTTAAACATATGAAGTGTGAAGAAGCGCTGAGATTGAAGGAGGAGGAAGAAAGGGTCTTTTTCATGAAAGAAATAAAGACAAAATAGAAAACTGTAAAAGAGAATGTAACAGAAGGTTGCACTTTTAAAATTCAAGAAAACAAAAATCAATTTGTCAGAAGATCATAACAAGCAAGAAAGAGGAAGGTCTTTACCGAGAGCAAGGAATCATCATCATCATCATTAAACGTCCATTTCCATGCTAGCAAATGTTTTGACAGCTGGATGCCCTTCCTAATGCCAACCCCAGTGAGAGGAAAACAGTGGTGAGTTAACCCATATCATCATCATTGTTTGACCGCGGTCGAGATGACAGAATTCACAACCTTACGCCAGACTTCCCAGTCTATCATTGCATTACTGAGGTTCTCCTTCCTAATTTCTGTATCCCTGCAGATGACATCAGGGTATGACAGCCTCCAACTCTTTGTCCTGCCATGTGCAGGATTCCAAAGAAGAAGGGAAGAGATAACCTCATTCTCAGCTCTGCAACAATGGCTGGCAAACTGGACTCTACGAGCCTGTACAATAGTGGATATTCGAGGAAGACCTCTATATAACCCCATGTAAGATACCAACTTTGCATTTTAAACTGTTGCAGCAGTGCATTAAGGGCATGGGTGCATATGTCCATGAGGTCAAAGATGTTACATGAGTCTGAATTGATTTCATCAAACGAAGATGAAGAAAAAGCACGTTTGCAGAAATTGTGATGGGCGGTTTATAGAAGGAGAGCTATGGGTGCAATGTTATAATTGTAAAAAATGGCATCATGCTGCATGCACAAACTTAGAAAAAAAGATAGCAATAACAACTTTAACATATTATAACACGGTTCTGCTCAACCTAAAAATAGAATTTCAATAATTTGTTCCAAAATGATAGTTTCCAGAATTTTTTACTTGGTATTTCCTTTAATCTAGATTTGACAGAAATTTAATTGTAAATTGATACAGAACAGAATCTTCTTCACACAAATATTTACTGAAACTTCAAAAGATTGATAAACCAAAGATGTTTATTATGTTTGACAGCTTGGTCAAAAGCATAATGTAAAAAATTACGATTTAAAGTAGCAAGCTATTATTTATATATTTGTACAGTATTAGAAATCTAAGAAATCTTACTGTAGGCAATATTTGATGTATTTTGCAACAGTTACAAGAGTGGTCATATAAGGACGAACCAACTCCACCAACTTAAAAATTAATTTATAGTATCTATAATGCAACATGTCACAAATGATTTAAATGCAAGAAACAATTTCATCAACAGCACAACTTCACTAAGATCAAAAAAATATATAAATTCAAACCTGACATTAGTTCCAACTATTTCAAGAACAAGAGATTGAATATCGTTGTCTGTAATTCTCTTAATGTGTCCATTCCTGACCTGTTAAAAAACAAAACAATTTTTACATTACAAAATTACAAAGTAAAACTGCGTAGAAAATTATAACAGAAGTATATTTCCTTGGTGGAATACCATCATTGATATTACCGTAAGAAACCAGTTCCAATATAGCTAAATAAAGAATATTTACAAAAGTTAAAATGAATTTTTAGACAAACCTGTTTATCCCAGATGTGGAGTGGTTTGCTGCCAATGCTATACAAGATTGATAAAAACCCCGATTGAAATGTGTTTTTAAACATATTGACTAAATTTGTAAGACTACTATTGCCAGATATTAGTTTTTTATACACAAAGATGGTTCAAAATCAAAAAGGCTCTACAAATTCTGTTGACTGTCAATTCATGGAAACCGTCGTTAAGCGTTGTTTTGGTTGCAAATCTCGTTTGCAAAACAAAGATGGTTTTATATAAATCGGACGTCAAGGAACCATCAACACAGCGTTGAAATTCGGTAAATACTTTCTACACAGGAAAATGCTATTGGCCATAAGCGATTGCGCCTACGTCATAAGACACGTGCACTATCTCCGTTATTTAGAATTTAGTTTTACACGATTTAGTTACTTCGCGTTATTAAAAATTTCCATAGTTTGGGGTGTCAATTGTTAGAGAGGGACTTTTGAAGATAAAAAATTGGAAGAGTCATAATTAATTGAAATTGAGGAGATTTTTTCCAAAAGTCGAAGATTTACCCTCTCCTACAATTAGGCAGGAGAGAGTACTAGTTACCTAGCCTGATTTACGTAAAGTTAAACCCGCGGAAACTTAAAAAATCTTTAAAGTGGCTTATTACAGGTGCATGTTTAGCGGCATTTTATCGTTATATTTTTATATTTAATATAATATCATATTATATTTTGTTATTATAAAACTTAAATTGGAAAAAATAATAAACATTATCTCCCTTATCGCAAGACTTATATTTTAGTATTTAGTCACGTGTAGAGCGTTATGATGTAGGGCCCAATCGCTTATGGCCAATAGCATTTTCCTTCTACACACTAGCTCGTTCTACTCGAGTAAAACTCGAATTTCGAGTTTTGTAAATAGAAAGTTATAAGCAGAAACAAAAAGGACACTAGAATCATACAAATATGCAACAACAAAATTGTAGAAAAAATGATGAAAGGCGTCGATGTTAACAAAAATCCTCTGTTTGTCATAATATCATGACAGTTTGAAGATATCAATTATTATTGCCAAGGCTATATCGATTCGGTTGAATGTTTGAAGACATTTTTAGAAGAATTTCGCGTAGCAATCTGTCGTTACAAGAGGTTAAGAGATTCGGTGACAAAAGAAACAGTAAGGTATATTTTATAAGAGTTTTAAGCCTACCACACACAAGCGATTTTTGTCAGGAAGGCGGTTTTGTTGCTGATTCGCGCGTTCCTTCCAAACGTCTTTCTTTCTTGTATTAAATTTTTGACTGTAAACATTATTGCGCCGATACTGACAACAGAATTTCACTTTTTATTCCTTTAAACCTTAAGGTAATATGTACGAAAATATATTTAATAGATAATGGTGGTAAAATCTTTTTTTAGACGCGCTCCGGCAAAGAATAGAGGGAAGCGCACACCCAGAAAGTATGGTACTATTATTTCGCATCGGCAACTTAATTGAATTACATAAGGATCTTCGAGTTTGTCGTTTTATGACCCTAAATCGAGTCAAATGTTTGTAGTGTTAGCCGTTAGCAATTTTCTATCACCCCAAGTTGAATAATTATAATCAGTCTAAAACTATCATATCGTTGTTCCCCTCTTTCCGCCAAGGATTTTTTACATTTTAACTCAAATTCAAACTCAACTTTAACTTCTTGACCCATTTGCGAAAAAACCTTTTATTTGTGAAATATTTTATAATGAATGATTCGTAGACATAATCATCGAGAAATACCTCTTTCCCTCGTGATAATTATTCTTACCGAAAATTAACTAACTTATTTCATAAATTGCAGTATTATAATTGCTTAAGAATTTTTAATTCAGAGAAGGTTGAAAATATTAGGTCGGGCGTAGAGTTTGATAATGAAAGAGTCCTAAGAAGCTTTTAATCATTTCGAAAGCAATGTTATTTATTCGATGCTGATATTTTGACCTACATCTGTATAGTAGGGCATCTTCAGAGTGGTTACATAGATAAATTAAATTGTGTTTAAAAGTGTCGTAAAATAACGAGAGAGGTTAATTGTGAGAAAATGACGCGTTGAGGTGTCGAAGGTTAATTAAAAAGTTTAAGATTCACGCTTTTTCGTGGACTTTAAGGTTGGGTTTGTGGGTTTTAATGAGTAGGGCTTTTTTATTCGTTCTTCTAACTTTTTATTATAGAAAGGCTATTGTGGCAACTAAAGCAAGACTTCATAGGCATTTTATATTTATGTTGTCTCTTCGAAGTTGGCCGTTGCTACGAATACCAACTTGGACTGAAAAAAAAATCTGCAGGAAATATTGGTACTAAGAAAGTGTTGTTGGATATTTTCTTACTTTACCAAACTATTAAACTTACTATATTCATTTTTGTTGCAAAAAACTATCAAAATAAACAACAGCGATGAGATATTTCAAAACACTCAGATAAAAGGCTTCTGCGTACAAATATATTTCTTTACAATATTTCTAAATCAACAAACATTTACATTTTCTGCAACTTTGTTCATCATTCTCTTTACGATTTTAATCTGACAGCTTACCATGCACTGCTTTCCTACAAATTTATATATATTATTTTTAGACAATATTTAACTACCAAGTTGGATATAGCAAAGGTACAGGCAAACCATACATACAAAAAACAAGGGTGTGATGCGTAATTGCTTATCAAGGTGATTTTAATCTACAGAAATTTCACGGTAAGATCATATTTTACTGGGGTTGCGTTTTTATTCATCTTTTTATAACACATAAATTGCATATCAATGTAGTGCAATATATTTCGCTTTTAACAATTTATAAATATTTTATTCAAAATATTTGAATATTTAGGCAGAAGTCAAGTGAATCGAGTGCTCCGGTTTTGTCAAAAATTGCAATCAAGAGAGAAAACATGAACAAAATGAAGGACCTAAAAGAATCAATGGAATAACAATTCCATAATCATATTTTAGATAACATATCAAAACCTTCTCAATCCATCAGTCCACTCCTTCTAGAAAAGAATACATAGAACACTCCTTGTAGAACACTCATCCAAATAAAGCTGTACATATTGAGAGCATCGGCACCTTCTCTAGAACAGGTTTAGATGTTTTAAGAAAATTCAACAAAGCTGCTATGATAAAGAAACAAGTTGAAGATGAAATACTTTGGTTAAATAACCAAAACATAACAGAAAGAGACCGTGACCTTATTTTGCATTACCATAAGATGGGATTAAAAACTGTTTAATACAGAAACCAATGGAGTAGATCTATATTCACTTTCTACACTTTTTCAAGAAAGATATTTTGATAATTGTGTGATAGATTCGTTATTAGAAAATTTCTGAAAGAAAATTGATGGTATATTTACCAACATTACTTTGGGTATGGGCAGAGACCAAAATTTTAGTTTCTTCAATTGATTTAAACAGTAACTATTGGGGGGGGGGGGGGAGGGGGGGGGGTCGTCGTGATTGATAGCATAAATGGTGTTGTCTATTTCGATGAAGAAAAGGTTTTTGTGCGCGCGTGGTCTAGTGGTCGAAATTTATGTTTCTGGCCGCAATGGCCCAGGTTCGATTCTCGCTATATACAAAAAAATTGTGTAAAACGAGAATTACTTGAGCGCGTGACACCTTTTCACAAGTGCTTGAAAAACTTACCACGGGTTAACGAAAGACTTGTGAGGGAAGATTTGGTAGACTAACGGTCGAATAATAAGTTACGAAAATGTACTTTCCACCAGGGGACCCCAGTGGAAACAACTACAACACTTTCTCGTCTGAGTTTTCTGGGTTATCTACTTAAAATATGAATCATTTTTATTATTAAGGAATTAAGCTAAAGTTAAATCAAAGTATATATATATATTATATATTGTATATAAAATTTAAAAAGTTTGATATGCGATCAATGAAATTGTATATACCTGATTTTCCCATTGCAAAGTTTGCCACCCATCTACAGGAATTGGTACTGCCAGTTGTGGTGTAGCTACTATCCTTGCGATTACGGATATATTATCTGGTCAAGTCACACTTCCAACACCACAGTTTACGTGGAAGTTTAAGAGCATGAACGTTCACCGAATTAAATTACTTTAATAATTGTAATAAGGTAACAATATAGTAGTTGTTTTTGTCGATTGTATTTTTATATATGACTAGCTGATAGTACCCGCCGTGCAGGGTAAAATTATGAAATCAATAACAGAAGAATGAATTAGAAGTTGTGAACTTTGCCGGCGCCGCGCGGACCACCATTCAATTATTTATTTAGTATTTATTTATTTAGTAGTATTTATTTGTTTGCGAAAACCTGCTCTGTGTTATTACGAATCTACAGAGCAATTTTCAAAGAAATCTGTACAGTGGTTTTTGAGTCTATAGAGCATACACTCACTCACACACACACAAGTTATTCTTTTATATATTGATATATATATATATATACAAATCATTCTGCATTTGGAGAGACCAACTTCATCTTGTCAATAATTGTTTTAACTTTTTGCTAGCTAGGGATTAACTTAGTTGTTTTGTGATTATGATGCAAATAATGTAATCATAAAAAATATGGATTCATTTGATTTACTTTGCAAGACTGATAAAAAATATTTCAACACATGTTGTGTCATAATAATCCGGAATTTACTATAATTCACTTACATTACAGACGGACAAGCCTGCCGTTTTTCCTAATCTTCATTGTTCTTTACTGTGATTGTTTTCCCACCAACTAGGTAAAAAAAAATATTTTGCTTTGTTCTTTCTTGCTGTTTTATTTTTATTGCCACAACGTTTATGTTTTAGTTTTGTTACTCGAAATAATGACGTCATTGTCACGAGCTAGTGTTTAGAAAGTATTTACCGTTGAAATTCTCTCTAATTTTTTGTTAGATATAATATTTTGTCCAAAACATAATTTATTCGCTAAACATAAAGTTTTCAAATTGATGGAGGCTAAATCTAGTTGCTAAAACTTATCCCTGATATTCATGATTTAGGTTTAAAAAATATCTTTTTTTCTGCGGTCTATCTATTTGTAAAAATGTTTTATTTCAGAAATTAGACCGCGTTTTTTTTTAAAACTCTTCTGGTGTTTTTCTGAGCGCCATGATTCTTAATCATCAGATTTAATTTAAATGATTAACACCAGAATTAAAGAGACAAAAAAATTTCCTATGATTTTATGTTTCCCAGAAATTCTTCGCGTATATATATAAGATGGAAGTACAGTTGAACGTCCCTAAACGGGCACTTGCGGGACAGACAAACATTTGGTTTATCTACATTTTTCTGAAATTATGTTTCGACTGGGTTTATTATTCTGGTCTGTAAAATGTACCAGTGACCGATTTTTGGGCTTCATAGCTTAACTGATTTGTATCATGGCAAGTTTCATGTTTTTCTTACAAAGTCCACAGTTTTTTCATATATTATTCCACTATTTTAATTTCATGTGGATATCAAGTATATCAGCACATTTGGATCCCTGTTGTTGGAGAAAAGTATCGTTGTATCAGAGAGATGGCCGCAGAACTTCACCAGGTTCGTCGGTAGCTCAAAAGAAAGGAAAACAGGGTGTTACTATTAAGAGCAACGAGCATCACAAAGAATTGTGCTTGAGCAAACAGTCATAACTTCTTTTTTCCAGAAACCGGGGTTTATGTTTGTGACGTCATTAAAAATATCTCTTAATAGAAAGATCGCGCGTCATTGGTTATTCTTCAATACTGATCGGATTCGATTGGTTGTTAAAACAATCGGATTAATTATGATAATTTGCGCGCGTGAAAACAATTTTAAAGAGTTCAAAATTTGTTCATTCCCTCCTGCTGGCGAGAAAAAGAAGCATGTATTTTCGTCAAGTTTCTTCCATTAATTTATCGTTTATTAACGAAATGTCACGAGCGGAGGTCGTTTTGGAACCTCAAAAGAAGAAAGATAAAAGAGATGTTTATCAAACAGAAGAAGTAGTGGCCGAGAAGAAGGTAAATTTCTTCTTGTTATTTTTGTGTGGTGGATGGATATGGAAGTTAAAATCACGAGCTGGGATTGGAGTTATTGAGTTGAATTTTTTCTCTTTTTGTTTAAAGATTGGCAAAAGAACTCATTACCTCATCAAATGGGCTAGTTGGGGAACCGATGACGGCACTTTTCAAATTTCAGTGTACTTATATATTCCACAAGGTCCCCGCGCATTTCAATTAAATTGTTTGTTTCATCGTATGAGATGATGTCACAAATTTTATAGAATTAATGTATGCTATTTTTTAAGAAATAGATCTTATGCACAAACCAAAATTGTGTTGTTCTTTCGCTCCGCTGTTTGTTTTTGTTTACTTATTCCCTCGGAAACCGACGTTACGTAATATTTTCCAAAACTCCTTATTTTCAATCCAAAATGTCTCTATTTTCTGCACAAGGAAAGTATCGGGTATTTTACATAACAAAAAAGTACAGGTTTCCTACTTCCAGAATCTAGAATTCGTTAAAGTATCATAGCCCGATACATATTATACATTGAAAAATATAAATAAAGAACACGGCGAGAAATGGACGACGGTTCACATTTTTCAAAGCCAAAAAAAGTTTCTACCACAACTACATGATTATTATACATCTTTGTAAAGATAAGCGATTGAAGATCTTGAATCTAGTGTTATAAATTTAATTTTAAAATTCCCTGATTTTTCATGCTGCATTTTTGGGATTCCATGGAAACATTGCCCCTGTAAAAGTATGAAGAAACAGCATTAAATTATCGAATTTTAAGCAGAAAAAAACATGATAACAAAAGTTTCAATTTGCGTTTTTATTTTTTTAAAAAAGATTAGATATAAATGTAAATAAAGATACAACAACTAAGGGTAAAAACTAATTTTTTTGTTCTTTTTGACAAAAAATTCACAACATGACCCCCGGAAAATTCAATGTTATGATTCGAATGACGTTACTGCATTGTAGAATTCTTCGCGATAAGAAAGTCCTTTCCTTTATGTGGTCTTACAAAGTCGCCTTTGTGGACCTATACAAACTGATCTCCATAGAGCTGACCATGAGTGTCCGTAGCATCTAAGAGCTGTAAGCGCAGTTTTTCTTTTTCTGTGTCGTTTAAAGAGCTATCTGAAGAATAACAGTAGACATAACCGAAACAGTGATCTGGCACTTTTGATTAATCCTCGGCGAACACGGGCATTGATGCCTTGGCGTCATAAATGCCTTCGCTCTAAACCATAACAACAGGAACATTTTCCTTTTATGTAACAAAAATACCCTTTTGTGGGTATGCGGGTCATGTAACATCTTTGACCTCATGGATATAAGCATCCATGCCTCTGATGCATAGCTGCCACGGAGTTTTAAATACAAAGTTGGTACCTTGCGTGGGTTAACTCACCACTGTTTTCCTCTTTCTGGGGTTGGCATTAGGAAGGGCATCTAGCCATAAAAACATCTGCACCAATAAACCATCGGATGATTAAACCTCCATAATTGGAGAAAATCATCTTTTGAAACCGTCCAACCCATGCAAGCATGGAAAAGCGACGTTAAATGGATGATGATAGACATCTAGGTAAGTGAAGGATTGTCCCCTCTTGTCTGTTGCATTGTGCTGTGTGTTTTGCAATTAGGTTTCTTTAGTTAAAAATGAATTGAACTGTTTGAAATGTTTAGTTTAATTTCATTCTGGTAATGGTGACCTGATGGTCATCTGGCGCTACCTTAGTCAAGTATTTCGGAATCTATAACATGCTAAATACATTTTGTCAGTGACCATTGCAGATGAACTTGGCTATGTGCACGTCCGTCCGAAGTAACTTTTTAATGATAGCCTATTACTGATAGCTAACGTATTAATGCTACTCTAATAATATTAACACGATCAATTTGTATGGCGCTCTTCATGGACCACAAGGAAGTTAACATGTTATCATATGACAGGCAGATATGGTGGAGTGGTGTTGTAGTAGAGAACCACGTGACACATATGCTATCATCTTCATTTCATAGCACTCTCGGTAAAGTGCCGAGAATGTCCCTCCGCTTAAGAGAATGTCCGCTTTAGGGAGGTTCCACTGTAATTCAGTTTTATTTACAGCTTCACAACATAAAAAGGTAAAATGTGTTAAAAATAAAATGTGTCGATAAAAAATCCTGTACAATACAGTTTGTTATTTAATATTTAATAGACATGTGTATGGTCGTTCTCAATGATTTTATTATTTTAGTTATATTTTGACCTGCTTAGTGTAGGTCTTCATCAGACTAATAAAAACAGTTATCGGTTATCGTTCAAACGTTTAAACAAACGTTCGTATCAAGATGTCATTAAAAACGGTTTCTTATTTATTTTTTGTCAAATATTAGACGTCCCGTTCTCCAGGTTAGCGAAAACTACAAAAAGAAGAAAATGAATGTGGTAGGCTAGAAACCAAACATAGAATTTACTGGTATTTGTAAGTCTCATTGAGAGGAGTTGAAGCATATAATTTCAAATGCAACATTATGATCAATCGTTCGGATAATGTGAAGCTTCAAAATTACTTGTATACCTAAAGCATCAGCAATTCTCCAAAAAAATCCTTCATGTAGCAGAATTTACTGACTTTTTAATTTTTAAATATTGTGGCTTTTGATGAAAATCTACGGAAACAAAGATGACATCCCAACGTTCATCGACCTAGCTACAAATTCCATGTTGTAATTGTTGTGTTGTTGATTATTGTCGAACCTTTGTTGGTATTGTAATAATTGTATAGAAATAAAGATTAAATGTAACGAATTTACACATTAGCTATAAATCATCATGATATTACTGATAGTCGGACATTTCCCCAAAGACAGTTCCCCGACGGATATTTTCCCGTAGGGCAATTCCCCGAATATGTGTGATTTTTTAAATACGCTTTTCAAAAAGAAAAATGTCTTTCTGGAGAGTATGTTGTCTTTTCAGACATTTTCTATAAGTATGCATTTTTAAGGTGGTACCCCATGAAAAAACACGTCTTTCAAAATAAAATCCGATTTTTCCGGTTTCATTTGATTTCTTCACTCAAGTATATAATAAATAGCCCTCTTTTGTTTAGATTGTTATATTTTACATTAACAGCTTGTTTAGAGATATGAACTTATTTTCTAATAACGTTTAAGAAAAATGTTTAAAAAATGAGAAAAGTGATTTCCATTTTATTCAAAATCTCACTCCCCTCAACGTTTTTAATCCCGTCTTTCTTAACTGTTTGCTATAAGAAAGTTTTGACACCAATAAATCTTGACACCTCTTTAAAACTACTTTGTAATTAAACTCTTTCTAGACCAGTGGATCGATTTGGAGGAAGCTTGTCATACATACTACCTATGTATCTGAGGGATTTCGAAGGATATTCAGATTTTTAAGATTACGCCAGTTAAAGTGTACTCGGGCTTTCGCGTATTCATTCATTCATGTCGCGTATTCATGCCTTCATTTCGCGTATTCATTCATTCATTTCGCGTATTTAAATAGTGTCATCCATGGTCAGTCCCCCCCAGGCAAAACCAAAAATTTTTAATTTCTCTCCAAAAATGTTTCTACCCAGGCATTTGAAGAAGTGACTCCCCCCCCAAAGACACCTATTTTGATAGATTTTCGAAATTTTCGGTTTTCTATTGTCTGTATACGTAAGGGTTTCTGCAGTAGTAGGTCTGTACCATCATCCATACCAACCAACCCTCCAGTAATAAGTTAGAAGGATGACAATAAGTTATTTGCAACAACATAACAACCTCAGTATATCTTAAAGGCAATCCTCACTCCTGATTGAAAACCTCCCACAATGAATGATAACATTGCCAGTGTCTATTCAATGTTCAAAGCATTAGTCAAAGTAAAAGTCGATGGTTGAAAAGCAAACAGTTAGAATACCTTGAAATACCTTGAATACCTTTATACAGATAAAATAATAAAATAGAACCTCATACACATCTTATATAAAATTAAAATACATACACAACACACTTTGCTAATATACACTTAAAAAGTAAAACGAAGAGTAAAAGTCTTCATTATAATTTTAAAAAAAATAATTAACAAAATTAATTAAATCTATTGTATGTTTCAAATTTGTATAGCGAGATGCTAAGGATTGAATCCAACACCTTTGGCTGGGGTATACGATACTCACCGCTGTGAGTCCAGTCTAAATAAACAATGTATATCCAAGGTTTTGCAATTGTCAATAACAATTTCGCTTGCGAACTGAACTTAATCAACCAAAACAAAACAAAAAGAGAATGACAATAATGGGAATAAATGTCACCAAGAAAACGCAACAGTCCAATGAACAACAAAGAATGGATAATGAATGAAATGTTTTTCTTCATAGTTCATTTACTTCATAGTTGCCAAGATTTCGATTTCTTTATTGTAATCTATTGAAGATTTCACGGGAATCTGAAAAGTTGATAACAAATATAAACATTCAAGATGATCTGGTGTGATGTGGTTTCTGCGTGGTGTGCATACCATCTCAGTGAAAGCATCTCATATATCAGTGAAACTACGTTCCAGTGGAGAAGTGTTTGCAGGGGTGCTTAGCAGAATCATCAGGAAGTTGCAGAAATATGGAAAACGTATTCCTGCATCTGGACCACTTAAAAATGTTTCAAAGAAGCCTCGCTGGTCCTTCTTGTTCTGATGTCTCAACCAAGCTCTGCTAATTGAAGGTCATGCCTTTCCCATTTCCTCAACAAGCTCTTCATGAGAACAGTCAATGCGCGACTCGTAATGAAGGAAAATCTTGCAATCATTCCACTTAAAAGGGATTGTGTCGTCCCCAGCTTCGTTAGCAGTACGAAATTGCTGAACCTCATGAACTCGTTCGGATGTAAAGACAACAAACAGCGGGCCCAATCTCAAAAGCCGATCTTCAAGAGCTTGCGACTTATCATTTAAATCCATACCTGACCAATTGTAAAAGTAGGTAGCCTCTCCAATTTGGTCTTTTAAGTTGTTATGGATATTGTTAAGAACATCTGACTTGATTTTAACAAGAGAATCCTTTAACTTCCGAAGTCTTTCATCTTCAGAACGACCTATTTTAGGTCGATGAGAATCAGCTAGTCGCAGATGGTGTGTTGTCTCATGATGAACTTCTTCAAAACTGAGATTGCCATTCTCATCTAAGGACAACGAATCCAGAAATTTGTCAGCAGTTGGACAATCCATTGATGTTATTTTGGATGCTGTTGAATTTGCTGATGAGTATGCAGTGCTCACCAAACATTCTGTTTTATCCCCTGACCGAAGTTGTGCATCAAACCATGAATGTCTGCAACTACTTTCATGGTGTAAATGTTATCCACATGGAACAAACTGTCACGTTCTTCAGGTTTTATGTTTGCTGTATACATGGTGTAGTAGACAGGCACAACAAGAGCATTAAATCTTTCACAAGCAATCAAAAAGTGGACCATCCTGGTTGCACACCAATTCACAAATTCACCTTTAGACATCTCTAGCACTTCCATGCTTTCATTCAACAGCTCTTTACTCTTACCACTAGTCTTGAAGTGCTTTACAACCAGCTTGAGAGCTTCATACAGTTTTTTGACTGCCTCCACACACATAGTTTCTGATCTGGCAATGCGTTTCCAGCAACCATCTATTGAATGTGCAAAGCAGTGGTAATTTGGAGTGAGTAAACCAAACAAAACAGCCATGACTCTTGCTGCTTTGATATTAACACCCACACCATCGCCAACATTAGCAATAGGCAAAGAAACACTCATTGCCAAATGTATTTCTGTTGCAGAACAGCTTAACACAACACCCAATTTGAAGAACGTTGGAGGAGTTGCACAAACATCGAGACCTTTCATGTTACGGATTGTAGTGAATGCACTATCCTTAAGATTAATGAATTTACTAAAAGCGGTGAACAATGATTCACAAAGGGCATGTGCATCTACCCCTCCCTTCATTTTCATTAAGCGGAAAGGTAACAACAGTAACTTGAATGTGTCTGGATTAATGGTGACAATAAACATACCATTGTATTCCACTGAAAACTTCATTATGCCATCATGCATGATGCTCCAGTATTTTGACTTCTTCACAGTGGAATACTATACAAACCATCAAGATCATCTGTGTAAGCTTTCAATATACTTTGTTCATACTTCAATATGTTATTTTTGTCCAAACAACTTTGCTGGGGTTTCAAGATTTTTATGTTATTATCACGTTCCCCATAACGGTAATTCACATCATTTTGCTGAACTTCATAATGATCTAAAATACCACGAAACGATACGTTGTACTGCTTTATGACCGAAGCTTCAGAGAGATGCTCATTTACACCTGCATGGACAATTGAAAAACAAAAACCCTTTGCTATCTGCTGAATTTCAGTACGGCACGAATCACTTGTCTTCAACTTCTGATTCATCGTTGATTCTATGGAGTGGTATTGTGTTTTCTTGTGAAACTTTCCAATTAGATAACTTTGATTGGGAAGATTCTCTTGAGATGTATCACTGTTTCATTGTCTTGGTTTTGCAACCTTCATTGGTGGTAAAGGGCGGTCATCAGAATGTTTTCCAATTAACAACAGTTGGATGTCCTTGATTAATTTCAATTGTTTATTTGTCATCTCCTTCTCCAACAAGTCAGGGTGGTACGTGTTCATGTGCTCTGTAAGATCTTTCAAGTAAGTACTGGTATTTGGTCCAGCATAGATTTTGGGATCCATGGTACTAATGAAACAACCAATCACTCCAGAAAGCAATTTTGGAATTTTCAGTTCATCCCAGGCGAGAAGAAGATCCTCAAACAAACTACAATCACCAAATCTTGGGTTGTTCAGCATTTTTGGTATTGTTTTGGTCTGACAATGATCACAAAATACACGGACAAACGGTTTTTTTGCATGATAACCAGTGTTGGTGCAGGAAACAATGATGTTGTCACGCACAAAGTTTTCTGAGGTAATATCCAAGTGCCTCCTTGACTTCATTTGGGAGAGACTGGTATGAGTTTTTCACCTAGATTGCACTCATTTTGTCCATCGTCATGCCATGGGTCCCCCAAGGGCAGAAGTGGGAGCGTTCAAATGAATTGTCCTCAAACTTCTGGATGACTGTTGTGTATGCAACGTCAAACACTGGTTGCACTCTCCGCCATGCATGCTTTGTTTGCTTCAATTTTGTCATCTCCTCGTAAATGTTCTGTTGAGTGAAGCCGTTTGTACTTCGATGCTTTGCATCCTTCTTCTTTGGAGGGGGTTCTGAAGAGGTAGATGCGGTCTCAGAAGTAAGGTCCACCAAATTTGATCGCGGAACTCGTCTTTTCTTAAAGAAATCTTGTGGTGGAGGCCTATCTGTCATTATTTATTCATTTATTTATGACCTGAAAGAGAAACAGATTTATAAAATTTGGTGGTAAAAATACATTTTTGCAATTGTTTAATTTTTTTTTTTAGTAAGGAAATACACAGGAGAGGCAGGGCCTATGACTCAACAGAGTCCTGTGTATTGTAAAGAAAGAACAGTAAAAGAGACATAGACTAAGTGGAAGGTAGACAAAGAAGTAGATGAGAAATAAGTGCAGAGGGTTGAAATAAAGTTAAGAAATTTTCATAAGGTCTAAACAATTTATCCTTTGTTTGAAGCCTTGGAGATGGTAAACATGGCTTTTGGGGAATACACTGCATGGGAGCTTGTTCCACCAATTGGAGACCCGGACAAAGAAGGAAGATGAGTGCATGATGGTCCTTGAGGAGGGAACGGAAACATTGAACTGGTGGCAGTTGGAAGAGTACCTCGTGTTTCTGGGGAATACAGAAATAGGTGGGACAGTAGAGTGCAGTTCATCTGAGCAATGACCAAAAAAGTATCTATAGAACAAACAAAGTGCGGCTACCCTGCGTCTATGTTCCAATGGTTGAAGGCTTTCTGTTAACCTGGGATTATCAATTAATCGATTATCAATTACAGGCCATAATCTAGAAATGTAGGGCAGCGTCCGATATTGTAAAAAAGGGCACTCGTCTTACTGTTTGATTACAAGGAGCAAACAGTCGAGCCTCCCATGTTGAGGCTGGACTTGGCAAATTTTTGATTTATAGACCCCTAGATTGGCTATAATTGCTATATTAGAAAGTTAACTTACCGTTTAAAACTATCCTTAATCTTCTATCATTAATGACTTGAAATTGATACATGCAAGACGTTGTTTTTTTGAGTGGATATTCTGTGGTTTAATTTTATAGTATAGCAGTGGAAATTTGTTTTATTTCCTTTTAATTGTCAGTGGTTACTTTTGGGATATTGTTTGGTGTTTGCTGGGTGTTTTTTTTTTTGTCTTCGATTGGCAGATTTTAGTGGAATTTGTGAGGAAAGAAACATTTTTTTTTTTTTCACTGATTGAATTTTAAACTCTCCTAACTCACTCACTTTTTCAACATTAACTCCCTCTCATTTAAAAGTAATTACATATTACCAACTCATTAAAATCACTTACAGTTCTTCGTTGCAGTGCTCATATATCCTCATATATTTGTTTCCTTTGTGTGGATTTCAACGCCTGACTGCTTGCCACCGAGCGGAGTATCTCCACACAAGGAAACATATTATCATAACTTTCATATCTACCACTCTCATACCACTAGCTACGTTATTATATTTTATTATTATTATTTCTGCTCTCCATAAAATTATGTAACTCCGCAAAGCTGGTTTTGTAGCAGATTTTTATCTTAAAACATTAATAATTGACATTACCTTTATCATTATCACCATTACCCACATATTTACTCCTTCTTGTTTTGGCATCAATGACCAGGATGAACGACATTAAAGACCAACTCGTTAACTTTGAAAAACACCTTCTTGTTATGTCAAAAAAGGTCGACAATATCGAGAATTTCATGACAAGCAAAGTTAATGAGATTAGTGAAAGCGTATTACATATAAAAGATGTCGTAATAAAAAATCTTGTCGAAGAAAACCGTCGATTAAGAGCAAAGGTTGATGCTTTGGAAGAAAACCAGGTTTGTTTGGAGAAGGACATTTATAATCTGGAAAATTACAACCGGAGAAATAATGTTGTGGTTGACGGAATTCCGAACTCCGTGGAAGATCAACATCTCGAGGGAGCCATTATTGAAATTTTTGACGCGATGGACATATCGGTTGATGGCTGCGATATAGAGGCGTGTCATCGCATTGGAAGATCAACACCAAAGAAAACGATCGTGAGATTTGTGAACAGGAAGGCTTGTGTGCAAGCCTTTCAGAACAGGAAAAAACTAAAAGACTTCAAATCGCGTACTCTAGGCCGCAAAGTGACAAAGATTTTTATAAGAGAAAATCTTTGTCCTTATTCTGAAAAGCTTTCCTTTTTTTGCCGTATGTTAAAGCGGGCAAATCTCATCTCTGAAACATTTTCTCTCAATGGCAAAGTTTTTATTAAACGTACCACAAACAAGAACAGAATTTTAATTGACCATGTCAATACATTGGTCAATTTATATCCTGATTTTCAGTTTTGATATTTAATAACCCTCCTAGCTTGATTAATGTTTTTTGTTATTCCAAAGTTCGTTTTTATTTCTGCTAATTAACAAAACCAGTTTTAGTTCTTCTCTTTTCATGGAAAGATGTTTTTGCAAAGTGTGCAAAAAAACTGTTAAAAACAACCACCATGCAATACAATGTGATATTTGTAACTCTTGGATACATAAAAAATGCAATGGATTAAATGACATTGATTACCGTTTATTACAATCAAACGTCTCTAATTGGTTTTGTATTTTATGCACTAGTGAAATTTTTCCATTCAGTCACATTTCGGATAATGAACTTTTCCAAGTCTTCAACTCTAATATTATTATAGACTCAAATGAAATTCCTGCTAATATGAAATTTCTTCCTTCTTATGACCGTAACAAACTCTTTTCTATGTTCAATGACTTTTTTACCACAAATTGCGTTGATAATTCAAAAGAAGGAAATAATTTATATTCAAATTTTATAAAGTGTAAGTACTTCAATATTGATGACTTTGTCTCCTCCAAATTTGACAGCAATAACTCTTTTTCAATTTTTCATTTAAATATATCTTCGCTCAACAAACATTTTGATGAATTTTGTATCATGTTACGTTTACTTAACTTTGATTTTAGTATTATTGGTTTAACCGAAACTAAACTAAAATGTGACGTTCAACCACCAATTCCAATATCATTAGAAGGTTATAATATTGAACACACTCCTACTGAATCATCTTGTGGTGGTGCACTTCTTCATATTTCTACAAAATTAAATTACAAACCAAGAAATGACTTGTTGATGTATAAAAAATTACACTTAGAATCGATTTTTATTGAAATAATTCGTCCCAAAAAAGTAAACATTATTGTTGGGTGTATTTATCGTCATCCATGTATGTCTATTAATGTTTTTACAAATGATTTTATTCTTCCTCTTTTTTCAAAGTTAAATTCCGAAAACAAAAGTATTTTTTTACTTGGAGATTTCAATATAGATTTAATTAAAGTTAATTCTGATAATGAAACTTCTGATTTTTTCAACTTTATAACTTCTAATAACTTTCTTCCGCATATTACTTTACCAACAAGAATTACTGAAAAATCTAAAACAATTATTGATAACATATATTCTAACTGTTGTGATAAAAATATGTTGTCTGGTAAATTAACATCAACAATTTCTGATCACTTACCTCAGTTTTTCATTCAACCTAACTTTTATGCAACATTTGTTCCTCGTAAACACAATATCTTTCGTAGAAATACCACATATTTTGATAAAAAAGGTTTTCTTTCTGAATTTAATAACGTAATTTGGGATGAAATTCTTGAATTTGATAAACTTAACACTGACAACAGTTTTAATTTATTTTTTGAGGTTTTTAACGGATTATTAAACAAGTATATGCCACTCAAAAAGGTCAGTATTAAAAGCTTCAAACTCTCTCTCAAACCGTGGATAACAAAAGGTATTTTGACATCAATAAAAATAAGGAATAAAATTTATCGCAAATATATTCGAACTAAAGATATTAATAACAAAATCAAGTTAAAATCTCGGTATAATTCATATAGAAACTTATTAACTAAACTATTAAGATGCAGCAAACAAAACCATTTTAAGAAATACTTCATTGATAACTCAAAGAACCTTCGAAAAATCTGGATCGGTATACAACGTTTAATAAATCTAAAAAGTAAAAAAGATTCTGTTCCAACTGTTATTCTAGATGATAATGGTGTTTCGCTGACCGATCCTGTGAAAATTGCTGACAAATTTAACTCATATTTTACGACAGTCGCACATAACATCCAATCTAAAATTCATTCATCTCATACAAATTTTAAAAAATACCTAAATAATCCGAACCTCAACAGTATTTTTATATCTCCAACTGATGAAATAGAGATTTCCTCATTAATACAAAATCTAAGTAATAGAAAAGCTACTGGACCAAATAGTATACCTATTGTGATCCTAAAAGAATTAGGTAATTCAATTTTTGTCGTTCTTTCAAAGTTATTTAACCTATCTTTTACGACTGGTGTTTTTCCAAACATTCTTAAAACATCTTCAGTTTTGCCGCTTTTCAAAAAAGGTTCTAAATTAGAATGTTCAAATTATAGACCAATATCTTTGCTTTCAAACATCAGTAAACTCTTGGAAAGACTTATGTATTCTCGAATTTACAATTTCCTACATAAATTTAATTGCCTAAACAAATTACAATTTGGGTTTCGATCGAAGTATTCAACAGCTCATGCCTTATTAAGTATAACAGAGAAAGTGAGAGAAGCTATTGATTCTGATCTTTTTGCATGTGGTATTTTTGTTGATCTGAAAAAGGCATTTGATACAGTCCATCACAAAATTCTTCTCGAAAAACTTGATCACATGGGTGCAAGAGGCATTGTTAATGAATGGTTTGCTTCGTATTTGCAAGATCGGCAACAATATGTAACGATTAACGGGTTTTCATCATCGTTAAAGTCAATCAGATGCGGCGTTCCTCAAGGTTCTGTGTTGGGCCCTTTGTTATTTTTAGTTTATATTAATGATTTTCATAATTGTATAAAGTTTTCAACAGTGCATCATTTTGCAGATGACACTAATTTGTTATACATCAACAAGTCAATAAAAACCTTATGTAAAAAAGTAAATTGTGATTTACAAAGAGTTAATGATTGGCTTAATGCAAATCTTATCGCTTTAAATGCTAATAAAACCGAATTTATTATTTTTAAGAAGCATCATAAAAAAAATGATTCTGAAATTAAAATCATGTTGAATGGATCACGTTTAAAACAATCAACTTGCATTAATTATCTGGGAGTTTTAATTGATGAAAACTTAACTTGGAAACCCCACTTAAGCGAACTTTGTAAAAAATTGAGCCGATCAAATAGCATGCTTTCAAAAATTAGATACCACGTTAATACAAAAATTTTGAAAAGTTTGTATTTTTCAATTTTCTCGTCACATTTAACTTATTGTTGTCAAATTTGGGGACAAAAAAGAAGCATAAATCTAAATAAATTATGTTCTATTCAACGATCAGCACTAAGAATTATAAATTTTCAACCTTTTAGATCAAATGTAACTGCTGCATTTACTAAATTTAATATCTTTCCAATTTCGTCTACTATTAAACTCCTCAACATTATGTTTGTTTTTGATTCTTTAAACCAAAATATCCCTCCTTCGATTGGCAATTTCTTCACTAAACTTTGTCATTTTCATCTTTATCCATCTCGCAATGCCTTAGCTAATGAACTTAAAATTTGTTCATATAATACAATTTTTTAAGCATCATTGAATGGAACAAATCAATTAGAGACATTAAAAATATTTTTGATGTAAAATATAAAAACATGCATTGGTTAAATTCTATTTTTGATTTAAACAGTAAACAATTTTCTAATTTAGTCAAACTTAGCATCAGGGGTAAACTTTGTTTAGCTTAGTGTTATTAAACAAATATATGTTTTGCTTGGTGGTTTGTATTTTATGTTGTGTGTATCTTTGCCAATTAGATAATATATATTTTTTCTAGATATATTTTTTTTTACGCATATTTCTACTGTGGTGTCACTACATTGTTCAGCTTTATGCTATTGAGTGACACCAACCATATATTTTTGTAATTTGTTTTTCTAGGAATTTTTTGTATTTTTATTATATAGTGAATAAACAACAATTTCATTTCATTTCATCCAAATTAAGTAACAAAATACTATGATTTACATCAAAAAAATATTTTTTCCATCTTCTAATAAAATTATTAACACAACCAAAACAAATAAAAAACTACAAACAAAAACATAATGGCGTCAAACGTTTTAAACAAATGTAGCAATGATATAAAATATCACGGCACATATTTTCACTAGCGAAATACAGCTTTAAAAAGTTATAATACGACGACGTCTTCGGTGATAACTATGTCTTCTTGAAATTAGGAAAAAGTGCGAAGTTAACCCGTTAAAACCTAGCTGTCGTGTTTATTTACTTCAGAGTCTACTGCATGTTTATTGGTTAAGTGTCTTTTTATTTTGTGGTTTGATCTTTTATTCTTCCATCGAATTCAGCATTGTTCTTCTGCATTTATCTGTCTCTAAGTTGACTTTTAAACAACCTGTAGCGTGTAAGCATGTCTGTCGGTTCTCTTCCTTTTTACTATGATTTACTTAATAAACTTTTGGAAACGATTAATAATTGTTAACGTTAATTTCGTTAAACAAACTAAATTTCTTAATAAAGCTCCACATTGATATATTTAAAAAACGAATATAGAGAAGTAAAGAGAACTTTAAATCATTAAACTGCATCTTATATTTGAATATAATTTGAAACGAAAAAACATATTTACGTAACTGAATACAAATTACGTTAAAGTAATGGTTCATTAAGATTTCATTAACAAGAGACACATTTGAGACATGTGATTATTAGTAAAATAACACAGTTAGCGACAGCAATTATTTCTCCATACAAAGAAGAAAAAACAAAAAGCAACATACACTTTATTTTTCCATACATAAGTATAAAAAGAAAAAAAACATACGTAACATGCCACTCTTTAGAAATGAGACGGATTTTCATACGTGAATGACGTCAATGAAAACAAACAGAAACACGCGACTATATAGAGAAATATGGAAAGATGCAAAAAAGAAATAAAACAACAAAAAAGTTGTTATTGATAGTGTAAAAAAACTTCACTTATTATTTTTCCTTTACTGATAAATATCCACTCGTGAATTTGTTAATTTGACGCGTGTTTCTTGCCTCACGAGTCGTTAATTCAAACCCCGAATTACAATTTCATTTTTTCATATGCAAATAAAAGAACGAAATAAATTAACTTTTTGTAAAAGAAAAGGTCTATATTTCAAACTTCGATCTTCTTGGTTTTCCTCAGAGAAAGGGGTTTCCTTTTATATAATAAAAGTTCTGATTGGCCTTTCACGCTCCGTCATCGTTGGACGAATCTTTAAACCTCCGTGGAAGTGTGCTCAACACAAAGTTAATATTGGTAGAATTAGCTTCGATAACAAGATCGAAAAAACACACAAAGGAAAACATCAACCTGGATGCATTATTTCAATAATGTTACTGATTATTTTTTATAAAAAGGGCACTTTCAAGAGACTTTGTGGCACAAAAAACATTGTTCCGACGCTAAAATTTGCTAGATTAGGGCCTGAATTAATCAATTAATATTAATGCACTGTTTACAACTAATGTATACTTTTACTGTATGTTGTAACAAATTTGTATCTAATCCTTATTTAATTCTATTTGATTCCATCATCCACAAAACTACAAAAGTAAACAAAAAAATGAATGTGAACTGAGTTGTATAAACAAAGAGCACTGTAATGTCTTCAGAGAGAAAACAATTAGCATGGGAGAAACCACACATGTTTGAGAAGACAATCTAGCGTGGGAAACCACAACTGAAAACAACAAATGGAAGCGAATTAAAAACAGAAGTGAAAGTAAAACATTAAATGGATATGCTTGTATTGTCATTCATGAACATAATATTTGATACTCTAACAATAATGTGAGCAAATTTAGATATTTTACTGAAACTACACAACTTATAAATAATACATCACAAAAATTATTTTTGGACCAAAAATCACACTCCCCCCCAGGCAAGAATGAAAATTTCCCATTCCTCCCCAAAACCTACTCCTCCATAGGCATCTTAAACAGTGAGTCCCCTCCAGGCAAAAGCCTTTGCAAAAACCTGGGAGAAATGACACTATGATTTAGTCATTCATTTTGCGTAACTTTCGACTTTAAGGTTGTGGTGGTCTTTCTTTACAATGTCAACAAAGCAATTTATAGCATTTTCTTCCATTGTGCGACCATACTTTAACGCTGGTAAATCTGGATTGACAAATGTAAAACCAGCAATATTTTGGTTCAATGTCCAAATATTGACTACACTAGACTTTTTAACTTTTTCCATTTTAGTTAATACTTCATGGGCTTTAGAAGCAGTAATAACCCCTTTTCTATATTTAAACCATGCATCGTTTTTACTTTGTCCTCTTGTGATTACTTCAATCTCACTAATGTTCTTTGAGGTCATGGTAATTTTTATATTATCCATAAATTCTATATTGGTTTTGGACATCAAAGTCAAGTCCTGCATGCTTGGCATTGCTGTTAAAAGTGCATTGGGTGATGCATTCTCCCTAACAAAATCTATTTCTTGTTTTGGTACAGCTGATAGAAGAATACTATTAGGAACAACGTCTTTAATTGCGTTAGAAAAATCCACCAAGGAAAGAAGTTTCATGTTACTACCGGCTAAAGGATCAAACTTTTTCTTTGGTGTAGCTACAAGTGGTTGTCTTTTCTTTCCTCGTTGAGCAAAGTCATCTCTATCAAAAGAAATATCTTTAAGTTTTGATGGATTAACTTCTTGTCGGTTTGGAAACCATTGGGATGCTGCACTTGTACATGCTGGGTTGGTTAGGCCAAATCGAACAGCAGCTTCGATACGAAAAAGTGCAGCTGCAACATGGTTACACGTCATGGAAAGTCCGGCCATGCAAGTACAGTGAGCAGTGTGGATTTTGGCATCTTTTTTTGAAACTATTACCCATAGTTTGTGGAACGGGTCATTAATCTTTTCAGATTTTCGACATTGTGCTTTTAATATGCAGCACTTGCTATCATCAGAGATTGGGTGATATTGTAGAGGCTGGAGCCATCCACATTTGTAGTAACTATATGCTTTACAAGACTTGTAATCACTCAAATCCTCACTTCCTAGTTCAGATGGATTAAATGATAAATAGTTAAAAATGTCTGGATAAAGAATCATAGGCCAAAACGTGACTCCAATATCCTCTGTTATCCAATCTTTCATAACAAATGGATCTGGTAAAACTTCATCGCCTATTACAAGTTTCCTTGTGTATTCTGTTCTTATTTCGACTTCAGCTTCCTCTGCAGTTTTCACTGGTTGAACATTATTCTCCATGGCAGAAAACGCTCTGGCCACTAGCTCTCTCTTTCTTCTTGATACCTTGAGTCCACGAAGACGTAAATATATCTTTAATTCTTCCACCTTCATTTTGTTCAACATATCAAAATCCATACTTTTTATTTTCGTTTCCTTTTTGTTGTTTACTCTCTGCTTTCCCGACTAAAACTGCCGCTATCTCCCAACTTCGAGAAATATTTTACCCCTATAATTAGTGCCGAGACTCCTGGAAGAAATTCTAATAGCGCGCCTCGAATTGGTGTATTATTACCAAATATTTGCTTTAGTCAGAAACGTGAATCATCCGGTGAGATAACATTCAATTGCGCTCGTAACAGAGAAGATATATTAAGTTATAGAATATTCTATTTGCTATGTCTAACATTAGCGAGGAAGACTTTTGCAATGAACTGAAAAAATCCCGCCATGAAAACAAAATGATTAATTTTTACAACAAGACAGCGACAAGTTACGATGGCTTGCTCACTACATTGAATAAATTGCACGTGAAAATGTCTACAATATTAACTGAGTATTTACCATTGGACTCAAAGATCCTGGATGTGGCGTGTGGTACAGGTTTATCTGGGCAAACACTAAAAGAAGTTGGTTTCAAACATGTGGATGGTGTTGATCCCGCTGCAAAGATGTTGAAATTGGCCAAAGAGAAAAGTATCTACAAGAATCTTTACGAAGCTATAATCACTCGAGAGAAATCATTATCGAACCAGATAACTCGTATGATGGAGTATTATGTTGTGGCGCTATCTCTCGCAACAGTTTGGATGGTCAAGATGCTTTACGAGAGTTTTTAAGGGTGATCAAACCAGGTGGATATGCCGTGTTTTCCACAATAAAAGCACCTGAAAATGCTCAACTCCTCGTGGCTATCGCGCAAAGTATGCGCGAAGAGAAATGCGATTTGATTAGTTTCGTAAAGAGCGAGTTTTATGAACCTCTCGGTAAAATGATTTATTGTTATATTTGTCTTGTTAAAGTTTTGTGAGGATCTATAGTCATGAATGAATTCCAGCTGTGCTTGTTCATTAAATATCTTTACTTATAATAATAATCCTGTCGTTTTGGTGACGGAAACTGAATTCTTTGGATATCGTCCTCTTTATATATATAGACAGTCTGCACAATCATTTCTGCACTTTTTTAGCAGGAAAAAGTACTTTTGTTTTCCGTCCTGACATTCCAAGCAACAATATTTACCACTTTTCAACGGAATACATTTGGAGCTTTTTCGCACAGTTGTAAATGTTTGGGGATTAATCATCAACGCCCAATATCTATCTTCATAACGATTTACAGTAACAATCCCTTCTCCTCGGTTAATCGAATAAATTTTAGTTTTAAATTTGTATCACGTGATTCTCTGCAAGGTATTGCAAATACATGTTCCATGTAAACAGAGCCTTTTTGATTCGTTAGAATTATATTGTCTCTAACATTTAACCTTTTTCAATCTCAAATACAATTTCCGTCAAACAAAAGTGAAAATTCTATAGACAACATTATTGTTCTATAAAAAGGTTTATTTGGTAAATATTACCAAATCCAGTGTTCAAACATTGACAGACTCAGTTCTTGTTTAATCAAGCCAAGTTAAAATACAGTAAAAGCTTCCTCCAAATTACGAACAGAAGAGCGATAATTCCTGTTTGCACCAACGTTTTGTTATATTTATAACCAACTTTATGATAGCATGGTCTCAAACCCAGACTCTTTCGTTAAGCATTATAACTTAGTCGAAGTTGCCAATCTGTAAATAACGATGTTGTAAGAACATGATTCGGACTGCGTATCTACTGTTTTTGCACGGCTAAGCATGTTATTATTATTGTCTTAAGGCTTACAACAGTTTAGGCGAAATTCGCCTGTAAAAAAGCCTCTCATATTATATATATATTTAAAATAATTTCCACAATTCGTGAACGTTTAGGCCATTTATTCGTTTTTCCCAGTTATAATTGGTGAAGTATTCTCTCATAGCATCAAAATTACCTTTGTTATATAAAAAAACATTTTCCGTTTGCTCGGTTTTTAATTGATTACAGACATAGTTAAATGTAATGACGGAATGATGGCTTTTTCCAACAGGTGCAAGATATGATAGATTAGAAACCATTGTTTCTTCGTTTGTGAAAACTAAGTCGAGAGTATTTGGATTTTGTAATGAACGATGGTGTGTTGGTTCAGTGACATGCTGGAACAGAAACGAGTCTCGATAAGCTTCAATGAACTTGTTGGCTTTATGGTTTTCTGGAGTGTTTGTACTAATCGATTCCCAATTTAATTCTGAATTGTTGAAATCGCCCGTGATCAATAGATGACACTTACTTTGCGACATAAATCGAATAGCGTCATTAGTTGTTACTCACAGAACTATTCGGGGATCGGTAAATACAGCAAACCAACATACGTGTGTTTGACCCACAATTAAGTTCACACAAAATGTTTTCTTTAAAAGTAGAAGATAGCGTATTCGATACTATGCTTGCAACATATTTATTTCTAACATAAATAGCTACACCGCGATGACAATTTGAACTTTCTAAGTTTGTAAAACAGTTAAAACTATCTATAAATAGTTCAGAGGGTTGGACGGGTATAAAATAATGTTTTGGTAAGATCTCAGTCACACATGCAATATCAGTATTCTGCTGCTCAATTAAATGTTTAAGCTCCGAGAGTTTATAGTGAGGACAAATAGGAAAGAATTTAGCAAGATACTGCAAATTGTGACCAAAGCATGAAAATTGGTACAAACACCTATTATGATACTCTGAACAAAGTTGATGACGTCAGCACTTTTTTAGCTTCGAGATATTTTTCATCAAAATAGGTCATATTATATACCATTGGAAAGGTATTTTAATGCTGAATGCAGAAAAAGGTTTATCTCATGGTGTAAAAATTTAGTGAAGAAAAGTTATGAGCATTTGAAGTTGCAAAATGTGACGTCATCTAATTCGATAAAAAATCAAATTTTTTAAAACCTATCATGTTACATACCATCGTAAAGACTTTTTCATGCTGAATTCAAAAACGGTTAGTCTCGTAGTGTGAAAATTAAGTTAAAGAAAGTTATGACTGTTCGTAATTTGGTCTTTATTTGATATTAGGAAAAAAAATATTCTGCAATGTAATGTCTTCGTTAAATCTGTTTGATGATTCTAATTTTTATTTTGGTTGTGTGTGTATGAGATATCGTTTTTGACACTGCACTTGTCGCGAATTAGATTTTAAAATAATATATATATTTATTCTTTAAGGTAAAATGAAAAGTTAAAATAAAAATTTAAAATTGAATTTCAGAACTTAAGTATGTGTAACTATCAGTTGGTGAAGGAATTTGAAGCTGAAAGAGATTGGAATGCTGTTTTATATGCCAGAAGATAAATAAAGAAGATCTAATCAGTCCAATTAAAAAGAAAGGTAGGAAATAACTTCTTAAGGACTGTTTTGCTAATTGCTAATTGATTTATTGAAAAATAGATGAATGAATTACTGTAATTAATAATCATTACCTTTCGAAACTTTCTGATTAACAGAACAGCGAAAGATGATCTTGATATTTTTCCAAGGACGTACCGTGAAAATTGAAAGGGGGGGGGGAGGTCGGAATTAGTAAAACTTTTACTAATTTGGGCTCCGACGATGAAGCAAAGCCCCCGGTGAAGTCTGTTTTATTTAATGTACAATGTTGTAGTTTTAATTCATGGTAAATTTTGCTTTTACAAATTGGTTAAAACAATAGCGACAAATGAACAAAAACGGCGACTGTTATTGCACGGCGACCGTTTTTACCTTTTCTTTTAATCAATCGTTCAATGGAATGTTATCCTTTTCTCGCGGGAAAGTGAAACCAGTTGTTATGTCAGTGCCGTAACTATCAATGTGATATTGGGGCGGAGCAAAATGTTTAGTATCTAAGGAGGCCCCATTATGGTTGGGGCCGACGTACCAAGAAAATTTTTAGAATTCTCACCCTCTAGAATGGCTATCAGCCCTCTTGAAAAACCTTTGTAAGAAATCTAAAGCATCATCTAAAAAGGTAAACCATGAAAAGTGGGTATTTTGAAACATTAAGACTATCTTCTAGGGAAAAGCAAGAAGTATTCGAAAAAATTCTAGTAATTTCGCAATTCGATTCGAATTCAACCAGTTCCAACTTCAACCAGTGTCAATTTTTTGTTTGGGTGGGGAGCTGGTTGCGGCACTGTATGTAACCATAGATATAGGACTCTCCCTAGTATGTCTATGGTGTAACTTTTAATGTCAGGAGTATTGCATCTGAAATTACCTCTTGTTCTTGATCGTAAATTATGCTATTAAAATTTTATTATTTTTTTGTCAAAAAGGGCACATAGTTTCAAAAAAAGGGTCGTCCGCACCCAACGACCCCCTCCCCCCCCCCACGGTACGCCCCTGTTTCTAAAAGTCAAACAACAATATAGAAATAGTTCTAGGAAAGATATAGGATAGTTTAATAGGTACAGGATTTTTACGTCTTTGTCGATAATTCTTTTTCTACAGGTTTCAACAAGGAGAAAAACTCACTTCTAAAATTAACAACTAACTCAAAAGCATTTGAGAAGATTCAAGGTTTGCCAAGACATTTGAAAAATTTTTCTGAACAATTTAAAAGTGCTGAAGAATTTTATCAAAAGTTATTAACTCGAGAAGCAACATTTTATAAGACAGGTAGTACATTATATAACAAAGACAAACTAGAACGGAAGAGAAAAAGTTTTGATAGCCAACATGATAGCCAACATTTCATAATTGCTCTATGCTTTTGGTAGAAGGGTGTGTTTGAAAAGCTGCAAAACTATATTGGCATTGTTGTTGTTTTTATGCTGATCTGGGTTTATTTTTGTGCTTATTTCTTTGGTTTTTTGCACTGTTGGCTTACTGGTTGTTGGCATATAAATTTCATTGTTCCTAGTGAAAAATTAGTGAAGAAAGTACCAGAAATTGTGTGTTTTGGTTGATCATCCTTTACTTTCTCCCAACCATTTTTCCCACTACAATTACATCTAAAAGTTCAACTTCCTGTAACTCATTATTTTCTACCTACCTTTTTCCACTATAATTGCATCTAATTAAAAGTTCAACTCATCAACTCTTTCATAAAATACTAGTACCATAAAATCAAAACATTTCTTCAACATCTGTTTTCATTTTTAAAATTATCTAATTATTATTATTTCAATATTCTGTGCGTCATAAATTGAGAACTGTACCCTACAGCAGCTTTAAAAACCTACATACCCACGAGGGTCGCTGCAAGCGGTCGAGGTGGTACTTTGTAGGAGAAGTATAGCCATATCTGCCATAGGCCATTTCTCAACATTTTGTACCCACAAATTTTTCATTAAACCTTAATAACCTTACATAATTTTTCATTAATGTCACAAACTCATATAAATGTTTCCGCAGAGATTTGTCCTGGAAACAAAGACAAAAAATGTGGACAATTACTTGATGACAATTCTGATTGCATTGAATGTGACATTTGCTCAGTTTGGCACCACATTCATTGTCAGAATGTCTCCTATGACGCATTCACTGCAATAACAACCTTTAATTTGTTCTGGGTTTGCGATGTTGCGATGCAAACTTAAATGTGTTCGCGTAAACCAGATAACTGAGGCTCCTATAAATACCATCTTAAACATGCTTGAAAATATTGATAAAAACGTGACTAGTGTCAAAGATGAAATCAAAAATGGCCAATCAGCAATCACTAACAGTTATGCTGATGTGACTAAATGTATGTTGGAAAATAAAACGTCGATTGCGAGCGATTCCAATAACGAATCTACTAAAGAGATAGTTCGCGAAGTCATTGACGAGTTTCAGCACCGCAGAAATATAGAATCCAACCTTATTGTTTTCAATTATCCTGAAGCCGAAGGTAGCAACGTACAGAACGACTTTATTCAACTAGTCAAAAATGGATGCGAGCTACAGATTCAGTCATCCGTTGTTACTTCTGCGAAACGATTAGGCCCTCCCAGAGATTCGAATTCAAAACCAAGGCCTATTCTTGTGCAATTAAATAGTATCGAAACTAAAAGATCTATTCTTAGAAACGCCAGTAAGTTAAAGCAAAATTCGCCAGGTATTTACATCAATAACGACAAGAGCAAAGCTGAACGCGATCATTTTAGAGAAGTGAAGAACGAACAAAAAAAGTTAATCGCAAACGATAAATCCAACGAATGGTTTTTTCGTATCACTGGCCCGTTGCTGAGTCTCAAAATTATCAGAGAAAAACGAAAATCAAAGCCGCATCAAAAATTTGATGGGTCCCCTTCAGAAGAAGTACAAGCACCGCAAACATAAAACGTTCCCTTAAATCTAAACTAAAATGCATTTACTCGAATGTTGACTCTTTGTTAAATAAACGTCCTGAACTGTTGCATATAGTAACTACTTATGAACCCGATGTGATTTGTCTCTCGGAAGTATTACCAAAAAACAAACGATTCAATGTCACAAAATCCGAATTCGAGCTAAAAGGTTACACTTGTTTTTCTAACTTCGACTGCAAAACTTGCCATCGAGGTGTTTTAATCTACATTCATGAATCTTTTGAATCAACACAATTAAATGCTGGATCCTCGTTTACAGAATCTGTTTGGTGCGAGGTGAAGTGTAACAGTGCGAAACTCTTGCTAAGCTGTATCTATCGATCTCCTAACAGTAGCGACAAAAACAATATCCTTCTCTTTAACTAACTAAAAGAGAAATGTAACTCTTATACTGACATAGTTATTACCGGAGACTTCAACTCTCCCGATATAGATTGGTCAAACCAGCTCAATCCAATCGCTAGATCCAAAAAAGCATCAATGTTTGTAGATAGTTTACATGACACCTTTTTGTTCCAGCATGTTTTCAAACCGACTCATCATCGTCCTGGACAAATGTCAACTCTAATTGATCTCGTTTTCACATCCGAAAATTATATGATTACCAACATTAATCACCCAGCACCCATTGGTCTTAGTCATCATCAACAACTGCTTTTCGATATACACACCACCAGTACAACGAGCTCGACTAATGTATCACATTTAATCTACTCACGCGCCGACTTCGCCAAAATAAATGAAGAAATTCGTAGTCAAAACTGGCATATTTTAGACAACATGAACTCAATCGAAGCTTGGGATTACTTTCACAAATTTATAACATCTATAATTCATGAACGCGTCCCAAAAATCCAATCCAAAATCAAGAAGAACAAATCTGTTTGGGTAAACGGTAATGTTCTTGAAAAAATAAAAACGAAACAAGAAAAATACAAAAATTACCTTTCAATGCGCAATGATGATACATATTCACAGTATACCAGAGTACGCAACCAAGCCAAAACCGCATGCAGGAATGCAGTAAAGTCTTTCGAGAAGAAGTTAGCGAACAACGTAAAAAACAACCCGAAAGCCTTTTATGCTTACGTACGAAATAAAACAAAAACTAAAGAAAAATTTCCCAGTATTCGTCTGGACGCCAATCAACCGTCAGAAACAAACTTTTCAAAAGCGCAAACTTTTAATACCTTTTTTAGCAGTGTTTTCACCCGTGAAAATATCTATGAGATACCTGAATTCAACAACAATTTCGATACTCCCAATCTGAAGAACGATATAGACTTTTCAATAGAGACAATAAAAAATTACATTAACAAACTTGATGTATCAAAGTCTGAATGTCCTGACAAATTACATCCTCGCTTTTTGAAAGAAACAAATGAAACTATCGTTGTTCCAATATCAATGATATTTTACAGAGTATTCGAAGTTGGCGTTCTTCTCCAGATGTGGAAAGACGCTAACATAACGCCGTTGTTCAAAAAAGGTGATCGTACATCCGCAAAAAATTACCGTCCTATTAGCCTTACTTGTGTTGGAGTGAAAATATTCGAAAAGATTATCAAACATCACATTCTTTCTCACCTTCAAAAATACAATCTTCTTAGCTCTTATCAACACGGTTTTGTTCCAGGCCATTCTTGTGTTACAAACTTAATTAACGTGATTGACAGTTGGACCGCATCATTAGATGCAGGGTTAAACATTGACAGCATATATTTGGATTTTGCGAAAGCATTTGATACCGTTCCACATCAGCGTCTTCTCGTAAAATTGCATGCATACGGTATCAATGGCAAAACGTTTAACTGGTTAGATAATTTCCTAAAAGACCGCAAACAGCGCGTGGTAGTCAATGGCGAGTTTTCCACATGGAATCAAGTTACTAGTGGTGTTCCTCAGGGTTCAGCAATCGGTCCAATTTTATTTCTCATCTACGGGAACGATATGCCAAATGTGATACTAGCTACTATATCAATGTTTGCAGATGACACAAAATTGTTTAAAATTCTGAACAGTGTATCTTCGTCTGTTGATCTGCAGAAGGATATTGATTCTCTCGTTACCTGGGCCAATACGTGGCAAATGCGATTCAACACTGATAAGTGCGCAGTTATGCATCTCGGTAACAATAAGTTTCCCTTTAACTATACCATGTATGACAACGAATTAGCTAAATCTGTCCCCTTGAAAATTACGACTTGCGAAAAAGACCTAGGAGTCTACGTTGATCATAACTTGAAATTCTCTCATCTTACCTCCACTCAAATCAACAAAGCAAATAGATTACTTGGTATGATTAGACGCAACTTTATCTATCTTGATTAGTATTCTTTCAGAACTCTCTTCTCTGCACTTGTACGTCCACACCTCGAATACTGTAGCGCAGTATACCATCCGAGGTTGTTAAAAGATAAACGTGGCATCGAAAATGTTCTCAGAAGGGCTACGAAACTTGTTCCAGGTTTAAAATACTTACCCTACGAATCACGTCTACGGGAAGTAAATCTTCCAAGTATGTGTTACCGATTTAGACGGGGAGACATGATTGAAGTGTATAAATGGTTACATTCCGTCTACAAATGCAAACAAAACCCGTTAAAGCTATGTCATCAGTCAATCACCCGTGGTCACTCGTTTAAACTGAGTAAAGAGTATGCTCAACTTGAAGTGAGACGTCATTTTTTCAGTGTTAGAGTTGTCGATGCGTGGAATCGTCTTCCTGCCAACATTGTAAACGCCGGTTCACTGAATTCTTTTAAAAATTTGTTAGACGCTCATTGGAGATGTGATATGTTTGTTTACGATTAGTGGCAATCTATTTATTTGTTGTTGTTGTTTTTTTTTTAATTCTATTCGATACTCGATACTCGTTCTAATATATAATAATAAATAATTTTATTCTATTCGATATTCGATACTCGTTCTAATATATAACGTATAACCCTAGTTTATGACAGGCTGACAGGCAATATATTATGCCTATACTTTTGTAAGCTCATACATAATAATAATAATAATAATAATAATAACATGAGACTGAAGGATTGCCGAATGATAGCAATGAAGATGAAGTACACCTGTAAAAAAGCAAAACAGAGGATCCAAGTCTAGCGGATTGATTTCATTCCTTTGTGAATTAGAAGACGAGGAGGAAAATTTGCACTTAGTCGAAACCTTTAGTCGCAATACCAAAACAATGTCGGTTGAATTGTCAGACCATAAACTCTTGGACAAATTAAGTCAAGGTGATTTGATTGCAAATGAAGGAAGATACCATTATCATTGCATGACAGAGTTAAAAAATCAACATCGCTCCAAATGCAGCGTAAAATCTAAAGGTCAATGCGAAGAGAAATTTATTGAAGGTATCAGAAAATTTGTTTGCTATATATAATGACATATGATAATTGTAACTTTTTTTAATTTATGTTGTGTAAATTGATACATGGTTTATTTGAAGCAATACAATAGGTTTAGATTTTTTATAAATAATAGGACAAATATTTAAGGTTAGAATTGGTTTATTCATAGGTTTATCATTTTCGGAATTGATAGGTGGGATTGAAGATCTCTTAATTTTGTCAGAAAACACCCCTGTATTCATGATGGTTGATATCCAACTACAGTATCAAGCAATATTGAAGAAACATGGAGCTTCAGCTGAAACTATAGATCGTGTTCATGTGACAAGACTAAAAGAAAATATCTTAGCGGAGATACCGGAACTTTTCGAAGAGAAGAAAGGTAAATTCATCATTTTAACAACGAAGGAACTTTTAAGCGATACAATATTCGAAGCTTCAAAGATGTCACCGAGAACAGAAGGTACCATCATTTTCAATGCAGCGAGAATCATTAGAAAATATATGTTTGAGTGCGATGAGTTGTTTGATGGTGATATCTCTGAAAAACGTCAGAAAAGATCTGTTTCAAAACAACTACTTTTACTAATTGGTTCAATACTAGAAGAATCAAATTTTCAGATTCAACGACCGATCTCTCCTTGAAACTTGTCCAATTGATTCGTTTTAACACGGTGAAAACAAAAAGAAAGGGAAATAATTTTCGGCACTCAAAGGACATTGAGCCACCCCTTCCTTGTCTTGAATGTAGAATTTAATCAGCCATAACTCCTTTGACTAAGTTTTTACTTCATATGAGACTAAAAATCTTTACAATGGTATGTAACATGATAGGGTTTAAAAAAATTGATTTTTGATCAATATTATTATTATGACGTCACATTTTGCAACTTCAAATGCTCATAACTTTTTTTTACTAAATTTTTACACCATTAGATAAACCCTTTTCTGATTCAGCATTAAAATACCTTTCCAATTGTATTATCATTTCCTATTTTGATGAACAATATATAGACAATTCAGATTTTCAATCTGTTTGTTTACTGCTTTTTTATGCGCTTTATATACATGTTCCAAGGTGGACCTCTTACTCTGTACATCCATTCCCCCGATTCTTCAATTTGTTCCTGAGCCTTTGCCTCTTCCCGCAACTTATTAAAAGCATCCCTTTGCTCTTTGTTTCGATCATGATTAATGAAGACTGTGGAATTCGATTGACGTAAAATGTGAAGGTCTTTCATTATGGAATTTTTAATCGATAGGGATGAAAAAGAGACTAAGTAGCTAATGGTAAGGTAGAACCTGTTTCCGATTGACCGATTTGTTCACATTTAGTTATCATGTTGGAGTTAATTTTCAATGTTCAATGATGTCCTAATGAAGGTTATAAAATTATCTTTTTCAGAAACTTTTTTGTTTTCATTAATAAGATTAAAAGCAATGACATTTTTTTCTCTATTTTTTTTTTTTTTTTGGTAATGTTGGTAACACCACTGAAACCAAACATTGTTTATAACAACGAAACGAGCATTAAGAGTCTTACGAACACTTGAAGGAGTTGCCGATTTCTTTTGAATGTAAATATAATCTTGGAAGAAGATATTGAGAGATGACGTTTTCAGTGAAAAACTCGAAATAAAAAATTATACGAAAATATACTGTTCGGTAAATTCAAAGATGTTTTTAGAGATAGGGCTGGACTTGGTTTTGTTTTCTCTCTTGTTTCCTTACAAAACATTTATTATATACACATAACAGAGGACCGACAAACCCGTAGTTTCAAAATATTCTTCTGATTTTTATCAGTTCCATTTCTGTTTTCGAGTGCTTTCAGCAATAGCTTCAAGAAGAAATCAGCTTTTGCGTGCGTTTCTTTCGTTGAGAATACGAGATATCCTCCATAATAATCCTTCTCATAGAATCTGATGTTAGCTACCCCACAACATAACAATCAGTCACACCTATTGTTCAAATTGTCCAAAGAACATTCGCTAGCCTCAAAAAAAATATTGTTCCGTTCTATGGCTAATTCATGTTAATTGCTCGCAGGGGCGTAGCCAAAGGGGGGTGCGGGGGGGGGGGGTGCGGCACCCCCCAACATTTTGTTTGTCGGCAAATTCTCAAACCCTGTCGGCAAAATGAAAATTTCCTGTTTTCTACCTTCTTTCTTCTGTTGTAATGCTGAACAAAAAGCGTCGTCATTATATGTTATCATTGGATCAATAACTTGAGTGAGTGAATCATCATTCATTCACTCTCATTGTCGTCGACGTTGTGACGGATTTAATTGCTTAATAAATGTAACAATTATGCGAGATTTAACAAATTCAAATCTATCATAGAATAAATCTAAAACCAAAACATTTTCACATGAAACTATTTCAAATGATGAAACAAACACATGCCGCATACATTTCAAACTATTTTATTGAGTAATCTCAATCGAACGAACTCAAATGGTAGCCAGATCAAAAATGCTTGACGACAGACTTGAACAGTTAATGTTAATGGCTTGTGAGAGAGACGTCACCGATAATGTACGTGTTGAAAAACTAGCCACCATTTGGGCTACACTTAAGACCATAAGAGTCTTAATATCGAACAAATAAACACACATTTCATACATCCTTTGGTCTAGTTTTTATGTATTATTCAGTTTTTTGTGTTTATTGAATAAAAAAATTCTTGTAGGCAAATTCGGCCTTTGCACCCCCCCCCCCCCCCCAATATTTTTCTCTAGCTCCGCCCCTGATTGCTCGGTCCGCTCCAAAATATCTGACAGACCTTTTCATTATACCCAATTCAATATATTTTTTAATGTTGAATTGGATGTGCGAACGCAATCAGTTGTTTTCATTTCAGTCGATCTACTACAATAGCGACAATACTAAAAATATCTTCTGTTGAAAGTTATTAACATTAACATCATCATCATCATCATCATCATCATCATCATCATCATCATCATCATCATCATCATCATCATCATCATCATCATCATCATCATCATCATCATCATCATCATCATCATCATCATCATCATCATCATCATCATCATCATCATCATCATCATCATCATCATCATCATCATCATCATCATCATCATCATCATCATCATCATCATCATCATCATCATCATCATCATCATCATCATCATCATCCTTTTAACGTCGCTTTTCCATGCTTGCATGGATTGGACGGTTTCAAACGATGATTTTCTCCAATTATGGAGGTTTAATCATCTGATGGTTTATTGGTGCAGATGTTTTTACGGTTAGATGCCCTTCCTAACGCCAACCCCAGTGAGAGGGAAAACAGTGGCGAGTTAACCCACGCAAGGTACCAACTTTGTATTTAAAACTCCGTGGCAGCTATGCATCAGGGGCATGGATGCTTATGTCCATGAGGTCAAAGATGTTATACAACCCGCATACCCACAAACAGCTGAAAATCTCACACAGGTAACGCAATTGAAAGTATAAAAGATTCTGAATGACCAGCAGATGGAAGGGGTTCCAACACAAGACATAAACATCCGTATCGTCACAAATATAGTGAATATATGTCGTTTTTTTCGATTCGCTCTATAATAAGTTTGTGGCCCACAGAATCGAAAAACGCTTGGTCAGAGTCGACGCAAACAACATTGAATGGAATTGAATTGAATGACAATGACCCTCCGCAATTAGACTATTTCATGATTTATCAATGCTCTGGCAACACCCAGTCTAAAATCCTTGGAACAATTGAATTTAGTTTTGACAACGCTCAACGCAATGACAAGAAAATGTTCATTTTCCTTTTTTACAAGATTTGCTAAAGACAATGTAACGATTGCATTCAAAACTTAACATGCTAAGTCATTAGAGGAAACTTTAATTTCGGTACCGTAAATTAAAACCAAATTCTGAAAGTCATTGGACAAAACAACAAAACAAATCACTGATTTCCCAATTTATTCAAAATACATGCATGCAAAAGTTTTGGGAATAATTTGCAACAGTATCAATGTGCTTTTTATCAATATATATATATTTATATAAATTAGTGAATTGGATCGATCAAATCAAATCAGCTATGAAATCAATATGTATCTAATGAATTTTTGATCCAAAAAGCGGCGCTAATGTGCTTTCGCACCCCCTATTTTTTGGCTGAAACTAATTCTCTGAGCTCTAAAAAGTCCATTGAAAACAAAAATACCTCTGTAATATTCACTGTAGCTAAGATATGCAATTTTTAGTCGCTTAACTTATAGATTATAGCATAAAACACTTTGCTGTTTTTGTTAAGTTCTGCGTCATCTAACATGTTTGTTTACTTTTACAATGTTAGAAATTAGTGTTCTCCGCCACTTAGTACTTTTCCCAAGTGCCAAATTACCAAGAGAAGTTCTTGCTGAAGAAAATTACAATTTATTTTGTAAGAAACTGGACAAGATCTTTTAATTTAAACAAGTTTAATATAATTATATTCTGTTCTAGGTAGTGATTTCCCGGAGCTACACTGTGTATATATATGCTAATTTTTCGCCATTCTTGTGGGCTTTGAAAGTCAGTAATCCAGTGTGTTTAATACCTTTTTGCTTGTTCTTATAGATAATTTTACTGTATATTTTACTGTATATCTCTAACTTTTATTTAATTCTAATATTTAATCCTATTGTAATTAGTGTAGGTTTTATTTTATCAGGTCTTTTGTGAAAAACAATGTTTGCACTGAGTATTATGTACCTGTATAAATATTAAATAATAAATAAATAAGTGCCTATTTATACAAGCAAGAAAAGTTTGTTTTTAAAAGACGTGTGGTCTTGAAAAAGATTGTTTTTATGAGCAGATTAAATAGGATACAAGTCTATTTGGTTTCTATAAGTGGAAAAATTGGTGGTCGTCGAATCTCTGCCTCCACATGAACTCGGCAAGGTAATCCGGCATCATATCTCGATTTGTAGCCCGTGCACAGCCTATACTGGGTTGTTTAAAAGGTATTCAGCAGCGACATCACAACAAAATTGCTTCCAGTCAACGACGCTGTGCTCTCCCACAATCAACTGATATTGGATGGACCTTTGCGACAAGTCACGACTACTTCCAGTGTCGCACCAAATCTATGTCATGTCAAGGATTTGCCGAAGGTGCAAATATGATTGTTTTACCGGGCACCGCCAAGTTATACTATTGATGGCACGATCATAATATTGTTCATTGCACTGTCTGTGATCGACAACGGCAAACCATTTCGACAGCGAGGAGGCCATATTGCAGACACCAATGAATACATGTGGGATATCGTCAAGCCATCTCCGACCAATAACAGTTAACAAAATCAAATTAAATACTTGCCATCTTTACAATGTATAAATGCAAAACAAACGGCACAGAAATACACAATGTTATGTTAAAGCAAGTTTCTTCTCCTTTTTTATACAGTTGCAGCATTAATACACAATATTTTCATCATTTCTTTTATGTAGTTTAGTTGTTTGTCTAACCCATGCTAGCATGGAAAATAGACGTGAAAAAATGTAAAAGAAGAAGAAGATTAGACCCTGCGTAGAAGAGTTATTTGTTTTTTATTTAAAAAATGAATGGCGGATTCAAAAATTCAAAAATCAGTAGCATTTGTAACATTCGTTGATGGCTTGACTTGTTATGTACATCATCGAAGACTGGCATTTTTTCAGGAAGTATTTAGCCTAGAGGGTTATTTATGTTTTCATTGGACGTTTTCAGAGAATTAGTTTCAGCCAAAACATAGGGGGCAAAAGCGCATTAGCACCCAATAATTTTGGAGATGTGATGGAGGTTTTCAATTTTTGAAAATGTACCCATGTGTAACCTTTCGGCAAGAAAAACAATGCATTCGGTCTCACTTGTTAAGGTAATGGTTAAGGGAAATACAAAATCAATATTTTCAAAATTTCTTTTGATGACTTTCTCAATGCATAATAACAATGTTCATAAGATACCTGCAGTATTATAATATATAAATAGTTCACCATATAACATAACAAATAAGATGTTTTTTCCAGTGTTAAAACTTTAGAAAAACCTGTTGGCAATTGGATTATTAAAATGCTCTTCTAATATGAGACAAAAAGCAAGAAACAACTGGTCTAAAATTCGCAATGCAATTTTTGGTCCAATACACAGTCATAAAACGGGGAATTTCAGTTTGAATAGTGATGGATTTAAACAAAATGAAGTGACAGAGAATCTTTTCATAAGCCACGGTGATTGTTTTTAAAAATTATTATAAATCTATATACATATATTGCATGAATTAATATACACTTTTGCGTACAATCAAAATAATCAAATTGGAAAAAAAACATGAAATGAAATTTATTTTCTGGAATATATGTATTTCACTCAAGTTTTTCATTATCACCTTTTGATATGCATTCTAATCTTTCAAGTTATTTCAATTTCTATTTACATAGGATGCCGATATAATCAATTTAAGTATTCTACTGATAAATAAATATATAATATTAAATGAATGTGTTGCTATTAATATTTATTATATTTTTAACTGAATTATTTTTGTTTCATGTTGTTTAATAGGTATTGAACTAGTGCAACAGGTGCATATTCCTGCTACTACAGCTGGAGGGACATGTGTTAAAAATGTGATTTACAATAGAGATAGTGGCAACTACATTATTTTGTTTTCTTCTGGAGACCTTGGTTTATACACTAAAGGCGACGAACAAAAATTGTTTACTTGTCAGCACAAGATATTATGTTTCGTGTATTCACTGGCATTTTCAGTGTATACTGCTGTCTGCGAGGATTATAACATCAGGGTTTGTACAGAGCTCAGATTTGTTGTTTTGAGTGTTAGATTTGCTGTATGTGAAATCATTATCACATCCTAAGCCATCCGTGATGACATAAAATGCTAGATATTGTAAAACAGTCTTGAAAATTCTTTTGAAGGTGGGCTTCTTAATACTATGCGGAAAATGTCAAAAAGGTTTATGTTTAGCAATTTCTGAATCAATTTTCACGCATTGAATAACAGGATTAGATGTTATTTATACATTCTTTTATTCAAGTTAATTAATATTGACTGAACATCCGCAAACAATTTTCTTCTATTTTCCAGAATATTTTTTCCCTGTAAATTAGTTTAATTGTAATTTAGTTTGAATGCATATATTTTCAACATATCATATATATTTTATGAAAATTCACGATTCGATTGTGAGTTTTGAAATTATAAAACATTTGAAACTGAATTCTGTAATGTTATTGTGTTGAACGCCAATGAACATTGCGTGACTCATTTCAATGTTAGGAAATGATTTTTTTCTAATTCATAGATCTTGGATAATGATTTAAAGGAATTAAGTGTTATTCCATGCAGCGGTGAAATTTTTGGGTATGATACATTTGCATTTGTTATTTGCTTTCCGTGGTAACCAGAGTAACTAGAACCAGATGGTCTTGACTGAGCTTATGTTTTTCCCAACGAAAATCTGTATAAAATTACAAAGACGAAAAATAAATCATTTTTCTGTAAAATACAACATTTAAAATATATAGCTCACAATATATATGTTACAAACTTGAAATTTTTTTTTTGCAAAATTATTTTTGCATGTGATCATAAAAATATTCTCGCGATGTGGGTAAAAATCAAAAAAGATCTTAACATATCTAAAATGCAAATTCAAAATGGTGTTAAATAAAAAATAGTTTACTTTATCAAAGTTTTACATAGGGACGCAAACTACAGTAAGGACACAAAGTGGCCACATGAAATTTGATGATGATGATGATGTACATATCTTTATTTTAGTATCGTATTCAATAGCTTCACCAATGAATTTGTCACGCATGGAAGAGGCAATATCACTGTAAGTTAAACAAATCATGCATTTATTTATAAAGTATAATTACAGGGTTATAATTTGCAAATTGTTTTTTTAAGTAACCCACGTGTGTTTTTAGTTTTATTATTCTTTGTTATTGTTGTTTTTTTCAGGCTTGGTGCTTTAAATCAGCCACTTCACTACTGATACCGCGTAAAATTTTTGTAGTATGTTGTTATTATTGCTGTTGTAATTCTTACAAATATGGACAATAGTTTGTCAATAATATTTATTCCATAGGATTGTAAAAGACAGTTGTTAAAATTGGTGTAAGCATTTGCATTCAAATGTTTATGTATTTTTGTATTAGCTCTGCATAAAAAAGTGCATAAGCAAATAATTTTTATAAAATTTAAGACATGTTACTATTGTCATACCACATTGTATTCTCTTTATGTAAGTCAGGAAGACCAATAATGAAGACATTCAGCATAAAGCGGTCTCTTTATTACGTAGTATATCAAGAGTATACGCATTAGCTATCGGCAACAAGAAGTCAAAAAGCATTTTACTATAAATCACGCAATATTGCATTGCTGTGCAGAAAAAAGTGTAGAAGTATGATTGTGATTTCGAGCGCAGGACTAAGACATTTCTTGAAAGACTTGAGAAAGTAAAATATATATATATTAAATATTTTTTTCAAATTGTTTAAATTGTATATAAATAAACAACTTATTGTTTTTCTTTGGGTCGAGCAGCAGAAAAAATATTTAGGATGTCCGTCATATTGTCCGTCGTGTTTTTTCAAATATTCTTTGATTTATTATTTAGTGAGCGGTTATAAATAAAAAACGCTGTATTTCATCAAGAATAACCGTAGCACAAATGGCAGCAATTAAATACACTAGAAATCTGGGTAAAGGTTTTTACGATAATGGTTAATTAGCATTCTGGGAGCTTCGTTAAAATACAACCAACATGTCAATGAAAATTGCTTACTAACGAAATCTTTTTTGCTTAGTTCAATTTTATTCCCTCTGTATGCAGAAATGAATTTTAATGGCTGAACAAGTAAGAAACTATTGTTTTATAGAATTATAATGCTGTGTAAGTTAAATACAATGGAACTATTTGATGAGATGTCTGCATAATATAAATACAAAGAATTTTACTTAGGACGAGTTGCCTATATCTGGTGATGTGATGCACTTTTGCATGGAGCAGACACATAGCGAACAGCAAAGATGTTTTGCCACAGTTAAAAACAGTGTTTTTGTTTATCAACTGTCCACTGGTGATTGTTTGAACACCTTGAGGAATCTCCATCAAACGGAAATAACTGCAATCATGTACTTTCAACCTCTAAAGGTAATTTGGTGGGGTTATAAATAAAACAGTGAAAAACAGAATATTTTTGTGACACAGCCATGAAAAGTCTGTTTGCCAAACGATTACATCTGAACCAGGAATGGAAATATCTGGCGATTACAATATTTTGTCACCTAACAGTACTATTTTCTAATTTTAACGTATTCATGTTAACGTGTCATCATCATCCTGGTTTTATTTTAACTATCCCAGGTTCTGATCATTTCTAACCATGGAATGATCCAATTTGAATATGTATGTTCTGAGATATAACTTTATGATGCTTTTGATATTTCAATATAATATATACAAACACCATTTTTACCATAAAGTTTCTTCTTCTGATGGTTTGTTAATATTATTATTTGTTTAAAATCCTTAGCTTTTGGTGAGCGGCAGTAAAGATGGTACCATTAAAGTTTGGAATGAGACTTTTTCACTTCACTGCTTGTTTATTGCACATTGTAAAAGTGTCACTTTGCTTGAGGTTTACCCGTACGGCCCCTATCTCTTGTCTGCATCTGAAGATGACACTCTCAGGACATGGGGTTTAGATGTGAGGGCAGAACTAAGCTGTACTCATACCAAAGTTAAAGGCATGATGCTTGAACTTGGATGCAATGATTTCTGTATTTACACAGATACTAAGTTGGAGTTTTGGACGGTGAAGAACTTGCATTTTCCATTTGTGATTGGGTATTATGTTTTGCTATCATAAATTAACCAAATCTCTCAAATCCAATGACTTTTTGTGAAAACCCTCTTAAGGGTAATACTCTCCGTCAATCTTTCTTTAAGTCTAATTATTTCATCTCATTTATTTCTCAGAGAATTTTTACATTTTACATATTTCATTATAGTTGATTTTTTTTTTTTTTTTTTTTTTACAAAATTATTATTTTTTATTATGGTTTTTGATGGATTAATTATTACAAGCTTTATGTACTGCTGCCACAAAGTTTAAACTACAAATTTGGTATCTTGCGTGGGTTAACTCACCAGGTTTTCCCTCTCACTGGGGTTGGTGTTAGGAAGGGCATCCAGCTGTAAAAACATCTGCTCCAATGAATCATCAAATGATTAAACCTACAAAATTGTGGGGAATATCATTGGTTGAAACCCCGTCTAAAATAGACGTGAAAAAATGTAAATGATGATGATGATGAAGCTATTAAATATATAATAATTAGATTGCATAAAATTATATTTGAATTAACGTTTTAATTGTTATCATTTTATATTTATTCGAGAGTGTTGTTTATTTATTTATTTATTTATTTATCTATTTAACAAGATAACAAGATTGATTGTTGTGCAGGTGTCATCCCTGTTCACTGAAGACATCCATCAATCACAAGGCAAGATTGTTGGTTTTTTGCCAGTAAATCTTTTCATGAATGAATTTAAACCTTGCTTGTTTATGTTTATGTCAGTTTTTTTCATTTTTGCAATGGTTTCTGGCCTTGATTGGATTCTCAATTTCATTCAGATTGCTCCCATTCCGTTTTGCATCTGCAATGATGGTCGCGTTTGCATCATTTGTCCATTGAGTGGCTATGTAATCACAACACATCTATCACAAGATGCCCTGGTTGATGCTGTGTACAACGCCGCAGGTCATCAATACTTCTTATACTTGTTGTTACTATTAATTATTATCAATTTAATAGAGAACTAATTCGAAACAAAATGATAGTTAGTTAAATTTGTGCAGTCACTTTGTGCTGTCAACCCATGTAAATCAGTTTAAAATTTTATGCACAAATACTTAACAATATACAAGATTTTAAATTGATCAAGTAATAAAAAATTGAAAGGAGTTAATAATAAATTCAGTATTGGAACAAAGCTATCTAATTGGTGATTCCACTACGTTTCGAAACTGCTGATTCGAAACTGGCCGTTTCGAAATTGACGATTCGAAACCGGACGGTTTGAAACAATATCAAAAGATTGCTGTTTTTTAGACTAAAGGCGGTTCTGGTATTACATATTTATTTTGTAGTTGAAAAATTGGAGAATATTTTGCTGAAATATAGCTGAATTTGCAAAATTTGATAGAAGAAAATAAGATATGTATTTATAAATTGTGACAAGTTCTGCAATGTCAATACATACGCGATCAAATCATGTACGCACAGTATAGAAGAAAAAACTTCCTTTTAAGAAATTTTTATGGAACAAAAAATAAGAATAAAACCTATTTTAAGTAAAATAAATAGGAATATGCTAAGAATATTTCAGCCTGATTTTGAGTTAAAAGTTAAGAATACTTGACCCTGGCCGAATCAAGTCTATGCTTATAAAAAAAAGCGTGTAATGTACCTCGCAGCTGTTTTAAACTTTTGGCCCAAATAAGGTATTATGGGTGAAAATATCCCAATTCTGGTACTTGATTTGAAATCAGCATCCTCTAATTAGCAAACCTACCAATTTTCAAAGCCAACGGAATATTTTAAACTTTGGGCCCAAATATTAGGGGTGAAAATATCCCAATTCTGGTACTTGATTTGAAATCAGCATCCTCTAATTAGCAAACCTACCAATTTTCAAAGCCAACGGAATATTTTAAACTTTGGGCCCAAATAAGGTATTAGGGGTAAAAATATCCCAATTCTGGTACTTGATTTGAAATCAGCATCCTCTAATTAGTAAACCTACAAATTTTCAAAGCCAACGGAATATTTTAAACTTTGGGCCCAAATAAGGTATTAGGGGTGAAAATATCCCAATTCTGGTACTTGATTTGAAATCAGCATCCTCTAATTAGTAAACCTACCAATTTTCAAAGCCAACGGAATACATTTTTTACATTTTTTAAATTTTTATGATATTGTTTATAGGCCGCTAAAATATTGTTTTACCAAAAAGTACTATTTTGGGGTGTTTTGACTTGGGGTGTTTTGTCTCGGGAAGTTTCATCTCAGGCTTTTTTGTCTTGGGGTGTTTTGTCATGGGGTGTTTTGTCTGTACACCGTTTGTTGCGAAATTTAAACAATTCATGTCGCCAACAAAATAAATTGACTTTTTATTGCTGCTTTTAAAATGTCCAGAAAGAAATGAATAAGTGGATTTCGATGGTTTATTTGGAGGTCTATAAGAAATACATAGAGTAGATAATAGAGCGTTTCTTTTCGCTATCGTGTGTCTGCACTGCACTTCAATGCTTAAAATTTTGTTTAATTTATCTTTCATATCAGAGAGCTCATCACATTTATATTGAACAAATACACACAAGCTCCGTCACATGAACGTGCGGGAACATTTCAAATGCATGTTGCGGGGCCGGCTAAAGGTAATAACGTTTAAAGATAAACCACTTGATTGATTCGTGACTCAAATTCGCGAATTTTAAAAACGTTAATAGAAGTTTAAAAAACGTAAAACAAAATTATTTTGAAAATTAAAAGAGAAAACAAAATTATTTCGTAAATTAATGAAAGTTTAAAAAACGTAAAACAATATTGTTTCGGAGATTAAAAGAAAAAACAAAATTATTTTGAAAATTAATGAAAGTTTAAAAAACGTAAAACAATATTGTTTTGAAGCATCAGTTTCGAATCGTTAATTTTGAAACGGTCAGTTTCGGAACGGCAGTTTCGAAACGTCTGTACACCCTAATTGGTTTATTTCTATGGTTGGAAATCTCAAGTTCTTATTTTAGTGTAGTCTCTGTTATTCAGTTGACTTTGGATTCATTGCTTTTGATTTCAATTCGTGTTTCAGGTTGGGTTTATGTTCTGGATTGTGAAGGAAAACTAACTCAGGCCTCTACAGAGAAGAACCCATGTAGGATTGAGCACACGTGGGAATTTGATTCAGGTGAAAGGACAGGTTTAACGTCCATTAGCATATGGATAAAATAAAAGTTTTTATGTATAACCAAAATATTTTTATAATTCACATTGTGGTAATATAATTGCACAGCAAACTGCGTTTTATTGGTTGCTAATCTTTAATGAATCGCTGTTTCAGGGCATTTCCAATGGCTTTAGTTATATTGATAGAATCCATCTTCACTAGAAGATTTCTCCAGATCAAGTTTTTTAAAATTGTTTATGATTGTTTGTTATTTTATACAAAGAGAAAGATTTTGTAGGTTTGTGCTTTGGTTTTAGATATAACCTCAATAGCTCTACTCGAGTGTGATGGCCAGGTGACTAATTATTCTAACACGAGTATAAAAAATTACTTCAGATTTTACTCTTGCAATAAATGTATCAAGAAGAAATTTATGACTCAAGGTTTATGGGCTTAGATTAGGGGTTTAGGTTATATGGTGCTATATAGTAAAGTGAGATTTTATATTACATTAATTTTGTATTTATTTTTAAGTGAAATATTTCTACTTCTCGTTCTTCATCACTGATATTTTTTCATTATGAGGATCTACAATTACAATTATATTTCTTGTGCTGTTTGTTCACCATTTGAACGAAGAAGCAAATAAATATTCCTCCAAAACCTTTTCTCAGGATCGTTCCTTCTTATGTGATACCTCCCTTCAAGATGAGAGTAAGAATTTTGCCTTGCTGTTTGCTGCTTGTCATGATGGAACAGTTCTTGTTTTGAATTTGGACAGCAAGAATAAAAGTGTCAAATTTTGGCATCAGGTAGTTATAAATGTGCAGGCTTTGATAATTTACTATTTTACTGTCACCAGTTTTTATTAAATATTGAAAATTAATCATTTATTGATACAATTTCTTTTTCACATTATTATTCACTTTATCGCATTATTCTTATTCATTTTCAGGCACATCTTTGCGAAGTTTACTTGATGGCATGTAACTATAGTCTTTATCAGCTAGCCACTGCTAGTAAAGGTGGGTACATTCCAAATTAACATTTCAATAATTAGTAATCTCGCAAAATTGCCTGCCATCCACTTTATGTCACGTTTATGTGACATTATCATTCTTTGATGGAGACATTTGCTTTTTTGTTGAAGCTGCAAAATGCAATAAGATATAAAACCTTCAATTCCAATCAATTTTATTTTTATTTTTTTCTAACCTAATAATGCTTTAGATACTACTGTAAAGATATGGAGAGTGTTTCCATTTGCTGACGAGACGTTAGCCCCATTGTTTTTCATACCTTCTCACCAATCACTGTGTACCCACATGCAGTTTTGTTGCACAGTGTTTTGTTTGGTTTATCAAGACATAAACCAAGCGAGTCACACTCTGACAATGTACAAAACACAGAATTTAGAAAAAGGTCATCATCACTTTTTTGTCTTTATTGTTACTTCTGGTATATAAATATATATATACTAGTTTCGGTTGCCTATATTCCTTTTGCGGTTTGTGTTTTTTTTTATAAATATCCAGTTAAATCTAAACGCAACGTTTTGATAAGTTTTGTTAGAAACAAAATTGGGAACAATTATGTTAATCCCATGACTGTCTCCAGGGAAATTTCTGGAACATGATGTTGATGATGACCACAGTGAGGCGATCACAAGCATAAGTGCGTGCAATAAATTACAGTTGATTGCGACAACAAGTGATGATTCAACGGTTCGCATATGGAACTGCAGAAACCATCTTGTCAGGTGAAAAAACAAGACCACAAACAACTGTCTTTAAACTTGTGATTTATTATTGTGCCTCTGAATGTGGGTATGCGGGTCATGTAACATCTTTGACCTCATGGATATAAGCATCCATGCCCCTGGTGCATAGCTGCCACGGAGTTTTAAATACAAGTTGGTACCTTGCGTGGGTTAACTCACCACTGTTTTCCTCTTTCTGGGGTTGGCGTTAGAAAGGGCATCCAGCCATAAAAACATCTGCACCAATAAACCATAAGATGATTAAACCTCTATAATTGGAGAAAATCATCTTTTGAAACCGTCCAACCCATGCAAGCATGGAAAAGCGACGTTAAAAGGATGATGATGATGAATCAAATTCAACTTTTCAATATTCCAGCTGATTCAGTTTCAATTTTTGATTGGAAATATTAAATCAAGAAAATGCAATCTAGTGAGATTTTAAGGTTTAGCAAATTTTTTGTTTTTCCTAAAAGAACTGATAGGTTTTCAGTATTAGGCATTCCATAACTACAAAACCATTTGCTTTCCATGCTCTTCATTCATAAGTCTCCACAGTTTTAATAATCAAAACAACTATAATGATTTTCTGTTTTTCTTCACCAGAGTCCTCCAACTAAACCATACAGCACATAGCGTGTGTTTTTGTTCACTACACGGCGATTTGTTGATCGCAATTGAAGACAATGTTCATTACATACGTCATAAGGAGTGTAAGTAACGCTTTCACCAGTTTAATTCACACTTAATATCAACGCTAATGAATGCGATCGTGCCCAAGTGTTTAAGTATGAATAGAAGTACTTATGTAATGTATCGTATCCAGGATATAAGTGTTGCATCAACATGAATCATTGAAAATTTAACGCTCTTCTATACTTTTGAATGCTGATTATGTAAATTATAGTGCAATTAAAACAAATGATTATAGTATAAAGCAAGAGTTAGATAATCTCTATTGACAGTAGATTAAATCCTTTTTACTTGCCAATATAACAGCTAAAGATATTTGTCTTGTTTTTGCAGTACTTTTGAAGCTTCAGTTATCAGGTGTTCTTTTTGTTTCAAAGAGAGCTCATTAAAAAACATCACCCTCTTGCTACGATAATATATATCTGCAATTCCTAGATTACATGATTCTGATGGAATATTTATGTGTGTGGTGATTGATGAAATGTTATTTCTTATATAGATTAACATGAAAAATCTCGATTTCAGATTTACCTGCACGGTATTTGTACCAAATGGTGTTGATGAATTTCCAAGAGAGAGAGCCATTGAAACCGATCTTAATTGAAGAGGATGTTGATGATTGTATAAGAAGAAAATTGTCATGCTTTGATAAATCTTTCTTGAGGTGTATGGCATATGTAGACGAAATACCTCCTCTGGAGAAAAAGAGGAGAGACAAGGAAAAAGAACTTAAAGAAAAAGTATGAGCGTTTATGATCTCATGTTTACTTGCTTCAGTATTTCCTATTCATCATCAGAAACATAAATAAATACTGAAAAGATTTTTTATTTCTTTATAAATGATTCTGGAGTTTGTGCAACAAAGATCAGAAATTATTGTTACTTTGCATGATTTTCATGAACAGCAGTGAATGTTTCATGTTTTGCGTAAAACCCTTCAATTATCCATAGGTATAATAGCTTTATAAAGTAGCGAGAAGCTGAACCATCAGTGGTTAGCTGTTGAACATGGATGCAATCCATCAATAACTTTTTGGTTTCATGAATGTCAATTAAGGAGTTCAAGTGTCACAATTTTTGTCCTTGTTTGTTTAGGCAGAATTTGTCTTTTTAATAATGATTTTCATTCATTGTTCCTTGTTGTACTGATGATTAGCTCCTTCTCTCGTGCTTAAATACGAAATCTCTTTGCAAATTCTAGTGGCCACTTTGTCAAATGTTTCAAGTCTTGTATTTACAAACAACAGAAGTCCATTGTTGTACTATTTCTATTTTTCAATTTAGATTATCTTCCAGTATTTCAGATATGATTTGTTCTTATTTCCTCACGACAGGAGTATAGTATGTTAGAGGACCTCAATAAAGAGTTGAATCTGATGAAGACAGGGGAATTTCGTTCTTTAAAACACAAACGTAAAAGGCTCAGCAAGAGAAGCAAGCAAACAGCCTTCCAGAACTATCTTGATCTGTTTTACAAACGCACCAGCGTTGAATATATGGACAATCGTAAAGATGACGATACATTTGCTGTTCCGGTTTTAGAACTTCCTACACCAAACAAACATAAAGAAGGGTTTTTCGCTGTAAATGTTCGCAAAGAAGACATGGATAAAATCAATAACACATTGAACCAAAAAGATTTTAAGGATGCAGGTGTAAAAGAGAAAAGTAAATCGTTGACAACAGTTGTAGAACAAACTGCCCCTATTAAGCATTCTCTCTCAGTCAGTACTACTTATACAGAGAGGTTAAAGGCTGCCAGCGATTTAAAGAAGCTAAGACAACCAATGACCTTTCTTGCATGTAATGAATACCCTTGTAGCAAGAAAGTTCTGCAATGTGTCAATAAAAGATCAGTAAAGAGAGTGGAACAATCTCGTGATATTACCGTTCCTGCAGCGCCAGATGGTTATTTACCGAATTCAGTGGTTGTGGCTTTGTATAAAGAGCTTTGTATGAGGGAAGTGAACCAAGAGGAGAGGTTAACAGAGTGGAAGCCTAAAGGATTAACTAATGAACAACTTGCTGAACTCGAAAATATGAAACAATTGGTACGTTCTTAAGTAAAATATATATTAATCATTCAACATGATGTTTACTAACCCTATTGAGAAACTGTTGTGATAGCAATAAAAACAATGAATGATTTTTTAGGAAAAGAGCAATGAATGTGATTTCTTCTTTAGAAATCGTCAACTATCTCCGATACTTCTCTTACATCTGAGGATATGTCTGAGGATATATCTGTCATAACCAGTGAAGATTTCATTCTTTCATCTTTCACAAGTGAAGAGTCAATCCCGCCTACACCATCACCTGTCGTAGAAGCTTCACCCCCACCTCTGCCTGAACCGCCGAAAATTGTCAAGTTTATCTCTAGACCAAAACAAGTTGAAATGTAAGCTAATATAAGATATTTAAGATTTGATAATTAGTTATCTTGTGCAAAACTGAACTTTCTAGTGGACTTCTTGAATATATTCTAAACACATTCTTCTGAATAATAACTTTCTACACTAAAAAATTATTTTTATTTGGGTTTATCTTCTTTCAGCATAAAACCACTCTCTCCGTCTCCCCCACCATCGCCTCCTCCTAAAGAACCAACGCCCCCGCCGACGCCGCCTCCTCCACCACCACCATCACCACCACCTCCATCGCCTCTACCAGAGTTTATACTACAATTCAAAGACACTGATTGGTTTAAGCAGTGTTTTCCAAACTTCACTAACGACGTGAGTGGTTTAAAATACAAACATTCAGAAACTAATTTTCCAGCATTTGTATGATTTCAGACGTTTCCGAAGCCGCGTAAGTTGCACGGATTTGTGAGTTTATTGCTTCAAAAGTCAATCGAGTCAATCGATTTCCATGTGAAAACAGAAATCATGAAGGTATGGTAGTTTTCTTGCGACGAAATATACAACCTTTTCATCACTGCGAACCTCAAATGGTTTATGGTAACCTTTTAGCAAGAATCTTTACTACCATTTTGGGATTGACATCAATGTTACGATTGTCAAAACCTGGGAGAGGTTTCAGCATTCTTTCCATTTCTTATGATTCAATTTTTGTCTTTAACTGTGTTTCGCCTATGATTTTAGTTTTTATAGTAAAGTGGCCGAATTAACCCTAATGTTGGTAACGGGCGTAAACGAGGGTGTCTATCCCCTTTTCGTAAGCGCAAGACCTTGTGTGTAACTGTTGAGGCGGGCGGCACTCCAACCACTAACACCCATACTTTACCGCATCGAAATGCTACTCATTTGCTGAGTCGGCGAGGCCGGGAGGATTTGAACTCGCAACTTCAGAAACCTCAGAAATCCGAAATTGCAAGCGCTCTATCAACTGAGCTATCCCGACCTTGACCTTAGTTTTTATAATTGCACAAAAGTTCATTTTTTTTATTTAATACATTGCAATTATTTACATTCCAGGCCATCTTCCATTTGCACTCGAATATGGGTTTCGACCGTCACCTGTCAGAGATCGTTCAGGAGAAGATATTGCAGTTGCTGAAGTTTGGTGCTAGCGTCGAGTTTGTCGAAACCAGTGTCGACTTCTTGTTTAAATTGGGTAATATGAAAGATGCTGTTATCTTGGAATTTATGGTGCTTTGCGTTTTGGGAACACGACCTTTGAGGTTCGTTTTTTTGCCGTTGAAGTTCAACGAATTGTTTGTTGTTTTGTCTTTTTAGGAAATAGCATACACGTTGTTTTTTTATAAGAAACCTAAGCAATGGATTGAGCCTCGAGTTTCTTAAAATTTGGCCATTTTGGGGCTCAAATATTTCTTAAATTTTATCCTTAAATTAATTTAATTTTTTCGAATGTGTTGTTAATTGTGTAAACATGTTCGATCGACGCAATGTAAACAAAAAGATTTTTGCCCAAATTTTGTCCCGATACTAAGAATAATTGAGCCCGAACTGTTGCATTAGAAAATATTTTTTATTGTTGACAAAAGTTTCTTAACTCTAGAAAGGTTTCAGCCTGCTTAAGTTTTTTAAGAGTTTCTTAATTTTTGGCAAACCTGAGCCTACGGTTTCTTATAGACTGGTTTCTTATAAAAAAAACAACGTGTAACTTTTTAATATTGAAAACATCTGGAACATATTAGGTTTTCCTATTTGCTTTTTAGGAGGGAGATTCTTAGCATTTTTAAAAATCTTGGTTTGGTGGACGCGAAAGAATATTTTGGCAGAGAGCTGTATACCGCTTTCGATGTTACGGTGCGTTTGCTATAAATGCCGTTTACATCGAACTAAGAGATGACATTCATACGGTTGAATCTAAAAACTGTTAAGCTTCACATGTTTGCATTTGAGAAGTTAATGTTTTGTCGTTGTAAGAAATACTTTTCGATTGCAAGGAAACATCTTTTTTCCTTTACTAATAGCTCATTTGTGATACACCACTTCCGTTTAATGTTTGTGTTTAATCAACTCATTTTGGTAGCTTAGTGTTTGTTTGTATTTTTAAGTAGTACTCTCAGCCCTTAGAAAATACTAGAATTATTCGTGATGCGACTCCAAACAACACCTAAGCAATATTCTGGACTGAAATAAACTTACAACACTGAAAAACCCATTGAAACAAGTAATTTCCTAATATAAGGAAGGAGGTTCTTATCCTCGATTGTTTCAATTTTTTTTCATATACCAAATGGCGCTTTTAAAGAAAATCATGTAATCTTCGTTTATTCCTAATTAATAACGTTACAAGAAACCTGTTGTTGTGCTCAATACCCATCTTATCCTTGATAATTGAACCATGTCAACATTTGGTTTATTTTAGTTGACGCAAAGCAGCGAGCAACGAGCGAAGTTACGACAACTTTGCGGCGACTGGTTGTCATATTGGAAACGCAAATTTCAAGAGCATATCGCTTCTTTAAACGGAAGGATTTCACATTCTGTAAAAGACGCAAAGAAGAGGTCAGCCGTGGGAAATGAAATTTTTCAATTATAATTAATTCTTTTTATTACGACACATTTGAGACTCGAGTAGTTTCCAACAAGTCCTGTTTTCGTCCTACAAAAGAATACCAGAAAATGATTGTCAACTCAACCTTATACAACAAAAACGAATGTCAAAAAATGATTGAAAACTCAACCTTCCAATCTTTTCCAACAAGGAAGCTAAATCTCATTTGATTGACTTTCCAAACATTGTAGTTCCTACTTAACTTCTTTAATCGGGTCTTGAAATTTAACAAAATATTGACGTTTTAAGTAGTTAACATGGTATTGTGTCAAGTTATATGTACCCAAGAGTTGGAAGAAAGAGCTGACCCATACCCACCTTGAAAAGGTTAAGGAGGGGTCAATACTGACATCTAAAAAGTCCATTTTTAAAAACATAAAGCCTTATTTTGAAAAATTTTGCCAACTATATAGAACGTTCAATTTACTGTATATCTTTTGAATTAACATTAAACTGAATCCACTAATCCATATATTAAGTGATCCATGATGGAATTTCCAATTATTGTAATCGTTTCTTGTGATTTTAGCAAAGATGGCAGCTCAGGTTTAACCAGACGACAAATGGTAAATGAAAATTCCAGAACATTCCCTAATAAGACAACAATATCTTTCTTTTAGAATTCACGAAAGCCGAAACAAAACGTTGAAAGTATGTATTTTGTATAATCTTTTACCCTCATTGTAAATTGTCCAATCTTTTAAAGAGCGTTTATTACTCGTGAATATATTCAACAAGAAACACCAATTTCCCTGAGCTGGTCCTTGTATACAGTTTGTAGTTTTCAATCACTCTTTCTTTTCTTGCCATTATATGTCCCGTAAAACCCATACAAAATGAAACCCTTATATATTGAAACGGCGTACGAAGTTGTACGGTTTTTTCATTGCAGTTATTGTGCTTTCGGGCAATTTTGTTTCTGGTGCTGCCAATAACGTCACTGCTATTGATGTCATCAATTATTTTTGCGAGTTGAAGTTCGAGGCTGAGTTGGAGGCGGAGAGAAGAAAACTACAGAAGAAAAGAACCGAAGCAAAGAAACGCGAAGGCGATAAGAACGCCGTCTTGATGTTCCCTGTGACATGCAGGTAGTTTTAACCGTTGGATGTCATAATATGGAGGAGTAGGAGGAAAGAAAGTAATCTCCTTAAATTATTCAATTTTTGCGGCAGGCAAGGTCGACATGTCTTTTGTCCGACTGAGGTCGTCCCGGTAGGTATAGGTAGGTAAGGTCGACATTTTTTGGGGAATTTTTTAAATTTGTTTTGAAATATTTCTCCTGTCGTTTTGTCCAACTAAATGTGTTTCGGGCAATTATTAGTAAACATCTCTCTTTTGTAGCCACAAGAGTCTGGTACGAGTTGGCGAAACCCACCAGAGTCGTTGCCACCCTGAAAGGGAATCGCCATTTACACGTGGTATATATGTTCTTCAATATTATAACTTGCTGTTAATTGGTTTTAATTTCAACGTAAAAATACCAGACTCATTAACTTAATTTGTTATGCCAGCTTTAGATTTGAAACTCCCCGTGATCAACAACAAGATCCACAGTTTGCTTTTGCACGTCAACCGTTTGACGTTGAATCCGTTTCCTGATGAGTGTGACGTCATGATGTACGGCCCGAGCGACCACGGTCTTGTTACATTGAAGTACTCGCAGAAATATTTTATTCCCGCGCATTCCGTTGCGGCTAGCGACGTGCAAAAGAAATGCAATTAACAATTGAAATATCGTTCCGAAATGCTATTGGTTGCTGTTCTGTAGATATATTTTATTAGCAATATAAATCCCGTGATCGAAATGAGAGAATGACTTTGTCAGCTTGCTTGAAATAGAGTATAGTCATGTTTGTATGTTAGTAGCAGTTAGTTACTGTTAAACACGGTTTACGTTACGGTCATGACCTACTATATGTAGTATAGTAGGCCATGGTTACGGTTAATAAGAAATTGAAACTTGTACTCATTGCTATAGCGAAATTAAAATTACTTTTACAATCACATGAAGAAAGCCATAGTCTTTGAATGAAATAAAACTAATACAATTTTAAAAAGAGTGAAATGACCACTAATTAAAATTTTTAAATGGGCCACTCTGGTTTATTACTTGCGTGACTGCTCGTCTTTTTTTGTCCCACGTCTTTGAATTCCGGTGAGAATGCCCATGTAATGTCCCCCATTCGTCGTCTAAACAAAACTATTACTATAATAAATTCAAGAAAATTGAAAATAAATCTTACTAGGGTGGTGGCGTTAGGAGGGGTGGTTGGATTCATTTTTTAATCGTTTTGCTATGCGGTAACAAATGTCTATTCAACCAGTAACAGCTCCAAGGAGAACCAATAAATGAACAGTGACCTAAACTGCTTTCCTTCAATATATTTCCGAAAAAAGAAGCAAGCCTGGCCTTTAGCCAATAAAAAAGCGTCCGAGAATACTTTTACGTCGAGAATAGTTATAATCAGCTAATAAGATAAAGTAAGATGAAGTAAATATAAACAATTCAGCTAGTTGGATGATTTCTTTGTTAATTAGTTCCCCTCAGTTGATTCTGCTCAAAGTATTAAAAAACACAGATTTTCGTCATTGTCAACTGTAAATTGTTGTCCATGATGATGGACCCATTAACATATATATCTGACAATGGAAAATTTGAGTCATCTGGTGGTAGATGTTTTGGTGTCTACCTCTCCAGAGCCAACTTTGGGCTTAAGACATCGCAATAGAAAGCTATCAACAGACCCATTTTCATCTGCTAAAAATCTCCTTACTGTAGGTAATTATTACTAATATATACTTTTCCAACTAGCAAAATTTCTTTTTTCCTTTGAGGGAAAAACCAAGCCATTGTCCAAGAAGTGAAGCTCCCAGTACGGATGGCTGAACATTTTTCCACACAAACAGGTCTTTCTTTGCTGAAGCAGCATGGTCTTCACTATCTACCTCACTGTCCTTGTTACTGGATATATATGTCATCTGGTTGGTCGTCCATGGTAAAATCTGATTCATCCAGATTTTCATCAACTTCACTGTCCGATTCAGAAAATGATTTCTTCCTTCAAAGGGCTTTTGTTTTAGCTGCAGCTTGCAAAACCATATTTGGCTTTTTACCATCTGAAGTTTTACATTCCGGTTTGCTGTACATAGACTTTATAACAATGGACATTCAAGCAACTTAAGGGCAATGCACTCTTTATTTTTACACATGCATTTGTGCTTGAATCAATACAAGTGTTCTTTGTCGTCTTCTTTTGTTTTTTCTTTATTTCAATGATGTCAGCCTTTTTCTTCTTCTGAGAAATTTCGTTTTTAACTTTTTAAGAATTTGGTGGCCATGAACCTGGGTGACACTAATTGAAGTGGTCTTTGGTGTTTTAGGTTTTACTTTTTTAACAGAGAGCAAACCAGGTCTTTTCTCATTCAATTCCGTAACAAGAACTGAGTTGATCCTTTACGAATGTTTTGAGGAGATGCAAATAATGATGGTACAGTAGAAGCAGAAGTTGACGAAACGGACTTGATTGGACAATTCTGACTCATTCAAACTTCTCTCGCTGCATATCTACATTGAGATCATTCTCATATATTCCTACTTAACGCCATGCCCTTTATGAAGTGTTTCTGCACTGCACCATTATGTTCTACATTTCTCTAAGAATGGACATAAAGCCATGGTGGTTAATTGTCATTAATGGAGTGAAAAGGTCTTGTTTTGTTGTTTTGTATTCCAAATGAAGCTTTTGATTAAACCTGGTCCAGCAACTGGGTCACTCCAGTGGTATAATGTGGACTCAAAAACAGCAAAATTTCATCATCTCTTAAAAATGCCAAAGCATCAATGTCGAAACGAGATGAATGACCATCAGAAAGAACACCAACAGTTCTAGGTCTATTCAGTCTACTTTCTTATACATAGAATGTTATGAACTAAACGAAAGATAATAAATACAGATATATAATATATATGATTTATCCTACACCAAGTTTCAAGCACCAATCTTTAGTAAGGTTTCAGAATTTTGAGAAATCGAGATGTATATTTTAAGGTAACTTTGTGTATTTTTTGAGGTACATTTTGTGAAAAACAGGTGGAATGAAGATTAGTTAGAAATCTAAAGCTGGTCCATGAGCAAAAAGATTTTGCATTTTTTTCAATGTTTGACTACAAAGAGACTGTACAAGGTAAAAAATTACACCCCAGGAAGAACTTATACTATAGTAAAGAACAGAATAAAATACATAAATGTTTAAAAATATGCTTATTGTACAGGAAATCCAAAACCAAATTCCATGTACATTCTGAGGTGAACATACCTGTTTATATATATAATATAAATTAATATTGAGCTCTATTTTTCATTAGTACGGAAATGTTTAAAATTAAGAAGTCGAATTCCCTGTGATGTATATATATTAGATTTTTTAGTATTAGTATAAAAAACTGCCATGAGTGAAAGAATAAGGGAAGAAGTGATTAAAATTTGCAAAGCTTGGGCTGAAGTGCAAGTTGATGAAAAAAGTAAAGATTTTTAATTTTTGTTGAAATTCTGAGAAAAGGTTGATATTTATAATGCGCAAAATAATAGTCTTAACATTGTGCCATTTTCTAAATTTTTTATTAGTATCAGTGAAGGATTATGATCGAAATCAACACATGCAAAAAATTGGTAAGTTCATGTTTATCTTTTTTGCTTGCAAGTGAATGTTTTCGTTTTTGAATTTCTTTAAAGGTGTTTTATGTGAAGCTATTCACAAAGAATGCACAAAGATGTCTCTTGTGTTTTCCAAACCTCCTATGCCAACAAATGAGGTAATGCATATATTATGGTACCATAAATGACGGAATAAGTGCCCCCTATCTAATAAGCGACCCTGCCGAATAAGCGCCCCGGGGTAAGACTAATTTTTTGTAATAAGAGCCCCTGCCTAAATAAGCGCCCCGCCCCCCCCCCCCCCCCCCCCCCCCTAGAACAAGAGGGGGTGCTTATTTCGTCACACAGTAATCAAGAAGGGGCGCTTATTTAAAACTTTCAAAAATAACAAACATAGTTATTGCTTAAGAGTATTTGACGATAAGAAACAAAAAATTTCATATTAAAACAGGTTTTTGAACAATTCTTATCTTCTCAAATGACAGTTCGAAGTGTGTATATTTTTTGTTGACTTCCAAAATCTCTCTTGACAGAATCGTCGCCACCCGCAAATCCTCTGTATAAGCTGAATATTTCGCTGGGACAACTAGTCCAATTTCTTGTTTTCTTGGACCCACAACCAAAGCTGAAACGAAGTTTTCATCATTGTTTTTCAAGAAGTAGTCTATCAGGCGAGAGAGTTTGATTGGTATACAGTCTGTGTCTTGAGTACGCGTGCGAAGCTCACGCACGCGCCCACACACGCCATAAATGATTTGCGCGTGCTGTTAATCGCATATAATCGCACGCCATAAAAATACATTGAACTGCTAATTTTTACAAAATTTTAAACTTTAGTCTCTACTCGTCAAACCAGGCATTATAATGGCGGTAGAGATTGCTGTTGTCATCAAATGTTCGCCATGAATTATCTCAAAAAGTCACTCAGCCGACCTGGGGTTTTAATTGGCAATGTATACTAAAGTTTTAAATCCTTTAAATGGCATATTTTGGGTGGATAATAACCGGTATGTAATTAGAAATTACTTTGCAAATATAAATTTTGAAACAAAGTTAACGTTACCAATCATTTATGTAACGTTTCAAAAAGTTTGTTATGCAACGTAAAATACAAAAGAATGAAGAATTTCAAAGAGAACTGACAGACATGTTTACACGCGATGCTACAAGTTGTTTAAAAGTTCCATTCAACTAGAGACAGATAAATGCAGAAGAACTATGCTGCATTCGATGGAAGAAAAACATGATCAATACACAAAGAAACAATCAGTTTTGTTTATATACAAAAAAGAATGAAAAGACACTTTAAAATGCAGAAGTACCTTAAGCGGATTAATTTTTGCGGATTTTGGCATTTTCCACGAAATTAAATCCGCGCGAAAAATCTAAATTTGGCTATGCGTGAAATTAAATCCCCCTCCACCCAAAAAAATTTAAACAATAGGAAAAGACGACAGTTTGAATTGTCTTTTATGTCCTTTTTGATAAGTATAAAAGCTACGATACAACTAATCCAGATTTATAACTTCAATCTCTTTTCTCCTTTCTTTTGAGCACCTTCATTGCCTCGTTTAAAGAGCTCTCGAATGTCTCTCGTTTTTTCGTTGTGTTTGTGACGGCAGTGTTAGTAGCTATGGTTGAGCTCCCGCTTTTACGACCATAATTTAACGAAATTAAATTAAATCCGCGAAAAGATCAAAACACAAAGAAATCTTCATTCATATATATATGTGAATTCAATTGTTTTCTGGTAAGCGAACCTCAAAAAATCTCTACCTGTAAAAAAAGTTATCAAATAAAGAGTTAGTTATTGGTGAGGTGCAAATCTCGTAGCTAGCTCTATACAACACTTTAATATCAAATGACAACCCACAATTTTTATTTTGCAAAAAATCGCACGCCATGGCTATTAAAATATATTTATGGCGTGCGATTTGCCACACGCGAACAAAATATTCAAGAAACAGACTGGGTATATGACCAACGAGAGTTTTGTCGTTCTTAAAAACTCCAATTGAATGCTTGTCATGACTCAAAGCTTCTTCTCGGTTGTCTTTTTTGCAGTTAAGCTTTTCGTTGAGTACAGGAGTCCAGCTGGTTTTGTAAACATGATGTCCCCTTACAATGTTCCCTTTATGTTCCCTGTAAATTCGACCTTGTACAACATTTTAAAGATTATTATTGTCGTTCGGGACATCTTGCTCGTCCTGACTCGTCTTTGTTTTCATTGTTTATGTTATAGAAACACTGAATCATTCGAACGTATCGTAGAATGTACAACTACTTTGCTTTATAAGGTTTTTGAATTTGTTTTCTTTTTTGTCTGCATCATGGATGAAGAGAGTGCTAGTCAAATAATTTCTCATAAAGGGGAAAAGCTTAAGAGCTATCCTCTAAAATTGAAGCTCGAAGCAATTTCATATGCAGAGATACATGGTAACCGCGCCGCTGAAAGAAAGTACAGAATTGATAGAAAAAGAATTCGTGAATGGCGACAGACCAAAACAAACATTGAGAAAACTGTAAAAAGTAAAAAAGTAAAAGGAAGCCAAAGAAAACGCATTGAGGGAGCAGGAAGAAAGCCTTTCAGCGAGACATTGGATGAGGCTGTTCTCGAATGGATCCATGACAGATGGAGTAAAGGCCTACGTGTTTCACAAAAACTCATCATGAAAAAGCTGGCCTTATGTATGACGAGATGATAAAAGAAGGTGAATCCTGTGAAAATTTCAAGGCAAGCACTGGATGGTTAAGAGGCTTTATGAAACGATATGGTATTTCGTTGCGTCGAAAGACACAAAAAGATCCAATTCAGCTTATCGATAAATTGGTAGCATTTGTTTTACACGTCCGCCGCCTTACCATGAAAAATTTATACAAAGCTGCTGATATTATAGCTATGAACGAAACCCCTGTCTGGGAAGATATGGTTTTCGCCACAACTGTGGATGGCACCAGCAAAAAGACTGACGGTAAAAACAACTGGTCATGAGAAGTCTCGTGTTTCTGTCTGCTTTGCAGCAAAGGCGGATGGCACGAAAGTGCCACCTTTCATTGTTTTCAAAGGAGCAAAACGTGAGACAGCTGCAATGGATAAAGAGTTAGAAAATTGCCACGTTGCATCATCTCCAAATGCCTGGATGAACACTGATTTAACCCATACTTGGGTTAATAAAGTTCTTGGAGCTTTTTCGTTTACTCGTCGCTATCTTGTGTGGGATTCATATGAATGCCACATTGAAGATAGTGTAAAATCGTCTTTACACGCAAAGAAAATTGATGTGTCAATCGTTCTCGGCGGGTGTACTAAGTATATCCAGACTCCGGACGTGAGCTGGAACAAGCCCTTTAAAGCCCATGCGACGGAAAAATACGACCAGTGGTTAGCGGAGGAAGGGATTAACCAGCTTACTGCTGGGGGAAACTTGAAGCCTCCTCCCCGCCGTACAATTGTAAAATGGATTCTGGAAGCCTGGGAACAAATTAGCCCAGAAACAATCAAAACTTTGTTCAAGTTGTGTGCTATTAACTTTGCGACAGATGGATCGGAAGACGATCATGTTCACTGTTTCAAAGAAAATCAACCCTGTAAAGCTGTAAAAGAAATTTTAAAAAGTCAACTTTCAATCTTGAAAGAAGAAGATATTGATCCATTTCAGATTGACGAGATTGACATTGCTATAGCAGTTCGTGATTTTCTCGCTGTTGATTCTGATGGCGAAGAAGACGAGGATGTAGACATTTAGTTTATTGTTAAAGCATGTAACTTATGGTCATTATTTAAAAAAAGTCGCTTGTAAAAAACACATTTTCCTTGTCATGTTATGAAAATTTTATAAGCGCCCCTGCTTAATTAACCGCCCCTGCCGAATAAGCTCCCCCTCTAAAAACCGAAATTTTAAATAAGCGCCCTGGGCGCTTATTCCGTCATTTACGGTATTTGTTATCCAAAGATCACTGTGTAAAAGCAGGATGAAATTAACTTTAATTAAAACTTAATCAGCTAACTGTTATAGAATTAACCAACCTCCATCATCTTTAGGAATTTCAGTGTTATGTTAGTTCACCAGTCACTAGCCCTCACTGTATCTTTTAAGATAAAAAACACAGTATACATATATTTTATATTAAGCTATGGCTTTGGCGAAGGCAATCCATCTAGGAGAAGAAAAATTCTGATATAAAAACCAGACATAAACCGTTTAAATCAGATGCAAACCTGTTTAAATCAGAAGTGAATTGTTTAAAATCAACTGTCATTGGAACGCATTGGCATTGGAACGCAATGGCAATACATATACTTCATACTTTAATACTTTAACTTTGCAGATTAATTCACCACTTTACAGTGAAATTGGGAAACTTGTCAGAGATGACTGACATTCCTACTCTCCATAGGACTGGCCATGCAATAGATGAGCATTTAGAAAGACAATTACAAATATATATATATATATTTATTCTATAAATTTGAAAGATACATCCTTTTACGTGAGCCCCAATAAAATAAATATTTTGTTGTGTTTTCCTCTAGGAGTTGGATGGTTTATTGCATGGTGTAGCCATTTGTTTCAACATGTTGCTATCATGGTACAGAACATATCCTCTAACAGAAGGTAAAACTCCTTTCATTTATTTCGGGTAATAATGTTTGGATATTAGTTATTAGTTAATATTAGTTTCGATATATTATTTAAGTTTGTGTAGCATGTTTATTCTTTAATATTTAATCATTATTTGTTTTATTTATAACATTTAATGGTTTAATTGAAGCTGTTTGGTCAATATTTAAAAATGTAAATTGTTCCAAAATTAGCGCAACGAAGTTGAGACTGTTACTTTCCTTTCATTCTCAAGGCATCGCTCTCCATGCTGTTTTGAAAGCATGCTTACTTGACATCAAAGAAACAGTCTGCAACCTTTTGGAATGTTTTGCAGTTTCTGCAAAGTAAGAATCGATCAGCAGTTACGTTTTTTTGGCAGTTGTAAAGTTTTCTTTTGTCTTTTTCACCTACAACCAATCACCGATAAACCAACATATTTTCCTAGATGTATGTTTATGTTTTATTGAATAGTATGAAGTGAATCTAGACCGAAATGGAGTACAAATCAGGTTTCAGTTGATGTTGTATTAGAATATAACATTTGCACTTCCAAAACAATGCCAATACAATATGAACTGGCACATTTATTTTTTACTTACGACTTCTGCAAGAGCAACTTTAACGAACAAAGTGTTATTAAACGTTTTTAAACCCATGGTCTTGTACCAGTCATCTTTTTTACACGTGCAATGTCCTCTTGTGGCGATATTATATTGCTATCAATGCACAAAACAATATTCCACTAATGATATTCTGAAATGATCTTGTTTATTATATTACAATGTAAGGATTGCCTGAAGACACAGGTTGAAATTCAGTGAGACAGGCGAATTTTGTCAGAACGTCTTTACCTGTCTCAAACAGTTGGCAAAAAACGATTTGGTTACAAGGTAGATGAATATTAATTACTCGCTTGTTCATTTTAAGAGCGGACCAGAGAGTTGCTGCAACAGGGAAGGTGTGGAATGCATGTGATAGATTCAAACTGCTGCCTCGAGGTATGGTAATGGTTAAACTGTGGCACAAATGAGAATATTTCTAAATAGATCTAAACTATATAGACACAGAGTTGAATTCTATTAAGTTAAACTTTGAAATGCATGAAATATTCTGAGGTATTTGTCCACTATAAACCATGGGACAAAGTGTTAATATGGATGTTGTAGGCATCAAGCACTGCCGCCATTAACTATGATATTTAAACTAACCCTTCACTTCTAATTATCAAAAACATGTGATCTTCGCTACTAATTCTGCTCATTGCAATGTATAGGGCTTCGCTAATAGAAAGAGAAAAAAGATATTTAATTAATTCCGCTTCTAAAGATAATTGCTGCGCGTTTCGCCAAGAATTGGAAGTTTCCATGGACTTAGTATCCGATGCTCTGCAAGAAGTTAAAGATGAGGTAACAATCAACCTTTAGTTCTGCGTAGTAGCTTTTATTTTTAGCACTTTAAACAAATAAACAAACTATGAGCAAGATTTCGCTTGAGATGAGTACTTACATCAATCAATCAATCAGGTCGGTATTGGTATGGTATTCTAAAAAATTCGCGAGGATTTCGCGAATTACGATGTTGAAAAAAATTTCGCGACTTTAAGTTTTCACTAAAAAAAAACATGGTAAATGTAAGAAAAAAATATCGCATTAACATTCTTATACTGTAATTATCATGGGGAACGGGGTAAAACTAACTACTATAGATAAAACAAAAGATACAATAAATAAGATACACGATTTATATTTATTTTTTATTTATATATCCCCTTCATCGTCAAAATCCTGAAAAACGTCAAAAGCGCCTTCACATTCCCATATTTCGTTTTCTTCGTAATTTTCATCGTATCCTGAATAATCCCTTGAATAGCCGATACTGGTCTCTTCATCGGTTAACTGACACACCGATTCAATGTTATCATGATTATCCAAAGTCACCACTCCAATTAGTTGATCGATATCCTCAAATGGATCAATGGAAGGAAGTGCACTTAATCCGAGCCGAATAGCATCAGTAATGCCGGATGCCAACCATCCCCCTAAAATGTTGTCTTTTCCTTCTAATGAGGTCATATGGTTGTATAGCTCAAGCATCCAATTTGCGTGCAATGGTTTCAAAACCGATAACAACAGTTTCACGTCAATAGACTCCAATGATTTCCCTTGGTCAAGTTGTTTGAAAACCTCTTGTGAACCTTTTTGCTAGGAAACGCTTTGCGTAACCATTGACGGTAAGGTCGAGCGGTTGATAAAACCTTGTCATATTTGGAGGGACGTTAGTTATGAGAATATTGTTTTTAACTAAATGCTCGTGAACTTCAGTTGACATCTGTCCGGTAAACACATCCATGATGATAAGAGCTTTTTGCTCCACTGAGAGACCTTTCTCCAGCCTCTCTTTTTCTACGTACGGTATTATCACTTCATGAATTAATTTCAATGTTTCATCCTTATTAGAACAATGTGTCGGGTTAACGCTCAGACTAAAATTATCTGGGAATTTAAAGCGTGGTAAACTTAAGAGTTTTACCTCCGTATATTATTTGCATGGGGAGAAATTTCACACTCAAGGTAACCGAAAAAATGGCAGTTGTTGTTCTTTTATCTGAACTTCCGCAAATGGTAACAACGATGCTGTTTTTAGGAGCCATTGTTGATTGTGCGCATGGCACATATTTCGCAGGAGTTTGGTCCCAATTTATTATCAAAGAGGGCGGAATGCCATGTTCTTCAACTTTAGACACAATGTTGTGAAGAAATAAATACTCTATTTCCTTTTGTGCTTTTTCCGGAATGTCCACTTTAGATGACGTTTTCCGTCGTCGAGAAAATTTCATACGTCGAAATAGGCTTTGCGCCCAATGAAACGAATCCAAATCAATACATTGGCTAATGTAGCTTGGATATCGTTTCATTAACGCTTTTGCGGTAGCAACTGTAAAGCTGTTATTTTATAAACATGTCCACGTTTACCGTTCGAGAATTCAATACTGCCGTTCGCGTATATCATTACTATCGTTCGGTTTGGAAGCCTCAGTTAAAAGAAAGGCTTTTTTATCACATGAAGTTGGAAACGCATTTGACTGTTTTGCAATTAAAGTATGCATTCAGAAAGACAGCAATTACGTAATCGTTGGACATTTACCACGTGAATTATCACGAACAACAAAGTTTTCCATTGATCACGGCGGCATGGTGCACGCCGCAGATGTAACTGAACTGAATTACCGCCGGTAAAAAAACAATACACTGGTGGATCGATATATGCAGCTCGTAGAAAATTTTTATTCTAAGCCTGAAAATATATTTGTAATGGGTTCTTGTCATACCGATGAAGATTCTATATTGGCAGAGAACGTTTTGACACAGTCGAAAAGAAACAGAGAAAATTGGGAAAGAAACCAAGCCTTAAAACTGAATTTTCAACAAAAGATACCAGATCGTTCTTTGTGCCTAGAAATGAGAAAAAGATAATGTCCGATCTTATTGAAATATTGGACTAACGTGTTGTCTGCACCATGCTACAACTACTACACGGTAACTACGGTCCTCGTTACAGTAACTACGGTCCTCGTACTTATTTGCATCATATATTCTTGAATTTACGATTATTATTGAAGTGACATTTTATTTCATAAAAAAAAATATATTGCAAGCAAGTCGTAGTAAAATTTCGCGAGTTATACAATTTCAAACATTTCGCGAGTTAGACAATTTCAAACATTTCGCGAATTCTAGCATTATTCGCGAAATTCGCGAAATTTAATCCCAATAAAGTACAGGCGATAAGTACATACAATTTTGATAACTCATACCTTTTTTTTACTCTCTTTCACATTTATCTTATGACTCATTTAATAAACAGAGGTAGTCTTACTGGAGTGTCATGTGCTGATTTTAGAGTGTACAAGTGAATGACGATTTGGATAATGAGGAGAGTTGGACAGCAGAAGAGAAGCTGCTGGTTGCACCAGTTGTCGGTGTGCTAATGGTGAGTACACGCTTTTTTTATAAGCATAGACTTGATTCGGCCAGGGTCAAGTATTCTTAACTTTTAATTCTAAATCAGGCTGAAATATTCTTAGCATATTCTTATTTATTCTACTAGGTTGTATTCTTATTTCTTGTTCTATAAAAATCTTTCGTTTACTTGTTTAGTTGTTCAAAAAAGATATACCGAAGAACTTGTCACAATTTATAAATACATATCTTATTTTCTTCTATCAACTTTTGCAAATTCAGCTATATTTCGGCAAAATATTCCCCAACACAGTAGAATTCTCACCCTGGGCATATTCTTAGAATATTCTTCTAAAAATGGCCATTTTCACCCTGCTATTCTTATAAAGCGTATTCTTATAAAAATAAAAGCGTGTATAATGCTACGAATGTGAGTTCTACTGAAGCCTATCTGTTTTCAAACCTCATTCTTCATTTCTCAGAGGTTCCGTAGACATTCGTGTGTACGTAAACTTTCTGTTCTTAGGTGTGTAAAGGTTTGTTGAAAAAAATCAAATATTCACCAGATCTTCAAGCTTTATCTACGTCACAAGTGGATCGTTTAAAAGAATTCACGGATGACATCAGTCCGTGGTGAGATGTTATTTTCGGATACTTTAATGTGATAAATTTCGAAATCGAAATCCGCGAAATTTAATCCCCGCGAAAATCTGGAAAGTAGCCATCCGTGAAAATTTGTCCCCGCGAAATGTCTGATCCGAATTTTCCAGTCAAAATCTCCACTACTTCATACTTCGTACTCAACAATTTCCCTGTTTTTACTTGATGCTTTAGCTCTTCAGAGCCCTGCTCTTCAAAAGGACATTTTACTTCCTTCCAATGACCACTGACTGTACTGACCACTTGTGAGTTTCATAATATCATATTGTCCTTGGCCAGAATTCGCCTTTAAAAGTTTATTTTTTGGAGATTTTAATAAATATGGCTCTTTGTTGTGAAAACGAATCGAGAGCCAATTTAAGAAAATATTCAAAACGTTGAAACGCGAAATTAAGTCCCCGCGAAATATTTGGAAATGGCTCATCCGCGAAAATAAAGCTCAACCGCGAAAATTTATCACATTACCGTAAAGCTTCGATTAAGCGCCCGGGCGAAAAAAAATTATTATTCGAGGGGGGGGGGCGCTTATTTAATATTTGGGCTTTTAGGAAGGGCGCTTAATCGAGGCTTTACGGTAAAGTAATCTCTCTAATCTCTACTTAAAAAGATGGCGACATTATCAGTAATCTTTGGTAGTACCATTTCATTTTGTTTTAGTGTCGATGACTTGGTGATGTCTTTATACCACCCTATCAGCAAAAGCTCACTTTGGGATCAGGTGATTGGTTGTTTCCTTTACAATAACCATAACTCAAAGTATGATCAAGTTGTATAATTCAAAAAAATTGTTACTTAAAAATCACTAACATTATGTTGTCTCGATTACTCAGGCTAACTCAGTCAAAGATGCATTAACACCGATTCTCGATTATTTAAGGTATTTTTTTCGGATTTTAATGCCAAGTAAAGTTAGTCTTATATTCTCGAAAAATGAAGAAGAAGCGTGAAGAAATTGATAAAACACGTGCAATTTCATTGTTTCGTCATGAATATCTTGAAAAAGAGAGGTAGCTGAACATCGTGGAGTTTCTCGCTTTTTAACAACAAGTTACAATAAAATTTTATTTTAATGACAATCCCGCTATTTTATCCAATCCGATTTCAGATCTTGCGACGCATTGATTTCTATCGACAACGACCTGGATTTTCTAGAGAAAGCTCTACATCATAATTTGGAGAAGTTGAAAAGTTTGATTTCATGAGGTTGTGTAGTTGGTTGAAATCCCCATCTGTCCGCGTATTGATTGGTTGAATTCGTACGCGCTAAAAAAACGGCGACGATAATTCCTACCGTGTTTACAGAAAACTCAACCGAAGTAATCGCGTGAAAGTTTGATTTTAGTGCGAACTTGTCTGGTTTAAAACGAAAACTCGTTCGACTTACATCGTATTGTAAAATTAATTTTCTGGGCGTACGGTAAATGTATGCATCTACGTACATGAACTGGTGTAACGGTACAAAATGGAAGCGCACTGAATTTGTAAACAAGATGTCGTAACAAAGGTGTACGGTTATTGTAAATTTTATATGTATTTAAATTTATTCGGGTTAACATCTCGAACTGAAACCTTAGTTGACAAAATTTGAACCGTAGTATTATTAGTGTATATTATGAACGATTAAATACAAATTCCAGACATTGATTTCATCCATAAAATGAACGATTTATCGGTTTAACTGGAGTGGTTTGTCTTGTTTAATTCAGAAAAGGAAAGTTTTTAGTACCCTTCACACGAATTATGTTTCACTGCACAATTTCTAACGAACAATTTTCATTCGTTAATAGTTTCAAATTTGTATTTTAAAAAACCTACTTCCAAAATTTACATATTTAGAGTTACCTCAAAACCACCACAAAAATAATTAAAAAACCCCACAAAAATAATTATATAAAAAAAATAAAATACTATACCAATACTATAGAAAACTGCGATTTTTGATTTTCCTCGAATGATTTTCAAGCAAAAAAACCTTTTATATACTTAAACATATTAAATATTAAAAAAAGCCAATTAATAGACAAAATTACGATTGCCAGTGGAACTGAAATATATTTAATTTCACAGCGTATTCGATCAACAACCAATCACACGGCCATATCGCTATCAACAACCAATCACACGGCCGTATCGCTACCACGTGTTGTCTACTTCAAAATCTCGATGCTTTCTTCCAACTCGTGAATATGCTCTGACACAAAAGAATAAGTTTAAACTGAAGAGCAATTAGTTTTTTCAAAACAATGGGAATTACTGGCCGTGTTTGTGGTCTACACCTCTATTCGTATGAAAACTTACTTAACATTACAGAATGTAGAAAAACAGATACCTTCCTTCAGGTTCCCTATGACACTCATTTTTTGAAGAAAGGCATCCCGATCTTCCTTGTTTACATCGAAAGATTTCATCATGTACAGAAACGATCTACGTTCAAAACTCAATCTCGTTAAAATCCATCACACAAAAAAACAACTCTTTTAACTCATTAGAAAACTTATATAAATAAAAAATGCGTATTATTATGTCGATATTTATTGATTTATTATTGGTTTTTCGAGGCTTATAAATATTTTAATTCGTTTACGACTATCAGTTAAACTCACCAGCTGTTTTCTCAAAGATAACTATAAAAAAATATATATACATTTAAACTGTTAGTATTAAATAGGTTTTAAGGTAACTAAATTATTAGTATTATATTTAATGAGTATTTCTTTATAAATTCAAAACGTTTAAGTTTATTTCTCTATTATAATTCTCAATATTAAATATTCTAACTGTTTATTCTTCATGAGCGACTCATGCTGAGATGATCGAAATTTTACCGCCAAAAAGGAATTAAAGCAACACTCGGTCATTTGGAACTATATATCCTATGCATGGAATATAAAATATATATTTTCTTTGCAAATGATTCATATGTATAACAATTCAAAAGCGCGCAACAAATAGTTCTTTGTGACACTTTACCAATCACAACAAACATCAAATACAGTTCATGGTTACTTACGCAAGATGGGCGAATGTGGAGTTTTCCTCTCCGATGTCATAATCTCTTCTCTGCTCCTTTGTCATCGTATTCCATCCTCTAAAGATGAGAGAAAATGGAGATCATCGTTGTTAACAATTTATATATATAAATGGAGTCGAGTATGCCTGTCCAGGTTTGCAGGGTAAACCATGAAGGTGGACTCCCCACCCCCAACCCCTATGTGAAGGTGGACTACCCACCCCCAACCCCTATGTGAAAATGGACTCCCCACCCCCAACCCCTATGTGATCAAGGACCGGAAGGGAGTGTCATAGAGGGTATAAATTGTTTCCCGGGGGTGGTCAGTAGGAAGGGAGGGGTGGTCTTTACGTTCCTAAATTTTGAATTTCAGTTCTCTAATAGGGAAGTTTCATAGGAATTAAACTTTGTTATGGGAACTTAAAATGAATAACTTTTAATTGTTTCGAAACATGGCGGGTGACTCTGCCAGCAGTATTGGATATCATATTGTCTATGTTGTTATCTTTTACTTAACTCTGACAAGCACGAAGAACCTGTTAGGGTTAGGTTTCTAAAACGAGGCTGAGACATAAACAATTTCCTTACATTAGCCACTATCAATTTCCCCTTTTTTTAGTGAATTGAAATTTCACTGACCATGCCCTCGTATATTATTATGACGGCTGTATATCTAACCAGCCATCGTTCAACAAATTTATTCTGCTCTCCAGAGTATTTCTTAAACTTTTATGTTTATCAGGTCGTGCAGGTTGGAATTCGTTACCCGCATGCCACGTAATAATCATATAATAAACATAGCTCCTTTGTAATCACTCACAACACTCCATCCGTGCGCTTGCTTCTGTCTGCATGAATGGCATGAAGGAATGCCGCCGTCCAAAAGCGATTTGACCTCCTACGAAAAACGAAAAGTCTCAGTTTTCTATATTTCAATGAGGCATATGAAAGAGAAAATTGTCAAGAAACATTGGTAGGTAACAAGTAAAATCGAAATTATTATGACGTCATTTTGACCCCAATAAGCGCAAATAATATGAAAATTATTAGGAATTCCAATCTTTAAGGGAGTGTTCAGCACGAGCAAGAATTCCCAACAGCTGGCAAAGGATTGGCAGGAAACGATCACAAACCAAACGAGGCATTCTTCTGGGGTCGACGGAAGGCAGCAGCAAAAGGTTAAGCCAGACCTTAAGTTGAATAAGTCAAGGAGAAATGCGAAGATCTAACCTGATCTAAAAGAACTGATGAGCAATGGAGGAAAACGGCTGTTGGAAATCAATTATGAGAAAGAGGCTTCAATTTGAATTACAACCCTTCCAATCAAAGACGAAGGATTCAATTTTGGGAGGTGCTCACGTCAAGAAACTACTCAAGCATAAAATAATGAAATTCAATAAATGCTTCTGAAGGTGGAACAGATAAAAAAGATGATGTTTAACAAAGCGGGACCCACAAGTTTAGTAAAGAGCCACTCGAAAATGACAAGCAGTGATAAAAGATGGATTGGCAACTGAAAAGTGGAGACATGGAAGCATTGCTATTTCCACTGATGCAAAGAAAAAAACGACCAAACATTATCTTGTGGAATGAAGAAAAGAGAGCATTGTATTAGAACTGATGTTTGATGATGATGAAGAAAGGAAAGAGGGTGGAGGGTAGAATACTATCACCTAGCTGCTGGAGCTTGAGGATACGTAGAGCGAAAGTCAATCAAAGCCCTTTTGCCACCACTTCTGCTGTACCAACACAGAGATAAAACAACTCATCAACAATACAGTAAACAGCAGGAAAGCATCATATGACAGTTGACACCAGTACTATGAAACCACTTTCAGACGGAGGGACCCTGCCACCTCATAAGAGTTGTCGAGGAAAAGGGGCTGAAACTGCAATGCCACCTCCTAATGATTGCATGGTATTGAATCCAGTTGTGGAGCTGTCAATTGTAAAAGTGTCTTCTTTACACAAATAGACTTTCAATGATCTTTGGAGCATATTGCAAATATGAAATATGAAATCTATATCTATAGTTCATAGCTGAGGGAATTGAACAAACAACCAACACACTGAAAGATAGTTTTTCAAAAATATACCAGATGGGTTGATCTTTCAAGTACTCATAAACAAATTGCTTTGACGCCTGGCCCATCCGACCTTTAAAGAATATAAATAACATGACATCAGGGATTCATTGTTGAGCGTGAGGTAAATTAAACGCAGGCCATCATTATAAATATATATTTTTAAAATAATTTTTTCACTTTAACAATATAAAATCTACAAAATATTAATGGGATTTTCAAATTGATATATCGTATAACTTGTCTCTAACTAACTCTTATAACAATGTCTTTAGCATAAATTTGAGGGAACTATCATTATTATTTTAAATCTCAGTAAACAATAACTGTCTTACACTAAACATAACATGCATATAGCATAGTACAATGATAATAATGCCAGGACCTAACCACGCGGGCCCGTTATTATTGCCAAAGGCTACTTTTCGATTAGCCTACCTTAAACATACAAACTGAAGCAACGGTCATGAGAAACACAACATAAATAACTCTTTCTGCTGACATTATTATTATTAAGTGAACTAACACAAAATATTAAAGCAAACTAGAAAAAAAACAAATTAGATCAATCAAAACTTCAAAACATCAGATCTCTAAAATCAGTACTGCTAATTCGAATTGAAATGATTTTGATAACACTGCAACAACTTTATGGGAATAAAGAAGACTTTCCATTGCACCAATCTAGTCAAAACAAGCAAAAAACAGTAAACTTTGAAAATTAGAAACAGTATTATGGCATGTAAAACAAGTATTTCAAGATGTAAAAATAGGCGTTACGTATGGAACATTTTGTTACGTATAGGACATCTGTCTTGAGGAAGCTGTAGTTTGGTACAGTCAGACTTGGAAATTTTTTATAGTAATGGGTTCTCATTGTGTAATACAATAGGACCATTAGATAACACATGAAACCTAACTCGCTCCCTATGGTATTCACCTTAAAAAGATACAAAACATATGTGTTACATATGGGACATTTATGGTGGTTAAATTCCAATCTCAGTCAGTACTCTAATATTTTTTACACAGTTTAGTTCAAGGACAAATATTGATCATTTCAAGTTAGAAGGGATGTGAAGAAGTGTGAAAAGATAAAATTGGTTTGAAATTTCTCTTCTGAAAATTTTTATGGGCATTTAATAAAAACGTTATGTATGGGACACAAAAGTTGAACCGCGCAGTCAAGATGCCATATCAATTGACTATTTACAAATAATGTTTCTTAAACAACAAATAATTCTTCCTCTACAACTAATACAACTAGAAACACTAACTTCTGATAGATTGAAATTACCTAAAATAAAAGAAAGAGAACCTTTTAACCAGATATAGAGAGAGGACACAATACGTATGGGACATTTTGGGGTACCAAACTATGAATTTTTGCACCAATAGATATTTCTGTAGAAAAAATAGTGATGGACTTATTAGAACAAACAAGTAGCTCCACAAAAAAAACATATTTCATGAGAAATGAAGCATTTGATTAAAAAATACAGGCATGGGACACCTTTTTTTGAAATTTGGGCAAAATTCTTGGTAACAACCCATTTGTGAAAATATATAAATTCTACATTAAAATGACCCTGATTAAAGAAGCAACATGAATATTCCCTACCTGGTACCATCAGCGAGGTAAAGAAATAAGTGAAGCACATGTTCATTATGGAAGTGGCAGGTGCGAAATCGTCCGCTAAGTTGCACCTAACATACAAATATCATAGACATCAACCAATGAATGAGTGAATGCAGCATCATCATGCACTAACAAAAATTTGATTGTTTCACATAAATATTGAACTTTAATGACATTGCAAGAAAAAGAGAATGCAACAGGATGAGATGCAAAAACAGACATATTACAAAAAGAAATCTTTTCGCCAACAATGTAGCTTAGTATGTAAGAGGCTTAGTATATGGAATAGAATTTAACAAAATTATATTAACAATTAGCATTCAATGGATACCTATATTTTTTTATTTGATAATAAATCAATTGAGTTTATCTTGCTTCTCTTTTTATAGAAGGTATACATACTCGAAAAGAACGATGGCAAAGTACTGTACAAGACGATAAAATGTGAACTCATCCACGTCTTGATTAACCGTTCTCTAAATCAAATGAAAGATACAATAAACAATGATTTTAAAATTGGGTTTACAAATTATGACCTTTTGAGGCCAAGTTATGCTTCAAATTTCAAAACCCTGATTGTGCGTCTCAACAATACATTGGTTGGATATATAGATCACAAAAAATGTGGATATTCAACTAACTTGAGATTCAACAAACTTTCCAAACCAACCCCGCCCTTCTTGATGCTATAAATATCAGTATTATATATAATAATTAATTAAAATTATTATTTGCTAGTCTCAATAAATACAAATAATAAATATAAAATAATTATAAAAGTAAAATAGAGAAAATATTTAATTTAATTATTTAATGAGTAATTTTTATTATCTAAAGAAAAACATATAGTCAAGGCACCTAAAATCTACGCATCTAGCATAAACTTTGCTTTTATTTAATTTTTGTCAATATTTGTTGATTGAAACTGAAAGTGTAGATTACCGTGGTCAAACGCAATCCAAAACAACTGCCTTAGTCACATATTATTTGAAATTGGCTGCAGAATCATAGAATTATGCTACGTATATTTTAAATGCCAAAACCACGAAAAAATACGCACTTGACTTTTGAAAATACGCAACCATTTTGCATGCGTATATTTTTGAGGCATGACTTTTTAACATACGCAGTGTTTCATGATTAATCTTGTTGACCATTTTCTTTTGCTTTTAAAACGTTTTTAAAATGTTTTCATTTCAGGTTGATATGGAAATTTATCGATAGATTATTCCAATTATATACTGAAGTTTTCGTACTGCTTAAAGAATCGAAAAGAATTGTAGTTGCGTTTGAACCGTTTATTTTTTCAAGGTTCTTTATACTACGACCACGCATCAAAGGAATATTGCAGTGTTAATAAGCAAGGATTGATATATTTATTTACAGTATGCTTTACTTACAAAAGAATTATGTTTTAAAAAAAAAATTAATTAAAAAGTTTACAAATTAAAGAATTGTAATCTCTCTCCCTGTTCTCTTTCTTCGCGTCATCGACGGCTGCCCGAACTTCATTATATTGCGGGAACTTCCATTTACCGTTCCCTACAAATTCGCATGTCAGTGGGCCGCATACAATATCATAAACAGGGAAGTTGTAAATGTCCTTCCTGCCATCCCCGTGTTCTCGAAAGATATCGTCAAAAATTCCATGCTTTTCTTACAGACACTCCACCTCGACAGCTGCCGCGTATCCTCCTACATTTTGTGCATCAGTCAGAAACCGACGTATCGCCCTTCCAATAAACAAGGATTCTTTCCTTTTTCCTTTATATATACAGGCAAACCATCTTTCTACAATTTCAGCTTCCATTGTAGGTGGATTTAGATATTTCCATGTTTCGACCAACGCTAGTTTATTGTCACAAATAACTTTGAACTCGCATTTGTTACTGGAAGAGGAGTTTTCTTCTTTGTTAAATTCCTCATCCATATTTATTTTTTTCCGAATATTCTCATTGTTTCTTCTTTTCCGTTTAGATGGTATTGCTTCCATCTTTTTTAACTCGTCAAGGTATTCTTCCTCTGTGATTACCTTTTTTTCATTTGAAGCCTTAGAACACCTTCCGACATCCCATATTTTGCGGTCGTTGGACGAATCTGCTTTCCGCAATTGATCTCATTCAAAGCGCATTGCATGTCGCTTTCCGTCTACTTCTTCATCGACTCGTTTTCGTTCGGCATACTGAAGATAACACATGTAAAATACATTCCTTTAAGAAATTAAAACAAAGATCGCAGTCATATAAACTTTCAATATTAAAGTATAAAATAAGTAAATAAATTGTCTTCTAAATAAATACATATGAATAACTTCTTACGTATAACTTACTTAGCGTGTAGAGATGTGCGTGTTGAGTTTTTAAAAAAACTGTTTTTAACATCTTCAGACAACTTAATTCTTGCGAGAGTAAAGAATTCAATGATCGTTGTTATCGCTTGAACTGCTATGTTGCAAGTGATTCAGCTGCGTATTTTTTAAATATTTTATCAAGATTTGGACTTGAAAACCTACGCACCATTATTACACAATTTCTATAAACGAACCAATCAAAACCTTTATATTTCCTAAAAGAAACACCTTTAAAGAACATGACAATGCATTTATTTTGAACACATGTCAAACACCTGTCTCGTAATTGGAAAGTTAGTCGGCGTGGTCGAGAACTTTTCACAGCTGTTTAACGAGGTCGATTCAACATGACGCTTATTTCGATAAAAAATAAACACATATGGTCATAAAAACTAGCTAGAGTAACAAAGAAAGGCCTATAACAGTTAAATAATTATTTTACATTTTTATTGTGAAATTTTGCTGCATATTTTTTCGAGGACTTTGTTGATGCGTAGATTTTAGGAGCCTTGACTATAATTAATTGAGTTTTCATTTAATGACAGACTAGAATTCTAATGACAGAAAAGCAACAATAATGGCTTAAAATTATTTAAATTAGGTCTGCAATGCAATCTTTCGAATAAAAATTGTGAAAAGTGTGCAAACCTACTTGCACGAGAAGTCCAAACTTTGCTTTGTCTTCTTGACATATGAAACCACTGCAAAACAACAAATCATATAAATGTTGCCACTTTGGATGACAGACATAGGCAATAAAAAATTGTCCTTCTTCGCAATTTCATATTAGATTACAGTATTATTAGTATTTATTATTATTATTATATTGCCATAACTAAATATAGCAAACACTGCAAAAAGATTCAACTTTTACTCCACAGTTCATTGTCTCTGGATAACTTTAACTCATCCCGTATCATATCGAGTTAAAAGAAGCACAAATAACTAAAAATTCACTCACTCTTCAATGAACATGTTTTGGACAAACTCCTTCACAAACACTCTACATTGATCGTCAAACATTGATGTCTCACAATCATAATCAATCTCAAAATCTACAATGCCAGGAAAAATGTCCAGTAACGAGGGATGTCAAATACCTTAATACTACTTTGAAGTATCAGGCACAATTATGAAAGGCATAAAAAGGGTACACCTTCGTTAACATGGACAACAAAGGAACAATCAACTATTAAATACTACTATTCTTTACAAGTATATATGAGTTAGATATTTGCATAATGGTCAATTCCCCTTACCAGAATCCTTTGTGCTAAATCTTGAAACAAAAATTTAATAGGTTTTAAAAAGACATTCAAAGTCCAAACCATTTCTCTTTTAAAAGAAACTCTTTGCAACTCATTTTCAGGTTTTTACTACATATATATATATAGCTGATTTTTGGATAATAAATAAATTTAAATATTTATATATATATTCAATATATCTACCTGAATTATAAAGTGATTCGGTTTCCTTGGAACTGGAAAGAGAATTGCATTCACTGTTTATTGCATCTTGTAAAGTTTCAATTGACATGGCTCGAACTAATGATAGCATATTTTACTAAAACATTTCTGAAAAAAAATTAAATATATACACTACATTATTGGTTTTAAAATTTAACATTTTCATTTTGATGACTGGAACTGATTCCAGTCGAACTAAAATTCCATATAAATCCAATCAGAAGGATATATACTTTTCTTGCTGCAATAAAACTTTTTCAATGAACTAAATATACAAATTACATTTAGACACTTGTAATATATTCGAACAGTTTCAAAAATAAACAGGGGTTTTGTGACATTTTCTATATATTTTGTCTGTTTCAGGTGTGGTTGAAGTGACAATGTTTGACTTACCATGATATTTTATTATTCAAAGTTAAGTCTCATCTATTATCTTAAAGAAACTAAACAAATCGACTTACTAAATCTAGTTTTCTGCATTGTGTAAGTTAGTGACTTATTTTGACTTACTTTTGGACTTGACTTACCATACCGTTGAATTTAAAGGTGCCTACTTTGGCATTTAAATTTGGTTTTAAAGGAGGGGAAAATTTCCTTTGTATTAATAAAGCATGGAATTTTACCTTGAGTGACTTTTCTTGAATTACATTCTATTCTAAAGGTGTTTAATTGTGACTTACTTTTCCTTTTTCTAGCAACATAAAGAAATCTTTTTTCTATTAATTTTTTTGCTTGGTTTTTCCATCTCCATTGTAATCACATGTATTATTTTTTAAAGAATCAGAGTGACTTACTAGCAATTATATTTCATATACATATAAAAAATAAGAAACACATAAGAATCATAGTTTATAGATTTTATATAAACTTCTTAAATAGCTTATTATATCTTTTCTGAAATTGTAATAGACTGCATTTGCATTTACATTTTCAAAAACTGACTTACTCTCAATCTACCAGAAAGAAGTCGTTGCATTGCAAACTAGAATTTAAGATAGTTTTGTTTTATTATTTAATATTCATTTAAATTTGTTCTATCTGTTCCATCTTAGCTTTATTATAATCATAATGACAGTCCAAGCATTTGTTTTTTTGGAGTTTTTTTCATCAGTTTATCCGTCTACTTCGTTGGTTTACCATTCAGGGTATAATTATCAGAATATATATTTTTTCGTCATTACGAAAATATTTTCTTCACAGTAAGTCAAAATTTATCACTAATACCAGCAGTAAAGATCACCTACTAGGTATATCAAAGTATCCTTCTTTGCACTCATTTTATTTCAAGTATTTTTAATGGAAATATGTTGATGTGATTTAGGATTTAAGCTATAATAATATATATAAATTATTTAAAAAGTAAGTCAAAAAAGGTACATTTAACAAACAAAAGTTGGTCACTTTTATATATCAGGGGTTAAAATAACCTAACCAATCATCCCTACCAGTCCCTAAAATATGGGACTGTCATGATAAAGTAAGTCAATTTTAGGCCTATTTTAATTTTTGTTGCCCTATTTTTAAAATTAGAAAAATGTCACACTATTTTTGAAACTGTTCATTCATAAATTGAGAAAGCACAGTTTTGACATCAAGAAACACAAAATAAAGTCTAAAACCAGGGAAGAACAATGGTATACAATGGAGTGATAGAATTTAAAATTGATATGCCCTTAGAGAAGAGTAAAGAATGTTGCTTAATTAAATCTAGAGAAATCGCTGATGTAATATAAAAACTACAGACAACTTCAACACTAAAAACTGTATATATACATAATAAAACTCTTACAACTGTTGTCAAGAACACAGAAAAATGTTTGTTTTAGTCTGTAACAGGTGGCAAGGTGGTATATATACTTTTTAATAACCTTATTCTTTAAAATGTAAACAAGAATTTTATATAAAAATCAAGACAAACTTTGTGAAAAAAAGAAAAATATATTTTTCTTTCTACAGTATATAATAACACATCAACAAGAAAGTAACTTCATGGTCTGTTTCAGATAAATGATTTTATGTCAACACTTGATGATTATTTTTAGTTTTATTTAAAAAGCTATCAAAAAATTTTTTTGTGCTAATACAAAATAAATGTCATTCCTGTTGTCAAAATCTGTTAAATCGTGCAGTTTCACCCAACTGCACGCACATACATTGTGTATAACAGTGTGGATATTTTGAAACAGTTTCACTAATTTTAAGCGTAAAATGTTCATACAAGTTACTCTTTCTATTCAGTTTGCTAAACAACACATCTGCAATCTTCTTGCTCTTGGTGTAGCACAAGTACGTTTCAGGCACAACTAGTCCAACTTCTCTGTATCTTTTCCCAGTGACTCGAACTTTGACCATGTTTTGTGAGTTTGATTCTAAGAATTGCACCAATAACTTCGATAACTCTATCGGAACATGGCCTACTTCACTGTTCATCTTTGTGAGGCTGGAGCAGAAAAGTTAAAAGCACAACTAGCTGTAATGACAAACGAGGAGATAGGTGATACCAATCCCTTTTCTTTCATTAATGAAGAAGATATGGAGGTTGCAACCCAGCCATTCCACCTCCTCGATGACGATGAAGAGAATGACGAGAAACTTGATATCATGTAGTCGACGTACATCTTCTCGATTATATTACTTTTGTTGATGGACTTTGTTTATTATCGCCCCTCCCTTACTAACGCCCCTTCCGAATAAACGCCCAGGGTAAAATTCGTTTGTTAAAATAAACGCCCAGGGCGTTTAATCGGTCATTTTAATGTATAATTTCTAAAGCTCATTCTTAGAGCTTTTACGACAACATATTTAAACTTCTTGTTCATTATCGAGTGTTGGTTTTATCATCATTTATATAAAATTATTTAAGAAAAATGTATACCTTAGCGTCGGAAATTCAATAACAGAATTGCGCAACTCCAACGCTCAAGTATACATTTAGTTATTTTGTTTTTAACTGCTTATCATTTTTAGCATTTCATTTTTCTCACTTTTGACAAGTTTTGGATGCGTTTACTGTGGTATACACCACATTGCACTATCAACGAAACATTTCGCAGAAATTAAAAACATGTTTTTTGTCGTCAAAACCTAATCAAGTTTTTCAAAATTTATGTTTATGTCTTTTAAAATACGTAAAAACAAAAACTGGAATGGAGACGTCAGCATTATAATGAGTTATCACATCAATAAGAAAAGTTACTTATGAATCATTATATGTAAATTTTTGCATCTCGAATTAGCATATGAAACGAAGAAATAAGAAAGTGAGAAAATCAATAAAAGTGCGTTCCCTTAATTTAACTTCTCAAATCGGTTCATCTAATATTGTTATTTATAGATTCCATTACCTGAAAGAACATTTGTTTACCATTGTTTCTAAATGCCCACGTGGTTATAAAAAAACGTTTTTTACATACTCGTTAAAAATACTGATTTTAAAAATTATAACGTGATTCGTTTTCGGGTTGTTAGCGAAACCTTAAACGTTAAAATTTATTGAATTTTAAGATGATTTTAATTACAAAATTTCTCAGTAAAAACTTATTTACCGAGTGATTTTTTATCTAGAAAATAAAGTTTAATTAGAATGCCCAACAACATTACAATTTAGTTGCAGCTTAAATTAATACCATTGCCTGCACGATCAATTAAATCCACAGCTCTAAAAGACATAATGGTTTCCTTTGTAGACACAAATCTGTTTTTAAAATAAATCCTAATCTATTCATTACAAGAAATTGCCTCAAAACTCAATGCATGAATCACTATGGTAAGTATATAAGTGTTTTGAACGAATTTTGTATATAAACTATGACCTTTTTATTTTCAATTTGAAATATTGCATATAATGTTTATTATTTATATAAAGCTGGATACTTTTTCCAGACCTTCTCGAACTCGACGCTATCCTTATGACACAGAGAAAATCCCATGATTCTGAGCATGGGATCACCCATTTTTCAGCCATTTTCTTTATGGGCCTCATCCCAAATTTCACAATTGTTACTACTTCAAAAATAGTGATTGGAATCTGTTGAAATTTTCTCAAAATATTCAGTTTATAATGGAGATTGAAATAAAAAATGTAATAAAAAGTTTTCAGGGGATCTGGTTTTTGGTAATTTTTTGAAAATTTTGTTAAAATTCAGCGAAATCATTTAGAATCTTGTCAGAATATTACATAAAACTAAATTCTTATTTAGTTCAAAGAATAATATCCAAAATGACTTCATTTTAGCAATATTGAAGCATTTCAGGGGGTAAAATACCGATTTAATGTAAAATTTATATTTTAAGGGTGTTAAACGTGTTAAAGGAGATTGATTAGACAAAATATGAAATAAAGTTGTTCGTTAAATTTTCCTAGCATTAGGACCTAGGTCTACTAGATAGTTTTTTTTGCCTATCATATGACAAATACTGTTAAGGGTGATCTTTAACCTGGCAACAAAGTTGGCACATGCAGTTCGAAGTATGCTTTCATTTTGCCGAGCAAACAGACGAGTACTCATTCTGTACGTAACCGACACAGCCAAATCAATATGGCTGTCAGTGTTCGGAAATGTCGCTAATATACCAACAAAAAGTCTTCTAAAGATATCTTTAGCGGACCAAATGTATGGATATTCACATAGTCTGCGATCGCAGTCGAAGGAGACCCGAAGGGCTCCTTTTTCAAATGGCTACTACCACAAGGGTAGGGGAGGGCGCCACTCCTTTTCCAAACTTTACCCCAGTAAACTGGTGCTCATTTTACCGACCTTTTGAATGGATGGAAAGCTGAGTCAACTTTGACTCCATGACCTGGTATTGAACCCGGGTCGCTGGAATGCGAACACTCACAGTAACCACTATGCCATGGCGTTGGTTAGTCCTGGTGTACTTAGGACTCCCGTTTGCGCCTACGAAAATCGCTCAACCAGACAACTAACCTATTTAAGCTAGACTTGCATTATGCAATGAGTTTTGCTCAAGAACTCAACTGTAACTCAGAAATAAAGATTTTGCCGGAGATGGGATTCGAACCGGCGGGTTTGGTTTTGTGAGCCGAAAAATTTATCCACTGAGCTACAGCGCCTCCCCTCATATTCACATGATAGATTGAACAATAATATATAAACATATTGAGACAAAAATAAATGAAGAATATAGTAAAGAAAACTTCAAATTCATAGTTAGGCCGAGTTTGTAGGCCGAGATGGCATTTGGCCAAGTTGGCCATCACCACACATATACATGTGTTATATATTCCTGATTATATTTCATAAAATTTCTGTCATTATTGTATATTGTTGTTATTCCATCTAACGTGTAGACAACCATCATATATTGTGGTGAGTACCTGGTTTCAAAATTGACAGCATATACAGAAATAGCAGAAAACATAATTGTGAACTTATTAAGAAACTAATGTATTAAAACTAAGCTTTATCTCCGAAAGAAAAGGTAGTTTAAAGGTTATTGCGCAATAAATATTGCACATGTTTATTTCTTAGCAACAGAATTATAATAAAGTATTAATTAATTATTAATGCTTTTAATCAATTGCTTAGCATTTTTTATTTCTTGCGTTTAATTGTACTCTTGTTATTCTGAGACAATGTATAAAGCACTATCACTTTTAAGGGCTGATTATATGAAGCGAGCCAGCTCGGTAAGCGAGATAGCTTGGTAAACGGGCCAGCTCGCCTTTGCTAAGAAACACAATAATTTGTGTTTTCATGATTACATGTAAACTAGCCATCCTGTTTGCCGGGACAGCTCGTTTGGAGCTAAGCGGGCTGTCTCGGTAAACGGGCTGGCTCGATTAATGTTTTTCCCATATAATTGCTATTCTACTTGGCTACCCCGCTAACCGGGATGAAATTGAAAAAGGATGGCCGATAAAAGTGACGTGTTCAGGTTCAAATAAACAAATACAATGATTAAGAACTTGATTGATGCCTTAAAACAATTTAAAGGTTGTATGTATGGAATATAATGCAACGGATTTTAATTCAGATAAGCCTCGGCAATATGAAGAAGTCAGAAGAATACTCAGTGAAAATTATCCTGCAAAATATCTTGGTCTTCTCCTATTCATTCTTCTAATATACATGACTTTAAGCTTTTTAGATGAAGTAAACGTTTTCTACCATAGTATAATAGTATTTTCTCTTGTATATGTTTTTGATATACATTATAACAAAATAAGAGTCCATTAAGTTGTAAGCTGACCATAAACAACGAAAACAACTGTAGAGTTCGTTGTAGCATTTTTGTTTTCGAAAAACAGTCAGGCATTTTGAAATTTCCCGCATATTTTAACCGAGCTGGCCCGCCTAATTAATTTTCCATACAATCATAAAATAAATGCTATCTCAGTAACCAAGCTAGCCCGCTTGCCGGGCCAGCTCGGTTCCATATAATCAGCCCCTTATGTTTACTTTGGGTGATTAAAAACCAATAATTTGTAAAATTATATTGCAATGTTATGTAAAAGAAGATTTTTAAGTTATTTCAAACTAGTACTTAAAAATTTGCTTAAATGAGCTTATGATAATTAGTTCTTTTTAAACCCATCTACAGGTAGATATTCTTGAGGCTGCAGAAGTGCTTCATTCATATGAGATGTTTTGTTTTTATCAAAATAAAGAGAAATTAGTAAACTGAACTGACTGAACCACCATAAATAGTGTCCATGTTAGGTGGATGAGAACAAAATCACTTAAATAAAAACTTTTTATACATTAAGTTACATTACATTGATTGATCTTCAAGTTTTTCTTTCCTACGATAAATTTCTTGTTTTCTTGTTTTAAGATTCTTCTTCAATTTAGTTTAATTTCTAATGCTGAGAGATTTCTTACACTATTTCCTCGTTATTTATCCTTGTTACACTAACATGGCTACGATTACGTATATATTTACGTGGATTCCAGCTTCTTGAACCTCAAGGTTCTCCCTATATATCCTTCAGTTTTCTTTCACTACTATGCCAATCTCTGCGCGGAATTCATCCCCCTAGCATGTTTGGATTCAGAGTTACTCGTGTTAATCTTAAGCATTGATGCATGAGAATTATATGGTCCAAGATATGAATAACAAATCAAAATCATTTTGACGAAGTGGTCTTTATAGATTATCATGTGATAAATTCTTTTTTGCAACTATTGAATTAAATTCCTGGTACCATGTACCTCTTTGTAAAACTGTTTTGAGATATATTCTAAATATATTCAAATTATTGTTATAAAAATAAAATATATATATCATCTCAGATATGCATAATAACAGTCTTTTTTACTTTCAATTTATTAGTATTTAGCATATTTTGGCAAAATTTTATTTTTCACGACGAGTTTTCCCCTTGTTAGTTATATGTCAGTGTGTCGGGCTAGATCAAGTCATACACTTTTTTATGTGTGATGGATTAGTATCGCTTGAAATATATCCAGATGTCTGCAATTATTCTAAGAGATTTTAGGCAGGGCCTAAAGGTGTGGTCCTAACCACAATATGTATTTTCAAAAGCCTGACCAAAATTAAATAGGGTTAACAATATATGCGTTTTGAAAACACTAACAGTAAATAATTTAAGTAATAAGCTGCACTAAACTATGACGAAAGAAATGCTTCAATATCAAATACAATTTTGTGTTGAACTCTGTTTGCAATCCACTATGTCTTATATAGACATTATATTTGAAAAATTTGACAAAATAATATTAGAAAAGTCATAAACATAAAACACAAAACATATATATGGAAACTTTTTTCATTTTTAGATCTTATGCAGTTTTTTTGCATATTTCTCATTAAACCATTCTCTATTCTTTTTAAATTTTCAAACGCCTGTTTGAACAAAATGTTGAGCTTTTTAAAGCTATCAGTGTTCATAAAAGATTGTATTGTGTTAGTTAATCTCATTTCATTGTGTCATAATAGCTGTGATCATATCTTTTATGTTTGGAATTAGTGTTTTAATACATCACAAATGCTAGTTAACTTCTAATAAAGGTTAAATATAAAATATTTATGTCACCTTGTTTAGCGATAATTAAATGGATTCTGTCTTCTTTTTAATAAATTGAAGTTTTCTAAATGGTATGGGTCTTGCTGGCATGATAAGTTTGGTATCAGACAACATGATTTTGCATAAGTTATGGGATGCTTCAAAAAATAATGAAAACTGCAACTCAAAAGATGAATCTCATTCAAAGACACAGTTGTTCAAGGAAAAGTCAGAAAGTATTGTGAAACACGATTTTAAAGAATGGATCTTGCTTTTCGTTGGCATTTTCTTTATAGCTGGTGTTGCAGGCATCGGCACATACCAAGCATACCAGTCAAACAAAGTTTTCATTCGCTATTCTTTTTCACTGCCTACAAAGAACTTGAAGAAAGATTATCTTGATGATCCGCCTGGCGAAATGTACAACAAAAACTATCTTCCAAGAAATGTAGTACCGCACTCGTATTTGCTGTATATTCACCCGGATTTGAACAGTAAATATTACTGCGGACTTGTGAAAATTACGCTTTCTTGTTTAGTCAGTACGTCACAGGTCGTTTTACATTCAAGCTACCATAACATCACTAAGATCTTGCTGAGAAAACCTATAAGTGATCCAGACAATATTGAAAACATTGTGATTCGCAGTAAATATCGTAGCAAAGAAAAGCGTTACTTAATACTTGATTTGGATTCGAATTTGGCTGTTGATGAAGAGTATGAGTTGTTCATTGGATTTTATAACACATTGGACAATGATGTAAACAAGGGCATATATATCAGTGAGTATAAAGATGGGAATGGGGTTAACAGGTAAGAGAAACCATTTTATATAAGGTTTGATTGCTTTATCAAAAAATTTCATATATATTTTCATATTATTATTATTAAATTATATTTATTTATGTTTATACAGGTCATGTAACATCTTTGACCTCATGGACATAAGCATCCATGCCCTTTATGCACTTCTACCACTGAAATGCAAAATGCAAAGTTGGTATAATTGCGTGGGTTAACTCACCACTATTTTTCTCACATTGGGGTTGGCGTAAAAAATCTGCTCCACTAAACCATCAAATGAATAAACCCACACAATTGTGGGGAATATCATCTGTTGAAAACTTGTCTAACCCATGCTAGCATGGAAAATAGACGTGAAAAATGTAAAGGATGATGATTCGTCAGCATTCTTTAAACATTCTTCCTATGGTGAAATGTTGTTTAATAAAATTTATGAATCCTAAATATTTAAAATTCTACCTCTTTTGTGTACGAAAGTTGCAATTAGTTAGCCCAAACCAAACCATGCTAACATAGAAATAGATGATTATTATCATTATTTTTACCCAAAACAACTTTCCATGTTAATAAATATATAAATTATTTGTAATATGGAGAATAAAGACACTTATATTATATTTGTTTAATCATATATAACTTTTATGATTTTTGCATGAGGCAAACATTTTCTTGAAATTCTACCATGGGGATGTGAAAGTTGCCTGCTAACAACGTAAAATCAAGAGATTAAGAATCATTGTATTAATAAGAGTACCTTGGGTTTCTTTCGTGGTTCTGTTTATGTTTCCATGAAAGGATTTGAATGATATAAACTCTGAACTGATTTGTCGCCTCGCCTAACATCATTCGTTTTCTTTTATATTTTTAGACAAATGGTATCAACAATGTTTGAGCCTAAATATGCGAAAGGAACTTTCCCTTGTTTCGATGAGCCAGATATGAAAGCAACATTTAAAATCATTGTGCAACACGAGAGAGAACATTCAGCTATTTCAAATATGCCGGAAGAAAGAAAGGTAATTCTTCATTCAAAGACAAATTTAATTTATTGTTTTTTGAATAAAACTATCGAAAGCAAGATGAGATGACCTTTCTCGTTTTAGATTTCAATATAATGTTATATCCTGTATAAAAAGAAAAAAGTCTAAATAACAAATATGAAGTTATAAATATCTCATACTGATATAACAATTACATATTAAAATAAAAATTTTAATATATATTAGCGAGATCTGTATATCTTCTTTGTTCTGATGATGGCTAGAAATGAGTCGAAACATGTTAACCAACATAAAAAGTCGTTTATCTCTTTACGTGTAATACTCAAATTAGTGCAACGCAGATCACTCATAATTTTTTTTTCTACAGTAATTAAGAATACAAATTTAAATTGTTTGTTGTTAATTTCAAGTTCAATTCAAGTAAATATTTTCTGTTTCATAAACTGCAATTTTCTTCTTAATATTAGTATGTATCTCAAATGATATTATTAAAAAAATAATAATAATATTAATATTGATATTGATACGTGTTTGATTTCAAATCAAAGAACAGTTAATGAAAAAGGGAAATCTCGAAGGTCAAAAACGACTTTATCATCGAGAACCAATTTGAGTTTTAGGATTAAGATATGTTGAACTATAAATTAATAAACTAAAAAAAAGAGATATATATAATAAAATAACGCAAATACTTCGATAACAATTAAATTCAAAAATCTATCAAATATAGTTTAAAGCAAAAAGAGTGACAATTATTCTTGAAAATAATTATAAATATCTCCTAATTTTAATATTCAAAGCAAACATCTCGTAGCAAATTGTCCATGAATCAACAAGTGTACTAACATCTGGGGTGTCTTATAGGTGAATGTTGGCACAGGGAATGTTGAAACATTTTTCTTGAAGTCTCCACTGATGAGCACATACTTAGTTGCATTTGCAGTGACCGAATATCATTTCTTGGATGTTTATGACCGAAGAAATATCAGGGTACAGACAATACATAAATATATATTGATTTATATTAATGTTAGAGGATCAACAATGGAGCATTTTGTATTAACTATTTAACTTTCTAGCTTATATAAATATATATCTTAATAATTATAAATGTGAATTTCTTTTGTTTTAAATGGAAAAATAGGTTCGCATATACGCTCCAGAAGGCCGGACAAGCGAGGTATCAACTGCTCTTAAAATTGCCCCACTTGCTCTTGATTACTACTCAGAAAGATTTGGTGTGAATTATTCTCTGCCAAAGCTAGGTACTTTTTCAACTTTTCTTTTTCTTTTACATCTGTTACATTGAAGTGAATTTGATAGTTATTGTTTTTATGTTTCAATTGTTCAATTGAAAGATTATTTATGGAACTATTTATATTATCCATACTATCTTCAGTATCAATGTTGCTTCTTAATAAATATTTTCTTCTGTCAAGATTTGATGCCAGTCACCCGTCTAACAGCCGGAGCAGATGAAACATGGGGAATGATCATTTTCGTTGAGAATCTCTTGCTTTTCAATAAACACTTCAGTTCAATATTTCACTTGGAAGCAATTGCCCAAGTCATCTCGCATGAAATTTCACATCAGGTATTTTTATCTGTTTCAATATCAAGGCCGTACAATTGCACACAATTTCTGAATTTAGTGAAAAATTTATAGAAATTCATTTAAATTTAATTACTTCATTCAGAATTCAGAATTCACTGGCGAGAAAATATCTAAAAATATTGCTAATAAATATATTATAATTTAAACATTTGTTTTAAAGTTTTGGTAAGGATTTGTAAGAAATATTTCTTTCCACACAGTGGTTTGGTAACTTGGTGACAATGAAAACCTGGAAAGATCTCTGGTTGAAGGAGACCTTTGCAACCTATCTTCAGTACCTACCACTCCTGCATTACTATCCAACATGGGATGTTGAAACTACGGTATTCCTTGAGATCAATACTCAAGCAATGAGCTTGGATGCTAGTTTCTACACACATTCTGTCATTCCAAACAACACCGATATGAAATCTCTCAGCGACATCTATGATGGCATCACTTACAAAAAGGTGAGCGGAAATCAGTATATTGATTTTTAAATATTTTATTTTAAAGTTTGGTAAGCATCATTTATCTCGATTCAGAAACATCGCCGTTTTACTTTTTCAAAGTTGAATTTTTCTCTTTTAGATTTTTAAATCATTCTTACCGTATATTAATATTATTTAATAAATCTATTTTCTTTCACTTCTCTTAGGGAGCTGCCATCATAGCCATGGTTTCTTCTGTCTTGGGAGAAGACACATTTTTCTATTCCTTACAGGTTGGTAACTCTTATTGAAACCCTGAAAAGAAAAAGCTTTTTTCCGTGACAGTATAGGGAAGGTCTAAATTTGCGTGACATTGCCTAAATATAATTATTTATTTTATTCCTCGCCATGATGATAAATTTGATGCAGGATTGCCTTTATGCCCCGACATATAAAATGCAACTGACTAATTTGACTGTGACCTGATTAATCTCTATGGATCAGAGTGTTCTACTTTCTAATGACCTTGAGAAGCTCAATGTGAACAAACAATCCTTTACTTAAGTTAAACCTCTATACCTTTTAACTTTGCTAACATAAGTGGCATAAATGTTATGATAATTTGTCCGGTGATAGCGCAATGGGAATGTTATGGGAATGTTATTCGGCTGTGAAAGGTTCTGTGTATGAGACTATGCTATCACAAAGTTGTTTAGTGAGCGGTTATAAATAAAAAGGGTTGTTTTTCATCAAAAATAACCATAGCACAAATGGGAGCAATTAAATACACTAAAACTCTGGGACGAGGTCTTCATGATAATGCTTAATGAGCGTTCTGGAAGCCTCGTTAAAAACAAACAAACAAATATTTACAAAACATGATAAAAACTTTAAATTGACGTAATTCTGCCTTCCTATCATCATTTATTTTAATTGTTTTTAAGTTATTGAAATTATGGTTTTAACTTTTAGAGATACCTTGAGAAGTACAAATACGGAAACGCTGATTCGAAGCAGTTCTTTGAAATATTCAATCAGGTGATTTAATGTTAAAAGAGATTGAAAAGATACACTGATATAAGTGAGACACCATGTCATGCATTGTGGTAAGCGAGGCATATACTCCATATATTGAGCTTCTTGTTTCCTTTGCTTTGTGTTTCTTTGAATTACTGTGACCGTTCAACCAAATGAATCGTTCAAGCTGATGAACTGTCTTTAGAGTAACGTGTCAGGTTTTTGCCAAAATGATGTAATAAAAATTAACCAATGCAAATCAGCTGCCAAACTTATTATTTTCAACTTCATTGTCATTTTAATTGTAATCTAAGTAGCATGAGTTAATTGCGATATTTCTTATAAGAATATAAGTTGTTATTTACTAGATATGTAAATCAAAACACATGAAAACTTCACTCGATACTTCTATGAAAAAGAATCAACCAGTGTTTGCGCACATATGTGTATACAACCAAATGTATCACTTTTAACACAAAATTTATGAAAATACATGCCATGATTTTGTTTGAATACAAGTAACTATCACATGTCACATATTGTGCAAGCTTACTTCTTGGAAGTTTACTTTATTTTCCTTGTTTATGTTATATATCTATATGTCATTACTTCTGTTTGTTTGTTTTTAGCTTCAAGGTATAAATATTTATCTCCAGAAATTGTTAGATTTTGTTTTAAACTATGATTTTTTGTTTCCACGGTCGTAGGTTTCTTACGTTTTGTTTGTTTCATGTTTGCAGGGTTTTTCTTTCAGAACCAAACTCACTTTGACGTAACATCATTTACCCACTCATGGCTGACCACGCCTGGCTTTCCGATGCTCACCTTGAAACGAATCGGCAACAAACTCATTGTTAATCAAGAGAGATTTAAACCAAAATGGGAGACACAGGAGAACAAGTCTGTTATTTTTTGTCATTAGAGCTTATGTAATCTCAACCAAGTTTTGATTTAAATACACCCATCCTTGGTAATATTAAACAATAGTAACAACGATTTGTTTGTTTGATTGCAATAAAGTTCACCAATTGCAGTTTTTCAATAAAAAGAATAATTGCGTGATGTTGATGTTACGATTTTTCATTTAAATTTAAACATTTCTTTCATTTTCGTGCTTTCGATTGTAATTTAATTTATTTTTTATACATACCTATATTAATTATTTTTGCATACATCCTTTGGAGTTATTTTAAAGGATATAAATTTGTCTTGAAGTAATCACACCTTTATATCTAGAGAATTGTGGAGCGTGCCAATATCAATTGATTTTATCGACGTAAACAGAAATATTACCGTTTATCTACAAAATAAAACAGGTGTCCTTAATATTAATCCACTGCATGATAATTTGTTTGTGAATTTATTTTTAATCTTTTTCATTAATTAAGTTGGTTTGTATTTCTTATATACATTTTGATAGGCTCCATTAAAATTCCAAGCAATTCGTCACTTTACAAGCTGAACGCCGGTGGCAATGGCTTCTACAGGGTAAACTACGATGAACAATCTTGGTTAACATTCCTCGATCATCTAAACTACAACCACAGTGTAATATTTTAATTTCATATTTTAAACAAATGTTATTATTACTTACGTGTTTTATATTCTTTAATAAATGATTTGACGTGGTTTGACCTGTTGAAGATGTAGGTTAACTGATGTGAACTACTTTTGAAAATCTGCATTTAAAATGCGGAACTAATTTTTTCGACCAAAAACAATGACTTGTTTAAGCTTCTTTACAAGCATTCATTCAATATTTTTATTCATTTTTTTACTTGAATCTCTTTATTTTCCAGGTGTTTTCAGCTGTTGATCGATCAAATATCCTTTCAGACATGTTCAGTTTAGCTGAGTATGTTGACCCTATATTTTTTAATTTTTTTTTAAATTCTGACAAACTTACGTGCTACCTGTTTTTTTACAAGCAGAGGGTACAACCATATTACATGACCTGCACAATTCTCCATACAACCCAAGAAAATGACTAATTACTTGCATTTGCTTTTATTCGTAACAAAATGAATTACTTATCAAATTGAATCGCTTGAATTGAAATGTGTTTTAAATGAGACAAATATTATTAGATATTATTGTGTTGCGTTACGTTTCTTTAATTTTAGGTTTGACTACCATCACTTCGACTTCTCATTAAAATTCACCAAGTACTTAACGAACGAGAGTTACAGTACACCGTGGATCATCGGGTTAAGACATTTGTCAAGGTTGCAGACATTGAATTATGGAACCAACGTTCAAAAGTGCATCGAGGTGACCAACATGTAATTTATTTAAGTGAATTTAACAGAGCCACAAATTATATTCTTGAAATTTTCTAAAAATTAACAAGGTAAATACAAACATGAAACGTTATTCCTAATCGTAGAAATATGATATTTTTTAATAATTAATTTACAGCAATACATATTGCGGTTGATTGAGCCAACTTTAAACAATTTGAATTCCAAGAAGAAGCACACAGAAAGGGAAACGTGAGTTCTTAAAATCATAAATTTACACTTAGTCATACACAAACATGATGTCACTTCTCTGAGATATAAAGTTGAGGAAGGTACTTTTAGTGACTTTTAAAATTGTTTACATCTCTTTCTTTCTCTCATTACTAACTTCAAGAACATGATATCACTTAACTGATCTTAATTTTTATTTTTATTATTGATATTTCTATTAAAAGAGATTAGTGAAAAGTTAAGAAATTTCCTACAGTACCTTAAATGGATTAATTTTCGCGAGGTCCAAAAAATCACATGTTGCGAGTACTAATTTTCGCGAATCAGCCTTTTCCAAATATTTTGCGTGTACTAATTTTTGCGAATCGGCCATCCTCAAATTTTTCGCGAGGACTTATTTTCGCGAATCATAAATTTTTAGAATTCGAAAAATTTTTTTTTTCAAATGTCATAATAAACAAAAATTATGGCCATAATTCGCGAAAATTAATCCACTTAAGTTACATGAAAAGTCATGAGCCCATTGATATTTGTAATGATTTCGATAAATTTCCTCTCTCAATCAGCAAATTAATAGCCATTCTGATAAACGCGGCTGTGGAGTATGACTATCAACCTTTGGTCGTAGAGCTAAACAACAATTTCCTTCGTTGGTTGCTGTCCGATGGCGTGTAAGTTTACAATGTTACTACTACCCTGACAAATCATTCCCTTATATTCGTTATCTTTAACTGTAAGTCGAAATTCGACGAGTGAAAATTCTTAGGTGATTTAGTGAATTTCCATTGATTCATTTTTATACGTGTTAGAGAGGTCGCATGCGTTTATTCAATTGCTCCAGCAAAATAGATTTTTATCTTTTGCTTTTCTGTACATCTAAAACTAATGGTAGCTTACATGTGTTGGGAAATTGAAATTGAAAGGGCTGGTGGATTTCTCAAAGAAATTGAGAAATATCACTGAAATGCAGGATATGTGACAGTGTAAATACCATATTATTTTCAAGGAAATCTGAAACACTGAACATTGAACTTTGTCTTCAGAAATATCCCAGGCAATATTCGCCTGTCAGTCATGCAGGCCGGTATCAAGTACGGAGGTGTGAACGAATGGAACCGTCTGTTCGAAAGGTATCGTACGGCCACCTCCTTACAGTCGGCTCATATGTATCTAATCAGTCTGGCCACCTCCCGAGATCAGACTCTACTGAAAAGGTCGGTACACCTGTTCGAAGCTTTGCCTTTTTGTCGATCAGTATTGTGATTAATTTGGTAGTCTTGCTCAAAAATAAGAATATCAGTAAATGTTGTTGCAAATTCGTTTTTTTTCTAAGTAGGTTCCCACATTGAAAACTTAAGTCTCTTTTATTGATCTCTTCATATTAGCTTCTGTATATCTCCAATAAACTCTTCTCTCTTGAAAATAAGTTCGTCTGATTTCTTTCATCCATTAACAGCTCTTCAATGATTTCAGGCTCGTCGACTACACGTTTAACGACACGCTGATACCTAACAGACACAAAATACCTACACTTGCATTTGTATGCAATAACAGATTGGGCAGCAGGTATGCGAAGTCCGCCATGGAAAGACACTGGTCGTCTTTGTATAAAATGTGGGTACAGACATGTTTACTTCATTTTCACTTATTTAAATGTTACTTGTTTAAATGGAGTCTTTAAATTGTGCTATAATGGTTTATTGATTCAATCATCTGGTCTTCAAATTATGGCACAGTGCATTTTATTTGTTGGCTCATAGTTCTAATTATGCAATGGAATCTACTTCGTTAAATATTCTTAGCTTTTCAGTGTAAGACATGAATATCGACTTCGCCTGTGTTCAAAAGATTAAGTGCTAGAACGCCATACATTGTTGTTATCTAAGGGAATCGCTTTTCATTCAATTACAAAAGCTTGTGTAGAAAATCAGTGTTTTTGAAGACATGTTGTAACATTTTATCGTTGTAATTTCTATTATGATTAAAAATTTGCATCATTGATAACGAGATATGAAGCTGACACTGGAAACAAAAATAGAGATTTCATCGGCGGAAATAAACTGGTGCCAGACTTTCTTATTGAATTTAATTCGCATTTCAAATGGTTAGTGTCTGAAGGAATGCACAGAAGTGGGCCGTTCACATAATTGTAAATTCGTGAATACAACTACCAGAATCCTAAAAGCGAATATATTTTTAGTGGTGTTTTTCTCTTTGGTGATTTTTTTAAGGAAGTTGTATTCATGATTTTATTATTGTCTAACCCGTGCCAGCATGGAAAATAGACGTTAAATGTATAGAGCGAGAGGGAGAGGGAGGGAGGGAGGGAGAGGGAGGGGAAGGCCCGTTGAAGTTCTCGTTCTTTTAATTTATCTGTAAAACGGTTAACATGCACGAAATCAAATTTAACGGTCATAATGTTGTTTTTGTTGTTATAGAAACACCCCCGCAGTTAAGCGGCTCCTCGCAGCCTGTTTTGCCAATGGGAGAACGTACGCTGATCTCGATGAGGTAATCTCATTGGTTTACATAAATTGCCGTAAAATGCTTAATTTTATCGAGTTCTACTGTTGAATGTATTTGCTGCTTTTCATTCAAATGTTTATCGATTTTAGTCATATTTCTTTAATGTTAATAATTTAAAATTTTGTTCAGTATTTTGCATTATTAACTCGTAAACTGCCGTTGATGAATTAAATTGCTTTTTCTTTAACATCTTGATTTATTCACTGTTAGTATACATCATTCGTTTAAAAATGGAATGTAAGTAAGTGATTTCTGCTTCGGTTAGGCCAAAGATTTTTTTGACGATCATGATCTTGGCGCGCTAGAACACATTCGCTTCCGTATACAAGAATCAATAACTCGAAACATCGAAATCGTGAACAGAAAAGATCAAGTGGAGGCTTTCTTTGAAGACGACACGTGTTTGATATCGTAAACCATTCAAATTTTAACTTATGGCTATTCTTATACACTATTTTTTGTAATTTTTGTATGTATACTTCTTGGCATGACATAGCAATCTTAATATGATTGATTGCTTCGTGAATATTTCTTTGTGTACTTGAAATATTCGATGATACAATGATTTCCGTATTCCGAGATGTGTATATTCCGTGCGTTTTAAAATAGTGTGATGTAACGAGCGCATCAAAACAAGTGTACAACAGCCCTTTTTCTTTAGCGATATTTATTTTGTGTTTTGAATAGGTTGTACTCTACTTTAATATTTTACAACTAGTTTTTACCACTTCGGTTTGTCACAAAGGATATTTGTTTACACATTTTTAAACATTGATTTACCCATCAACACAAAGAGCAACTTGTATTGGAAAAAATAAGCGAGTTGAACGGGTTTAAAATGCGTAGTCACCCTGCACTTTCAAAGTTTTAAGAAATAGGTCTTGTGAGGGATCGGATGAAGTTTTCGCATCGTATAGGACTTGCAACATTTATTGCGTCAAAATCAGGAATGTAAACATAGCTTTTAAATATTTCTGTATCGTTCTTATCCCAGAATGCAATAATATCTTCGAACATAGAGCAACAGAAACGAAAAGCGGACATGTTTCCATTTACTGAGCAAGCTCGAAGCTTCATGAGCGTCCATCTTTGAACATAATATTCTCTCTCTCTGCAAATTTCTTAAAGCACCAGAAAAAGTTCTTTCACTGAGTTAGTTTGATCATGTGACCTAGAAATCATATAACACTTAAAGATCTGGAAATGACATTACTTTGTTATTCGCGTTGTTATCATTTCCTTAAACCGAATAAGTTTATTGTTTTATTTATTATGGATATTTCTACGGGTAATAAAACAATTTGAAAATAAAATATACAAAGTATCAAAATTGCCCAGACACTTTTTTTGTATATCCCAGGTTTTACTTTTCACCACAATGTTTCATATAAATCTACAATATACTTAAGGTTAAGTCAGTAAAAGTTAGGTTACGTTAGTTACGGTCTCACAATAGTGTGACTGAGTCACTTGTACGTTAGTTAAGGTCACAATAGTGGGTCTAAGCCACTCACGTAATTGACTCAATCACACTTTTGTGACCTTAACTAACGTAAGTGACTCAATCACACTATAAAAAAAAAAGTAAAGTCTGCGACCGCAGTCGAAGAAGACCCGAAGGACTCCTTTTTCTAATGGCTACTACCACAAGGGTAGGGGAGGGCGCCACTCCTTTCCCAATTAAATCGACAATCGAGAAATTATAGACAAAGAGCAAAATAGTAAGAAACAATTCGCAACTCATAGAAAAACAACATTATGTTTAACAATGACCACAAAACAGAAGAAAAACTAAATCAAATTACGTAAATATTTTCTCGATCGCTCAATGATATTGTCTTTTGTTTTAGTGCAGACTGGAGCCATGACCCGTTTCTGACTTTTTCGTTTTTTACCAGTTAGTGCTCGTTTAACGCTGTTTTTCATCATACCAAAGTAGTCGTAGCGCTTTTTAACTTTAACACGGCGTGCCGTATATTTCTTTGTTAGTTTTCGCCATGCTACTCTATACTTAATTTCCCTAGCCTTGTCTAACTGGTATCCATGCCCGGCATTGAAGTTGTGGTCAAGTGCCGCAAGATAGGCACCCATCACCATATGGTCGTATTGAAAGTGGAACTGTTTAGGGATGTATTTAAGCTGCAAGTTGTTGAATACTTCCACGTTTGATGTGTGAACAGCGTCAGTTAAATTTTGCATGTCGTTTTTCAAAGCTTTGTCTCTAACCAACGAAACAAGGAAGTTATGTGCCTCTCAACCTTCTTCAAGCCAATTTTATCTACAATCTCTTCTGGAGTGTAAGTGTAGTGATCCAGGGGGTAAGAAACTCTTTTAAAAGTTATAAATTATACTAAATCAACAAATTAGAAATTTAGAATAGTGCCACAGAATAATTAAAACGTAATTAAAACGTGAAGCAGGCTGTCTTGTGCTGAATATTGTTTTAAATTATTCCCATATATATTCCGCATATAACCATGCTGAAAGGTATCAAAATTACATCGTTTTTTAGATTCTAGAGGTCTTGTTCTTGGCCTGTGACAGAATGCCACTGTTCTTTTTAATAACTGCATATATGTTAACTTTATTGGGAAGCCCTTATAATTGTTTTGGAAGAAGAGTACGGTTAAAAGAATTCAAGAAGGTATTCCGCTGGTGTTGAATTGAATTTGAAATTAAACAAAGGGCTCCTAACAGCACCAACATTGAATAACGAGAAATTCTTCACGTTTGTAAACAGCAAGTTATTTGAAAATACTATGTACGCACCTGTCAAGAAAACATTGATAGAGGTATGAAGAAAGTAATGAAGCAGTATTGCCAAGATCAATATCTGTTTTAAAAAATGATGTGCAGGCATTTAGAATTTTGGTGGAGAAATCTGTTAAGAAAAAAGTGGAAAGGTTGGAAGCATTCTTTCATAATGGCAAAAAAAGAAGATCTTATTGCTCTAGCGTTTTCATACTCGAAAGTGAGGAAGGAAAAGGTTTTTCAAAGTTTCACTGAACATCAATAGTGGTGAAGAAACCTGGAAGATTACCAGAACTACTAGGGTGTAGGAAAACCAAAAAACGGATTTTTTCAGAAAAAGGTTCATTCAAAGTTTTATTTTCAGATGTTTCAGATTTGGTTCTAAATTGTTTTTCATGAAGATTAAGCGTCTATATAAAACGAATCAAAAAGGTTTTTTGTCTAAAAAGTCTATGTGGTTTTTAACTATCGCTTTGATCAAACTTCCCATATCGATATGGTTCTCAATCAAGGATTAAAGCGCTATGAATCTTTTACAAACAACGTTCGTAACGGATCCATCGGAAAGGCTGCACAATTCTGGTTATCTTATCTTGAACTGATGAGAACACAAGTACTGATCCATACTGCTATTCATGGCAATGATAGTGAGCTTATGTTAAGTGCTGAAGAAGAAGAAGTGATGAAGTGAATTATACGAGCTTTGTAAATTTCTCTACAGGAATAATATCGTACAAAAAATTGCATTTTTAAGTTTAGACCCTGGAAGAATTTCATTATGTCATTCCTTTTAAAGGCTCATGCCTATTATGCGAATCAAATGTCAAATCTCGAAAACTATGCTGGTATGCAAAACTATTTGCCCAATCTCGAGAATATAATGCAATTCGAATGCCGGCACATACATCTAGTAGAGATATACCTAAACATAATTCTATGTTTTGCTATGATATTTGCTTAAACACACTTTAAGCTCTGTATCCTTTATTTTTTTGCAAGAAGCGAGATTGTGTGTTGAACCACACACTACAGACAAAATATTTGAACGAGCTATTGAATTTTTGCAGATAAACTTGATGTTGTCATGCCAGATAATAAGAAAAATGATGGTGTTAACATTCGTTTAAGGGCAAACAGTATTTATAATCGGCATGATGATATCACAGATCAGAGTTTTTTTGACGTATGAGGAGTCTATTATTAAGATTCTACAGTAATTTCATAAGAGATATCAACCGACGCGTCGACATCATTGCAGATACATATAGATCCACTAGCACACGAATCGAGAAAGAGATAGATGAGGACTTGGATTAAAATTCTTCATTGTATCAATTAATAGTAAGATGCCACGTGATATTATTAAGTTCATGATGGACGGGAGAAATAAGACGACATTCGTCGATTTAATGTTTCAGTACATAATGGAAAACAAGGAGAGAATCTATCAATAAGAACTGGAAAGGTACCGGACATTTGGAAGAAGGAAAAAATCAATAAAAAAATCAATCCTTTGACACGATTAGTCATAGCCAGTTATTAACCAAACTAAAGTCATATGGCATAGTAAACAAGGAACTTTTATGGTTTACTGACTACTTATTTAACAGAACTCAAAGTGTTGAATTGGATAACACCACAGGCTCCGAGAAGCCGTTAATGTGTGGAGTTTCTCAAGGGTCTATTCTGGGGCCCCTTTTATTTTTAATATTTTTTAACGACTTGGTGGACCACATAAAGTACTCTCACGTTTTGAAATATGCTGATGACACTGTTATCTATGTTGCTGCCAAAGAACTTTGCGACATTGAAAATGCACTAACACCAGACCTAAAAGCAATAGATCAGTATCTTTGTGAGAATGAATTAGTAATCAACCTAAACAAAGGAAAAACAAAAGTAATGCTGTTTGGGACTCATAAAAACATGGTAACAAACAACTTAATGTATTGTACCGAAACGAACCGATCAATGAAACAACTTCCTACAAATATTTAGGCATCCTTCTCGGTCAAAGTTTATCGTTGTCGGAGAATTTTGCACAAGCTTACAAAAAGGCCAGTACTCGATTACGTCTGTTGATGAAACTAAAGAATCACGTAGACCACAAAGTTGCCAAAATAATTTACGAATCAATGATCGTTCCGATATTAACGTATTCGTCAACTGCAACCCTCCACTTCACTGCCATCCAGCTGAAGCAACTTGATAGTCTCGAAAATAGGGTTGTTACTATCGTCCAAGAACAATCGTTGCCAAAGATCGTCAACTTGATTAGGAAAGAAGCTTGTGTTACTATTAAAAAGATTTTGGTTAACGAATGTTGTTCTAACCTTCCAATCGACTTCCAATCGATCGATCATGTCATACGAACACGAAATAATGGTTTTTTATTACGTCTGCCAAAGACACGTCTTGAATTTGGAAAGAAGGCATTTAAATTTGAAGGTGCTAAAGTATATAATAGCCTCCCACTTGATATAAGGAAAGAAAGCGATCTCAGAAAATTTAAGAATGACGTCAAGATTTATTTCAATGTTTAAACTGTTCTAACACAATGCGTCTCTTAATCGTGGAGCCACAAGAGTATGGTTCTTTTTTCAGTCGATGTATTGTATCTTGAATTCATGAGCTTTTCACCGTTTGTTTGTTTACCTTTCACTTCTATTACTTGCTTTATTTACTCAACTCACAAATTCCTTTTGTTTACTACTTTTAATTTTTAATTTTTAGTTTATTGTACATTTTTTAATTTTTAGTTTATTGTACATTTTTAAAAACAGTTATTTCATTGATAACAGTTATAAAAACTGAAGAAAAACGCTGTATAAATATTATGTAAATAAATAAATAAATAAATAGAGTAATACGGGGCAAGACGGGACACTTAAGGGTATTCTATTAAGTCGTATCTGCTTTTTAAAAGATACAATTTTGAAAATAGCCTCAAATGAATTTATATCATATGCAATTTTAGTGAAGCAATTAAAAAAAATAAATCTAAACTTAAATTTGGGAAAAATGACCCGCTTATAGGGCAAGATGGGACAGACACAAATCCTTTTGGTGGATTTGGTCTTCACCCAATGATTTTAGTTGCCCTGTTACTCTTCTATGAAGGGCATTTTTGGGGGACATTGAATGAATCCGCAGCTTTTCGGAGACTCATATGTTTTTATGTTTCATGGTTATAACTGCGCGTATCGTCTCTTTCATAGAATCTCCAGACCAAGTGCATCTCTGTGTCTTTCTAATATAATTTCTGACCATTTTGAATCTAAAAATATAGATTAAAAACAAAAATAAGTATCATGGACACATAAACAAAGGACTTTGTAACTGCCTATTTTTATGGAAAAATCTGTCCCATCTTGCCCCACTGGTTTAAACCTCAATCAAATTCAAATTTCTAAGCATCAATAACTAGTTCACACAAAAATACACATGAAGCTATCAGAGTATGCCCTAGCCACTCTGAAAACATTTTAACAACTGGAAAAAACAGTATACAACAAACGTCAAATCAAATTCTATGAAACAGAAAATATTTAACAACAATAAAAAATTTTTTAAAATTTATACCCTCTCCAACAAAACCCCTCAAAACAAAAAAAGTTTGAGTACTTAATCACTGTTTTTGATGTTTTCTTGGAGCTAAAGGCTGCTGCTTCACATTCCATCGGCTTTTTAACAATAGTATATTACCAAACGACAAAAAAGCAAGATAGATATTAATGTCCCATTTTACCCCCATGTCCCATCTTGCCCCGAATTACTCTAATTCAGATGCTCCAAACACAAATGGTGGTTCTTTCTGGCGATGACAACTGTTTTACCTTCACACGCGATGATATCTGCTCAAACGAATTGAAGAGCAATCAAAAAGAGGCGGATAAAAAAGTTCTGCTTCACACTATCAATGTTCTGCAAAAATCGCAATCATTTTGTTTTCTTATCTCAGCGTTGGACCTCATTCCCATGGAGGGATAAAAGGTTTACTACGACTACAGAGATGGAGAAAATAGAAAAGGTGCGTGTTTAAATCAAAATGATAAATTGAGAGCACGTTTCAACCCTCCGTCATTCTACATATGGAACGGGCAAATAATGTTGCTGCTATATGGAAACTCAATGCACAAGCTAGATTAAAACTGCCAGTGGTAACAAATTATGGGTGGAATATTGCTAGCTCAATAATTTGGACTGTTGATGCATTCCCAGAAGACATCACTGAAATGACTATATATGACGATGATACCGGGAGTGCCGAGAACCATACGAAAACGAGATATACATTAAAGTGTTAATGATCTCTGTTTTTCAACTTTAAAAAGTTATATTGGTGTTACTAGTGATTTGGAAATGAGTCATTTTCAAAGAAACCAATATTTTCTGGTGTGCAGAATACACTCTGCTCAAGTAAATATTTTTATATTCCAATTTAAACAAAACTACTTACAAAAGGAGGAAAGCTCAAAAAGAGTTTCATAGAACTCGATATTCACTATTCAAGTTGCCAAAGCATCTGAATTTGAAGATTTTTCGAAAGAATCAGTTTTCTGGTCTGTAAAATACACCTTTATAGAGTTCATAGAAGTCAATAGAACACGTTTACTATCCAATTTGCAACATACATATACGATACCTTTTCAAGTTTCGTTACAATAGAGTAAATAAAAGACATTTTATTGCATCATTTTTCATCCCAAATATCATTTTAAGATAAATTCGAGACTATTGGCACCTTTTTAACCACAAACATTTTCCATTCATTTTATATAGACATTTAACCTTCAGAAAAACATTTTAGAAGTTTTATCTTCCAAGATGCTAAAACATATGAAACTGAAACTGGTTTTGTGAAATTTGTAAAAAAAATCCATTTTCTGGTCTGTAAAATACATTCTAGCCATGCGATGTTGCAATAAGTATTTTAGAATGTTATATATTAGTTAAATTATCAGGTTTGGTTGCAATAGAGTCATTTTATTGTGTATTATATCTCACAATAATGATTTAACCCGCACAAGATTTTCTCTTTAGCTGGGCTTGGCGTTAGGAGGGACATCCAGCTCAAAAAACATCTGCTCCAATAAACCATCAGATAATTAAACCTACACAATTACAGGGAGTATCATGTTTTAAAACGTGCAACCCACTTTTGCGAAGACCCGTAGGTGTCCGCTATTCAGAAGTTTCAAAAGAATGGTTTTGCAAACACCAGGAGACATTGAAACTATGGTAAAAATGGCTGAGTGTTCGACACATCGCAACAAACTCTATTCATCTCAAAAATGTTAATTTTGTGACAAAGTTGGCGACAATATCAAAGTTCTTTTCGGAATGCATTTTTTTATGTTCATAATGCATAATCTCCGTTACTGACATGTATCATAGGTTTTGAATGTTTTCCTGTTGTATATTCCGCTTTTTAACAGCAGATTGCTTGTTATTCAAGACGCATGAAAACGAAAGCAGATGTTACAATCGAGTAATAAATTTCGTTCAGCAAAAGGTCGACACATTTAATTTTTCATAAAACATGTATTATACGAATATTTGCAAAGGGGTTTTCGCGATTTTCAGTCTTGTCATTAACTCCACCATTTTGATTGCATTCTTACACAACAGACAGTTACGTGCGAACCGCTCGAACAAGCACATCATCAACGTTGTGTTGTCGCATATGTTGATAAGTATCGCATTCCTGGTACAAATATGTTTACAGAACATACGCAGTAGTTTTATTGTGCTGCTGCCCTACTTCTTCTGTTTGTATAATCTTGGAACGTTATCCTTTGATCGATTTTTTGCAATCTTCTATCCGTTCAAATATTTGAAATGGCGCATGCACACTCAAATCATGTTGTTGCTCTCCGGGTGGTTGATTGCCATTATGGTGTTTTTAATAAGGCATTTGCTGATGGAATTATACCCAGACCATTTTGTGATCATTCGGATCACTATATCATCGGTTGGGTTTATGGGTGTGGTCGTGTTTATGACCGTTGTGAACGCCTATATATTTGCAATGGTGAAAAAGAAACAAAGAAAACCGCATTCAGGTGACGCAAGTTCCACTAGTAACCAGGGTTTAGGTAAGCGAACTCAAAAACGTCTTTAATAAGTTTAACAATATTTCCAATGAAACTAATAAACAAACATTGATGTTTTATAGAGATTTGACGAAAGGTCTATATTTCCCATTTATGAGATGCGTGAAATTTACTTCTGTTTATGAATTCGTTATTTTCTTGTAGAGTTGAGAACGTCAGTGATCAAGAAAGAAAACTACAGACTTGTATGCGCTTGTTTCGGTGCTGTAATTTCACTATTCGTGCTAAATGTGCCATCATTCACACAAATTAACGTGAAAGAGAAGACTGTTGTGTGGAACATATCCCTCATTACGATCAGCCTTAATTCGTTGTGTGACCCAATCATCTTTGTCTATTTCAATTCAAAATTATGGGCCGAAATAAAACTAATGAAAAATATATTGACAAGCTGTTGGAAATGAAGTTTATATTTTGATTCTTGTAGTTTTGTGGTATGTGGTAGCTACATCTGTGAGTATGTATGTATGTAAGGAAGCTTATGCGTACTGCTTATAGAAGGAATTAAAAATGTAGAGCGAATGCTATTCTGATGTTAAATTCACAATTGGCTATGATTCGCTTGAGCTCTCTACAGCACTGTGTATCAAAGAAATTATAAGAAGGTCACATGCTTTGCTTATTCGTCCTTTCACATCCCTTCCATTGTCTATAACAAATCCAAATTTTATGAAATAATGTAAATTTAATTCAGGGGCGGATACAGGGTTTAGATTTTACCACTGCTCAAATTTTACATATAAAAGAGTGTACACGATTTACCCCATGCTTAATTTTTAAACGAGCTGGATCGCCGGAAAATGCATTTGCGACGTCAGAATCGAGGCGTTTTGTCGCACGTTATTGCCGAGTTTTGTTACTTTCAGTTCGTGTTACGTCTTATTCCAATCAATTAGTGAGAAAATGGTGTTGGACATTAAAACGATGATTCCATTATTAACATATTACAGTATTTAAGTAATAATGCTATATTGATGCTATACCGTAATGTACAATATTTTTATGGTGAAACATCGTATATAATTAATAAAAATGACTTACTGTTTATTCGATGCAATCAGGTAACATATTAAGGAAACCCACGGTTCCTGTTTTTTCATGTAATTTGTTTATTTTAAACTAAAAATTGATGTAATCACAAATATAAATACAGAGGCTGTTTCGCTAAAAGTTAGCACACCTTGATTAAGTCAGAATTGCCTATAGGTGAGTCAAATTCTCTTGTTTATTATGCAGTGGACTGGGCGTTGAAAGCATTTTAGATAGGGTGGTAAGATCTGAAGTAACCATGGCAATACAAATTATTATTTCACGCAGAAAGTATATTAATAGCATGAAGAAAGAGCTTTTTTGGGGAGTTAGCGTTTAAAGGATGTTTTAGTGAAGAGCGTCCAGATCGCCATTAGAAACAATGCTTGTAGAGGTAGTAAGTAAACATTAAGCATATTCGACTTATACAGAATATAGTTTTCTCAACGTGAAAAATCTTTGCGTGAAATTATTTTTGTGAGTCCGTTTTTCTATGAATTTTACTTGTATTTATTTTTGCAAACATGCCACTCGCTCGTTCTGTTTTTGTTTACACTAATAGTGTAGAAAATTCTAGTATTTTTTATGCCAAACATGACTCAAGTCACGTTATTAATTTTTAGTGTTCGTATTTTGCATCAAGTGGGTAATTTCTGCGGGTAGCCGTCAGGTGCCGCGTGGCTCGTTTTGTGTATTTAACTTGTTGAACTTTTTTTTCTTGTTATTTTCCCATGGATTGGGCATATATATTGTTGTGGTTTATTTTTTGAGTCGGTTGGAAATACAAATAGAAAAGATAAGACATACTTTTACAAAACTTATTTGTGTACGTTTAATTCACAACAAAAAGTGGCGACCTTGCCAGGACGAACCTGGAATTTAGTGATTGAGCAACACATACAAAGACTACAACGTCAACACACAAACTAGAAGAATCAAGATGGCACCTATAGTAAAGGACAGCGAGAAGATGTTACTACAATTGGATGTAAAGGAGAAGATAACAGAGAGATTGGAACAACAAGTACAACAGACATTGGATTCACAACAGATCAGAAGAATCACAAGACACAGAGAACAACTTGATAAGAAACTGGGAGAATGCATTCAACATTTATCTTCAATTCAAGAATTGAGACTTACTGAAAGGGAGATAAAACAATGACAATGGGTTGCTGAACAAGAGAAAAAACATCATCACTGGGACAACATTGAAAACATCGACGATCACATCAATAAACTGAAGAAAAAAAAGAAGAAGAAAGAAGATATCACGAAGACAACAAAGGGGATCAAGAGGATCAAAGACGGATTAGAATGCCAATTATGCAACAAAAAACCACGAGCTGCAATCACCTCTTTAGCAATCTGTTCGATGAGTTGAGTTTCATTTTTAAACCATCGAAGTAAAAAATTAAAACCCGTGGACAGTGGAAAAAAATTGTTTTAATACAATGATACAAAGAAAAACATGTAATAACATGTTGGTGGAAAACTTGAAGAGCATAGGATTTCAAGTTTTCCTATGCCCAAGTGACGGTTTAGTTAAAAGTTAGTTAGATATAAAAGTTCACACCTCAATTTTACATCTGATAATAACTTGAATTTTAATATCATATTGTTTGCTCAACATTTACAAGGTGTAATACCCCGTCTGCCATCCATAACTTTGAAAAGACATCGATATTTGCTAAACTAAACAACTCTGAATTAAAGACAAATCACAGAGAGGGCTTATGATGAAAATGCCACGGAAGAAGAAGTGGGAAGGTTGACCGTTCCAGTGAAACCAACTCAAATAAATACCTTATTTGGGCTGCAAACGTAAATTAAGCCTCGAAATTTTTTTTTATTATTTTTGCTTGAATTGATTTTCATTTGAAGTACCATTCGTTGCACTTTTTCACAAGTATGTTGTTTTTCGTCTAAGCCTCAGTATGTTTAAGACAACGTTTTCTTCGGCCTTAAATTATTCTAAGGATATGCTTGCAGTATGAAAGGATAGAAAGCTGGAATGTGAGTAAGTGGTGAGTTGCATCTTTATTTATATATAAATATTTAGTTATTTTCATATATGAAATCCGATATGCCTGCATTATGTTTCATTTTTTGTTTTTTTCTGCCTGAATATGCTTATAAAAACAGTGCAGAGTATCTCCTATACATAATAAAGTTATTTTAACCATCTTGATACTTTTTTCTTCACATTTCAATTTGCTCTGGCTACCGTTTTCTTCAGCCATTCTCACGAAATTTCAAATTTTTGAAAAAAAACACTATTGTGAAGACGGCTATTCAAAGGTTTTATTGTATAATGAATTTCTCAAGAGAATTGTTTTGTGGGCACCAGGAAACATTGAAATTCTGATCATAATGGCTCAGCGTTCGCACCTGGCAACAAATCAATTCATCTCATGAATATCATTTTTATGAAAAAGATGGCGACAATATCAAAGTTCCTTTCCGAATGAATTCTTTTTTGTTTAAAATGTATAATCTTTCGTTACTGACATGTATCATAGGTTTTGAATGTTTTCCTGTTGTATATTCCGCTTTTTAACAGCAGATTGCTTGATATTTAAGACGCATAAAAACGAAAGCAGATGTTATATTCGAGTAATTAATTTCGTTCAGCAAAAGATCAACGCATTTAATTTTTTATAAAGCATGGATTACACGAATATTTGCAAAGGGGTTTTCGCGATCTTCAGTCTTGTCATTAACTCTACCATTTTGATTGCATTCTTACACAACGGACAGTTACGTGCGAACCGCTCGAACAAGCACATCATCAACGTTGTGTTGTCGCATATGTTGATAAGTATCGCATTCCTGGTACAAATATGTTTACAGAACATACGCAGTAGTTTTATTGTGCTGCTGCCCTACTTCTTCTGTTTGTATAATCTTGGAACGTTATCCTTTGATCGATTTTTTGCAATCTTCTATCCGTTCAAATATTTGAAATGGCGCATGCACACTTAAATCATGTTGTTGCTCTCCGGGTGGTTCATTGCCATTATGGTGTTTTTAATAAGGCATTTGCTGATGGAATTATACCCAGACCATTTTTTGATCATTCGGATCACTATATCATCGGTTGGGTTTATGGGCGTGGTCGTGTTTATGACCGTTGTGAACGCCTATATATTTGCAATGGTGAAAAAGAAACAAAGAAAACCGCATTCAGGTGACGCAAGTTCCACTAGTAATCAAGGTTTAGGTAAGCGAACTCAAAAACGTTTTTAATAAGTTTAACAATATTTCCAATGAAGCTAATAAAGAAACATTGATGTTTTAAAGGGATTTGATGAGAGAGGTTTATTTCCCATTTGTGAGATGCGTGAATTTGCGTTTGTTTATGAATTCGTTATTTTCTTGTAGAGTTGAGAACGTCAGTGATCAAGAAAGAAAACTACAGACTTGTGTGCGCTTGTTTTGGTGCTGTAATTTCACTATTCGTGCTAAATGTGCCATCATTCACACAAATTAACGTGAAAGAGAAGACTGTTGTGTGGAACATATCCCTCATTACGATCAGCCTTAATTCGTTGTGTGACCCAATCATCTTTGTCTATTTCAATTCAAAATTATGGGCCGAAATAAAACTAATGAAAAATATATTGACAAGCTGTTGGAAATAAAGTTTATATTTTGATTCTTGTAGTTTTGTGGTATGTGGTAGCTACATCTGTGAGTATGTATGTACGTAAGGAAGCTTATGCGTACTGCTTATAGAAGGAATTAAAAATGTAGAGCGAATGCTATTCTGATGTTTATTTCACAATCGGCTATGATTCGCTTGAGCTCTCTACAGCACTGTGTATCAAAGAAATTATAAGAAGGTCACATGCTTTGCTTATTCGTCCTTTCACATCCCTTCCATTGTCTATAACAAATCCAAACAAATCCAACAAACTTAATTATAATCTTGACAATGAGAATGAAAAATAGTTAATTCCCAAAACACGTTTCTTTTGGCTCTTTAACGGTTTTGGTGGCTTTCACGTGAGTAATTATGTTGTAATTAATGTAAATTATACTAAAAAGGCGGGGTTTTGATTTATTTCTTCAGGGTTATTTTACATTAATTACAACTTTACTTGTAAATTTTAGTATATTTCGATTGATTATTTATTGAATAATACCTTGAAGAAACGAAGAAAATTTTATGTTTCGAATATACACAAAACTGGTTCTCGGTATATTAAAAAACTGAACACATTTACAAATTAAATTAGGTTATTTATAAAGGTCGTTAAGTTGTTTTTTTCGACGAAAGAATTATTTATCTATCTAATCTGTCCGATTGGAAAGTTTTCTTTACCCTTAATTCAAAAAATAATCTAATGCATCAGGTCTAAGATATATTTCAAATATCAATATATCAATTTTCATGCTTTGTACACAATTTGAAAGTATACTCCAAAATAAAAAAAGATTATTATTAAATTTACCTAGACATATTGAGTCGTGGATAAGACATATTGACCGTAGTCGTGGATAGGACATATTGAACGAAATCGTGGATAGGACATATTGAACGAAATCGTGGATAGGACATATTGAACGAAATCGTGGATAGGACATATTGAACGAAATCGTGGATAAGACATATTGACCGTAGTCGTGGATAAGACATATTGACAGTAGTTGTCGATGGCATGTACATGCCATGCATGTTGCCTGACGCTTTGGTTTTAACGCTTCGTTTAACAATCTGGTTTCTTTAAGCTACATAAATTACTAAACGAATGATTGCCTTGAGTTCCAATTTGAAATAAAAAACACTCGGAAAGGGGGACATAATTTTCAAGATTTTTTAAGTCCTAGCTACTACTTTCGTTTACGTTTGAAATAAAATCTAACCACCGTTAATTCTCTAATTAACGCACCCGTTCTTTTTAACGCCTTCCTCTGATAAACGCTTCTAAAATCGTTGTTTATAAAAAAAAGTAATTAATCTCGGAAATAATAGTGAAATGCTAAGTTGCGCATTGTAATCGTATGTTGCACATTGTTATTTTGCAACATTACGAAACACGCCATTTTGATTTTATGTAAAAGTTCTTGGAAAAATGTAAATAGAATTTTAGCTAGGTACGAGATACAATTTCAAAACAATAATTTTACCTGGCATTGGTCAAATTGATTCGTTACGTATATCATAACATTTAAAAATTTTCTTTTATTAAAATGAAAGAAGTTATATAAAGGTTTAATGGGTTCAGATTTGATATCTTGTTTTATCTTTCGCGTTGTCTTGCCAATCAGTTTGTTAGCAGGTATGTTTATTTCATTATTAAATTATTTTTTTTACCTTAATACTGTAATAATACCAAGGTGATGTATAATAGACAATTTCAGAATTAGGAACTCCATCTTGTTTTTAATATGTAGGATTTGACCTTGGTATTGTTAAAGATATAACATTGTGTAGACTAATTTTAATTATATGTTATATTGTATATTACCTTTTTTATTTAGCTTGCATTACTCGTGCTAACGCTCTTTCTGCAATCTACCTTGTCTTTTTGCTGGTCATCCCATTAGTTCCAAGCCCCCAGCAATTCAATTACAGTGAGTGTTATTTGTGGAACGGATAGTCACATGGAGTATTATTTGTCACATGGTGTTTTTCTTTTTAACAGTATATATCTTCTACGCATTTTTACATTCTGCATTTTTCTGATCTACGTAATCTCAAGATCACGGTGAGCATTGTTACGATCCTATAATTGTGCGGCAATCTCAAGATAACCCAAGCCAATTAAGGACCAAATAGCGTCAGTGTCATTAAAGATTGTGCAAGTTCAATGCTGCGCAATTCGAAGATTGGATAGACCATGGGGTATTTTATATAATATTTCCAATAGACCGACCACGGGATGAGCCTTGATTTAGCCTACTTGGGTTGAACTGAGACATTTAGTTAATGGCACGTTGGAGGAATATATATTCCTTTTAAAACCATCATTCCATAACGATTGTGTTTGCACGTAAAATGTATTGTATTTTTCACCAATATTTAAAAAATAACCAATAACCACCCATTTTTTGCTGATATTCAAAATGATAACCATTAAAATAAGGATCAATAAACTTAAAATCAATTTGAATGATATTGTGCTACGTCACTGAATCGCTTAGTGCATGAAGAATTTCAAGATTGTTAAAACGTGCAGACCAGCCTTCTTCAGATTATGCAAATCGGAAAAATGCACGCAATATATACATCTCAGTGTGGTATTTTCTTAATGATCTGACGCACTATTTTTCCAGTATTTCACAGTCAAACCTTTTTAATTTTTTTATTCTATTATATAATCGCAAACATGTGTTTCTAGACATTACCATATTAAAAATGGTATGTTATATGGGCCTGATATTATCTGAGTTTAGGATTTAGCATTCTCAGTCTCCAAATGTTTCTTAATGTTTCAAAGCTTTTCAGCAATTTGAGCCTCATATATCTTATAATGCATGTTTCTTGTATAAAAAATAAATTGTGTAGTCTGACAGGAAGAGGTTCAAAATAAATGAAAACACTTTCTCCTGTCTCATCATTTTTTCACGGATACCTTGATTTTTATTATATAGTTTAAAATGAAACAAAAGCTTTCCAGGAAAGGAAAGGATTCCATCATTTCAATTCTTTTAACCCTTTCAATGCCAATGACGAATATACTCGTCATACAGGAACTTTCTGAACAACCACTGAGTTTACATCTGAACAACCAATGACGAATATATTTGTCATAAGAAAACTTTTCGTACGGCCGCTGGAGTTTTCATCTCAACAACCAATGACGAATATATTTGTCATGCTAGGATACATCTCAACAACCAATGACGAGTATATTCGTCATGGTATAGTTGATTTTTTAAGTGCTCTGGTTGTTTGTTACAAAGAGTCTTGGTTATTGAGATGTTTTTAACTTCTTTCTGAATGATTGAAAATGACTTTGCGCATGCTCTTTGGTGTTTTGTTCTTTCTAGAACTTTCTCTCTTTTAAAATGGCTTCCGCAAAAAACGCACGTGGAAATAAATTTCTCTCAACAGAGGATGTTATCAATGCAATTGTTGCAGATAATGACTTTGCAGATGATTATTTTAGTGAATCAGGGAGTGAAAGCAAATCTTTTTCTGAGTCTGTAAGTAGTACTTCTGCAAGTGATGGAGAAGTTGCATCAGAAGAAGAACAAAAAAAACCCAGAAAAAACAGAAACAGAAAACAGAAAAAAAAAAAAAAATTTAAAAAGACAAATTTGTACGCAAAACAGAATCGCGACGCTAATCCAAATCTATCAAGTCACTGTAGAGCTAAATCTTGGGAGGACGTCACAGTAAACGATATGAAAAAATTTCTTGCCCTTCACTTTCTAACTGGAATTGTCAAGAAACCGGAGATAGCTCAATTCTGGAGTACCAATCCTTTGCTTAAGACTCCAATTTTCAATGAAGTTATGAGCAGAAACCGTTTTCAGTCAATACTTGACTTTTTACATTTCAATGACAATTCCAACTACAACCCAGATGACCCTGATCACGACCGGCTTTACAAGGTGAGACCACTTATTGAACACTTAGTTGCAAAGTTCAAACAGGCCTACACACCTATAAGAGAGGTATCAATTGATGAGGAACTTATGCTTTGGAAAGGACGATTGCAATTTAAGCAATACATTCCTAATAAACGTTCCCGATTTGGCATAAAGTTCTTTAGTTTATGCGAGGTCAGTGGATACTTGTGGAACTGTATGGTTTATTTGGGGAAACAAAGAAATATATCTGTTGCTGAAACAGAACTTATCAAAGAGCTTGGGATAAGTGGAGCTGTTATCCTACAATTGATGTCCGAGCTGTATAACCAAGGTTACCATGTTTATATGGACAATTGGTATACCAGTGAAAAATTATTCACTCATCTTGAAGCAAATGGTACTGCTGCCTGTGGTACAGCCAGAAGAAATAGGCTACATCCACCAAAAACATTAAAAAATTGTAAATTGGGTAAAGGCCAGTTCTCATTTCAGAGAGATGGGAACAAGCTGATGATCCGTTATCAAGATAAAAAATAGGTATATTTTCTGTCAACCATCCACCAAGCAACATCAGGTAACACAGGAAAACGAAAAAGAGATGGCACTGATGTTGTGAAACCAATGTTAGTAAATGATTACAATGAGTATATGGGCGGAGTCGACTGCAATGATGCGATGTTGGGTAACTACTCGTCCGTTAGAAAAAGTCTGAAGTGGACCAGCAGGGTAGCGTTTCATTTTATGGAGGAAAGCTTATTAAATTCTTTTTTTCTATACGATAAGGTGATAGGCAAGGACAAATTTCTACAGTTTAAATTGAAACTAATCCGAGAAATGTTGGACGAAGCAACAAAAGTGACAATGATCTATCACTTGCCGACACTTGGTAGACATTTTCTCCAGTTAATATCCCCTACTGAAAAGAAACAGTCACCAACAAAAAGATGTGTTGTTTGCTGGAAGTCTGGTAAACGCAAAGAGATAAGATACCAATGTAAAAATTGCACCAATAACCCAGGACTTTGTCCAGCTCCGTGTTTTGAAATATTTCATAATTGACAGTAGATATATATATATAATTTAATAAATAATAACTTATATATATAATATATATATTAGAAAACAAAAGCATGAGTTGTATACTTTTTCATATCAGTTAAAATTTTCTATTTTTATTTCCTCAAAATAAATCCTGTGGTTGTTGGGGTGTAAACTTAGCGGTTTTTGAATGTTGTTGATGATGACGAATATATTCGTCATTGGTTGTTCGGATGTAAAGTTTAGTGGTTGTTTAGAAAGTTTTTGTATGACGAATATATTCGTCATTGGTTGCTCAGACAATATTACGGTGACATTGAAAGGGTTAATGACTTTTTAAAGAAACTGAAAGTACTGTCTTAGGCCTAATTCATTGAATTACCTAGGTTGAAAAAATCTATGTCTGTAATAATGCGGCAATAATTCGATCATATGAATCCAAAAATAATTTAATCCGACTTAACTGCGTTAATTCGGTTGGTCTACCCGAATTATGCGACGATAATTTGGTTGGATTCATATTATCGAATTATTGCCGCATTTATACCGAATTTTTGTCAAATTTTGTGTCATTTTTACATGAATCCAAAAAAATATACGTTTGTCGATTTTGATTGCCATATATAGAAATTTGTAAAAAACTTGTTTCTTGTCTTTCGTGCAAATTCAAAACAAACCATTTAGTTTAAAAATCGAAAAGATGGCTGACAAATACGATGAAACTTTATTTTCTTCTAACTCGTCTTCTTCTGAAAGCGACAGTGAGGCTCCAAAACTCTCATTCGAGAAAAAAAAGACAAAAAAGAAGCCTGGAAGACGAGCGACATGGACAGACCAGGAAATAAACAACCTTATTGATGTCATCTGTGAAAGTGAATATTTAAAAAAAGCTAATTTTTACAAATAACAAACCACAAAAAACAGTGAAGTGTATTCAAAGGTTATACAGGAACTAAATAAAATATACAAGAATGGATTCTCGTATTCAGTACCTCAAGTTCGTATGAAATTTAAAACCTGTGTTGGCCACTGCAAAAAACTAAGCTCTCTCAGAAAGACAGCATCTGGTGTGAAAAATTTCATTGAGCAAAAAGGATATGGTGATTGGTTTCATAAGCTATATGCTCTGGTTAGTTCACGAGACTCCTGTCAACCTAATCAGGCAATCGAGCCAGGCTTTGAGACACAGACAGGTAGTGCAGACACAAGCCTGCTTGATGAGAAGGATGACGACGATAGCAAAAAAGAGAATGTGACGGGTACGACAAAGCGATCACTTTCTAACACAAGCGGTTCCGTAGAAAACGCCAAATTTGTACCGCAAATGAAAAAAACCCGACGAAAATTGGCCAACAAGGAGTTAAGATCCACTATTGCGAACATTAATGAATCTTTGGCAAATAATAATGACGATAACCTAGTTAAATTTCTCCAAGAAGAAAGCGAACAATCACGGCGGCACAAGCAACAAATGTTCCAAATGCAGTGCAACATGCAACTGCGAATGATGCAGATGTTACAAGAGCCACGATACCCGCAGCCTCCTGCTTACCCCCGACCTCCTTTAACGACGACGTTTGAGCCTCGAAAATCAAATTCAGCATTTATGATGAACAACCAGTCCTACAATTCTCAAAATTCAGAAGAAACTTTTGAACCAGAAGAAAACTTTTCATACACCGGTCTATTAGACAGAGAATAATTTTTCATGTGGACTTATTTATATATTATATATTTTTTATATTTACTAGCAACTTTTACTAAATTTATTTTATTTTATATTAGAAAACAAACCTAAATTAGGCTAAGAAATAAATATTGTCTGTTTGCGGTAACCCAACCTTTGGTGTTGGAATATTTATTGCCAAAAAAATGCCTGTTTCTTTTCTCAATAAAAATCAAAATTTAGGGTTGGAAAAGTTTCTTTTTGGCTTTTTTTTCTTAAAAAGAAATATTTAGGTCAGGTTTTTTTTTAAAAGTAGAGAGTCAGGGGTTTAAAGTAGGATTCGACCGGGTTACGGCAAACAAACAAAATTTTATCTTCGCTTTATATTGATATTTTGAAAATTTTTAACAAAGCCTGTATTATTGTTTTATCTATACTAACTTCTTTTAAGCTTTGTTAAATAAAATATTCTTTTTAGATTATTGACTATACCTATGATGTTGATCTTTTTTAAATTTATCACTTAAAATGGTCAGCTAAAAATGTTTACGATAACAGGAAAAAAGTCTATGAATTTATCCAAATCCTAATGAAACATTAAGATCTTTAAAGTTTTTAAGTTGTAATAATAGAAAAGTCATTTTAACTACAGATAAATATTTTGTTAATATATCTTTTACAACAAAAGTATATATTTGGTTTTGATATTGGTTCGTATCTTTCATATTTTAAATTTATTCTTGTGTTTGTATTATTTACACGCTTGCATAAACTCTGGTGCACAAATTACTCTGCATTTTGTTTTTCCTCCCAGAATTTTTCGTTTAAAATATTTTGCAACACGGCTGCCTCTTTGCTGTTGTCCTTAGTTTTTGAACAATTTTGCATCACCAGAATTTCCCGAATTTCCTCACGTGTTTTTACAGATTCTTGAGAAATATCCCAAGATCTTGGTGTTGTGTCCTTTAAAGCAATACAGATACTATGTAAGCAAACACGAGCCAGAGCATTTAATGGGGAGATGGCATCCATAACTTCTGAAACCTCCGTTACAATCCCACAAACAGTCGAGTCTCCAACACCAAACAGCTCAGCAACAGTGTGTATATAATCACCGCGTCCTAAATGATACAATGTGATAGCGATGCGTTGGTCAGGGCTTATTGGTATTTCAACTTGTGTTTCCCTTTGCAACACATGCTTTGTTGCATTCAAAATATAAAGAAAGGTTCCACGAGAAACACAAAAGTTGTCTTTAAATTTTTTGTCAGGATAACTGAGCCATACATGGTTCCACCAGTTTGTATTATTTCTCATAAATTTTCTACAAGAACGTACGATGTCAGTTTTTTTATTATTTTGCAACACAAAGAGTAAAATCGACAACAAATTTCTCAGTTTTTTGCGTTTCAAACTTCGCATATATTGTTTATCATTGTTTGTCTTTTTTTCCGCAATAAAGTTAAATTGAGCATGTTATTGTAAAGCAATAATTGTACTTCGTTGCCTGCTATTTTAAAACTTTTTCCTTTTTTTTTTGTTTATGCAGTATAAGTAGAGTAGATTCTCTTAACACGTGTGTGATGTATTTTGCTCATCTTTAACATGTTGGCTTTGAAAATATTAATAACAATAGAAAGGGTAAACAAATATAAAAACGGTTTCTTAGTCTAGATAATAAAGTCTCAGGCTAAAACATACACGATTTATTTAATTCGATTCGATACAAATGCGGGACAAACTTTGCGTCTGAATCCAAATGTGATAATGCGGCTTAAACCCGAATTAAATTGTATTTAATTTGCTACGGCATAACTTCAATCGTATGAACGCCGGCTTAGTTGTTGTCATGAAATAAATTAATACATGCAATTTCACGCACCCCGATGTATAGTAATTATTACGATGAAAAAGAATGTCAATAGAGTTCTCATTCTACTGTAATAACAAAGTAAATGTTTGTGGTCATTATAAAGACGGGTGTGATATAGAGGTTCAACTATATATCTTTCGACCGTCATGTATTTGTTAGTGGATACATGAATGAAATATTTTTATATGATATTACGTTTCTTTCAGAGAAAGGATGTATACTCCAAGCCTCGCTCCTCGTCGTTTCTGCATCATTCATTGTTTTGCATATCATCTTTCAAATTGTCTTGTTGTCGTACCAACCCTATGGACATTTCATAAAACTTTGTATGTACCTGTTACTGTATGAATGTTAAAATAGTTGTCAACGTTTTTCTCAAATCTTGTTACTATGATTTCTATTTAACTTTGTCATTCAGCTTAACTGTTAGATTAGTTTTCAACTTTGTATAGTTTTGGGTTTTGCTTTGGTTTCTAATGAAAAAAGAATCATTTTGTTTTCAGAAGTTGTTTTCAGAATTCTGGTCTGCATTGACTTATGACATTGATTTTTTAGGTACTACAGGAGGTAGAATAGCCAATCAGTTGGGGTTCAACAGGTTAGTAATTTCAGTATTGCAAACAACCCTCTTGCCCAACGCATAATTAAATTCATAAGAACGACTGAATTTTATATTAGTGCAAACGATTTCTCTGAATTTTCGGAAGAATTTTAGTTATATATCAAATGTCGGAAATCACTAATTGTTGCCGTAATTATTAAACCTAAACCGAAATATTAAAACATTATTGTGAGTTTTATTTTACATTTCTCTAGTAAATATTTTAAATATTCTCATGATTTTAGTTTTTATGAAGTTGATGCCATTGACATTGTGCGGTTGCTTGGGCCGGATGTTGTTGTCTTTCTGACATCGTTGATTGCGTTCTTTGTTTGGCGAAAGATACATCAGCAGCACGATGACGCAGATGATGAAAATGAATCTCCTGAAGATAGAACATCGTCAATCTCATTCATTGAGCGTTACCTACCTATGATTTCATCAGCCATGATTTTACTCAGTGGTGTTATGCTACCAAACGTCTTGTCGTGTGTATATTTCTTGACGTTTCTAGCGTTGGGAATATGTTGGGCCTTTCACGTTCCCTTTGTCAGGAGTAGTCGCAGGTTTATGTGCATGAAAATATTGCTGGTAGTATACTCTGGGCTTCTCGTGCTTGTCATGTATTTGTATCAAATGGACTTCTTTCAGCAAGTTTTACCGGAAAGCAGTTTCATACCGAGGTATGCTAAATTTTGTGAACTGATTGTGTTTTCATTTCCCTGGTCAGGTACAAATTTTTGTTTGTTTTTTGTCTCATTGTATTGGATATCTTAAATTATACATAAAATTGTTTTTTTTTTCAAAAAGAGCATATTTTTACAAAGATTATAAATTAAGTACCCTTTTTCGCAATTATCAGATGTTACCCTTAAATTTTAGATTATCATCTACTGGTTTTATTTATTAACTAGCTATATTAACTCTATTTATCTAATAACTTCTTTGATAAAGGTAATAAATGTATAAACAAATGTGTCACTTTTTTGATGTCATGATTTTGCTTGAATCCGAACAACTTCAATCTTTCAGCTGTGTATCAAACTCCCATCATCATGTATCATTGTTCCGTAATATACGTGGCATGGCCCTAAAGCTAAAATAAAAATATATTTTATTTTTATATTTTGAAAAGATTTAATGACATTTTCGGCCGGGAGGGATAGGTCAGTTGGTAGAGCGCTTGTAATTTCTGAGGTTGCAAGTTCAATCCTGCCTGCCTCGCCCACCCTGAGCAAATGAGTACCATTTCAATGCGGTAAAGTGCGGGTGTTGATAGTAGGAGTAGTAACCGCCTCAATAGTTACACCCAATATCTTGCGCTAATGAAAGGGGGATTATACACCCTTCTTTATGCGTGTTACCAATATTAGGGTCAATTCGTCCACTTTTAATGACATTAACAAAAGAAAGCCTTGGCATTTGGTCATGATTTATGATAATTTTAACATGAAGGTAAGCCATAGGTTTTCTCTCATCTCTATTCATCATGGTTCACCAAACATGTTGTGAGGTTGTTGAAAGAGATAGGGGAGAATACTCATCATAGTTCACCAAACATGTTGTGGGGTTGTTGAAAGAGATTATTAGGAGAAGGGTGAACAAAAATGAACTGACCATTTAAAATACTAAATCCTTTCTTAGACACTGTTTGAAACAGACTTGTCAGTTTAAAAATAGAAGGAGATCGATCATAAAATCCCTCAGAACAACATGGTGATCAAAAAATAAGTATGAAGATAAGCGCTGATGTGTGGTAAGTTACTTCCTCCAGAAGAAAATTCCTATCTCATGCAACACTCACTGTGTTCTCATAGCTGTGGTATTAATTTATTCATTTTAAACATCAAACAAGTTTCAGGTTCGGGAACGATTACTTAATTAACAACTGGCTTACGGTGCCTCCGGCTGCCGAGCTATTGCATACATACAAACTGAATCTTAATAGTAAAAAACGGTTTCTACTAAACGTGCTCGGAAATACCGCTGCCTTTAAGAGGCACCTAGGTAGTATGTGTGGCAAGTTCATCCAAGTCGGTCGATGGGTCTAGAAGGAGTTTGCTGACAAACAGAGAAACAAACTTCAATTATTATAGTATTCCCGTAATTTTTTGTTTTTTAATTCTTCCTATTATATACAAACATTATTTGGTTGTTCAGGTTGCTTGGCCTTTCGGCAATCGTCAACAACAGTGACTGCATGAAAATGAGGAATTTTGTATTGAACTTCGATTTGTTGTGGCCATCCTACGTCTATCCGTTTGTTGTGTTTGCCATGTATTGGGTGTTGGCCATTGAAATGCGTTTGCAAGTGAACAAGGTACACCAGCACGACTTCGCTGATTTCTTGTAATATTTCTGTTTTTGTTGGTTCACTTGCACTATTTAGTGAAAGCTTTTCATTTCATTTTGAAAAGGGGCAATCATAAAAGAATTATTTACTAGTATATATAGTTTTAAATATTATTTCTAATTTGCTTCCAGGGTTCTCCTGCGTCAGTCCCCAACTCAAATTACGGGACTTTTCAACAGTCAGAGAATCTCATAAACCTGTTAGAACCCGATCCTGTCGTGCAAGTGCAAGATGCATATTATAGCAGCATAATGATGTTCCTCATGCGACAAAGTTACATAGCGTCTCTCATTGTCATGATGGTAACCTCCCACCAGTCGTTATGACAACAACAATTTTAAAGCCAGACAATTTATTGTGACTTTTGTGTAACAAGAAATGTTTTTTTTCTTGAAATATTTGATTATTGCATCCCTGTGTTTTCAGACTTGGAGCATTACCTTTCACTCATGGTTGACTTTTGTTATGCTTCTGTGGGCATGTCTAACCTGGATCACACCGTTCGCACGTTGGTTTTGCATGACTTCGTCCCCCTACCTCCTCATATATGCTGATCTTTTACTCGCCGTGCAATTTGTCTACAACATGCAGCTGAACGACGATGAGTTGCCATTGAAGTACGGAAAATTCAACTTGTCGGAACTCGGACTGGAACGTAATAAATATCCCGTACTCACTATTGGGGTTCAGGTAAGAAAAAAGAGTGCCTCACATGAACGCAATTAATATAATTTTGAGTCATGCATAAAAGTAGGTTTGTTAACTGCAAAAGAAGGCAGCGATTTCTGTTTTTTCAATATTTTGTTTGCATGTGGCTAATCGCACACCATAAATACATTTTTTATAGCCATGGCGTGCCAAACCCAATGACATTCGAAAATTGTACGCTGTAATTTTATCTCAGTGCCGTACGCCATGTCTAAAACATATTTTAACCCCTTATTAGGGAAATTGTACAGAACAACTGCAAGTGTTCCTTTCTTAATGCCTTGGTTCTTTTCAGGCTCTGTTCTCTCTTGTTTTTCTTCTAACCTTACGTCAACACCGTCGGGAGAAGCAAATGAAGCAAGTCGAGTCGGGTTCAACGGCCAGTGAGATTGTTTTGTCAACATTGGCTCGACCGTTTGTTCAAGCAATACGAAGGAGAGGTGAGTAATCATTTAACTCATTCAACTATCTTCTATAGTCAATTTTCTAAATAAATATCTTTCTGAATAATATTTGGGTTTCGGATTTCGCGCCAGAGTAAACTACTTGCCAAATGGTCGTGAATTTCAGATTGCCGCAATCATGGTATATAATGAAAATACTGCAGATCCAATTCTCATTCTATGATTCTTTACAATGTTATGATAATGTTTGTTTTTAATGTCGTCATGTTTTCATTGCACTCCTGAAACGTTGAACATAATAAAATCTTACGACAATCAGAGAGATTTTTCTCTCACCCTTGACATTAAAACCTGTGCCAAAGTTATAATAATATACTTTTTTTAAATGCTACTCTTCAAGCTCTACAATTATTCATATAACATTCAGTCTTTGTTTTCTTATTTCAGTTACTAGCAGCAAGAAAGGTAAGAAATTCATTTGTATTTCATCGCTGACAACAACATTGATGTAGAGAAAATAAAAGTCAGGAAAATAAATGCTAAAGTTTTATCATTCAATTTCTACCATACGCTTTTTGTGCCGTTGCTGATTAAGTTGTTTAGTTACTTTACCTCAAGCGAGGAGTGGTAGGAGGTTTTCCTTGTATGTGACATAATACTTGGGTACGGATTTCATGAAAGGTGTTTGACGATTTTAGTTGTTACTGTTTTTGTGCAGAAAGCAATCACCAAGACCTTGAAAGCGCCCCACCATCTGATGATGCTGCTCAATTAATACTCTGGTTCAAAGGAATTCTCGCCAAGTATTGGATAGTTGTATGCTGCATGGCATTTTTAGTGGTAGCACTACAGCACAAAGTTTCACTCTATCAGATTGTATACATGGTTATCTTTCTGATGGGTTTTGTTGTGTATAAGGTGAGAATCGTTGCTTTATTTATTTATTCCGAATATTTTGACAGGATGTACACTTCAAATATAAATATCTGTTATAAACGTGTGTCCTACTGCGAGCGTTGTTGCAATAGTGGTTTTGTAATGGGTGTTTAAGGTTCAAATTCTGTATAAAAAACATTTACATTTTTCTTGTTATTACTATTAAATTCATGGCATTGATATAGAATACAACTTCACAATTTCATTATTTTAACAGCTTTGCATTTTATAAATGTTTTCATTGTGCTTTGCATGTTGTTGTTGCAAAGTGAATAGAACTCTATTCCAATAGCGCTATGGTAATTGCGTTCGGCTCTTAACCGAAAGGTTCTAGGTTTGATACCATGCTATCACAGAGTGAGAAATGAAAAAACGCTGTATTTCATCAAAAATAACCGTAGCACAAATGATAGCTATTAAATACACTAAAACTCTGGGTAAAGGTCTTCATGATATTACTTAATGAGCGTTCTGGAAGCCTCTTTAAAAACAAACAAACAAACACTAATATGTTTCTGTTTTTTTACTAATATGTAAAAGAATTAATGATAATGTTTTTGTTTAAGTTCTCTCTGCGGCTATGGAAAGTCATGCTGCGTCCATTATGGTGGTGCATGGTGGTGTATTCCATTGTTATCCTGCTTTTGCTGTACACATATCAGTTTGAAAACATGCACAAGTATTGGTCCAGTGCAACTGGGCTTAGCGACAAGTGGTGAGTGCATTTTTTAGTGAGTTTGTATATTTTCGCAAAACGATGGCCGCGATGTATCTGGGGTGAGCATTCCTGCAACGGAACAACCATAAATCCACTGCTTTAAACAATATCACTCTCTTTAAAACTATTGATGTAGGAAATTATTTAAGAAGTTATTTTCAATTCTGCATTTTAATTTCATTTCTTTTCTTAAAAAAATTACTAATTTGTGTTTGCTTTTCTATCAATAATTAGGAGCTCATTGATTCAAAAATGGTCTATTTACTAATAAATATTAACTCAATCAAAAACAAACAAAAATAGTGAAACAGTTCAAATCATGGCTTTTCTTGAATCTGTCATGAAAAAATGAAAATATTATTCTTTTTTTTGGTTACTAGGTTAAATGATCTTGGTCTACATCAACAATCGCAAGCCCATCTCCTCATTGAGTTGTTAATACCCACACTGTTCTCTATCATTATCGTTGTACAACTGCATTTTTTCCACAAACCGTTGCTGCGAAAACTGAACCGTTTGATAAGATATCGTAAGGCGCAGCGTAAGCGACAGACGGACATGTTCCATGACCTTAGAAACGATGCCACCACAATGACCACGTTAACAAACACCGACCGCTTGCTTGCATCGGAAGATACAGCTGATGATGAAAACGAAGAGTTCAACATAACATTCTCCGTGAAAGTGATGAGGCAATATCACAACTTCACCGTGTTCATGTGGCGAATTGCAGAGCTGCACGTGCAAAAGCTTGTTTGCTTTGTTGTTATGCTGGTTGCTGTTCAGCAGGTAACAAAATCTAACAACGTTTCTACAGAGACTTTTTGCCAAATACATTAACATCATTATGAAATACCATCTTTAATAAACACTTCTCTACATTTAGAATTTATATATGTTAATTTCAAACGCTTCTGTTCAGGTATCTGCCATTAACGCTACATTTGTTATTCTCATTGCTATGGCTATGCCCAGCAACTATCTGCAGCGGTTCTTGAACTACATTATGATCGTGTGGTCATCAATTATCGTGCTTGTTTACATGGTGTACCAATTGCAGTTCGTTACAGAGAATATGCTGGATAGGAAATGCAAAGATAACATGGTATGTTTAAAATGAATTTTTTGTTTAGTATTATGGTGTTTCAATGCACCAGAGAGAGAGCTCATGTGACTGGTGTGCATAGGGTTATTTGTTATTTTTTGTTTGTTTTCCAAAAATTTGTAGAATTAGCCTCAAGAAAGACTTCCATTTCGGTGGCAAGTTCGGTTTTAACCCTCTTTCTTGCTTTCAATATTTTGAATAAGTTTAACACTTAAAATGAGTAAAACTTTTTTTTATTGAAAGCCTAAAACAGACATTGTCACGTAGCTCTTCTTCCAATGCGAAGTTAGTAACACTGATATTGAAACATTGTTTTTCTTTCGGGTTATAAAGTGACGAACTTTGACCTTTTGTACCTTTGTGTTTATTTTAAGCATTGGTACTAGTAGGATGGCCTATGTACAACTGTATCACAGGCAGATCAATCATGATAGTTTGTGAACATTTCCTGCCAAGCAACAAGTTACTTGTATCTCACGTTGGGAAAGTCTATTTAAGCCTTTATACCTATAACCTATAAGAATTCTACAGCAACCTGATTTGTTGATAAATCACTGATTTTATTCATTTTTTACGCCTAAAGTCTTTGCCGATAGCACCGAACAACAGCCATTTTGCTAATAACATCTGGTGGGTAGGTTTACACAAGTCGGAGAACATGCCCAAAGATGTCAGGGTAAAGAATCAATTCCTTTAATTATTATTATTTTGTGTCTAAGATATCTTTTGGTCTTTGATAAATATTTAAACTAGTATTACGCAAGTCGTCTTTTTAGTGTTTAACGTCAGCTGACTATATCTTTCTTTCTTGTGAAGTGAGAATTACGGTATTGAGTAGTAATAGTTTGTAAACTGTTGAATTCGTTGTGTGTTTTGATATGTTTTTAAAACATTACTAAAATTCTAATCTCATGTGTATTCAGGGATATGTGTACATTGTATTGGTCATTGTGTTTGAGAAAGTTGTGAAGCATCACCAGGTAATCCAGTTATTACTACCCTTATAGGAATAGCTATGATTTAGGTTTGGAGGTACAATATTTTTAATACAGACCTCAAAGTGAAAGCATTAAGATTTAAGATCAAATGTTACCGTGAAACTTAGTTGGCACATTTATAACATTTCTGCTCTTCTTAAAAAAAATACTTGTTTTTTAATGAATGCGTGCACCCTTTACCTTAGGAGCTCTATCGTTATCGACATAATGTTGAACCACCTCCTTACGGCTTTCTATTTGATAATGTCACAAGGCGAATGGCAGATGAAACCATATCTGGCTGTTTGAAATATCTGTGTAACAATTTCTTCACACACTTTGGTTTTGAGGTGAAGAATGTTTTGTTTCTGTTTCACTCTATCAAGTTTCTGCTTGTTTTATAAAAATAGCTTATTAATTAATTATCTCAAAATGTTACGTGCTAAGACCTACATATGGTGGATAGTCAGCAATGTTTTTGTTGCTCATTGTCGACGTTTCTTCTTTTTCTTTAGATTAATCTGATGGTAATGATTGTTTGCATGAGTATTAGAGGTGACGTAGTGGCAGTTATCCATTCATTGTGGCTGGCCCTGTTCCTCTTTGTACATCGAAAAACGGCTGCCAAGTTGTGGACCTTCTATATTTGCTACTTGGCATTGTTTATTCCATTACAGTATGCAGTGGTATTGGGATGGCCACCTGGCCTATGCAAAGGTGAGATATATTTGCTTAGTCTCTTTTTCCCCTTCAAATATTGTTGTTAATAATTGACAGGCTACCCGTGGGACAATTTTCATCCGCCGCAGTTGATTCAATGGTTTTACTTGACTAATGTGCAAAAACCACAGGATCAGTCTCTGCTCTTAGGTATTCATTACACAAGGTTTATATTGAGTAAGATGAGATACCTAAGTTTGATCAACTATTGGAAAGAACTAAGGACAATGTCTGGTTTTAACATCTGTTGTTTGTTTTTCTTAAAAGGATGATGGCGATAAGGTTTTTGTCAGTTTTTTCAAATCCACTTGAAGAAGTTGAAACATTTTAGAAAATTAGGAATGTTTTAGAAATTGAAATTAATAATTTATTTATATGGAAATATCTTTTATCGTATGTCCCTAATATTTATTTGAATTCCACATGCGCACTTCCACAATAACACATGCGTACCCGGATAAAATAAAATGAAACTCATAATAGAACTCATGACCAAGATCACGATTTGATTGGTTGGAGTAAATACGCCATTTATGATGGGAGTGTCATAAATTTGTTTAGAATTTTCTTGAAAATCACCGCGTTGCAAACCATAAATAAGCAACAAAAAAAAAACTTATAAAAGCAGAATGGCCCAGTCATTCTTTGTCTTAGAAATAATGAGTGCATCTTGCACGCGGGTCATATGGGTCATTTCGCACGCATGTTGCCAGTATGATATACTATTGTTTTATATGCACAAACTGCATTTTGCTTTCAGCCGATTATTTCCAGTTTCTGGTAGCATGCTGTCAAATGAATGTATTTAAACAAGAGGTATCAGAAAGGAAGACTTCCATTACTGCCAGTTCATTTGATAACACAGTTCCCGTAGATTTCATGCAGAATAAAACATGGCTAGATTTCGTCAAGGTATACACTTCAACAGAGAAGTAAATTATAAAATATATACCTATATATTATGATCAATAATACAATATCGACACTTTTTCATGTTTGTATACTTTTGCAGTCTACGTGCTACATGACAACACAAAACAATTCTCGAAGGAAAAGGAAATATTTAGTCAGGACTGATGAAATTAGTTTAGAATTTTAATTGAACTTTTACATCTTTACACTTGTCTGGCAAAAAGATATATTCAAACACAAAGTTTGTTTACAGATGCTGGTGTTAAACCAGTTCATGTGGTTTACGTTGAGCATTGTCTACATCACCGCTCAAACTACCACCAGTTTGTTTAACTCCGGTTTCATCGTTGGTTGTTTCTTCTTTCTATGGCATGGACAAGCGCTCTACCTTAGACCTCGAAAAACAATGAAGCGTTGGTGGAAATTGCTACTATTTTTCAACTTTTTTGTAATTGTCGCGAAGGTCTGGCTGCAGGTATGTTGCTAAATTAATTAATTCTTCCTCTCTATTGGAACGTTTGTGGTTTCATGTATATGACGGTGATTCGTAATTTATCTAACAATATCTTTAGAAGATAGTTTTGAGTATTTGTATTTGTGTGAATCATTGCAGCTTGTGTCCTGTGTTTACATCGATTGGATTTACAAGCAAACCGATTGCTACATCATTCAACTCCTCAATCTATACTGTCTGCGCTCAAATGACTACAAGCTGATCGAGTATTCGGAGCAGGATGAAAAATGCTTCTCGCAGACAGACACAGGAATGATGATGGATTCTGTTTGCTTCATCGTCGCCATGATTCAGTACCTGATATTGAAGTCGTCGTATTTTAAATTCGTGATCCGGGAGCATAGAAGACAAGCAGATATGGCGAGCAGGTTGTTTACATTCGCAAAATCTTTAAAATTCTGATGAAGTAGAATGCACATTACGCAAAAGTTATTGAGTTATATCACGTCCAGATACCGTGTTATATCACGTCCAGATACTGTGTTATTCATTGCTTACAAACCAGGCATAATTGGATTGGAGTCTCTGTAACTGGATGCTAACATTTAGAGATATCTAATGAAACACGTTCGAATGAAGTTTCATGCGGAAAGAAATCATTTGAATGAATGTTTAATTTTAGGGGAGCCCAACTGGTAGAAGAGCGGTCACAAGTTCACCTGAAACATTCGATACTTCGCGATAAACAGATGATGCAAACGATCAAGAACAAGTAGGCCACATTCACTTGCATAATTTCTGTGTTACTTAGCAATCCACGCAGTTGAGTAAAAATAGTTTAAAACATTCCTGTCTTTTTTTAATTATTATTATACAATTTTGTAGCAAATTTCATCAGCATCGTGTATCAAAACAGTAGCGCATGCTGCATATAATAGTGTATGAAAATTCAGTGAAGGAAATACAATAGACAAATAGAACAAGTTAAACATTAAAACAAAGACAATACACGTCTCATGTATTTTGGGTTTATATTTTGTATTTCCTATATTTTTTCAAAACATCTCTAGTTGTCTTAAACATTGAATGCCCATTAGAATTACATGTGTGGTTGGGTAGCTTTTCGAAGGTGTAACAAATAGTGAAGTTCGTTTAAGAAAATAAGTTCCACTTCCAATGAGATATTTATAACCGTTTTTGGGGTATACCATCATGAATTTTACCTCGAAAAGTGGTTGGGGTTTGTACTTTGTTATTTAAAAGGATATTGTCTGCTATGGTTTATTTCCTCTTCTACAATGTCTACCTCTAATCTGTTTCCAGGGTGTTGAAGTTAAAACAAAGGTTAGCAGAACTCAATCCTGATGCCCAAGAGCCTCTCTCTCACTATGAAGGTTTGCCTTCATTCTCGCTTTTTTACTTTACTATTTCGCTGCTTTTTCTGCATCCTTTCCATAGAAATGCTTTCGTCAGCAGAAATTAAGCAACACTCTGTACATGTGGTTGTGAAATAAGTTGAATTGTGCAAATAAATTAGAAAATAGAAATCTGCCTTTAGAAATGCTTTTATTAATTTGTGTTTGTTTAAAAATGAAAAAGAAATATATAAACAAAGGATATGTGTAGTTGATTTATATAGCTTCTTAAATTTGCAATTACTACCAACACATTATTTGGAATGTATTTTGACGATGACTGTCCCTTTTACTCAGCCATCTATTCTGGAGATTACTATCTCTTTGAGGAGTCAGATGCGGAGTCTGACTCAGAGAGCCAAAATGTGAGTCTTATTGACACCACTCCCATCATCACTTATGAGGAAGACTCAGCAACTGTTTGTGAAACAAGTGGTAAGTTTTTATAGTTACATGAGAAATGTGAATTTAAATACAGTAAAGAACTTTTGGCCAGTACATAAACAAAAAAACTATAAGATATGTTTCTCTGTGTTTTTTCACTGATTTTAAAACATTTTGGAAAGTCATTTGAATAATTATAACAACCTTATCAAATTCAAATTTCTTTTGCATTGGCGCTTATGTTTTTAGTTGAAGCAGAAATTCAGCCAACATATGAGGGAGTGCGCAAACGCAAAAAAACAAGCCTTGATTGCAATTTAGAGGCGTCGGCCGGGTCCCCAAGCTTTAGTTCGGACCCATTAAACACGGGAGATGAAGATTTGAACCTGCATGTAACAATACAAGAAAGATTTTTGAACGTAGCTAGCCGTATAGCTTCGTTTTTTAACAACATGGCTGAATCTGCTATCAGCTTTTTTGATGAAACCTCAAGTGACTATCGCAGCATTGCAGCGCAGTTATCATTGGAGAGGGTAGAAAAGGCAAAATTCATTTCCCGTGTTAACAGTAAGGCAGCAGATAATCCAGAAACTGATGTGAACAAGAAGAGAAATGAGGTTGGTTGTTAAATGAGATTGATGAAAGCATGATCAGTTCTATTGAGTTGAGATTATCTATGACTATAAAAACAGCCATATGTTCTTTTTAAAATTCTCGTATTAGATTGAAGAGTCATCAAGTAGTGGAGACTTGGATAGCAATGCATGGTCTGTTATTCCAGACAACGATAATCTACCCTCTTGGAATTCAAATAGTTCAACGGCTGTTCGTCTTCTTCTATCTTTCTACAACGCGTTGCTCGCCAACTCCGATTTACTTTGTTATACTCTCATGATTATCAATCATATGTACTACGCTTCAGTTCTCTCGATGCCATTACCGTTTTTCGTCTTTCTGTGGGGTATGCTGTCGATTCCCCGGCCGAACAAACAGTTTTGGATCGTTGTAATCACATATGTCGAACTAGTCATTGTCGTCAAGTATATTTTTCAGTTCCAGCTTCCGGCTTCGCAGAATTTAAATTTCAACGAGTGTGATTACTATGAAGTAAACGAAGCGAAAAGCCCACTTTGTCCACCGAGGATAATCGGCATAGAGAGAAACCAGTACACATCTGTTTGTGACTTACTGCTGTTACTTGGACTGTTTTTCCACAGGTTTGCGCTGAAGGTGAGAAACCTTCACATGATTTCCATATGATAAAGAAACATGGTCCGATAGTCGTAATCACTTTTATTAACTCTTATGACAAACCTATCACATAATGCTCACTTTTAGGCTCATGGTTTATGGCGAGAGAAAGCCTGGAGGGATGAGGAAGATTTGACACCCAGACACAAAGACTCCCAGTGTAAGTACTTTCAATTCCAATCAAACGGGTACAAGAAACTACTAAATTAAATCGAATTTTGGCCTAACCTCGTGTCACAGTTAAATTGAAAAATAAATTGACAATTGAAAGATAACAATCTTATACTACACACATTAGTTTTGGAATTTTGGTTTCTTTCTTGAAGGTGAGAATAACAAAGACTGCAAGGACACTAAAGCAAAAACTGACTCCAAAGATCATGTATATTTGGTTCGTCTATTTGGTTTAATAATTTATTTCGATTTAGTAGAATAATTATCATACTTTTTATTGTATTTCATACTTTTTGTGTTGGTATTGTATTTAGAAGAATGTTTTTAATAGTAACCATTACATGCACAATTATGGTCTTCCTGTTCCAGATTTTACAGCAATGTTTTGTTGCAGGTTGAACCAGAAGATCAAGCAGAGCTTGCTTGTCAAGCGCACTCTCAACACCACAACAACAGGTATAATTAATTTTGACATTGTGATTTCTGTTGTGACAACAACACAAGCCTAGCTCAAAATGGTTTTTTTGTAACGATACTGAGAAAATTTCCTGGAACAAGGATTCATTCAACATAAACCATAGTATATATATCAGTTGTAAATATATATATATGGACCTAAAATAAAGAAAAGAAGAATTATAAAAATCAACGAATTTCATAACATGTTTGTTGAGCTGTTTCATTCAATTTGTGGCCTAAGAACACCAATATAGTACATCCTTGTTTATCTGGTCTTCGTTTTTAGGGATTTTCAAAAACAAATCAGACATAATTATTAACGTGAATGAACTGGATGAGCGAGCAAGTGTAACGTTTCAAAAATCTTTCAATTTTTTTTTAATATTTCTTTTACAGTATCCTTCAAAATGTGAAGCGTTTCATCCATCGCATGCTGGATCCAGAGGTTGGGACGGGGGGCGTGGATGTCTATGCCTGGATGTTCGGGGCCCAGTTCATTGTATTCGTCATCATATTATCAAGTTGGTCGGCGTTCTCATCAAGCCAAGTAAGTTTCTAGTTTTAAACTCTTTTTGATGTTCTGAATAAAAACTTACAAATTAGTTTAACGCACATCACTCTGTCCACATTTTCCATATTGTTGTTTTATATTCTGTAGGAATGTCCTAAAAAAGGTGAAAGCTTACGACGAGATCTATCAATGAAATTATTATTAAACTAGCTATATCAACCCCGTGCAAACTTATTACTTCTATGATAAAGAGTAACTGTGTCAACCATCTGTGGTGTGGTTGTATATAAATGCATCCACAAGTCTGCCCGTTGCAGTATATATCAGTTGTCATTAACTTAATTAGCACATAACTATCGCCTTTCTGTTTTTGTAATAGTCACTGCTAGTAATACAGACAATGAGAAAACAAAGAGTTCAACCTTGACCAAAATATTCTATATATATACATGTTTATTCAGTGCATTTTTCACAAACACATATCATCCACTAAACAGAAATTTGTAGCTAACTATTCCTTATGCTTCTGGAAAGAAACATTTTGTTGTATTTTTACTTTTTAAGGAGGTGGCAGTTTCGTAAATAATAGCTCAAGAACGAACTCTGTTTTGATATTTAAAAAGAGCTAGCTAGCTAAATTACACAAATCTCTTCTTAAACAACATCAATTGGAAACTTAAAATTAAATAAAATTAATATCATAAAGAACCTTCAATAAAACCAAACCCGATGATCTTTCAAACTTGTTTGTTTGTTTTTGACTAGGCTCCCAAAACGCTAATTGACCATTATCATGATGGCCTCGACCCGGAGTTTTAGTGTATTTAAAATTGCTCCCATTTGTGCTACGGTTATTTTTGATGAAATACAGCGTTGTTTATTTATAACCGCTCACTAAACAGCTTTGTGATAGCACGTCTTTGCGCTTGCGCTTTCCGTATCTAAAACTAAATTCAACGAATCAAATCACGTCTCCTGGACAGTCGATTTATTTAATTTCTATCATTGCACTCTAGTTGCTACTAGTTACTGGTTTGTTTCATTCTCACCTGTTTCTTTTTCAGGAGACAAAATCCAACTTTGCGAAAATCATCGAAGAGAATGTGGTACATTTTTAACTGATTTGCTCGATACATCAATGAGCACCATCATTAGGTTAACAACCCTCGACCAATAAACTAGCTGCACCTAATAAAATGATTAGAAAATCGCCAATCATCTCTCCCACCTTTTTGAACATTGAACATACATTGAACACCCCTACCTTACTGGTACATACCTCAAATGGGACACCTAGTAAATAAATGAATATTTTTATGCCCGTCTTCTAATAATATTTGCTTGGTTTATTTACATGTTTTCGTGCAGATGTTACACCGCTATATATAAATTTGACTCAGTTGTCTGTTTTGTTTAGGTTCCAAAGACCTTCCTATACATGCTCCTTACGCAGTTTCTTCTCATGTTATTTGACAGGTAGGTAGGGAGGTGTATTGATAACTGGAAAATACAGTCATGTGACAATTGTCCGATTGACTCACTCGTTATTGACCAGTTGCATTTGAAGTTTCATCGAATTTTTTGTAATTAGTTGGGTTGCCGGGCAACCGTCGCCTGAGTGAGGAATATAAACGTATACCGTAAATGACCGATTAAACGCCCTGGGCGTTTATTTTAACACATGAATTTTACCCTGGGCGTTTATTCGGGAGGGGCGTTAGTAAGGGAGGGGCGTTAATAAACAAAGTCCATCAACAAAAGTAATATAATCGAGAAGATGTACGTTGACTACATGATATCAAGTTTCTTGTCATTCTCTTCATCGTCATCGAGGAGGTGGAATGGCTGGGTCGCAGCCTCCATATCTTCTTCATTAATGAAAGAAAAGGGATTGGTATCACCTATCTCCTCGTTTGTCATTACAGCTAGTTGTGCTTTTAACTTTTCTGCTCCAGCCTCACAAAGATGAACAGTGAAGTAGGCCATGTTCCGATAGAGTTATCGAAGTTATTGGTGCAATTCTTAGAATCAAACTCACAAAACATGGTCGAAGTTCGAGTCACTGGGAAAAGATACAGAGAAGTTGGACTAGTTGTGCCTGGAACGTACTTGTGCTACACCAAGAGCAAGAAGATCGCAGATATGTTGTTTAGCGAACTGAATAGAAAGAGTAACTTGTATGAACATTTTACGCTTAAAATTAGTGAAACTGTTTCAAAATATCCACACTTTAAAGATTAAATAAAGTAGTATTAATTTTGTTGTGAATCAAATAAAAGCCCATGGGCGTTTATTTTAATTTTTTTCTATGGACCTGGGCGTTTATTTGGGAATGGGCGTTTAATCGGGAGTGGGCGTTAGTTAACAAATTTAACTTTAACCCTGGGCGTTTATTCGGGAGGGGCGTCAGTTCGGGAGTGGGCGTTAGATCGGTCATTTACGGTAAGCGCCTTAAGTGTTTCTGATTTTATATTACGTAAACCTACCTCTGGATTGCTTTCTGTCCTTGATTTTGAAGTTTCCATTACAGTAGAGGCTTTCTGGTTGATGTCAAAACGTTCGAGACAACATACCACTCTCAAATAATGTTGTCAAGGAAATATTGCCACAGCCGATTTGTTATTTCCTCTGATATTTTTCTAAATATATAAGAAACAAGCGAACCAAGTCTAAAGACTATTCATTTATTTATCTGTTTATTTATTATAATTAATATTTGTACGATGTTTCAGATACCTGTACATGCGAAAGTACGTCTTCGTAAAGTTCGTTTACCTTGCAGTCCTTGTGTTCCTCTTCCACATCTTCATATTCATCATCGTTCCCGAGCTAACCCAAAGGTTCATTAAGCTTTAATATCAAAGCTTTCTCGAGTGTCTTTTTACCTGTACTAAATAAGCAGCTCGATCGTCTAAATAAGATTTTCACTGATTGTTAGATATGGGCATTGTGAACTATAAATCTTTATGTGAGAGGAGATGTTGACAGGTGGATATATGGAAACATTTAGCCTTCATAGATGAGTTCAAACGATTTTAATACAGATTTTCAGAACATCTGGATGAGTCCTGACTGTATTTTCTTATTGCATCTCGATCTGTAGATTGTTTATCTCCAACACACCCGCCATCTTCATGTATCTCTTCCAATGCATTTATTTCGCTCTGTCCGCCTACCAAGTGCGTTGCGGTTACCCGACCAGAATCTTGGGGAACTTCCTCACAAAGAACTACACGATTACAAGCGCAATTCTATTTCAAGGGTATGTGCTGTTATTATGACGTAATTATAATGGGATGAAAAACTAGGAAAAAGGATGACTTTCCATCATATTTACATTTTTACAGCATCCAAGCCATTCCGTTCCTGTTGGAGTTGCGAAGCGTGTTGGATTGGGTGTGCACAAAAACAACATTAACGCTGAACCATTGGTTGAAAATGGAAGATATATATGCTAATGTTTTCATATTGAAGTGTTGGAGAGACTCAGAAAAGGTCACCAAGGACTACTAATTCATACAATATAATTCAATTTCAATTACAGTGGACTCTATAACTCGAACATCCACGGGGAATGAGAAATCGTTCGAGTTAAGGAGAGTTCGAGTAATAGAGAGTTAATTTTTATCAGAGTTTATTAGGAAATTTCCACCGTTCCAGCAAAATTGTTCGAGTTAAGGAGAGATTCGAGTTATAGAGAGTCCACTGTAAATCATAATAAATTGAATAGATTTTCATACTATATATTTAGTTGAGTTTATGAGGAGTAATTCGGAGAAAATCAATATATATAACTCTACTCCTCCTCACTCTTTAAGATTTCACTGTAACGCTTTAGACTTGGCCGCATGCGCGCGGGGTTCGGTATTGGACCAGCAGTAAATGGCTAATAGGGGGTTTACTCGTGCTCCTGTTGATTGTTGTTATTTGGTTCCCACTCCTCTTCATGTCCTTCATCAACTCTGCTTACATTTCCAACCGTCCCGTGGAAGCCACGTTCACACTTACCTTGGGAGGATACCAGGTATTTTTTTGAAAATGTATAAATCACGTAGGTAACTGCGTCACAAACATAACGGTATAACATCTCACATACGTTCTTTAAGCACGAACACATTTGCTTACTTTAACAGAGGTTTTTCTAGTGATGTTAATGCTTTTCTGTTGATATAATCGAGTTAAAGACGAGGTATTTTGTTAGTATAACTAATTACTCGATTGTTAAGAAACTTTGTTATAATAAGTATGGAAATATTTTACGACGATGCGCACCATTTTGTAACTACCTTGTTTTGTTGCAGCCTCTTTTCAAAGTCACCACGCAACAGCAGTTCCTAAAAGATTTATCCACACATGATATCGACACAATGATCAAGCCTTCTGAGCATGCGGACAACCCACAATGGGATAACAATAAGGTTTCTGAATATATGTCTATTTGTCATAAATTAGCATACAATTGGATCATAATAAGTTAGCATATATTTTGATTGACATAAATTAGCATACATTTTGATTGACATAAATTAGCATATATTTTGATTGGCATAAATTAGCATACATTTTGATTGGCATAAATTAGCATACAATTTGATTGGCATAAATTAGCATACATTTTGATTGGCCTAAATTAGCATACATTTTGATTGGCATAAATTAGCATACATTTTGATTGGCATAAATTAGCATATATTTTGATTAGCATGTATTTTGATTGGCATATATTTTGATTGGCATAAATTAGCATATATTTTGATTGGCATAAATTAGCATATATTTTGATTGACATAAATTAGCATACATTTTGATTGACATAAATTAGCAGATAATTTCATTACCATTCATAGTATAATTGAATCACAGGTAGAGCAAGGTCTGCAAGAGTACAAGATGACTGGCAACATCATGCGCATCAAGGTGCTTAGCAACAGCAGTGCTATTTGGACAATCAGTCCGCCCTCCAGGAATTTTCTCATCGACGATCTAGAGTCGAACTCCAGCATTTCACTGCGCTTCAAATACGTGTTTAGCAGGTACGCTTTGATGACAAGAATCTAAACCACTTGTTCTTGGACTGCTATTATATTAGCGACATGAGTAATGTTATAGAAATAACTTTATAAAGTTGCTTACACTACTAAATTCACCAGTCCTACCTAATTGCCCATATTTCGTAAATTTAAAGGGGTGCCTGTTCTTAATTACGTTTATTAAGGAACATGTTTTCGACACGATACCACTCACCTCGAGGTCTTTGTGGAATTTGAACTCAATTCCTTAATATCGTTATTGTGTACAGACACACGCTTTCTTATGGTCCGTTCTTATTTTACCTTCTACTTCATAGGGAACCAACCAGCACCCAAGCCGCCCTGGTGCAGGAAACGGTGTCCGGCGTGACGTCACGATCTCTCCATCCCGGTGACCCTATTCGCAAAGCTATTTCCGATGTCTTGAAGAGTGCCAAGGGGGAGGGTGAAATGTAAGCTGCAGGGTTGTGTATTGACGGTTTTATATTACAGCTGATTTAAATAATAACCTTAAATCATTAAATATTGATAAATATTAACTGTTGACCGAATTACGAATTGCTTTTTTTATTGTATGCAGTTTATATCTTTTGAATCTGTTTGTTTTCATTTCCTGCAGCATAATCGATCTTTCTTCGTGTTTAGAAAGCTCCCGCGTTTATTCCCTACTTTCATCCAAGTTCCCGCGCGCGGTCCCGTAAAGCCTGTTGGTTGGTTGGGTCAGGGCAGTTACGTCAACTGCACCATCGTTTTGCGTCACGGCTCCATTACAAACACATCCCATTCGCAAGTGGAATGGTGGGAAATCGTCCAGGATGCACCGCGACCGATTTTCTCGCACGATCGCGGCAGTTTGGAGATCATAGCTTTGAACGATCTGGTGCCGCCTCTGCATTTGTCGTTTTTTGCGAGTCGAGGGTGAGTAGGAGTTGATTGTCTGCAGTTTACATATGGTTTCGTTTGCAAAATACCCCTATATACCCCTACTAGCATGAATGTCGACTCCATGTGCAGATATACACGTTTTCTTTTTTTACAAGAAACCAATCTATAAGAAACCGTAGGCTCATGTTTGCCAAAAATTAAGAAACCCCTAAGAAACTTAGGCAGGCTGAATCCTTTTCTAGAGTTAAGAAGCTTTTGTCAACAATGAAAAATATTTTCTTATGCAACAGTTCAGCCTCAATTATTCTTAGTTTATGTATACATTAACAGCGAAAAATTTGGTCGTGACAAAATTTGGGCGAAGTTTTTGTTTACATTTAAACAATCAACACATTAAGGTAAAATAAGGTAAAATTTAAGAAACGTTTGAGGGTCAGAACAAATAAAGAAACTTGAGCCTCAAAATGACCAAATTTTAAGAAACTCGAGGCTCAGCCCATTGCTTAGGTTTCTTATAGAGAAAACAATGTGTATGTGGGTATTTTTTACTTAAGTTTAAAATATTGACTTGCCACCTGCGAATGGGGGAGGTGTGAAATTTGAACACTTTCCAATTGTGTGTTCAAAGTGTTCAATCTATTTCTAGAAACTAAAAACTTAAAATTGTTTTTTTGAAGACTGTCATCCCGTGTGTATATTTTGATGACATCTAAGTTGACTTCACTACAATAAGAACCTTTATTTAAATGCAGCATTATCGGTTTATACGTCGGTTTCGTTTGGTTGGTCGGTAAGTTTGTTCGGCTGTTCTTTACGTCGATTTCCTACCGAATAATGTTCGACGAGGTGCCGAATGTCGACCGAATCTTGAAGCTCATCTTGGAAATCTACATGGTGCGCGAAAGCAAAGAGTTGAAACTGGAAGAGGATTTGTTTGCGAAATTGCTCTTTTTATATAGATCGCCTGAGACTCTAATAAAATGGACAAAGTACAAACGGTTATGAAAAGAATATAGTTATTTTTTACTAAATTTTTATGGTATTTTTACAAATGAGTTTTGAATGGAGTTATTTGTGAGAGATCCACAGGGAAAAATTTTTCTATCTATTTTGTTTTATTTAATGTTCTTAAAAATCTATTTAAAATCGTGTTTATTTTTCAGTTTATTGGCGTTATTAGGTTATATTTAACATTGTGTTACATTGTAAATATTTTGTTAAATATTGCGGCAGTGACAAATATCCAATAAATACATGTGTATATTTTATTGGCATCTCGTAACAATTATACCATTCTTAACATTCCTAACATTGATAGTCAATACAGCTCATTGACCTCGTGAAATTTTTGAAATTGCAACAACTACGATGCGCCAATAATATGTGACCAGAAACCATATTGAATATCATCACGATTTAATGTACTTCAGCGAAAGAACAAATTAGACTGTTGTTACGTCTATCATTTTGAGAAAATCTCGGTGTCCGTTTCAAGCTTTATATCCTGAGTTAGATATTGGCCGAATTCTAGCAGCTTGTTACAGTTTTTTGATATTCGTGTGGTTCAGTGATCCGCTATTTGAAGATTTTTTCCCGTATAAAATTATCTTTATTGCAAACAACTAACATATTCTTAACCCCTTTAGTGATACCGTTTTAACCGGTACTTGGTACAAAATAGTGTAGGTTATTTTGACCAAAAACAGGTTTTCGGCAACGACAACCGGTCTAGCGTAATATTTCGTTCGAAACAAAGCGAGACGTCAGAAAGAAAATCTACAAGTACTCGCGTAATATTACGTCAGAAACACTGAAGGGGTTAACATTTACACTCATTTTTATATGCATAATTAGGCTTAAAAGCCCTCTTTAAGCATGTCTACAGCGTGAAAGTAAGTGCGTTGCTAAGAAAGTTCATAGAAAATTGAAGTGAAATATTAATTTATATTGTAGACAAAATGCTACATACATATATTTTCTGTACAGAAAGCTGTTTACAACAGAAGAACATCGCTCACATAATTACATCACTGAATATATGTACGTGCAGTGGAGTAGGAGGGGGGGGGGGAGGGTGTGCCCCTTATACAAATATATTGAATATTTGGGCAACTAAATGTTTGTTCGGGCAACTATAGCCTAGAGTCGTTGACCAATGACCAACATTTAAGGCAACGCTTATAGTGAAATTAGATGTACTGCATGCAATACAGTTATATATTCTGATTATAAGTCAGAACATCTTATACGAAAGCACAAAAACGGTTTATTAGTTAAATTTGTTTCAACAGAGGCTTTGCTTTTTTCCAACTTCTAGAAGTAGAACTCCGTCTGCTGCAAATGATCCAGCCTACACCAGTTCTGCAAGCTTGACTGTTGATTTGGCACCCAATGTTATTGTATTAGACATGGAGAATGAAAATGAAGCACCGGTATATAGAAGCATGGAAGAAGATAAATCGGAAGCAGAGGCGGTATCAGGTCATTGTAGACGCTGTCACATATACTTGATTTAACGCTGGAAAAAAGTTTTTTATATCTTGGTGATCGTTTTGTGTCACTCTAGCTTTCTTCTTTTTCTTTTTTGGCACTGGAACTGCATAATGTTTACGTTGTGTTGGTGCCAGCTAAGATGACTCAGCTATTCCAGCCGCTCGATTTAACCGTGAACAAACATTGTAAATCTTTTCTCAAAAAATTTTTCTCCACATGGTTCTCACAACAAATCGAAAAACGCGTTTGATCTTCTAATTGACGATAAAAAATAAGATTTATGCCTAAATTAGTTTTGTAATTGTTTTTTATTTTTTGTTTCATATTTAAAGCATCGATTGTTGCTTACACAAGTCTTTCTTTTTCCTATCCCCGAATAAAATTCGTCTAACTACAACCAACGTTTGTAGTGTTACTGCTCCGCCAAATTAAATCCACGCCAAATTAAAAACTTTTTGTCCATTGCCAAATTAAATCCACGCCAAAAATATCAATTTGGTCTATCGCCAAATAACTCTCGAGTCCGGAGTAATAAAGGTGGCTGGAAAATTTCTTGTTGAAAAATAATAGGAGTGGGTAGAATTTTTGCGCAAAATAAATAAACGGGGTGGGTAGAATTTTTCTCTCAACATTTTAAAAACTTTACGTGTTCCCCCTTTCTAAGAGTAGTTTTCATGAGGTTCTTAAGAATGTTGGAGTATAAAACTACTTTATTTGTACTAATTTTTTTGCATTCGCGAAAGTTAGTACAGTTATTACGCGCAAAGGAGGTAAATTAAAATTTTGATTTTTTTTATATACCTACAACCAATGTCCTACGGACGTTAATAATAATATGATAATTGAGGAATTCTATATGTATGTATTAATTTGTCAACAAAAAAATTCTTTGGCTAAAAACCATACCAAGGGCATCACAAACATGCCCTGAAAGTTTGGTTCCAATCGGTCCAGTCGTTTGGGCGTGATTGGCGGACAACAAACAAACATACTCAAGTTTTTCCTCCATTATAGTAGGATATATATGTGTGTGTATTAAAGGGCAAATAAAGTAATACAATTTTTCACTTTAGTTATCCTAATCAATCAAAACTACACTATGTACATTCTCTGCTTCGGGCTGTTTTTCTGCGTTTTTACATTTTTCTTGGTCATTAACATGGTTCGAGTGTCGAACGGAAGTAGAACAGAAGTCCGACGCCCGTATAGAGAGATTATTCTTTTTATTTATTGCTGGTGCTACGAAATGAGGTCTATTGAGTTTTATGAACGCGAGTTGTTTATGAACAATAACATAGTTGTTGATTGGAATAACCTTTTACGGGAGGTTTGTGCTCTAGAATCCAATTGCTATTGGTGGACCGAATTCCGTAGATAGACGAGAGTTTGTTCACTCAAAGAAAAAATCACCAAGAAAGAGTTTTTCCTCGACAGTGGATATTGGTGGTATCTGTCGAGAGATAAGAGAGTGTTTCATGTACGCTGTTCCGGACAGAAGTGCATCACATTAGAGTCTATAATCCGTAATCAGGTACAACAGTCATGTCTGATTTGCAGAGAGCATATGACGGAATCAATGCTATGGGGTACAACCATCTGACAGTAAACCACTTTCTAAATTTTGTTGATCCTGTAACTGGTGCCAATACCCAACTAGTCGAGAACAGTTAAAAATTGGCAAAAAAGCGCAACAAGAAGCAAAATGAAACTCATAGAGCTATGCTTGACTCGACAGAGACATAAAAATTTGAATTTGTTCGACAAGATCTTTCAAGATATCGCTGCATATTGTATTGGCTACCTGAATAATTTGTTGTTTACAGTTTGTTTATATTTCAGTTTTGTTAACCTTAAAAAAAAAAATTGGCGGGGGACTAACAGGAAAGCGCCCTTTATTTTTCGCTACTATAGTAGCAGAGGTTTTAGATGGTCCTGGTTTCCTTGCAGTTGCCGAACTTCAGTTGGTGAGGATCGTCGTTGTGTCTAGTTGCTTTGGTAATGATATATGGAAAGTTCCCAAAATCACAATTTCCTGAGGTTCTTCGTGCCGTACCTCGTACCTCAAAAGGTTCAAGGCACTTTTTAAGTATAATTCGGTACTTTTGATTATACCAGTGACGACTCCGATTCTGAATGGGAATTGGACAACTTTCAACGATAATGGTCGAAGCGCCTTTGTCATGTTCGAAGAATGACATTAACTCGTTGATATTACCTTAAAAATATTTCTTGTAAAATGGCCTTGCGCGATTAATTCATGATGCGCGAAAATAAATACGCACGAAATTAAATGTAAGGCCCGATGCGCGAAAATTAGTACAAATAAGGTAAGTCAACAAGTTTCAGATAGACGTTCTTCTTAATTTGCGAAAACCCAATATGATTTTGGTAAACTTGATTCCATTAACACTTGTTTCCAGCATTGCAGAACGGTTTTTCTGAGAAAAGCGTCCCTAATAAAAGGAGTACATAGAAAATGTTTCAAATTTAAATAAAAGGTGTGGGTGGAATAAACATGTCTTGGGTGGAATTTTTCTCCAAAATTAATAAACGTCCCGGGACGATTATTCCGGACTCAAGAGCAAATCCTAATTAATTAATTAGGTATAATCATGGTTGTCATTTAGTTAAAAGAATTTTTACAGTTTGCTTTTGAATCTTGAATTCTTGCATTGACTTGAAGTTAAGAAAAGAAGTAAAATAAAAAATTCACAAATTTTCAACAAAATATTTACAATATTTATGACATCAGAATAAATATGAATTGACTTAAATTTCTTTTCGCGATTTTTTACTAGAAATTTACAAACAATGATGAATAGGATATGAAAGGGATCTTTAGCTTTGCTCCGAAAGACCGAGGTAAAAAAATAAATACACCACGGCCAGCAAAGTTACAAGTATGGCAAGGGCGATCAATCCAGTCTAAAATAAAAAAATAAAGAATTTAATGATATATCCTACAAGTACATGGACTACAAAAGGGAGGTAGTCTACAAAAGGGAGGTTTATAAAAAAATCAGTTTCATTGATAATGGAAGGTAGTAACTAATGATTAACTAAGATTCGTAACTAATGCTTTAGTGGTGAACACAGCATGTGTAGCTCATAATCACGTCTGATACGAAATTTTCAAAATAAAAGAGACAAGAACTGATAAATTTTCTTATATTTTTTTTCTGACGAAAGATAAGTTTATAAAAGCAACATGAAAATTACAGTATTATGCCTCATGTATACAGTTGGTAACAATTTTTGTATCTCACTATTATCCGTAGAGTGCTAATATCAATTAAAAGTCACATACTTTTTGTAGTCCCATGAAATAAACGTAAGTAAACAAGGAAACTACAAAAGGAAGGTATAGTTTAACGATCGTTTACAGCAACAAAAAGGCTTCAAGCTCATTTATGCATGTTAGATATGTTAAACTCCAGAGTTTGATTGTTCAAAACTATTCCAAATTAATCATTGGGAAGAAAATCAAAAGACTACTGTGTCTCCCTGTTTTAGTCCCAGAAAATAACCATGAAACAAAATTTAGTACAGGATATTTAAATTGAAATATACATAAACTGCGGAAACATTGCAACTACTAAAATAACTTTTTCCTTGGGTTTGTCTTTCCAATTGACTTAATGGTAATCATTTCAGGCCTAGCTCCATAATTCCTTTTGGCAAATGATCTTGCTACAAGTTGAGTGGAGAACATGAAATTCAATGGCTTCAATGCAATGACTTTATTGTATACTGTATATAAAATTGTGGGTATGCGGGTCGTATAACATCTTTGACCTCATGGGCATTAGCATCCATGCCCCTGATGCATAGCTGCCACGGAGTTTTAAATACAAAGTTGGTACCTTGCGTGGGTTAACTCACCACTGTTTTCCTCTTTCTGGAGTTGGCGTTAGGAAGGGCATCCAGCCGTAAAAACATCTGCACCAGTAAACCATCAGATGATTAAACCTCCATAATTGGAGAAAATTATCTTTTGAAACCGTCCAACCCATGCAAGCATGGAAAAGCGACGTTAAAAGGATGATGATGATGACTGTATATAAAAGTAACAAGACAAAATATAGTTACATGGGCTATATGGATTGTGTATGGCCAGAGATATTTATAAGTAAATGACCCTTTTGTAGTCCCTTGCACAGCCCTTTTGTAGTAAACTAGGTGTTTTAAAGGAGACTATGCCTAAAAAGACTTTAAAGAATAAAGTGCTTGCCACCTGTGATAAATACACCAATTTATAGTATCTGAATATTTTTCAAACAAGAGATATTGCCGTTAATACTCAACCTCCTTTTTGTAGTCCCATATAAAAAAAGTATGTATGTCACAACTTTTAGCAATGAATTTATTTTGTATTAAAATGGAAAAGCCCTGTTGAGGGAGCATCACACACATGGTTATACTATTATTTGCACAATGAATACTTCTATTTTACAATACAGGTAAAACTTAATGGAGGGTGATAAAAGCACCTCCCTTTTGTAGTCCATATACCTTATGATATAAAATGCTTCACAGGAAATTAAATGTATATAATTTAATAAGTAAAGTAGATACCACAAAAACTATATTCAAGTCAATGTTAAACCTTGATTGGTGATTCTTGTTTCCGTGATTCAGCTCTTTTCTTTATTGCCAACACATTTCTTTTGTTTCGACCTTTGAACTCTTGCTTGCCTAGAAAATCTCAGATATATAGATGATTTGACACTGAGAAATTCTTGACTTGAATGATCAAGTGCCTGCAGATGGTGGTAAAGTATTAACAAAGCTCAATCGCAGCTTGTTTGTTTCTAACTTAAGAGCAACATCTTTTTAAAATAATAAAATAAATCAAAATAAAAAAAGTCAGGAAGTTGATGTCACCAATTTCATTTGTTTTTTTATGTTGAAGTATATCTAAAAATTTCAAATTTAAGAGGATTTGGACCAACAGTTCTCATTTTACAGCAATTTGAATAATGGCTAAAACTATGAAAATACATTTTTGCATATTTAATAAGGAGGATTTTGTTATGAAAAACATTTTTAAGCAGTCACCTTTATTTTAAGTAAAATACCTTCTCAGTACCTTGAGTACTACACAAAAAATACAAATCATTCGTTGGTATAAAACACTCTTCTAAAAATCATAGCTCAAAACTCCCATTTGTACTTATTATTATTATTATTATTATTATTATGAATATTTCGACAGGATATATACATTTCAGTATTAAAATTATATACTGCTATTAACATGTGTCCTGTATAAAAATAAATAAATAAATAAATAAAAAAAAAAACTGACGGATAAAAACGTTTATTATATACATACATACTAAAATGTTAACTTTACTGATGACTGGTTGGTGTAGAATGCGAAGTGAGGTTAATTTAGAAACAAGTTAATGGTCATAAAATTTACGTAATTTATTTTTGAAAAGTAAAATTGAGACTTCCTTTCTAATTTCTAAAGGAAGTGAATTGTACAAATGAGCACCAAAATAATAAAAAGAATTCCTAGCGAATTCTAGCTTAACTTTGGGTAATTTGACTAGAAAATTCCCATTTCTTGTCATTTTTCCGTGGGTGTTTATTGTAAAATACTCATTGAAGTTGCTGCATAACATCCCGTTTAATGCATTCCTCACAATAATGTTTGCTCTTTTATCGATTCTGTTTTTAATCGAGGGTACTCTTTTTGTACCAACGATTCGAGCAGATCTTCTTTCAATAGAGTTGAACTTTGCTCGCTGCGTTCTGTTTGTATTTAAGTTGATAATTCCACAGTATGTAAGCAAAGGAACAATCATTGAGTTGTAAATCATCATTGATGCGGATTTTGTTAGGTAGGGTCGAAGTTTTTGTAACAACTGTACTCTGTTTGAAGCCTTACGATATTTCGTGTCAAAGTCATTGCTAAGCGTTAAGGTGGCGTCGACAACATTTCCTAAGTATTTGTATTCCTCGACGTTGTTAATGACATTCGACTGGAAATTGACTTCGAAAGGCTTTTTGATACTGCTCAGCCGTTTTGCAGTTCCAAAGAGTAGTGATTCAGTTTTCCCTTTCTTAAGGTTTATAATGAGTTCGTTTGTGTTCAAGTACTCAGCGATGCGCTCAAATTCATCATTAAGACATTTTTCAATTTCATTGACATCCTTGTGGGCGTAGTAAATGACAGCATCATCTGCATACATGGTGATACGTGCATGCCGGATCGAGTCGACAATGTCATTGAAAAATACCACAAACAGCAACGGTCCCAAGATCGAACCTTGAGGGACACCATTGAATACAGGTTGCTCGGTTGACTGGCTACCATCAATTTCTACGAGTTGGGTTCGATGAAAGAGATAACTTGTGAACCAATGAAGCTCATGACCACGAATACCATATGAAGAAAGTTTAGCAAGTAACTGACTATGGCTGATCGTATCGAAAGCTCGGGAAAGATCCATAAACACGGATCCGACGAGATTTCCATTGTTAACCTCTCGTCTAATGTTATCAACGAACATAGTTGTAGCAAGTTCAGTTGACCTTTTAGCTCGAAAGCCAAACTGAAATTCGGATAGCAGGTTTTCAGTTTCAAGGTGTTCCATAAGCTGCAAATGAACTGTTCTTTCAAGAATTTTTGAAAGTATCGGCAGTACAGATATAGGTCGATAATTATCAGGATCGTTTGCATCACCGGCTTTGAATATTGGCGTTACTTTGGCTTTTTTCCACATCGCAGGAACTTCACATTGGTGTAACGACATATTAATTACATGCATTAGTGGTGTGCAGATGACTTCAGCGCAGTCCTTTAGCATGTTAGGGGGTAGTTCATCCAATCCGGTTGACTTGTTGCGCTTGAGTCGTTTAAGTTGTTTTAGGATGAACTGTTCAGAAACTGGTTTAAAGTGAAACGATTTCAGCGTGCGTGGTAAGATGTGTCTAGGAGTCTGCCACACAAAGTTACAGCAGTGTATAAACTTTGCTTTCAATGATGTTATAGCCTTTGCGAGATGTTCAGAAAAACGTTTGACGCGGCTTTCACTGTTATGCGTTGAAACTGAAGGGTTGGCTGCATATGTGGTGGGGAAGATCATTTTTATTGCACTCCAGAAACGCCTTGGATTTTCACAGTTATCATTTAATAACGTTTTGTTGTATTTGCTTTTAGCATATCTCAACAAATTGTTGCAATGGTTGCGTAGTGTTTTGTAGATCTTCCAGTTCTTTTCGTTTTTTGAATGACGTGCTTTACGAAGAGCTTTGTCACGTTTATTCATCTGGGATTTGGTGTCTTTATCGAGCCATGGACATGGTCTTCCTTTCACTCGTTTGTTGATGAATGGTGCATGTTTTATGAAAGTGTCATTTAAGTTCGTATTAAAACGTGAAACTGCGTCGTTAATTCCATTAGCGTTAAAAACACCAGACCAGTTTGCGTTGCGAAGCTCATTATTTACGGTAATGGGGTTATAATTTGTGTAATCACGGACTCGAATTGTTCTTGCTGGAAATCTCATGTGATTACGCTTTCGAATACAGCCTACCATTTCATGATCAGAAATAGAGGTTGTAAAAACCTTTGTCTCCTTAATTACCTCAGGACGCGTTGTTGCAATAATGTCAATTATCGACGATGATTCTTTAGTTATACGAGTTGGTTCGGTAACGAGCTGTTTATAACCATTACTGGATAACGACGTTTTAAAGTCCTTATTATCGGACTTCTTTGCGTAATTAACATTGGCATCACCCAAGAGGATTGACTCCATACTTGTAGAATCAATGGCAGTTAAAAGTTGATTGAAAGAGTCATTAAAAGTTTCCGAAAGATAATTCGATCCCGACGGTGGACGATAGAAAGTTGTTATGAGAAAGCTTTTTGCATTTTTCTCAAAGATTTGTAAACAAATGCTTTCGACAGCGTTATTTTCAAAATCATGTCGACGCTCCCACTTTAAGTTGTTCTTTATGTAGACAGCGACTCCTCCTCCGTGACTACGGTCTCGATTCCTTTTTATAAAAGTATAGTTCGGAAGTTCGTAAAGATTATTAATGTCGTTGAAGCCAGAATTTGCTAAGTGAGTCTCTGATAATGTTATAATATCAAAATCGTTGCTCTGGGTTAACTCATGTAACAAGTTAAAGTTTGATTGCAATCCACGGATATTGTGGTGGACTATCTTCAAACCTCGTTGTTTACAAAAACTAAAAATCTCATTTCTGTATGTTCCATCAGGACAAGTTTCAATATTTCCACAAAATAACAAGCATAACATTAGCACAACAACACGCACGTCTGTACTCAACGCCATCATTTAATATAAAAAAAATGGTAAGGTCTTTCATAAGGTCATAAGGTCTTAAGGTCTTTCATCAAATTGTGGTTATTAAAACATATTCCATGCCAATATTTTGCAAATAGGACCTTTCAAAAATGGTTTGCGTGACAATTTAGAATTAATATCTAAAAAAGCGACATAGCAACAAATTCTCTGTTAACTGTTAATTGTTTCTAGTTTGCTCTCACTTCACAAAATATGCAAAAAGGGTCATTCCATGTCAAATCAAACCAAAAAAATTGAAAATGTCACCCGACCCCACAGATTTTGCTGAAACTTGGCATGCAACCTTGTATTCATGAAAGAAACATGTGTACAAAATTTCAGCGTAATACCACCTACGGTTCTTGAGATATAGACACTTGACCCCAGGCCCTTTTTTGCTATTTTATTCTCAACGCCGCACAAAATTCCAGTCACTGGCCATTGATTTTGAAGCGGTCTCATCTAAAATATGGCAGCTACTGAGCTGAATTTGGTATATACCTGACCATTTTAAAGGGTGAGGAATTCAAAAATCATATCAAAAAGGTCAAATTCAAACTCTTTGCCCCCTTAATTTCATTCTGGAAATAAAAATTGAATTTTTTTTTTTGAAAATTATAAGAAAAATAAAAATTCTAATAAAAAATTCTGCTCAAAATTATTTTTTTTGAAATTTTGGTGAAATAAAATACGGCGCTGAGAATGAAATAGCCAAAAAGGGCCTGGGGTCGAGTGTCTATATCTCAGGAACTGATCTGATCTCCATCGCTGATGTAAGGACGTGTTTTTGTGGTTCAGAGTATTGAGGATTTTGTGAGTGTTTATTTGCGCTTTCTATCTTATCGTTTAGATAAGATATTTGACATAGAACGCTTCACATTGCAGCTATCCTTGTCTTTGTTTTTACCGTTTGTTCCTTGTTGCGGTTTTTCACATCCCTCAAATCTACAAGTTTTCAACATCAATCATTTTCCGGGTTGTTGAGGATTTTCGGAAACTTGGGTTGTAACCCCAGGGGACTGCCTCATATCCCGAAGAAATAGGATTTTTGAGTGTGGGAAACCTATACTTTTCAATATCATTATTACACCATATTTCACTTATCAATATATTTTCCCTTACAACTGCTGAGCGCAATTACCAAGAAATTATCTACCAATTAAAATCCTTTTTACGGTGAACTTCCGTTCATAATTATCTCTAATTAGAAAATTCTTTTGTGGCTCTCCATCCTTATTGCACCCGAGTAATTATCAAACTATTCTACAGTCGTATATATCTGTATTAATACATCTTGCCTTATAACATAAACCTACTTTACCTTAGATCAATGTCAACAATCAGACTCTTTGCGTACATCTTATTACTGTTGTGAATATATTTGTTCTGATTTTAACGCCCGTCTACTTGCCACCGGGCAGACTTCTTCTGGTCAGTTTATTGATACATCAGAAAAAATGCATGCATGCTCATATTGCAAATATGAACTACGAACTGCAGCAGGAATATGCCGCCATATGCAAAAGTGCCCAAAAAGACCGATACCAAATGATACACACCAACCAAGTACACCAGCTAACATAACTCAATCCTTTTCTACATTAACCAACACTCCAAAAACACCTCAAATTCTACCACCAACGCCGATTCTTAAAGATGTAACAACTGATCATCTTGATTCACCTAACTTACCAGATTTTGAACCAGTAGGTAATGTGACCTCATCACATAATGGTTTAAAAGGTCAAGAACTTTTTAGCCTTATCGACAAAGCTTACTCACGCATATTAAGCTGGAGAAAAAATGTGTTTCTGGTTCCAACTGGTAAACAAGGAAAGAGATTTATAAAACTATTATCTTTTTGGCTGGAACAATTTAACAGGAATACAAACCTGCGAAGTATTTCTCTGAAAGTTTTCATGCTACTTCCTAGCCTGTTACTCCAAAAACCATCCAGGATGAGTAAATCAAAAGACCACATACAAAAGCTAGAGAAACGATTAGACCTTTGGGATACTGGAAAAATAGACCAATTAATAAAAGAAGGAGATATCATTCAGCGAAAATTACTCACTTCAAAACGTAGAAGTAAAGAAGATACAGCTCGAATATTTTCTGGCCTTATCTTAAAAGGTAAAATCAATGCAGCACTCAAGTTCTTGTCTGAAGAAAGCGATAATGGGATTCTTGAGACGTCAGAGGAAGTAGTCAAAGAATTGAAAATCAAACACCCTACCCCAGCGCCCATTCAACCAAATACCTTGCTGAATGGTCCACTACAACCAATAAACAGAAGTTATTTCGATAGTATTGATGAGGATACCATTAGATTGGCAGCAAAGCTAACAAAGGGTGCCGCTGGACCATCTCAGTTTGACGCGGAGCAATACAGGCGTATACTTTGTAGTAACAATTTTAAAGCGGAAAGCAAAACATTAAGAGAACATATTGCCGTATTTTCTCGGATTGTCGCAACTATACCCATCGATCCCACCTGTTTAGAAGCATACGTTGCTTGCAGACTCGTCACGCTCAACAAAAAACCGGGTATAAGACCCATTGGCATAGGAGAGATACTGAGACGAATTGTTGGGAAGGCCATAGGTTGGGTGCTAAACCCAGAGATACAAGACGCAGCTGGCCCTTTGCAAGCATCAACTGGCCTGAAGGGAGGTTCTGAAGCAGCTATCCATACTATGAAAGACGTTTTTGATGCCGATGACACAGATGACGTTATCCTTGTAGACGCTAGCAACGCATTTAACACGCTCAACCGACAAGTCGCTCTTCACAACATCAGATTTATTTGTCCTCCTTTCTCGATTATACTTATCAACACTTATCGCATACCCTCCCGTCTTATAATTGCAGGAGGTCAAGAGTTGTCTTCCCAGGAGGGCACCACCCAAGGTGACAATCTAGCGATGTCATTTTATGGCCTAGGTATGACAGTTCTGCTCAATGTGTTAAGAACTAAAGCATCGAATGTAAAACAGGTGTGGCTTGCCGATGATGCCACTGGAGCTGGTCGATTGTCAAATCTGAAATCATGGTGGGATACGGTTATAACAGAAGGTAAAAAATTTGGGTACCATGTCAATGCCGGAAAATCATGGTTGATAATCAAGGATCCAAATAATCTAGACCGAGCAAAGACACTATTCCAAGGTAGTGATATAAATTTTACCACAGAAAGGAAGCGACATCTTGGTGCGTCGATTGGTAGCGAATCATTTAAAGCTGAATATGTATCGAACAAAGTCAACGAGTGGTGTAAGGAGATCGAAAGACTTTCTGAATTCGCGAAAACTCAGCCACATGCCGCATTTTCGGCTTTTATTCATGGTGAACAACACCGCATGACTTATTTTCTACGAACAATTGAAGGAATGGAGAAATTTATAACACCCCTTGATGACGCAATATTTTCAAAACTTCTTCCATCAATATTTGGTTCTACAATAACAGAACAAGATATGAAACTATTTAGATTACCGATAAAACATGGTGGTTTAGGTATTCCAAATTTTACTGAAAAAGCACCTATCAAATATGGTTACTCGAGATCAGTCACTGCTCCACTTATAGCGATTATGGCATTACAAGGTAACTCTTTACCAGACGCTGAAGAAATAAAATCATTGAAACGCGATATCAATAAAACCAAGGAAGTAATCCTTAAAACGAAAATTAAAGACGTGGAGAACACACTTACACCCGAAGCATTGAGAGTCATTCAACAAACAAAGCGACAAGGGGCTTCCAATTGGCTAAGTGTTCTTCCTCTTGCTGAACACGGTTTCAACCTAAACAAGGGGGAGTTCCGAGATGCACTCTGCCTTCGATTTAATCGAACCATGGACGCACTGCCTTCCCATTGTCCTTGCGGAGAAAAGTTCAACGCAAACCATGCTTTGAATTGCAAGTGAGGAGGTTTCTTAATAAGCAGACACAACGAAATTCGAGATTTTGAAGCGAATCTACTTAAAAAAGTGTGCACCGACGTTGAGTTAGAGCCGCCGCTGCAACCAATAACAGGTAAAGAGTTACCAAAAAGCAAGATTAAAGGTGACGAAGCAAGGCTGGACATAAGGGCCAGAGGGTTTTGGAGACGTGGCCAAAATGCTTACTTTGACGTTCGGGTCACTAATGCTAGTTGTGATTCTGCTAAAGATGTTGCTATTGAAAACATCCTACGAAAACACGAGCAAAAGAAAAAACGCAACTATAACCAGCGTGTCATGGACATTGAACATGGTACCTTTACCCCATTAATCTTCACACTTCTCGGGGGTACCGGTACTGAATGTTCCGCCTATCACGCTTATCTAGCCGAATTAATTGCTGCTAAAACTTCAGAACAATACGTCAAGGTTTTAACTTTCATCAGATGCAAGTTGTCGTTTTTGGTTCTCCGTTCAGCACTATTATGCATCAGGGGAAGCAGAACACTCCAAGCTGACAAATTAACATCTATAAACAGTGACATAAGTTTAAGTCATGACGAAGTTCGACTTTAGTTTCAAAATCAACTCTTCATTTTAAATATTTTATTTTATTTTTGTCTATGAATAAAAATGGTTTTAAAATTTATATATATTTTTTAAATTTTTATTATATATATATTTTATCTAGTATACGACATCGCGTGTATATTTTATTGATTCTTAGTTGTGATGGAACAAGACTGTAATTAATGTTTCCTTCTTCAGACAGTATATATATATATATAACTTAACACCTGTTCAGAAAGTATAAAACCCATGTGTGAATTTTTTTATGTAATAATAGAAAGAACGTTACCGTAAATCCTTGAATTGGCCCCCTGTGGGCTAATTAATTTATGATTTTTTTAAGTGGGGGTTTATTCAAGGGAGGGGGCTATTCGAGGGGGAGGTAATAAAAAAATGTGGTATGACTAACCCCGAAAAAAGATATATGCATATGTTCATCAATACTTGTTCAGTACGTGTATTAAAGACAGCTGCTTAATTATTTTTAATTGGTTTTCTCTATAACATTTATAAAAATAGGTGTGAAAATATAATTGCTAGCAATTATGAATCATAAAAAGAACATGTTTGTATCGATTGATTACAACGTTTTACGTGCAGCATTCGCAAAATGGCTAGAGCAGCAGCAGTAAAATTTAGTATGAGCTTCAAAGTAGAATTCACAGCTCCCATTCGAGGACATCATATTTATAAAGAAACTTGGTGCCCGAAAATCGAAGAATTGCTGTGTCACAAGGATGATCGTGAAGAGATTCTGCAATATGATCGCAATATGATTGGTGTTTTCCAGCCAGCCGGTAGTGACGTAGATGAGCGATTAGTTGGACACATTCCAATTGAAATTTCTCAACTGACAAACAATTTTCTGAAGGCTGCCGATACAAACAGTTTGGTTGCTATTGTTACTGGGAAAAGAAGAAATTGGCCTTATTGTTCCCGCAAAGTACATTGCATATACGAGAGATAAAAAGCATGCCCAGATGTTTGCGTCTAAGCTGTTGGAGAAAATCGATGTTGACACCAGCAAAGACATTGTGAAATTGACTCTTTTATATTAGCTGTACTCTGGTTGCTTATATTCTTACTTGTGTTTTATTTTACAATTTTATTAAAGTTATAAGATTTATAATACAGCCCAAAACTATCTATTCTTCTGTAATTCATAGCAAAAGATTATGGGTGTTTATAATGAACCATAATTTCATGATATATATAATATGTTCCCGAGGGGGGTCAATTCGAGGATTTACGGTATTTGCAAATTATGTTTTTCTCCATTTGTTCATACCTTCGTGAGGCTCAGTACATGTTTAAAGGTATGCTTATTTTTTTTGATAATGTCAGCCTCAATATGCTTATAGCTGGTATGCTTATAAAAAAAAGGTGATATAATCTAATCACCTTTTTTAAAAAAACTATACTTTGAAACCACCTACAATTTCAACTACAATCTTATAAATAATTGCTCTTATGTTTCATGCCATAATATTTAAAAAAAGAAAAACAAAATTAATTTAAAATTGATCAGTTACTAAGCACATTTTACGGAGAAGAGTACTTGACATAAATAAAAGAACCAAACATATACCTAGCTGCTTTCTGTACTTCTCAATATCAGAATTGGATTTGTCTTTACGACCCATTTTGTGCTACATAATTTAATATCAATATATATATTAAGAAAATTATTGTGGCATCAACAATTATCAATATTATATGGAACCAACAATTTTAATTTTATTCGCGATATATTTCGACATTGTTGTCATCATCAGGTAGTCTACAATCAATAAAATCAGTTTAATAACAGATAATAATACTCAACACATTTTCCAACAAAATATATTCATTCAATCAAGACACTAGATACGACCATTCATTGCGTATACAGAAAGAGATTAAATTACAATCTATGAAGCGAGATAATTAAATATTACGCCTAATCACAATTTAATGACCAAATTATGGCTTCTAAATTCGTCTTTTGTATCAAGACTTGGCTTAAGGTCATTAATAAACAACGCTTCTTTAATCAATAATTGCCTTACGAACATATGAACATATTCCATCAAAACATTCGCGGTTTGCAAGGAAATTTTACAGAATTCAAGTTTCTTATAAAATTGAATAACATTGACATTATAACACTGTCTGAAACTCATATCGCAAACAACGGATTTAACGACATTGACAATTTGTATAAAATTAATGGATATGAATTTGTTAAAAGGAACAGGGAGTCTGGAAATGGAGGTGGAGTCGCGATGTTTATCAAATCTGGCATCGAATTTAAGCGACGTTACGATCTGGAAAATGATGGCCTTGAATCTCTATGGGTGGAAATTTGTCTAAGAAACACGAAAAACTTTATTATTGCATGTTTTTACCGACCACCAAACGGATCGAATTATCTTCCTGCGAACTTTAATGACCTTTTTCAGAAGTGTTTAGACAAAGTAAATCTAATTGAAGCAATCATTCTCGGTGATTTTAATGTAAATTACCTCACTGCAAATGACAATAGTGCAAATCACAGCGAGTTCAAAAGTTTGTTGACACTGAATGGTTTAAACAGTTGGTTAAAAAAGCGACTCGAACAACGGATAATTCTAAAACGCTTATAGATTTAATAGCAAGCAACCGTCCTGCGAATATTACCAACACTAATGTATTCGCCACGTCGATCAGCGACCACGACATGGTTGGATGCAACAGAAAGACAAATGCTGCGAAATTTGCGCCACGAACAATAACAGCACGTGATTACAAGAACTATCGTTCGGAAAACCTTGTGCATGACCTCAGGACCGTCGACTGGGCGCCAGTATATAGTGCGCGAGATGTAAATGCAGCTGTCACCTATTTCAACAACATACTTGTCAATCTTGCCAACCGTCACGCGCCCATGAAAAGCAAACGCATAAGAGGAAAGCTATGTCCATGGATCAACGAGAACCTCAAACGAGAGATGGACAGGCGTGATCAAGCCCTACGAAGGGCTCGGAGAACGGGTGATGCAAACACATGGACCGTGTACAAGCGTTTGCGAAATATGTGCACGCAGCTAGTTCGTCATGCAAAGTCGAACTACCAGAAGAACCTGTTGCTTGAAAATCGTTTAAATCCTTGCGATTTCTGGCGAACGATAAAGTCAATTTTGCCGATAACAGCAAAGGCAATCAGTATTACGAGCAATAACGATGCAGCAAGCCGTATAAGTAAAGCAAATGCTTTTTGTGAGTATTTTTCTAGCGCTGTGAGCATGCTGAAAACAAAAGCCTTGCCATTCGTCGACTTTATTTGGAAAAAGCCTAGCTTTGGGGGGTTAAGAACAACGCAACAATTCAAACTGGGATACGTACCAAAAATATTTGTTAAACGTCAACTGCGCGCGTTGAAGAAGCAGAAAGCAACTGGCCTGGATCAATTACCATCACTGATCCTGCATGATGCAGCACCTGAAATATCGAAGCCAGTTGCACACATTTTAAATCTGTCGTTACAAACAGCGACAGTACCATGCATCTGGAAGATCGCCAAGATCGTGCCGATACACAAGTCCGGTAATACGTCAACTCCAGAAAATTATCGGCCGATCTCCGTGCTCCCGGTGTTGTCCAAGGTGTTGGAGCGATTTGTACATACCGAGCTGCTTGCATTCTTAGACGGAAATTTTCTTCTAAACGACTGCCAGTTCGGCTATCGTGCGCGCCGATCAACAAAAACTGCGGCGACACTGCTCTCAGACAACATACGGCGTGAAGTTGATAATGGCAGATTGGTGGGAGCAGTTTTCATCGACTTGTCGAAAGCTTTCGACACACTAAGTCATAGTGTGCTCCTTACAAAGTTGGAAGCTGATGGTGTTCGGGGTGTTGAACTTGATTGGTTCACCGATTATCTGTTCAACCGAAAACAGCTTGTCAAGTTCCAGACTGAGTATTCTGAAGAAAGTTACGTGCGCAGTGGAGTGCCTCAGGGTTCCATTTTAGGGCCCTTGCTGTTTATTGTCTTTTAAAACGATCTCAGTGAACAGCTTAGACATTGTAAAATCATTAAATATGCGGATGATACGATTGTTTATTTCGCTAGCAACTGCGTAAAAACTATCACGAAAAACATAAACGATGACCTAAGTCGCATTGCCATGTTTTTTGACAACAACGAGTTGATAGTAAACTTGAAATGAGGCAAGACGGAGGCGATGCTCTTCGGTACTTCTAAGAGAATCGCAAGACAGGAGCTTCAGCTGTTCTATCGTGGTGTGAAGATTAACTTTGTGGAGTGTTACAAATATCTGGGAATCATCCTGGATAACACGCTCACATTTGATCTGGATTTTAACGCCTCATTTCGAAAAGCTTGCGGGCGTTTAATGCTTCTGAGGCGGGTGAGATCAAGTCTCACAACATTGGCTGCAAAGAACGTTTATGTCAGCATGATCGTACTTCTACTGAAGTACACTGGCAATGTTCACCTTGAGTTGAATAGAACACAGCTTCAAAAACTGCAAAGCTTTGAAAACCGTGCGAAGACTATCGTTCATGATGAGTCATTGCCCAGCATCTACAACCAAATCAAGAAGGAGGCGTGTTTGCTTGTGCGAAAATGCTTGAATGATGAGTTGTGCAGTAATTTTCGTAATTACTACGAAGTCATAACTCATCGTGTGAACACCAGGAACAATGGAAAACTTCTTCGCGTGCCACGAGTTAAGCTTGCGTTTGAGCGCAAGGCGTTCTACTGTGTAGGTGCAAGCCTGTACAATGGGCTACCTGTTGATGTTCGACAAGAAGAAAACTCAAAGAAATATAAATCATTATTGAAGCTTTGCTTTAAATGAATTCTTAAAATTTTAATTTTTAATAATTTTTTTATTTTAACTTATTTATAACATTTTTAACTAATTTATTTATATATAACAGGTCTAACGTTGATAACAGATAAATATTTTTTATCTGAAGATTATTATCATGTATAAATATTTTAAAATAATAATAATTTGGGAGTTAGATGTGGCAAGAATTTTAACATCCTTGTCAATCGAAATGTTGTTGTTATTAATACATGAAAGAAAATGTGATCCCACGGGAGTCGATGCACGAGAATGTTCTTTAATGCGGGTAACTACAGTGGACTCTCTCTATCTCGAACTCGCAAGGGGCCAACAGATTTGTTCGAGATGAAGAAAAAAAGTTCGAGATAGAGAAAAAACAGCTTTGTCCACTTGTTCCAAATTACAACTTTTCAACGCATTTTCTAAGCATCAGAAGAGCTATGTTTTAAACCTTCAAACAGTTTATCGTTTTGTTTTTCATCCATGTGGATATTGTGTTTTTTGGAACACCAAACTTCTCTGTTCCCTTTGCAATTTGACACTTTTGTATCAATTTTGTGTTTTTCAGCTTCCGTTTAACGGCCGACATCTTGACTTTTAAGCTGTCTTAATTCAAAACAAAACCTTTACACTTTGTAATATTTTGGTTGCACTCGAATTTTCAAATACCGTAAATGACCGATCTAACGCCCACTCCCGAACTGACGCCCCTCCCGAATAAACGCCCAGGGTTAAAGTTGAATTTTTTAACTAACGCCCACTCCCGATTAAACGCCCAGATTGCCAAGTCGTTCAAGGTTTGCGCCCTAAATCTCCCAACAAATGGCTTTGAAGATGACCAAATACATTGCTTTAAGGAGGGTACAACTTGTGAGGCAGGAGCAGAAAAGTTAAAAGCACAACTAGCTGTAATGACAAACGAGGAGATAGGTGATACCAATCCCTTTTCTTTCATTAATGAAGAAGATATGGAGGCTGCGACCCAGCCATTCCACCTCCTCGATGACGATGAAGAGAATGACGAGAAACTTGATATCATGTAGTCGACGTACATCTTTTCGATTATATTACTTTTGTTGATAGACTTTGTTTATTAACGCCCTTCCCTTACTAACGCCCCTCCCGAATAAACGCCCAGGGTAATATTCATTTGTTAAAATAAACGCCCAAGGCGTTTAATCGGTCATTTACGGTGGAACATTTTTGTTCTATTTGCTGTGTGAATGAGGAACGAGACGGGAAAAAATTTGAGATAGAGAGAGAAATAATCGCAAGGGACCAAGTTTTTTGTTCGAGATAGAGAAATTCGGGATAAAGAGATAAAATTAGCTTAAAGAGTACACAAATGTCCAAGGGACCGAGCTTTTTGTTCGAAATTGAGAGAATTTCGAGATAGAGAGTAGTCGAGATAGAAGAGTGTAGATGTCGAACCGATTGTCCAACATAGCGCGAGTTACATCGCGGACATGAAATTTGATAAACTTTACCGCTCTTTCTTGATGGTTGGTTTCAGTGACGGGAGCACAGTTTTAAGTTTCTCAACGTTAGGATAACTTTAATTGAAACCTCCAATTTTCTCAACGAACATTTAAACTTTTTATCAGTAAGTTTTGCACGATATTGCAAAAAGTTTATTTTCCCATCAACGATCTCTTTCTCCTCTGGATCTTCTACCTCCTTAAGTTCCGGTGCAACAATTGACTTGACACATTTCGCAATCATCGATTCATAAAATGATGGAGGGTACTGATTATTATGGAGTATTTTCTTGGCTTTTTCCAAACTCTCGTGTATGGATTTCCATGTACTGCAAGCACGAATTATTCGGTCGACCATACCACATACAACTGAACGTTTGTAAATTTCAGGAGTTAGAACATGATAATTCATAACAAGACCAGTGTCAGTCTTTTTACTATACCAGGTCAAAGTAATATTACCATCTTTGTCCCGTTGAAGTAAAGTAACCAGGAATGGTAAAGAACCATTTCGATTGACAAAGATGTTAAAATTCTTGCCACATCTAACTCCCAAAGGCAATTATTGATTAAAGAAACGTTGTTTATTAATGACCTTAAGCCAAGTCTTAATACAAAAGACGAATATAGAAGCCATACTTTGGTCATTAAATTGTGATTAGGCGTAGTATTTAATTATCTCGCTTCATAGATTGAAAATTTAATCTCTCTCTGTGAACGTAATGAATGGTTGTATCTAGTGTCTTGAATGATTATATTTTGTTGGAAAATGTTTTGAGTATTGTTACCTTAAGTGGATTAATTTTCGCGAGGACTTATTTTCGCGTGTCGAAAAAAATCGTATTTCGCGAGGACTTATTTTAGCGAATCAGAGGTTTTCAAAATTTTCGCGAGGACTTAAAGTGATCCCGAGGTCTAAAAACATGCGAACTTATTTTGTTAAACACAAAAAATGAAAACTAATTGCTTTTTCATTTTTTTGCAATGCCAAACCATTCGTTGGCAAATAGCTTTTTAAAAACAAATTTTCGACATTTTTCTAACTGTTCTCAAATGTTGTTTGCGGCCCGATTTTCAAATTAGTGTTCAAACCTTTTTAAACTGTGACGTAGTTATGGAGTAACAACAAATTGATCGTAATAAAATTTTTTACAAAAATCCTGGTTTACATCGCGAAATAACTCTTTTCGAAGACGTTTCACAGTAAACATCTCTTGTAAACCATACTTGTTTGAACCGAAAAAGAAATTCTCCGAGGAAGAGCTAAAAATTTTTGAAAATAGTGAGCATGCAAGGCGAATGCGAGGAAGAGATGGTTGTCAAAGGACAAGCGAGCGAGAGAAAAAAGAAGTGACTGAGTGGTGTAAGTGTGGAATGTGTCAAAAGATAGAAGTGAGCAGGGAGTATTTGTGCTGTGTAGAAATTATTCAGGCTTGCATTTGACTTCCAGAAGGTTAGTTTTATTCTTTGCTATTTCCTGTTTCTGTTTATAGTTAGGTTCAAATTTGCTCATACAATTATTTAACTGGTTAAGTTTTTATTTTATATTATAGCTACAAGCTGTGTGGAATTCAAGCTGTGTGGAATTCAAGCTGTGTGGATTTCCGACCTGTATGCTTAAACAAGCATATTCTATGAAAGTTTGATTGGTTGGTGCGTAACTAAAACTTTCAAGTTTACATTTAGATAGATTCAGTTTCTTTTTATGTGAAGGAAACTGCTGACTTTGGCTTTTTTCGGACGATATTAGTCTGACATGAAATACAGTCAGTTGTGGAGCTCACCAATGTTCTTGTGGGTGTGGCAGCGTAACAATCTGGGTTGGACTTTGGTTTGAGTTGCTTGTTCACATTTTACATCCACAGTTTCAATGGCAATATCAACAAATAACTCATCGCCATCGGTTTGTAAATCTGAATTGGAACTTGCAAATCTTTGGAATAATATATTGTTTCAAATCTAATCAAAAAAAATATTTCATTTTCAGTTTTAAAAGCCTTGTTAAAACTATTTCAATTTCACTGGATAATGATATATATAAATATTTTTAAATTATCTTTTGTTATTTTTTGTTCTGTTTGTTTGAAGAATTTTTATTTGTATATTATATATTTCTTGTATGCATAGATAAATTAATTTTTTTTATAAACTTATATTAATGGATAAATAATAATTTTAACCAAATTTCTCAATAATGCTAATTTTTTCAATAATTCTAATTGGTTCTCAATGATAAAGTCAAATTTGACCTTCTACGAGTTTACACTTCTCTTTGATCATTTACATGGCCGTAACAACCAGGGGGGCCATGGCCCCCCCCAAAAAAAAATCTTTTCGATTATACTTTACATATTATTAAGTTTCATGGAAGTGAAACATTTCACAATTAATTTTCTTCTCAAGGGATGAAACTAGCCTCATAATGTGTTTTAGAGCTTTCAGATTAGAAAATTTTTCCACTCCCTTATCCTAAAGATTTTTCTTAAGTTTGGCCCCCCAAAAATTTTCAAGTTGTTACGGCCCTGATTTATAATATTATATTTCGCATAAAAAGATGTTATTATATATATATATATATATATATATATATATATATATATATTAATTTTTCAACTACAAAATGTAGTGTTGAATTTATCTAAGAGAATTGTGTTTTTTGTGGAAAATTTATGAAAAATAAAATATGAATGAATGAATGAAAAACAGTGGGATTGTTTTCCAGTGCATCTTGAATCCGCTAAAATTTATCGACAGTTTTATTGTATCTGTATCGAAAAAAATTTTAAAATTATTAGCGACCTTAATCTATCATTACTTTAGCTACCTTTGTCTTACCTTAAGCGTATTCATTAATGCTGGATTAAATCGTGCTGGATTAATTTTTGCGATTTTGGCCTAAAATCGCAAAAATAAATCCCACAAAAGCACAGCAATGAGGCATTTTAAACGAAAACACGAACTTGCAAAGTTATATGCTTTTACTTCTTTGATCGTTGTCAAAAGTTTGTTTTTTGCAGTTGTCTACAAAAATTTCAAGGACAATTATTCAAATTCTTAGTTATTCGCAATGTTTTTCTCAAAATCATACTCCATAATGACGTCAAAACCGCTTTGCGGGCCGCGTGGACTGGACGCTAAATAACAAACACATGTTGAAGCAGGAGGTTCGAGAGAAATGGCGGCCATGACAGAAATGTATTAAACGAAGATATTCCTTCATTATTAGACTTCGGTACTTAAAATGACACTTTAAAATGTTTTAACAATGATCTTTAAAACGAAATATTTTTTGCCTCGGAATCACTTTAATTTCGTGAATCAAAGGTTTTCAAATTTTTCGCGAGGATTTATTTTCGCGAATCGGAAAAAATGAAAGATTTTGTAAACTCAAAGGTCGATCATACTAAGGGAAATAAACATTAAAAAACTTTAAAAGTAGAGGATTTTTTATGGATATAAAAGTTTTTCTTGTCATATACAATATTTTTATACCTAGTTTACAAATTAAAGGTTTTCTTCGTCATCAAAAGTTTCAAATATGATTCTGTTGTACTCTTCATTTTACTCAACCCACTGATCGCTTTCATTCTCATTTCCATTTTCATCTACGTACTTAGATCCTTCTTCGTGCGTATTAATCATCTCACGAGATGCATTTTCTCCTAACACAGGATAAATATCTTCAAATGGGTCAAGGCAGGGTAATTTAGATAAACCTTTTTCCGCCGCGTCCTTGATGCCTACTACTTGCCATCCTTTCAGGCATATCTTTCTCTCCTCAGTTGACGTCATCTCATTAAACATTTCAATGATCCATTTCGCACGCAAAGGTGTCAGGGAGCATCAAAGACCATCTTCTCCTTCAAAGATACGAACAAATGGTGGACGCATTATATTGCCAACCCAAAGAGGTCATAATGGGGTGTTTTGTTGAAAGAAATGACAAACGGAACGAGCCACCCAAATCAAAGAAGAAAAAGGCAAACGTTCCAAAGAAGCCAAAAGAGTGCAAAGACATTCGTAATTTTTTTGGGCGTCAGAAGAACAATAACAATAAATAATAACAGATACTATTATTTGTAGAAAAAAAGTTTACAAAATTGAAATTATCTTTTATTTTCGCAAATGCTAATTATGCATTTTTGGAAAAAATTTTCGGGTACTAATTTTTGCGAATTTGGGCAAAATTCGCGAAAATCGCGAAGATTAATCCTCGCGAAAATTAATTCACTTAAGGTATCTGTTATTACACTGATTTTATTGATTGTAGACTACCTGATGATGGCAGCAATGTCGAAATATATTGTGAATAAAATTAAAATTGTTGGTTCCATATAATATTAATAATATATATATATCATTGGCTGCAAATAAAGGAAATCTTTACAATCTTTTTGGTAATCAAAACTTTACAGGTCTATGAAATATAAAGTAAAGTGGCCAAATTAACCCTAATGTTGGCAACGGGCGTAAACGAGGGTGTTTATCCCCTTTTCGTTAGCGCAAGACGTTGGGTGTAACTGTTGAGGCGGGCGCCACTCCAACTACCAACACCTGTACTTTACCGCATCCAAATGCAACTCATTCGCTGAGTCGGCGAGGCCGGGAGGATTTGAACTCGCAACCTCAGAAATCCGAAATTGCAAGCGATATGAATCCACGTGACATGTCATGTTTGTTTACGCCATTTTCAATTGACTTTTGAAGGTCTCCGATGGAGAAAACCATCCCTGGAAAAAAGATGGCTACTGGAAATGCGCTGCGGTGTCTTTCTTCGAATATTTGTAACAATATCCGGATTATCAAAACAACGACGGCATTTAAACACCTTGCTTTAAAACGAAATATTTCTGTATTTAGCAGCTGTTGTAAGTCATTATTAATTAGGTGTTATAGCTGCAGCTCCGTTATAATATAAATCAGAAACTTAAAACCAAACAAATAGAAATGTCAAACAAAAGTCATTAACGTCTTACTCTATTTTTTTAAGGTCAAAGGTATTTTTCAAAGGATCACGAATGGATTGATGTTGATGGTAAAATTGGCAAAGTAGGTATCACAAACTATGCCCAGGTAGGTTTTCTATGAAGCATGATATTTAAAAAGTTTGAAATCTGTATATATACTAATAATAGTTATATAATTATTTTAATACTTAAAAGTAAAATTGTTTTCAATTATAGGAGAAACTTGGTGAACTTGTTTATGTGGAATTACCAGAAATTGACAGTGAAGTTGAGATGAACGGTATGTAATTTAAACTTATATGTTCCGTACGGATGCGTAACTAATCCGGTTGATCAACAATAGTATTATTAACAACAATTTACTGTCACTGACTAGCTGGTTGTTCAACCTGACCACCAAAATAGTAAGTCAAGCATCGGGACTGTCGGTTGAACAACCGGATCGGTTACGCATCCATACGGAACATACATATGGTTTCAAACTAAGCATTTCATAAGCTTACCTCATGAAAGTAGTGTCTATGTGTGCTTGACTATATTTCTTGAACACTGAGATGTACGTACACTTGGCCTTAATATGCACACCTGAGACCTATAATATTACCAATGATCTACTGCAAAGGAAACAGAAATAATGTTGTAAAATTAATTCTGTAATTGTTAAGAAGGTTGAAGTGCTAAGAGTTTTATTTTCTTGTAACTGGTTTGTTTTAGTGTAGGTTTGCAATCTATAACTTTTGATTGATTTTAAGCACAATGAATGACAATGAATCTTTATTGTTACGATTTAATATATGTATTTCTTTGTCTGCTAGAAAGCATAGGTGCTGTTGAAAGTGTTAAGGCTGCATCAGACATCTTAACACCGGTGGGGGGCATAGTTAAAGAAACAAACTCAAATGTCGTAAACAGTCCGTCCATCATCAATGAAAAATCAGAATCTGAAGGTGGGAGAGAAAATACTTTTATATATATATATATTTACGTTTTTAGTGAAAGTAAGGTTACCATGATAAAGTGTGCTTTTGAAACCTCAAATTTATGTTTGTTTATTAAATAATATGGCAATATAAATTAGTGAATGATATATATAAATAAATAAAATAACAATGTTTGTATTTAAAAGTCGTTTTTAGTTTTATTGCTGCGATGTGACTATTTGCAGCTAATTTTAAATATTTTTTGATTTTTAGGTTGGTTGTATACAATTGAGCTAACTGAACCAAGCGAACTTGATGACCTGCTCAGTGATGCCCAATACAAAGGACTTGTCGCCCAAGAAGAGAGCTAAAATGGGATGATTTTATAAATTTATTCCCCTAACTAGATTTTTTGTTTGATTTAGAATTTCTAGTTTTTTTATTTTTGATCAGAGTACTCCTCAGAGAAGTGAGTAGAAGATGTACACAAAAACAACAGGGAATATTTTTGTAAACACTTTTTGTGCAAAGAGTAAATGATTTTTAAATACAGTTGTTTGATTGGTTTCAATTCTGGAGACAAACTTTAAGACCATATGCGTTATAATAGCAAGGGATTCATAGTACGGCAAATAAGTCAGGTGCTGATGGAGAAATCGAAAACTCTGGGGACTTATCTTTAAACACGCCCGCATGTTTTGCGCCCGCTTTTCACATCTCAAATTTATTTTTGTGGTAGTTTCCCACCTTGTTTTCGTGTTCTTTTCGAAATTCGCATTGTTTTTATAAATAAGTTGGGACCGAATTTGATGTTTACCGGCCCAAAAATCTTGACTGACGGATACTTCGCCGAACAAAGCCAAATTCGTCACCCGTTTTTTTTCGTATATTCTTATTGCATTGTATTGAAGTACCGGACTTGTACGATATGTATTGGGCAAAAATAATGATCTGGCGCCAAAAAACCCAACTGGGTCCCAGTTTTTTTTATCTTTTATCTAATGGTATAAACAACTGGTGACGAGTTTTGTTTTGTTCATTCAAAATATCTTAACTGACAAAAAAGCTTATCTTTTTCATACTAGCAACATGTCGGTTATTTTCAAGTCGACACGAGAGGCTTTAGAGAAAAGCGACGGATCTTTGATGGATAAGATTTCTGATGATCTATCTTTATAAATAGATTCCTTATGTTTTCTTTCCATGTTTTCGCAATTTTAGAGCTGAAACCTACCTAAACAAAGATGCAAAAGCGGGGAGTTGTCTACAGTAAGAGCCATGTAAAGATTTAATTTGTTTGTGTCATTAAGTTACACTGTAGTTGATAATATTTTGTAAGATCAATCACATAGATTATTTTTGTCACGTTTGCTTTTATCTGTAATGCCTAATCATTTTTGACACCTCAGCAAATCGATATATTATCAAATCACTGAGAATTCTTTCAATATCAAAGCTCAATGATGAGAAATGCATATTGCTATGCTTTTGTTATAATATAAAACATGGTCTGTTAAAACCTTACGTCATTTTTGTTGAGATTACTAGATCTAATAAAACTGACGTTTATTGAGCTCTGCATTGGAACTTATTAAAAGTTACGTTCTGTCGCCATGGCCCAATTATTCAGCTGCTATGGTAAGAGTCCTAAGAGTTCTTAGTTTGATAAAAATGTTTTCGTCCCTGACAGTACACTTACAAATTGAAAGTGTAGTTCTGCCATATACTTTCAATTGCTCTGTTAAAATTACGTGAACAGGAAGGAAGGAATCTTGCCGCGGTTCAAATGCATGGGTATCAAAAAATCTTCCATCCGCGCAAAAAATTCATAACTTTTCATCTGAGAAAATTAGTTTGTAAAAAAATTATAAATTTCTTCCAGGACCTAAGGCTATCTCATAGATTGTATAATAGAGAGCGCCTAAAAGAAATTCTGTATCCGCTCCCGAATAAGGCTGTAAATAATAACAAAAACGAAAAAAATTGAATATTTTGAGCGTGAAATTGAATACATAATTGTATTGTTAAATTTCCGTGAACTTAAAAACCCACGACCGAGATAAATATGTTCTTTTTAACCAATCAGCGTTATTGTAGATAAAGAGTTGGGAAGGACAGTAAACCTTTCTCAACACCTGGTATAACATTGATGTACAAGAATAAAACCTTGATTATATACCAAAGAAAAACAAACTGTAATAAAAGAGTTAGCAAAAATTCAATTATTATTCTTAACATTATATTTATAGAGTTTTTCTAAAATATGATTTATCTACGGTAAATTGACATGACAACGGGTATCAAAAGAAAGGTTTGCGAAAGGTTTTCTCGAGTAATTTAACTCGGACAGAACAATCCCGATAACTCAAACCCCCGTTAAGCCGAACTCTCGTTAACTCGAACTGTTTTTTTTATTCTCCTTTCCTAATAGTTTCTCATAAAAACTCCCCCATAACTCGAAAAAAATCGTTATCTCGAACTGTTTTACTCGCTTGAGTTTCCGAGTTTCTGAGTTATCACGATTATAGGATTTTGTTGAACAACGACGGTTGCTATGGTAACCGGAATATCAGCTATTTCTAGGTCGTTTTACAGAACGTGTTCCAAAAAAGTGAATCTTTCAAGAAAGTGCACCGTTTGGGACAAGCTGTAAAAACAAGTAGCAAATATTAAAAACAGGATTAAAGAGGAATGTAACGAATTTGCAGAGAATAATTTGCAAAATATTCACTATTTTTCCTTTCGTATAATCGGACATCCAAGCAATCTATGAACATTTGGGAGTGAAAGCACCGAAGTGGATAATACCGATAATACTCGATTCGAACAGCATCCAACAAGCTCTCATTTTACGAAGACGGGATTATTTAAGGATTCATCACATCGTTTTTGAAAGTTTGATGAATATTCTTCATGAATATAAAAGACTAATAATGTATTATGTCAAGTATTTGAAAAATTTTAATGACTACTCACAACAATTAGCGCCAACGTAATTCATGCAATAATTTCTTAATTATTAGCAATTGATGGAGAATTCCTTAATTGAAAAGTAATAATCTGACATAATTATAATCGTACAACACAGTATAAAACCGAAAGAAGCGGTTAACTTACCAGCTTTCTTGAAAAACATCAATCGCGCGAGATGGAATATTTACAAAGCATTAGCGAGAAGAAGCGTTACAAACGATTATAAGCGAAATGTAAAAGCGATTCTCTGCCCGTGCTGCAAGCAATCAAAATCTGCAAAAAAGTGAACGAAAATATGAAGAAAACGTTTGATATGATTCCGAGGAAAAACAGTCTTGAAAACGATATTCGATGCATTGATGGAGATAATCGTACGAGATGCTGGAACGATCGAAAAAAACTGAAATTGCACCAAAAGTGTTAAGCATAAAAACAAATATCGTAACATTGAAAGTTGTGTCCTCTTATTGTAAATCTCTCACCGAATTCCCGCCCAAATACATATTCACCTATAATATTTGAATTTCCTATTTTTATGTCGAACTGAGAGGTTTCTGTTGATGAAAATAAGGGTACAGATGATTTTAATACAGTGAGATTCATTGCTACCTTTCAATTTAACGTTCTGAAGTTTAGAATATTAAGGAAAATAGAATTGTAGTCTTCGCAGCAGTAGTATCGGATACGTTTTGTTTGAGTAACTTAACGAGACAAATAGTAGGAGGGCTAGATAAAAACCCACGGATAGCAGAAGAATAAGATATTAGGATTTCGTAAACTAACTTAAGATCTTGTTGCACAAATCATTAGAGGTTTTGTTCATCCTTCATAGCATTGAAGGAAATCTGCACATTTATTTCAAACCAGATACCAACTACTGTTTATAGAATGGAATTATTGCTGAATGGTGAGGATAAGAGAAAGTTAGATGAATATTTGTAACTGGCTGACAAGAGAACGTTAGAAGAAATTGCGTTACAGAATGAAAACAAACGTGTTTGAGTTATGTCAACGAAGAATCATTTTCGAATCCAACGTCTCTTCTTGGTTGCAAAAATGTTGATGACGATCGTTATTAAGAGTGAGTGAGCGGGAATGACTGGTGAAAATAATTCAAGTTACGAGGCTTTATGGGGACATAATTTGCATAAATTGTTTAAAAGTTAATTGAAAGTTTTTCGCTATAAAAACGAACCGAAACGAAAGACAATTTGATTGTACGACTCGTGATTTAGATACCTGATACCTGAAGAAGATCCGATGTGTTTCTTTCACAGTATCCTTTTCTTCCTAAAACTAAAACAAACGAATGGAGTATTGGAAAACTTAGCCATATCAGTTATTAGGCAGTATATTCTTCCGTCAGATTGTTTCTAAATGCGTTTTTATGAACTTATAGCGGCTATAAATAGCATGTATATTTATGAATATTTAGTTACTGTCAAGAAAATACAAAATCTTTATTGTCTGCTGCAAAAGAACATGACATCCGTATTTTTTTAAAAATTTCGTTGATCAAGTTTTCGTTATTTAGACCTTAATACAGTATACTCTCGTTAAGTGGGAGACTCAAGGGACGGAGGAAAAATGTACTACTTAGCGGGCGTCCTACTTAAGCGAGTCTCCTCATAAGTAGGATTTTCATCAAATAGCTCAATTTGTCCCAGTTATCGAGAGATTTTTTGTTTGTCGAATTTTTTTCCAACGATCCAGCCAGCCGTCTGACGCACTAAAGTCTGCCAACTCTAAGCTTTAGTTTTCAAAACAGAGGCTGACACAGGGATGTTCTGAGCCCTTGCATTTACGAGCTATTTGTAGCAAGCTTCGTCGAGGTGTTCGTACGTAGATATTCTGAATCTATGCCTTATTTTCGTTGATAAATTTGAATCAACAGACTCGTAGATTTGTTTCTTCTTTTTCAGCCAATTTGACAAGGTCTGTTTTGCTATTTTATTATTATTATTATTATTTTAAAATATTTATACATGATAATAATCTTCAGATAAAAAATATTTATCTGTTATCAACGTTAGACCTGTTATATATAAATAAATTAGTTAAAAATGTTATAAATAAGTTAAAATAAAAAAATTATTAAAAATTAAAATTTTAAGAATTCATTTAAAGCAAAGCTTCAATAATGATTTATATTTCTTTGAGTTTTCTTCTTGTCGAACATCAACAGGCAGCCCATTGTACAGGCTTGCACCTACACAGTAGAACGCCTTGCGCTCAAACGCAAGCTTAACTCGTGGCACGCGAAGAAGTTTTCCATTGTTCCTGGTGTTCACACGATGAGTTATGACTTCGTAGTAATTACGAAAATTACTGCACAACTCATCATCCAAGCATTTTCGCACAAGCAAACACGCCTCCTTCTTGATTTGGTTGTAGATGCTGGGCAATGACTCATCATGAACGATGGTCTTCGCACGGTTTTCAAAGCTTTGCAGTTTTTGAAGCTGTGTTCTATTCAACTCAAGGTGAACATTGCCAGTGTACTTCAGTAGAGGTACGATCATGCTGACATAAACGTTCTTTGCAGCCAATGTTGTGAGACTTGATCTCACCCGCCTCAGAAGCATTAAACGCCCGCAAGCTTTTCGAAATGAGGCGTTAAAATCCAGATCAAATGTGAGCGTGTTATCCAGGATGATCCCCAAATATTTGTAACACTCCACAAAGTTAATCTTCACACCACGATAGAACAGCTGAAGCTCCTGTCTTGCGATTCTCTTAGAAGTACCGAAGAGCATCGCTTTCGTCTTGCCTCTTTTCAAGTTTACTATCAACTCGTTGTTTTCAAAAAACATGGCAATGCGACTTAGGTCATCGTTTATGATCCCGAGCGACAAGTGATAGACATTTGCCACTGTAAATTTGCTCAAGAATGCGGTACTTTTCTGTAATTGGTGTAGAGGTCAGCTTCCTTTTTTGTCCCAGCTGCGACATGACTGCACTCTCACGAAAAGAACTCGAGAAAAGTTTGCTTTGTTTACAAAAATTTTCTTTCGAATCATTGCAATGTCTTCAGTCTCGGATAAATATGAAGTCATTCAATTGAATGTCCCACTTAAACGAAGTTTTTAATTCAAGGGACCGTGTTAATTTGTCGGTGGAAGAAGTATTGGTGTGAGGATTTGGATCTTGTTCATTCGCATCGGAAACTAAACCATGTTCTTTGATACATTTATCAACTTTCGTCATGAAAGATATTCTACAATTAGAATGCGAGCTTCCAAACGCTTTTTGGGATGACTCTATTCGCTTGTGGGTTCTCGTAAAACCATAACATTGATTTAACACTGCCGCAATAAAAGGTATGTACTTTTTCCACTATTGATTTTTCAAACAATGAAATACAGCCCTTATTCTAAAAGTTTACTCTTTTACTTTCTTCTTAATACTTCTTTCACATAAGAGGCACCGATCGTCTTCTTTGTCACCAGACGAAATGAACGATGAGGTAGGTTCAACACCACTCATTTCTAAGCTATATCAAACAGCACATATTCTATAATTTGTACCTATCCTAAAATTATAATTAATATAATCTCTTGTTTTAGTACTACACGCCCCAGTAAAAGTGTCAGCTCACATAAAGCACACAACATAGTATTGATCCGTTGATCCTTATCCCAAATAACACAAATTTTGCATAGAAAACGTTATTACATGCCAGTACTTCATAAAGTGGTTTACATATAATCTGTAATGTTTCAAAAGGGTACAAATACTGTAGGTATTTACATCATATTTTATACCCTGAAAACTGTATTTACATCGTTATATTCACTTATTCAGTTGATTATTGGCCCGAACCACATTAAAAAGTTTGGTTTGTGATATCTAAATTTGAGTTTAACTATATAATATAGTACATAATCTAAATTGGATAAAGTTTGCGTTATTTTGTATTTTTCTTTAAATAAACAGCAATTATGACGTCACAAAGCAAGTGAATTTATCGAAATACTTTAGAAAGATGGTAAACTAGTTTGTAAGCGTTAATGCATCCATAAAAGAATTTAAAAGTAAGTTAAATAACCAAAATAAGCATTTTTTCAAAATTTAGACAATATTTGTGACGTCATAAAATAACATTTTCAAAAAAGGTACACGGCGGAATTCAAAAGTCCTTTAGGTGTTATATCATATTCAAGTGTTAAAGGTTTGACTACAAGCATATTTAGTTTGTTATGCATGGCCCCCTGTATACTTTGTTATATCATAAACTCCCAAAAACTAAAGCATTCTTCGACATGCTAAAAACGGGATTATACCTGTAATAAATTACCCCTATAACAGTTTCTGCTAAGTAAAAATGGGTAAAAAGAGGAATTTAGAAGTTTATAGCTCAACTCTTAAAAACATATTTTTGCTACGCTTTTTGAAATCTAAATCTATCTGTACATAATATATAATTTTTATTGTATTTGTAACGCCAAAGGAGTGCTATGAAAGGATTTATCTGGGGCATGCGCCTCAAATATAATCTTCTTTGCGCCCCTGTCTTTATATAACGAACTTTGTAACTATATATACGTTGTAGATATGTATAGTGTAATGTATATTGACAAAGGAAAAAAATTGACAGAAAACGTGATTTTAACGAACATTGTTTTTTGCGCTGCCTGTGGTAAAATTGAAAACCTTTTACTCTGCTTCTGTAAAAAGTGTTAACCCAACAGAGTTCAAAAGTCGTGCGAGATTCTATCGCGGAAATAAAATATACTTATTAAAATTCCGCCTCAAAGCCTCGATCTCAATAATCGTACTAATTCAGGTGTCGGAAACGCCAGACATCAAGAAGTAAGAATTCTCAGTGCGAAAGATTAATTCTCTTGACGTCAATTCACGTGTTGCAATTCAAAATTCTAATTTTAAACGGACAATTTAGGTATAGTATGAATAATTTTTATTATTTTAAACACCAGGGACAAAGTAGATTTCATTTCTGTGAAAATCAAGTGTTTAATTAAGTATGACAATCAAGATGGGAATCAAGTTCACTAGTCGAAAAAATCGATGTATAACATCTTTGTTGAAAAACGAAGATCATGTTGTCCTTCCGACAAAAGTTATATTGGAGACTGGTGGTAATAAAACATGGTCAGGTTTGTTTACACAAATTGAGAACTTTTTCATAATTACGAAACAACTTTTAATTTACAAAACAAGTTTTAGAAAACTATAGGAAATTGGGGTCAATCTGTGTTCGTCAGTGAACTGCCTCGAAGTTTGAAAAAACAAGTTCTAATCATCCTTCAATTTTCCATGGAAAGGTTCGATACGTGTGAACATCGCTTTATGGTTATATTTACCTACTTTGGTTCATTCCCCTTTAATTTTTAGAGACCATAAATAAAAAATAGTAATACAAAATAATTCGAAAAGATTACACACACAAAACAAGCCAATAAAATATCAGCTCAGAGTTGAGTTGGCCGTTTCATAAGTTCGAAAGTAATCGTCCGTGGTAAAGTTCTTTGGAGCCTGGTAATCCTCTGAACTGACTCCTTTTTTCAAATATGGTTGCAACTCTTTCTTTCTCTAAATGGGATAACGTTTTACAAAACCTTATTTTAGGTGCCTACACAATGTTGATAAATAAATGTTTATGTGCGTTAAAGTGAAATTTCCTGTAATGCAAAAATTAACAAAACTGCAGACCAGAACGTGCCAAAATATCAAATATTGAATATGTTAAAGTTTGAAAAGGATATAATGAGATAAGACAAATAATGGCAAAACAATACCAAATTTTCCTGCATACACATAGGCACATCTTACCGATAAGAACTTGGGAACAGGTACACTGTTCAAGAATTTCTTGATGTTTTTACTGGCCAGCTCCTTTTCTGCAATTCGCACTTTCTCTTCACTGTCTTCTACGCAATCTTTAACGACAACCATAAAGTCCTAGATTGAACAAAACATGTTGATCTTGAAGTTCAAATGCAGTTACATAAACTTGACACTTGCAGCCGTAATGTGATGTGAAGTACTTAGAACTATATTGTCGTTAATATTAGTAAACAGAAATTTAGCTCAGTTGCTAGAGCGCTTGCAATTTCAGATTTCTGAGGTTGCGAGTTCAAATACTCCCGGCCTCGCCGACTCAGCGAATGAGTAGCATTTCGATGCGGCAAAGTACGGGTGTTGGTGGTAGGAGTGGCACTCGCCTCAACAGTTACACCCAACATCTTGCCCTAACGAAAAGGGGATCGACACTTTCGTTTACACCCCTTACCATTATTATGGTTAATTTACACTTTACTTTAACCAGAAATTTAAATAAAGGCTTACTTCTAATTGATCGATCTTTTTAAAGAGGGCTTCGAACTCACTACATCGCTGATGGAGTACAGGTAAAGTTGTAAATAATACATCCTTAGATTCACTGCGAATCTGAAAAAATAAAAAACAAATTTCTATCAAAGAAGAAAACACAATTTCAAAACTTAATGGTTTTGTACGTAATGTGAAACAGGGTAAAACTTACACACTGTGTTGCTTGTAAAAATTTACTCACCTCATTTTTAAAGGATATAACAGTAATAAATTTATATTATTATATATTTATTTATTTTTACACATTTTGGTTTATTCTATCGCTATATTTATTCAACTATATTATTAGACTATTCTTTGTTATTGTTATCTTATTTGTTCTGTAAACCTCATTTTAGTCTTTCATTATATTTTCCAATTTAAGTCACACATATATATATATACATAAATGGTTTACAATAAAATATGTTAGAAAAGTAAATTGTAAAATTTCCAGAAAACGTATTTCATGGCTATGAGATTTCAATACTGATGTCATATTATTTTATTATACTATACCTTAATAAAAAACATAAACATATTCCACAAAGTTTAGTATTACAAGCTCTTTGAAAATAAAATCAACCTGCTTTATTGAACCTGGCTAACCGGGCCAGCTTTCCCTCATTCCCTAAGAAGCATATCTATAAATTTATATAAGGTTGGCTCAACCGTAGCTATATATATATATAACTGACTGAAAATAAATCATTAAATCTCTTAATTACCATTTCGACAATTGTGCAAAACTCTTCCAGCTTTGCCAGGATATCATCAATAGAACTTTCAACATCATTTACCTGAAATAGCATGTTGCTTTAAAGAAGAAATTTGTGCATAAAACACCTATAACACCACACTTCAACACTTCAAGTGCTGGCATTTTAACAAAAACAAAATATATAAAATTGTTTATTTTAATATCTATCTATCTGAATAGATTTCAAGAATATGAAGTAACAAGATGGTGTCAAAACTGCATATATCAGTTATCTTCGAAGCAGCAATAGATATGTAATTATATACACGACCTGCTTCGAAGTGTCAACTTTAAAGAAAGAGGAGAACTCTTCCGCCAACATTAAAACTTCAGACTTTTCATGATCTTGTGTCGTAATATTTTGACCATTTTCTTCGGCCATGTTTCTTTTTTAAAATTATTTTTTTGAAAACAAAAACATAGACTGGGGAATTTGACAATGAAAAGTGAAATACATTTTTCATAGAAACATTTCTATAGCTATAAAATTATTAAAATATAATATTTTAGTTTTCTGGTTGCTAGAACATCGTTGTTCCAGAATATTCTAAGACCTCTCAAAAATCGAAACGTTGCTTTAGACTGATGCAATATTTCATCAAATTGCGATTGAAAAACGTACGGTTGTCCGATATATCGCCCTATATAAAGCTGGAAGGCAGAGTCACACTTCAAACTTGTCAGAACGGCGCGAGAAGTAAGATGGTACATGGGATTCCAAAAATTGCAACAATAAAACCAAATGAACATCGTATCATAATTATACAACGAAAGCCTTTCGGAGTATGCGACAGAACCTCGCGCGTTAGAAAGAAACAAGAAAAGAAAACAAAGAAAACGTTCTCAAACGCGACATTACGGTTAACTTTATCAAAGATTGACGGATTGAAGAAAAACAACGAAAATCTATCGAAGCAACTTTCCATTATCGACAATCAACTGAACATTGTCAAGGATTTGTTTGTGAAGCATTTGACAAGCATAACCGAGGAGGATTGATGTCATTCATGTCTTAACATTTTAAACTCACATTTTTTGATTTTCACTCATGCAGCGTTTTCAAGTTTTTGTTTTTCTGCACCTTTTCTTCTGGGTTGCTTTCTTTAAAGGTAATACAAATCACAGTTTGCTAAATCTACCTCAAATGTATTGTTTGTAACTACAAAGGGAACGCTGCTTAAAATTTTATATTGGAGATAAAGTGTGTGAAGTCAAAAACTGTATTTTAAAATGTTATAAATGTATATATAAATGGAGACTTTTCAATATGATATGGGCACAATTATTTGTTTTAGTTAATATAAACTGTTTGTTTGCGAAGTTTTCTTATACATAAAAATGATTCGTATGTTTGTTCGCCTGTTACTTTTTGCTGAATTGCATTCATTCCACATTTTTTATTATAAAAGAATCATAAAAGAGCGATGTTACAAGAAATACATCTTGTTTGCAAGACTTTCCTACGTTTCCTACTGTCCATTCCAGTTCCTCTCGCGAATGTAGAAGAAACAACAACCAGGTTGTTAAGTTTTTTTTAAAAAAAATACATCAAGCTCATCACTAACAAAGTACCTCCGAATCACAACTGAAGTTATTAAAAAAATACGAAGGCAGATTTCTTACAAGAGAAAAAGGGTTTGGTTTATTTACAGCTGACGTCTACTATTTACAACGGCCCGCAGGACCGCACAGTGTTTGTTTTTTTTATTATTTCCGCAGAACACCACTGAGATATGGCGATCGGGAGTACGAACATACCACGCTTACGGTGAAGTGGATACAGGCTCACTCTTCATCGATGGCGTTTCGCTGTTCGCCGCTGGGCTTGGTTTATTATTTGGAGAAGATTTTTCCGATTCGTTTCGATCAATGCGCGGCGAAGTGGCTTTCGTAGGTGCCTCTACAGGCTTGCTGTGTTTGCCGCACTCTTTATGGTGGTGCTCCCAGTCTTTATGTTGACAGAACGACCCACAATATCGGGCCACACTACACCCACTGCAAGTCTCATTAGCTTTGCGACCGCAATTCCAACAGTTCTAAAAACAAACAACGTCTAAAGATAACCGCAAGCCAAAGTTCTCTTTTACAGAATTTTACGTAAATTAGACCGACTAAAAACAACTTTCTACCCCTGATATCTCTCCCTATAGGGGGCACTCAAGGACGCAATAATCCCAAACAAATCTGCGCAATGAAATTAAAAATTAATTCAGAGGCAAACTTTGACCCAAGGTTGTCTCACCATTACTGTAAAAAATGACGTGTTAGTGTTTAGGGCACGCGCTAGTGCCAGTTTTTGTGTTATTTTAAATTTGCTTGAAACTACGTGGCAAAAAAGAAACGAAAAAAAACCTTCGTGTCGGTTGTGTCTCTCAAATTTTTATGTTTTCTAAATTTGGCGCCCGATGAGGGACACGAGTTTTTATAGATTGATTGAGATTCTTAGTTCAAGATTTTACTCAAGTTGCTGAGAGTTTGACGTTGTTTTTGCAGAGTTTACGGACATTGATTCACGTTTGTTTGGAAATTAATGTTGCCGAAAGTTTGACGTTGTTTTTTGCAGTTTACGGACATCGTTTCACGTTTGTTTGGCGAGTTGTTGATTTGGTTGTTGTTCTGGTGTATTTTTTTGTCATGTCTCTTATTTCTTCGATTGTATAGTTCTTTATCGTTTTTCAACTGTGAAATGGCTACGTCTTTACAAAGAAAAATAGGGAGACGCGATGGTTTACGCACACATTTGGGGAATGTAATAAAGAATGTTTCCGATTGTGTTAAAGAGGAGGAAAGTACAAAGGCTGATTGTCTCGGCCTGAAGGCCAATTTTGAGAAAGCAATAGAGGATTTATCTGTGGTAGACGATAAGATATTGGGGCTAGTGAAACCTGAAGAAGTTGCAAACCAGGTTTTGAAAAATATGGAAGTGTTAGAATCAACTTTTAAATTGATAGCGGAATTAACGTTTAAGTTAGAGTCGTTTAGAATTAAGTGTGTTCAAGGGGGACCCCTTAGATTGACAAGGGTTTTTTGATCAGTTCAATGCGTCTGTTCATTTTAACGAAGGGCTTTCGGACATCGATCGATTTAATTACTTGAGGAAATCCCTAAGTGGGAAGGCTTTAGATGTGGTCTCTGGGTTATCCCTTAGTAGCGAGAATTATAAGGAGGCCTTAGACTTATTAGTCACGCGATTTGGAGATCCCCAAGATTTGATTACCGCCCACATGGAATCTTTACTTAAGATTAAAAGGTTAAGATCGGGAGACGATGTAGAAGGGTTACGAAAAATTTATAACGATGTAGAGAAGTGTGTGAGAAATTTAAAGGGGCTTAAGGTAGAAACATCAACATATGGCTGCCTGCTGATTCCAATCCTTAATAAGAGGCTTCCCAACGAGCTAATCTTAATAGTATCTCATAAATTTGGAAGTGATGTATGGACGTTAGAAAAACTGTTGCAGTTTTTAAACGAAGAAATTCAAGCAAAGGAGAGATGCATAGTTAGTAGCACGAAACGAGAAGAAGAAAAGACTGTTAAAAGTTCGAATCACTTCACTGCAAGTCGTCTACATATAAACAACGATCAACAACGTAAATGCGTATTTTGTTACAAAGTCGATCACGCTGCTGCTGCTGATGTATGAATATTACCAACCCAAATGCACGGAAGAGCGTTTTACGTCGATACGCGAGATGTTTCGTGTGCCTTCAAACTGGACACAGAGCAAATGAATGTAAAGCTAACTATTGCTATGTATCCATTAGACGATTTGAGAGCGGTGTGTTGCGTCTTAAAAACCATATCATCATATAGGGGGGTCTGTTCCCATTAAAAACGACTCACATCGGCAAGAAAAACGTATCGGATAGCTATCACAACGCTCCGGTTCTGAAAGTGACATAACATCTATCGGATAGCTTTTTAAAACAATGTTTTTGTAATGGGAACAGGTAAAATAGGCGGTTCAGCATAATTTTTAAAACGGAATCTCGTTTTGAAAAATGATGTTCTGTTTGTGTGAAAAATGGCGCTGAGTAAAGTTGAATTGAGCAAACAAATTGTTATACTTCAAAGTGTTTGGGTTTCAACTTGTAATGTTTTCAATGCTGTGATTTCATTTTTTGTGATTTCAGAAGTGAAGTCGTTAGTGTGTTTAGCGTCATCCAACTTGAGACGTGTACAATCGTCGTGAACGTGAAGTCGTGAACAATGTCATTGATTTCAACAAGTTCAGCTAGTTCACTAAGCTGATCAGTGTGACTTCGTATGTTTTGCGCTTTGTTAACGCATTAATGAGACGCATCACCAACAGAAAGCTTGAAGTCGACGAAACACTGACCATCGAAGAAAGAAACAACGCAACAACGCTATGGATCAAGAGTGAACAACACGAAACGGAACAACGGGAAGATTTTAACAAAATAAATCTTCGCTTAATTTGTTCGTCGATAAAGATGGAGTGTGGCGATTGAAAGGACGTTTTGGAGCATCATCTATGGATTTTGATCAGAAGCACCCAATTTTACTACGAGGAGAAGAGAGTAACTTAACACGTTTAATCATTCGAGCAGCTCATCATCAAGTTATGCAACATGGAGTCGAATCATCACTGGCTGAAATACGTTCAAAGTATTGGATCGTACGGGGAAGAAGAGCAGTTAAAGGTATCGTTCGAAAATGCGTTATTTGCAAACGTCATCAGGGAAGAGCAATGGTGCCCCCAAAAACGTCGGACTTGCCAAGTTATAGAGTCGATGGACATTATAGTTTTTATTCAATCGGAATAGATTTTGCAGGACCTTTATATATACGTTTTAACTAGGACGCTGTTTCTAAGGTCTATGTTTTACTGTGCACTTGAGCTACCAGCCGAGCTATTCATCTTGAACTCACTCACGATTTGGAGAAGACATCCTTCATTCGAGCATTCCAACGGTTTATCTGTCAAAAAGGACAGCGACAATGTCAAGACATTCAAATCACGCGAGGTTAAACAATTTTTCGTCGTTAACGAGATCCAACACAAGTTCATATTACCTGCATCGCCATGGTGGGGCGGATTTTATGAACGTTTAGTAAAATCCGTCAAGTCCTCTCATTACGAAAATCTTTGGGAAGATCACTTTTGTCGTACGAAGAACTAGAAACAGAAATTTGTCGAATTGAATCAGTTATAAATAATCGTCCGTTGAGTTACATATCTGACGATGATTTTATGGAACCACTTACACCTTTCCACCTGATGTTTGGGCGTAACGCAACAAAAAACTCCCGTATGCAAGAATCGACAAAAGTACCTAACAACATGACAAATTGACTGAAGTACTTAGATCAGTTGATTAAACATTTTTGGAAACGCTTTTCCAAAACTTACTTAAACGAACTTCGACAAGCTACCCTTTATCGTAAACAAAAATCGGGTTAGCAACTGTTATGTACCGGTGACGTAGTTTTGATTAAGGATGACGGACGCCTGCCCCGATATCGTTGGAGACTCGGAAAAGTTGATGAACTAGTCGTTGGCAACGATGGAGAGGTCAGAGGGGTGAAGTTGAAAGCCATCTCAACAATCGGAGAACCAATAGTATGTTATCGACCGACATCAAAACTTATACCATTAGAGATCGCAGATTATGTGCAAGAAACCGACGTAATGAAAAAAAGACAAAGCTGTAGGGGAAAGAAATGATGTAAATGAAGAGTCTCGGTCCGGCGTAGGTGTTCGGAAGCGTAGTTCCCGAAAAGCAGCGAAAGAAGAAATTCTTTTACAAAAACTGAGAGATCGTTATTGTTAAACTTCTTTGGAAGTTCAACGGTCGGGAGTATGTAAAGAATGACGTGTTAGTGTTTAGCGCACGCGCTAGTGCCAGTTTTTTGTGTTATTTTAAATTTGTTTGAAACTACGTGGCAAAAAAGAAACGAAAGAAAACCTTCGTGTCGGTCGTGTCTCTCAAATTTTTATGTTTTCTAAAATTACCATTCAGGCATTATGGAATGATACCAGATAAATTACGTTGGATAAACCTGGATTTTATAATTATTGCAGATACTCGCTATTTAAAATTTCCGTTTATACGATAGAGGAAGTTCATCGACTATTGATTTCACATGACTTAAAAACTAAATTTCATTGTCCAAAATCGTCAACTGCAGAGAAGAAATATTTGGTTGACAAAGACTTGAAACAGGTTCAGTATAGACAAATGATTGCGCAAAATTGAACATCACAGCCCACCTCTTTTGAGTTTTCCTGCTGGTTTATTAACAGCGATGTTTCTTCAGAGGCTTGCCTCCTCGCATCCAACACCGCCTTTTCCAACCGCAAATGCGCTTGGTTTAGTGCTTCATTCGCCTTCTCCTCTGCAGCGCTCACAGCCTTCTGTAACTCCACGACAGCTTGCCGTTTGACGTCATTCACAGCCTCCTCTGCACGCCTCTTCATCTCGTTTATACGCTCGTCCGTGCCACGCGTGTTTTTGTCAACGGCCGCATCTAAGTACGAAGAAAACTCCATTGAAACGCGTGTCACTCAGTATTTCCCGCGAAAATTAAGCATTCCATTAAAAGTTGTTAATACCAGCCGTTTTTGCGGGAAATTAACTTTCTCGGTTGGTTGCCCTGGTTTAATTGACGGCGGTTAATTTTCGCGAATGATGAAATTTCACCCTGAGAATTGCAAGCTCCAAGGATTTGAAGAATGACAAAAATGGCGAATTTATTTGCGTTAACCGTCATTTTACTTAAAATATGTACCAAAAAACGGCAATAAATACAGGTTAAAACTCTATCAGATTTTCTATTTTGTAGTGGACAAAAGGTTGAATTGAATTGATTTTATTTTAACGTTCTGTACGCCATTTTTCTACTAACTTCTTTTTCTACTGTGGTCGCACAATGCAATTTTCTGAACCGTCTAAAGATAAATGGAGCACTTGCTTCGCGCGAATAACTTGCCGAGTTTAGCAACTTTTGAGCGTATCTTAAGTTTCAATTACCCTAGCTCACATCTTCGCGACCAGGAAAAGATTTCCAATTCACGGCAATTTACTGCCATAAACAATCCTACATGCAATGTATACCTGTTCGTCTTTTGATTTCGCTTTCAGCATCGGCAGCCATAGCCCTAGCCCACGACGCCATTTCTTCTCTCTCTCTTAAACACCTCTTTTGAATGCCGGAGATGCACAGCTTTGCTTTCTCCACGATCGTCACTACGCACTGGAACATCTGTTAGTGGAAACATGAGATCCTTTACTATACAGTATATTTACCTACAATTAATGAAAACTTCACGCGAAGACAAAACACAGAAGACAACATTCAAAAAGATTAAAATTGAAAACAAAGAATACCAGATTGACGAGAGAGGTGATGCCATACCGTTTCTAAGTTCCTCCATTCATCCGAGTCATTCTTAATGCTATCCATGAGCTGCTCAACAATAGCGCTACCGTCGCTGTCAAAACCAGGCGCTAAACATACATCATATATGGAGATAGATAAACCTATCCTTAAAACGGCATGGTTTTCACTAGTGCATTTAATTGAAACATTTCAAACAATGGAACAATTCTCACTATGGCACTTTCTTTTGTTGGGAGGTTCATTTAACGAGTCCATGTGATGGCCGTTCTCTTTCGGTCTGGAACAATAAAACAAGAGTTGGTTACAATCAGAAACATTGAAATTATCTTGAAGGAAACAAATCATAGCATATTAAAAAATATATATAAATCGAATATATCAACAACCAATTACCCATCCTTGTGAAGAGGCTCAAAATGAGTATCGTCGATAAATTCCACAATAAAATTTAACCGAAAATGGTTGTGAAATATGATTGTCAACATTTTCTTCTTCGCATTATACCTTTCGAGGTCACCTTTTCTTTTCTCTCCAACTGGCGCTCTTTCGTAAGGGAAGTCTTCAACCTCCGTTTTTATTCGGTCGCGTTCTCTCTCTGTAAGAGTTTCCGAAGGCGGAGATATGTACTGGTGTGGCGAATGCTTGGAAAGTTGCACGAGCTCGTGACGTAACAACGGCAGATTTGTCTACGTTGAAAACAGTTGGTAATTGACCAACAAAACAATCATTTATTCAACTGGTACAATTGGCGTATATTTTCTTAAAAGCTAAATGAGACAATTTCTTAGAGAAAAACTATAGACTTAAGACTCAAAAAAAAGTTAAGGAATTAAAGACACTAGTGGACAGATGTTTTCCATGATCAATAAAGAACTAATAAAGTGAACCTGCAAAAAAGGTATGACAAAAGGTCTCAGAGGAAAGTTTGTTGCATCTTGTAGTTGCTGATGGAACTCCTCAACAGTTATGACGTTGTTCTGAATGAAGGAAACATACATAGTCATGATAATGTCACTAGACAGCATGAATCAATCATTATTGTAAGGTAATTCCATTATGGTTTTCTTTAACTTTGTTACACTGTTGATCTACACCATTCTTGTTTCGCAATTTTCACTTATGTATACACTCACAAAATAATGTGTTGTAATTAGGATTTTGACAATAAAAGAAAAAGGTGTTTTGATTTCGTATAGCATAATTGATCATTTTTCTCCCAATAAAAACCTTTTGTAACTTGATTTTGTTCACTGACTGATAATGTATGAAATGTATGAGACATTTCTCAGAATTAAAATTTATCTATATTTTCATCATCTCATTAAACGTAACTAAGTAAACGTAAATAAACAACTGTAAAATACTCACGATCAAGTTGACAATCAAACCCCTGACTCTTTCGCCAATCTCAGGTGAAATATCCGACCCAAACTGCTGAAGGGTTGTTAAGAATCGCTTGAGTTTGCTTAACTGTCGTGCTCCACAGGTTGGTGGCAACTGCATCCCTGCACGCAATGAGATTGTTTAGCTTTACTTAGTTTAACTGACAATACAGAGGGATTGTACATTCTTCCACAATACTGTAGATATGATGTTTTTAGCTTGTTGTTTTCAGTTGTTTTTTTACTATTATTTTGATCGCTGTGTGGCTAATTCAACGTGTTGTTTTGATACAACAACAGAAGTGATACTGTTGACAGGCAAATGTTTAAGTATAACCAGGGTTGATTGGCCAAGCAAATTCTTTGTAACAAGGCTATATGTTTAACCTCGCACTTCTGTTATTACGATATTTCAAGCCTGTATCACTGGTAGCAATTAAACATGCACTTTCACCATGTTCACAAATACAGCAACTTTACCACCACTCATCAAATTACTTGATGGCAACAATAAAATGCCACTACCACTATGTTTTAAACTAGTTCACACTTGTCTGTGACATTTTACACTTATCTTGCATTGACAGTGCTTTTATATCAAGTCTATTGGCCCAGAAGAGATCAAGAAACAACAAAAGTTCAGTCCTGATGGTAAATTTGTGAGATTCACATTTAAACACT